>JARHVA010000204.1:2400000-3600000 GCA_037957365.1 Torreya grandis | reverse complement strand
GTTGAAACAACTCAAATTGATAATCTAGGTGATTCTCAATTATTCAAAAACCTTGATGATGATATTATTTACACTCCTACCAAAAATGGTGGCTTTACCAAACTTCCTTCTTCTTCTACCACACTTAAGATAACTAACACTAATGTTAGGAATCCTCCACCTATAAATAATCCTCCTCCCACCAACACAAATAATCCCCCTCCTATCAACACTAATATCCCTCCTACAAACACCAACCCACCTATTGATACAACTCAACTCCTTGCACAAGTCATACAACAAATGAACATCATGCAAACAACCAATCAATCTCAAATGATGAACATACACAACATTTATTAAACATGACTAGTTAACCACCTTAAGTCATCCTGTCTCAACCAAATCCAAATTTTGTCCCTCCTCCTCTTAGAGATGCCAATGGGAACATCATCTCTCAACCTCCAATAAATAACAAAATGCTTCAACAACTTCAAAATGAACCATTAGCCCCATTCATTGCATCCATAGATATTGGAAACATTTCTCCAACTATCACATATAATGGAACTAAGGACCCTACTATCCTTTTTAAGTCTTTTGGTAATCTCTATAAGGAATGGGTCCAAAATAACACCTTTGTTGCCACCACACTCTTAACCAAAACCTTTTTTGGTGATGCACTTGAATGGTACAACCAAATTCATAGACATTCCATCTGACAACTAGATGATTTAGTCAATTCTCTAGTGAAGGAATTCCAACATGATGACTAACCTGAAAATTACATTATACATTTTATCAATGCCAAGCAACTTCCTAATGAATCTGCTCATACTTTCATCAAATAATGGAAGTCTCTCACTCATCAAGTGGACCATAACATGAATGATGATACTCTTTTAAAACTATTGATCACTACTCTTAAACATTCCCTTCAATACAAAGTTCAAATCTTTTCACCTAAAACTTTAGAAGAAGCCTTATTCCAAGCAAAAAGGAAAGACTTTCTTATGAGTCAATTTGAAACATCTCAAACAATTATTAAAGAACCTTTCCAATCATTTTTTGATAACATTGATTCATCCAAGCCTCCCAACCTCAAAGTGGAGCATCCAATTCAACCAATTTTAACCCAACCCACCCTCCCTTGAGTCTAAAACAACTTTAGAAGAAATTACCACCCTCTAAACCCATGAGCTTTGATCCTTCCAAACCTCCTTTGAAATGGTACAATCCTGATAATTTTTTTTGGTGGCATGCTACTATAGGTCATTCTCATGAATCTTGTCATGATCTTCACCAATTTCTTATTTCTTCCTTGCTTGGTCCACATTTTAATCTTGATACTCTAACAAAATAATATTATAAAGACTATCTTCAAGCTTATCAACTTCAATCTCAAGAACCACAATCACATCAACATCAACTACCTAATGAATAATAACAATTATCCCATACCTACACCTCATCTGTTAATTTTGTTCAAACCACAGTTGATCCTTCTTCCTACACCAATAAGGAAAGGATAGTTAACATGAACAACTTTAACCATATCATTACTTCCATTCAACCTTAACCTCTTAAGTCACATGAACCAAAGATGTACTTATTTCAAATGCCTACTCCAAAGCATATCATACATGGTCCTCTTTTATCTCCTCATACCTCTCCTACACATCATATGTCACATTCAATATCCTTAAAATCTAACAAAACACCACATTTAACTATCTCCAAATGCACCTACCAACCCAATACAAACCATTTTAATAGTTCAATGTTACCTCACTCCACCTCACATGTTGGGGCATCTTGCAATGCCCATCCCTACATCCACTTATCCAATGAGGCATCTTGCAATGCCCACACTTATTTTATAATGCATAATAACAACCAAATTCAGTTTCAAGAAACATTCTGAGACTTATATACTTGTATTTCACATGTTCATCTTTAATATAGACGTTAGCATAGATCTTACTTGTTTTTCTTTGTTTCATTTTTCTTTGTTTTTTATGCACTTTCTTTCTTTTACTTTTGCTTTATAAGCATCATTGTCTTCCTTTACATTCTTTGGTTTTATTACACATTACATTTGGCATTTGTTTTCATTTTTGTCCTTATACATCTCTTTTATTTTTGTCTTTTTAATGTTATTCGTTGCCTTAGTAGCTTTATGATTATTTTTCCCCTTATTTAGCATTCACCCCTGTGGGTTTCCCTTCTATGAGTTTGCAGTATAAAACCATGGATAAGACCTGGCCCTCCTCACAAAATACCACCTTTGCTTCTTTTCTCATTTTATTATTTCACATTTTTCTTTCTAGCACCCTCGTGGGTTTCTCTTTTACTAGTTGCAGTATAAGACTGTGCATAGGACCCGACCCTTCTCATAAAATAACCATCTTATCATTCCTTTTATAAGAAAATATTTCTAATTCTCATTCTCAACTTTAGATTTTGCTTCTTTTGATAGATGGAATTTGCACAACAATATATGTTAGCATGTTTTTCTCCATTTCCCTCATTCTTATAAGTAATCACACTTTATTGTCATTGTATCCCTTTTTTGCCCTTTATCACATTTTTTATGATTTTAAGCAATTCAAATTGTTCCATGTGTCACTTCTCTTGATTTACCATTTATTTCACTCCACATTGGATAAAACAAGGTCGAAGTCAAGATAACATTTTTATTTCACCTAGATTTGTTAGACTTAGACCCCATGCTTTTTTAAGTTCTCTCTCTTAGCAACCAAGTCCAAAGTATTAAAATGAAAGTCATCTTTAGCACCTATGTTTGGTTTTCCAAATCCGTAAGGAGGAGGAATAGAAAAATCCATCAAGAAAGTTAAAAGCCAAACCATTTGAAACAAAAGGCAATGATATCTAAAAGGCAACATATAAAATCTCAAAAGTTAAAATCACACCAAATGATGTGATTATAAACACATCTCCTATTTCTAATCGAAGCTCAAACTCCATAGTTGGCCTCACCTAGAGCCAAGGTCCATTGAGGTGTAGTAGGCCAATAGATTGGAATATGGGAATTCAAAAAACTCTATAGTGCTACCTAATTTCTCACGCAAGTACCCAATCTTCATAGTAGACCGACAGCTTTGTAAGGGTACTGAGGAATGGAGAACACATTATGGGAAGGTAGGTTCATTTTACATTTTATTTATATAGCCTTCATGGGATGATCTATATACTTCATTTTTTTACATAAGACTTGTGTGGCTAAGAGAAGTTCTTCAGAGTCCTTAAGCTTAAAAGTTCTCTTATTTTGACAAACCTAATTTGAGTGTCTTAACTATGATAAAGAGTTCATCTACCTTGGTTTTTTCTTCATTTCTCCCCTCCACCCATTTTATTTCCCCCCTTGACAAGTAAATTGTGATTCCAAATCTGTTTTCCCCTCTTCTTTAAATTGTCAGGAATCTAGAACAACAAACAGCTCTGATTCCACTATCAGGATTAGGAGCACAATTGATTACCAAGCAACTAAACACAGAATTAAACTGGAAGTAATAAGTAACTAGAAACCAGAAACAACATAGAATATGAGAGACAATACCCAATTGTATTAATACTCTTCCAGAAGAAAATATAACAAAGAAGATACCACAATCTTCTTCTACACTCCTCTAGGGCTCCCACACCTCTAGGGCATAAATAGTAAATCTCTTCAAGAGTTCTCTCTCTCAACTACGGTCACAACAAACAACTCAAACATAGAGTTGTTGTTCACCTCCAACCAGTCAGTAACAATACTGCCAGTACACTGAGTATGCAACGTACTCCAAGTAGATCTCCCTGATCTTGCAACAACCTGTAAATCAACCTGATCTTACATACTCAGAAGAACCCTTGTCCTTGCCTCACCAAATCCTTATGATTCTCCATACTAGCACCCCTATGGATCTTCTACCAGATCTTTCTCTCCCATAGATCTACCTGATCATACACACTTGGCACTGTGGCACTATGAGGAGCCAACCTTGCTCTCTCTATCTAGCACACTAGGAATCCCTACTTTGATCCCTCACACTTTATAATACAGCCCATGAGTCTATTATATAGATCCCATGCAAACAATAATTAGACATCTAATTACAATAATTAGATCCGTAGCTCAAGACTAAAATTAGCCTTTAACATCAAAACAACTGGTTTGTTAACAAATTGTTCGTGAACTAGCAGTTTTGGAACCGCACAGGCGACCGACATCGGTCCCTATCTGCTTGGAGATGACTGACGTCGGCCGATCCCTGACCGATGTCTGCAGCTTCCTGTCTCCACCTGACTGACGTCAATTGGCCTGACTGATGTCGGTGACTATGACACTTAGCAACCTCCATGTTTGCATCCAGGTGAAGCTTTTAGCTCCACAACCTAACAATCTCTCACTTGGAGATAAATAGATGCACCTGTACCTGTACCTATACATCATCTAATTTGTTTCCTGGCTTGTATCCCTCTTCAAGCTCAATCCTGAAGACCAACCACCACATATTCTGTGGTGCAACTCCTGTCATCCAAGTAACCTGCCATATCCGAAGTGCCTGACCCTGCATAGCATGAATGCCTGCTGCTAGTCCCTCTCAGATACTTGAGAACCCATTGAACCGCTTTTCAGTGTTTCCTTCTTAGATTGACCACAAACTTGCTGACAACTCTCACTACAAGGGCAAAATCAGGGAGTACACATGTACTCAACCTCATCATGTGATTGGGGACCCTGTTCTGTGAACTATCCATCCATAGGTGTGTTACCCAGTTTTGCATCCTGCACTACCTTCACACAATCATCCTGTGACAACATCAACTTGTGATCTTCCCTGTCTCTAAGATTACTCATGCCAAAGAATTTCTCTACTCTCAAATTCTTCATGGCACACCACTGAACTAACTTTACCTTTAGCTCAGTAACTCCTTGTATGTATGCACCTGCAACAAGCACATCATCCACATATAGTAATAGGATAATGTAGCGACCATTATCCAACCTGGTAAAACAACCACAATGGTTACAATGACATTGACTAAATTCGTGCTTTGTCATCCACCTGTCAAACCTGTACCATTGTCTTGCAGCTTGCTCAAGACCATATGACCTAGACTTCCGTCTCACGTGTCCATCCTCTCTCTTCTTTAACCAAGGAATCCATTCATCTTTCAGTGCTTTTATTCAACTGGAAACTCTACCAAATCTCTCATTTGGTTCTGCATCCAAGGAATCAAATTCCTCATTCATGCCATGCTCCCACTGTTTCCTGGATCCTTCCTGCTCTACAGTGAGCAACTAGTATAAAGAAGGGGAATAACAAATTTGAGGCTTACTTACACTTTCAGTCCTCCACATGGGTGTTTGAGACTCCTTGACAGCTTGCTATCCACCCAAAATCTATTCCAGTGACTAATGTCAGTCACCACCCAGTTTGCATCCAACCGATGTTGGTTCCATGCGACTAACCTGACTGCTGACACCGGTTCCCTGATCGACATCAGTTGCTACCTGCCCGACACCACCGACTTCTTCAGTCTGCACATGACCGACGTCGGTGCCTGCCTATTCGATGTCGGTTCCACCTGACCAACGCCAGTAACTATGTTTTCCTGTGAGTGATAACTTTTTACCCATGAGCTCTCTTTGGATCAAAACCCTGTCCAAACTGCCCTGCTTAGAGTTATTCAGTCCCATTCGCTGATCTCTGTCCATCATCTCCTCCATAAACACCAAGGCTTTCCAGTTCTTAAGTTTGTCAAAGAAATCTATCTTTCGCTTAAGAACATGCATCTCCTTCTTGCTCATGTGACCAAGCCTACAAAGCCACGTTTTCGTAACAGAAGAAGAATCAGTAATATAAGTAGATAGATAAAGGATACCTACTTTCTTACCACCTGCTAATTTAAGTGCATCCACTGTGAGAGTTACTGTGCATCTCTTATCACCCAACTTTCTTGTAGAAATTAGCTGCATCTCCAAGACTGGGACCTGCATGACCTCCTTTAACACCCATGTGTTGCCCGTCTTTAATTTCAGCCGCACTTCCCCTTTGCCAATACTTTGACAAGGCTCACCAACCCCTAAATAAATCTTTCCAAAGTCTCCATGGACCTTAACATGGAAAAATACTCTATTTGGGGCTACATGGAAAGAGGCAACAGAATCTATAAACCAAGATTCTACTTTATCCAAGGAACATACAAGAGCAATCCATGCAACAATACCTGCAACACATGCTTCTTCATTCCCTTTATGTTGATCTGCTATCAACCAACGATCTTTCTTTACCTACTCTTTCTTTCTATAACACCATAATTGACCATTTGTGCCTTTGAATTCCTTCATTCTTAGTGTACTTTCTTCTACCATTGCTATACTCCCACTCAATTAGAAACCCCTGAGAGTGACCTGTAATCAAACACAAACCTGCTCCCTGCAACCTTAGCTCTGATACCACTTGTCAGGAATCTAGAACAACAAACAGCTCTGATTCCACTGTTAGGATTAGGAGCAGAATTGATTACCAAGCAACTAAACACATAATTAAACCAAAAGTAATAAGTAACTAGAAACCAAAAACAACACAGAATATGAGAGACAATACCCAATTGTATTAATACTCTTCCAGAAGGAAATACAACAAAGAAGATGCCACAATCTTCTTCTACACTCCTCTAGGGCTCCCACACCTCTAGGGCATAAATAGTAAATCTCTTCAAGAGTTCTCTCTCTCATCTACGGTCACAACAAACAAATCAAACATAGAGTTGTTGTTCACCTCCAACCAATCAGTAACAATACTGTCAGTACATCGAGTGCGCAACATACTCCAAGTAGATCTCTCTAATCTTGTAACAACCTGCAAATCAACCTGATCTTACATACTCAGAAGAACCCTTATCTTTGCCTCACCAAGTCCTTATGATTCTCCATACCATCACCCCTGTGGATCTTCTACCAGATCTTGCTCTCCTGCAGATCTACCTGATCATACACACTTGGCACTGTGGCACTATGAGGAGCCAACCTTGCTCTCTCTATCTAGCACACTGGGAATCCCTGCTTTGATCCCTCACACTTTACAATACAGCCCATGAGTCTATTATATAGATCCCATGCAAACAATAATTAGACATCTAATTACAATAATTAGATCCGTAGCTCAAGACTAAAATTAGCCTTTAACATGCAAACAACTGGTTCGTTAACAAACTATTCGTGAACTAGCAGTTCTAGAACTGCACAGGCGATCGACGTTGGTCCCTGTCTACCTGGAGATGACCGACATCAACCGATCATTGATTGATGTCGGCAGCTTCTTATCTCCACCTGACCGAAGTCGGTTGGCCTGACCAACGCCGGTGACTGTGACACTCAGCAACCTCCATGTTTGCATCCGGGTGAAGCTTTTAGCTCCACAACCTAACATAAATCCCTTCTTATTCACCTCTTAAAAACATGCTAGCATTACTTTGTTTCAATTTTATCTATCCTTAGAGCAAAACAACATGTTTGAGCAATTATGGATTACACCCTTACATCATTTATTTACCACACCATCTCATTGTCATACTAGACATGACTTTGGGTGGTTGTGTTTTCCTACATTATATCTTCAAACAAGCACTAAGTGTCAGTTTTGAATCCTATATAGCTTTTTGATTTTCATTTCTCCATCATGTTCTTATTTGATTTTTTGCAGACTTCACTTATCTTACATATGACATTTGTGATTAGTAGATGTTTCTCTTTATGCATGTCTTCTTCATGTTTGTCTCACATCTTCAATTAAATTTCATTTTCCATCTTTCTTGTTTTTATTTTTTGCCTATCTTACATGAACTTACTTTTCCCTTTCTTACATATCTTTGTTCAAGTTTTCTTGCATTGATATTTCTTTTGTCATTCATGTTTTAGATGCTTCCCAATGTGATTTAGTATGGTTTACATTCCTTTTTGACATTTATGTGTTACATGCTTTCCAACATGATTTATTGTGTTCTACAATCATTTGTCATTCATTTACACTCATTTGTCATTCATTTGCCATCATTTGTCATTAATTTGCCATCCTTTGGTCGTTCATTTGTCTTCAATATTCTAGCCTTGTCTTAACAATTTTGATTTGCCAATTTTTCCTAATACCCTCATGTATTTACCTTAACTCTTTTTTTTTATTACCATATGCCTATCTTCCAAAGCTTTCACTTTTTGGTTATTTTTTGCACTAACTTCTACAGGTTCGTCTAATGTTCTTCACATTGGACACCTTCGCTTCTCTTGTAGTTTACTTCTTTATCTACAACACTAAAGTAAGTAAAGGTATGTGTTTCTCAATTTTGTCTTTTCTTTTATCTTATTTTCTACTTACTTCATTTTACTTAGCATCAACATTATGTGCTATCATGTTCTATTCCCGAAGCATCATCCCATGTTGCACTTACATGACACGTGATGAGCTTTGAGTGGTCCATATGTATACACATAATACTTTCAAACTTTTATCGATTACTGACACTTTGTATCTTGTAGGAACCCATCAAGTTTGAATCTCTTTGACTGTATGCCTTAAGGGGTGCACTGAGAAAGGGGTGGACAAACCATTGGTTCTTCGTAAGATTGTTGTCCCTTTTTCCACTTATCATATACACACTTGTCTCCTTAAACCATTTACCCTAAAAATATTCTTCTCTGTTGTACCCATTCTAGTCAGTTGTCATGTTTTATCCTCCTTACTCTTGTCTTGATCCCCTTTTACCAGTTGACTGTACTAGGTTG
Source organism: Torreya grandis (assembly GCA_037957365.1). Lineage (NCBI taxonomy): Eukaryota > Viridiplantae > Streptophyta > Pinopsida > Cupressales > Taxaceae > Torreya > Torreya grandis. The sequence continues at coordinate 3,591,230 of JARHVA010000204.1, read as the reverse complement.
ACCCCATATAGTTTTCAGCCTCTAATTACTGTATAGGGTCAACAGGGTTGACCTTGTACTATTAAGGGATTTTTTTACTTGGAGTTTCGTTATCCCTTAGGCTGACCCAACTTATGACCTAGTGATTTAACTCCTGAAAACATATAAGGTCAATTGGGTTGACCCCATACAATTGACATATTCAGAAGGATTTAGGGCAATATTTGCCTATATACAAGTTCATTTCCAACCATTTGAGAATAGAGAAGTGAAGAAGAATAAGTGTGAATGAACATATTCTTATTGACCATTCTACTTGAGGAATAAAGCTTAGGGTTTCATACTTTATTTGGAAATACATATCTTGTCTTGTGGAGAAGTATTTTGGATACATAGATAGATTGTGTAGCCTAGAGCTAATTTGTCTTTATTATCCTAACATACCACAACAATCTCTTGTGAAGCACTTTGGCCAAGGGAGATAATAAGGCTCGACAGGTTCATCTTTTAGGTAAGTATTCCTAACTTTATTTCTCCTTTGTAAGAGTAGATAGATAATACAGTTATGCTTCTTTCCTATGCATTAAGATTTCATATACATTGACGTGAGTATATGTCTTCTATGTATTTTTAGTTTAGTTTGTTTTATTTCTAACCCCCACTTTGAGCCACAAGCTTTGGTGTGCACTAGATTAAATTTGTTTTTTTGTTTACTAGAATAGAGTGAAAATTAAAACTAGGACTCTTTTAAGGTTGTTGCATGATTGTGTTAGACTATAGGCTTTAGAACCATTCCTAATATAGTGTATTGTGACAAGTCATCCCTTAATCGGGTCTAGCGGATCCACATATTGTTCATGCTCTCGCTTAACAAATGTATTCCCAATCAAAAGTGTAGGTATGCTCTATCTTCTTCGAGCCAAGATTGATTTATAGACATGATGCATTTTTGATTACATATAGATCTCCTTATGGTAAACCTAGTTGGAAAAACATTGGTTTCCACACTGCTAATCACTTTTGACCCTATCAAAATTGAAGGCTCATTTGTGGCAGAAGTATTTTAAAAGCTTATGAAGTGATTAAGCCTAATTTAAAATAGGTTGGTGATGGCTTTCTTACTACTTTCTTATTCAATGACCCCAATATATGGTGGTCTCCTATCATAACCAATACTAACCATCTTCTGGAAAATATGCATGACATAAAAGCTTTGAGATTCTTTAAAAAAATAATTCAAATTATAAAGGATTTGGTTTCTACTTGTGATTGGGCCCTTGGCCCTTGCTAAAAGTGAAATTCAATTTAAGTAACTTAGACTTACCAGTGATTATTTATATTTAGGAGTTAATGATAATGTTGTGATCCATAAGTTGGGTTTACAACCTCCACATGCATGCTGAAAAAGATTAGAGATAGAATTGTGATACTTATTTCAAGAACTACTCTCTATGGCTCCTTTATCAGGTCATGAGCCCCTTTTTGTGATCTCTTGGTAAGCTCAATAAGAATTAAAACCTTAATTCCTCACCCAGGATGTGACTTGCCTAGCTCAACTAAATTTGGAAGGCCAAGCTTGAATCCAAGCTAGCTCATTTCCTTTAGTGTTTAGGCTAACAAGGCCTTCTACTTGGGGAGTGTTTTTCTCACCTTGGAATTGCTCAACCCAAGTGTCTAGTCTATTCTTATTGTGGTGCCTACTGTGATATCTACTACACCCCTACATCCACATCCATATCCTCTCCTCCTTTGGTCACCTGTTGTCATGCTTGACCAGTCCATAGTCTCACAAGTTGCAGCCTAATCACCAATATCTTGAATGGTGATCTTCCTCCTCCTCTCCCCTTTAACTCTCTAGCATGTTGTGCCCAAAAAATAGGAATGACTAGAGGATCCATTGGGTATGAGAGTCAAAAGTACACTAGCAAACATGCCACCAACTACGACTCTACCCACCAGGTATAATGGCCTGTGATCTTCACCCAAGCTAACCTTATCACCATGGTTAAGTAACTAGGCCAAATAGTAGTAATGTGTGTGTATGGCTGCCACACAATCTCTCCTCATGTGATCATCTTTAAAATTGACATATGAGGCATGACCTATGTTATTTAGTCTTATCTCCATCTAGTCACCTATGATAACCTATCATCGACCACATAGGGCAACCTAGCTAGTCGATACATAGGGAACCTCTCATATATCCAAGCACTCAGTAAAACCACCGATCCCATGGTCTTCTACCCTATGAACATCATCCCATACATATCATGCATGAGTTAGACCTAAATGGAAAACCAAAAATAATGCCCCCTAATCTAAAATGGACTGGCATAAGGCTATTGCATATAATGGTACCTTATTGTCCAACATGTGACATAACACTTGTACTATCACAAGTCCAACCATGACCTTCTAGATATTCACAATCAAAACAATATACACATCAAAAATACTGACCAAGAAACCTAGTTATATCCTATTTAAGCATGTCACCCACCTGGCTAGTGCTCATCTCTCCTCAAGACCATTTGGTGTCCCTGTGATCACTAGTGTCCCTCCTATGAATAGTCTAAGCAATGCATGGATGTCCTCTAGTGTGATACCCACCTCTATGGTAATTCCATCCACCACCCATCAAAAAGTGTTGGTTAATTGTTCCCATGCTCCAAGGAACATGACAACGAGATCAACACTCAATCAGATGCACCTCATCTCCATAATACTTCCCATGCCCAGTGCAACTAGTCACTTTCAATCCACGTTTTTCAACCATTCCAACAAATCTGATAGCCATGATGCATCAATAAGTCACTAATATCTCCAATGTATCTACAAAATATCAAATGACAAAGCATGTATCATATCTCCATGTCATTCATAATCAAAATACATTCTTAAAATTTCATTAAACTTAGCTGGTTTGATTTATTTTTTGCATTTTTTTTTATATAATTAGTCTATTCAATATCAAATTGGCCCTGTGCTTCATTTGGGATACTAAATCATCCCTATCACATTACTACTAAATCGGCCCATCCAATACTAGATCAGCCACTGTCTTGTCTTACGATACTATATTAGCCCTATTGTATATAGTTGGCCTTTATCAACAATACTACATCGCCCATTTTAAAACAACTAAACCAACCCATTGCTACACAGTCACCCCCCTCTTAGCAAACTAAATCATCTCACTACTACACAGTCAGCGTTTTTGTTATCCCTTGCCTTGTAGACTAAGTCAACCTAGTTGACTTTGTTCATCCACAGTGGTAACTTTTTGACCATTTACCATAAATGCCTTAGGTATTTATTGGTCTGACTCTTTCCTACTCAATACCCCGTTTTACCCTAGTGTACCTAAAAATTTTCTAGGGTTCATTTCGATGCCTAGATTTTGCCTACCAATTAATTTTATATAATTAGCACAATTTTAAATCAAAATATTCAAAAATTTAAAAATTTCAGTTGCTTACTTGTGTTGCACTTACTGGGACTGCTATGCATCCTCTTCTCAGCTATCATCTCTTCACCATGATGGTTCTCTAATCTCCAACTAGGTCTCTCAAAGCTTTGTTTTCTTATAATAGTAAAAATAAGAAATGAATTATTTTTCACCCTATTTATATTTACTATTCAAAATTATTTATCTTTCAAATATTTATCGTTAGATTCCTTATTTTGATCATAACTTTGTCTCTCCTAGCTTTTTTTCCAAACAATAAAATGTTTTGAAATCCTGACATTGTAGAGAATATTTTCACCTATTATATGTCTATATTACAATAAATTCAATTTTTTAATGTTTTTTTTGCTAACCTCTACATGTTTGCCTAATGTTCCCTACATTGGACACCTTCACAATTTCTTACATCTTCTTGATATACAACACTAAGGTAAGTAAAGAAATGTGTTTTTCAATTTTATCTTTTCATTTATCTTATTTTCTCCTTATTACACTTTAATCATCTTCAACATTGTGTATTGCTATGTTATTTTCTCGAAGCACCATCTCATATTGCATTTATGTGACACATGATGAGTTCTGAGTGGGGCATATGTATACACATAATATTTTCAAACTTTATCAATTACTGATGCTTTTTATCTTGTAGGAACCCGTCGAGTCTCAATCTCTCTGAGTGCACGCTGTAAAGGGATTATTGAGAAAGGGGTGGACAAACCATTAGTGCTTTGCAAGATTATTGTCCCTATACTACCACTTGATATCTACACACCCATCTCCTAAAAACATTACCCTATAAGCTTTGTCTCCCATTTTGCACCCTCTTCTAGTCATTTTCCACATTCATTAGCCCTTCCCTAGCCTAAAATTCTTTTTGACGATTTACATTACACTGTCAACCCCATCAACCTTGTACTCTAATTGATAAAACTCAGGGGATGACCTAGATCAAGACCTAATTTATTTTTGTCAATAATGATACATGGTAAATTAGGTCAACCTTGTCGGCCTAAACTTTCAGAAAGGACTATGGTTAGATCTGTCTATATAAACACATCCATTTCATTGTTTATAAAAGAAGAGAAGAAGAAGATATATATATTATGCATCTATTTATCCACCATTATAATTGAGGAGCATAGGTTAGGGTTTCATACTTTTTTTGGAGATACGGATCTTGTCTTGTGGAGAGGTATTTTGGATATAGTGATAGGTTGTGTAGTCTAGAGATGATTTATCATTGTCATCCTTACATACCATAACAACCTCTTGTGAATCACCTTGGCCAAAGGAGAGATTGAGGCTTGATGCGTTTGTCTTCAAAGGTAAGCATTCTTAACTTTGTTCCCCTTTTATAAGAGTAGATAGATATGCATTTGCACTTCTCTCCCATGTATTAGTATTCTGTATACATTAACATGAGTATATGTCTTCTATGCATGTTTATTTTTGATGTTTATTACCCCCACTTTGTGGCACAAACTTTGGTGAGCACTAGATTAGAATTTACTTTACTTATTATTAGTTTAGTGAATATGAAAATATAGGACCTAATTAGGTTTATTACATAGTTTTACTTGACTAGAGGCTTTGGAACCCTCCCTAGTGAATTTGTTGTGGTAAGAGATCCCTTGGCTAGGTCTAGAGGATCCATCTTGGTCATGACCCCAAATATCTAATGTATCCACAATCAAAAGTGTAAGTAGGATTTATCTTCTCTGAGCTAAGATTGATTTATAGATCTGTTGCATTTCCCATTGCATATAAAATGTTTATCAACAATTGGAATATTTACATTTTATTTGTTTACAAGAAGTTAAAATTTCAAAGTTTCTTCTACAAACTTCCCTAAAATGCATTTGTCTAATGTTACTCAATTCTCCACCCTACACAATGACAGATGTGGTAGCGCTAATATCTTAGTTTCCCTAAATTTTTCTTCATTAATTGTTTCCATGGAGGGTGATCCATCAAACTAGGATATTTAGCTTCTTTTTGATGTTAATGGGCATTCATTAGGGATACTCAACATCTATGCCCTCAATGATGGTCCTGATAGATCAAATTTATGGCAATATATGGCTGGAAACCTACCCCTCACCACATCGCTTGTGTGCATGGGTTTTAATATGATTGAAGATTCTCAAGGACAAGGTTAGTTCCTACTGATGAGATGGTGTGTGGGAGAACATGAGGTTTGGTATTATTTTAAAAATTAGTGGGCCCTAATGGACCTCCACTTCTAATGGTACATAATAACTTCCACTTCTTAGTTTACATGGTCCAACTTCCATGTCAACACTAATAAGGTCCTCAAAATAATAGACTGTTATACACTTTAATAACAAAATGCATTTTTTTTGCTAATACCAATGGATATCTTGTAATCGTGCACACTCATTATGTTCTTTCAGAACACAATCCCATCACTTCTAGAGTGGACTGTAGTAACTACCACTTCAAAGTGTCACATAATCAGTTCCTCCTAAACACGTCCCTCCTTTGCCACAAGGGAACCAATTGTCTCATTGCCTAAGTTTGTAATCTCATGCCTCAATTGACTTGTGTTTCTAGTTAGATATATTGATGTAATGATGCCAAACTTCACACCACCCCCTTTATACACCACTATGGCAAATAGATTTCATGCATTTGAAAACAAGGTGATGGGATTGTGCTCAAAAAATATCAGAGGATCTCTTCTCTCCTTGAGTGCATTATTTTTGACTTACAGATGCAAGCTCAAGCTGCTCAAACACCAAATCAAAGTGGCAAATAATCATGTAATTAGAGGGGCATAACTTCATGTTCACCTTTATTAGATCAAAGTTGGTGATAAGGCTTGCAAATAATTTATAAAATCTCTTAAAGCCAAACAAGCTTGAGATCATATAAAGGCTATTGAGTCAACTCAGTTAAGACTCACTACTCTCCCTTACATCTCCTCTAATTTTTTAGACTACTATAGATTAGTGTGCCAAGCTTAGGAGGAAACAACTATGTGAGCTAAGGTTTTATAAGAATGATTTGACGTGGTTCCTTGCAAACTCAAGATTAATGACCAAAAGTTATGTGATGCACCCTTGTCTCTTCATGATATCTCTTATGCCCTTTATAGTATGAACAACGACAAAGCTCCAGGTATTGATGGATTCCCTTATGAATTTTATAAATCCACCTAGGAGTTTGTTGTGTCTGACTTGCTCCAAGTCTATAAAAGAAGGTTTATGAAAAATATCTTTGGGTTCCTTTATTAATGAAGGAAATATCAAATTCATACCTAAATCAGGCAACCTAGAAATTATCAATAATTGGTGCCTGATCACCCTGCTAAATGTGTCATAAATGATCCTCACTGAAGATTTTACTAACCACCTTCAGTTCATCTTACTTTCCATTTTTCAACCTAAGCAAACAAGATTTATCAAAAGTAGGTATATCCTTGAAAACCTTAGTATTATGTGGGAAGGTATGGAATGGATGAGAGACTCTCGGCAAAGAACCATCTTTCCTGAGTTTTTTTTTAAGGATGCTTACGATATAACTGAATGGCTTTTCATTATGGCCATGCCCTAAGATCTTGGCTTTGGCTAATTCTTTATTTCGGCTTTGTGAACCCTCTTTTCAAATGCCTCAATCTGTCTCATTATCAATGGCCTCAAATCTGACCATATTGGCCGCTCTCGTTCCATACATCAAGATTTCCCCCTTGCTCTATCATTATATGCCTTATCTACCAAAGATCTTGAATATTTTTTGGCTCATAGAGCTAAGCGGGGCCTCCTCTGAGGCATTGTTCTTCACTACACATCCTCTCAACTCATCAATAGCCACTTTATTGATGATAATTTCCTCACTCTTGAAGAGCAAGAAAAATCATTCAAGGAAGCTATGCAGTGCCTTGACATTTTTTGCCTAGCTTTGAGCTCCAGTCTGCAATGGAGTAAAACCCAATGCTTCAAACAAAATATGATGCCCATGCAATATTGGTTACGCTAATACAAATGGAAACAAATTCATAGAGGGGAATAATTCAAGTTCTTGGGCATCTCCTTTACCTTTGATAACTCCCCTTTGGAGCTATGGCAATATGCCATAAACAAAGTGGAGAAAAAGGTGGAATATTGGGTTACCAAACCCTTCTCAAAAATTCCAATTGTGTACTAAGATTATACATGCTATACATGTCTACTACTCTTGTTAGCCCCCCTCCAAAGCTTCATATGATATATTAGATAAGATTATAAGAGACTTTCTTTGGTCTAATGCCATACAAACTTAGGTGTTCCACATAGTTGCAAATGATATTTATTCTCTTCTTCGTCATAAAGGAGATATGGGGATTATTGATGTATACAGACAGAGCATTGCCTTATGTGTTAAATGGGTTGACAAAGTCATTAAAGGTAATGAATCCTAGAAAATCCTCCTATGTCATTATATTTCATCAGGATCTCCTTACGGTAAACCTAATTGGAAAAACATTGGTTTCCACACTCTCCTAATCACTTTTGCCCTTGTCAAAATCAAAGGCTCATTTGTGGCAAAATTATTTGTAAAGCTTATAAAGTGGTTAAGCCATGCTTAAAATAGGTTGGTGATGGTTTTCTTACTTGTTTCTCATTCAATGACCCCAATCTATGGTGGTCTCCTATCATGACCAATACCTACCTTCTTCTAGTAGAAACACATGACATAAAAGCTTCGAGACTCTTCAAAAGAGGAATTCAAACTATAAAGGATTTGGTTTCTACTTACAATTGGGCCCCTTGGCCCTTGCTAAAAGTGAAATTCAATTTTAGCAACTTAGACTTACCAGAACTTCTTTGCATTTAGGAGTTAATGCCAAATGTCATGCTCTACAAGTTGGGTTTACAACATCCACATGCATGGTGGAAAGATTGGAGACGAAACTATGGTACTCATTTCAAAAACTACTCTCTAAGGATCCTTTATCAGGTCATGAGCCCCTTTTCATCAGCTCTTGGTGAGCTCAATAGGCACTGGAGCCTTAATTCCTCGCCCAAGATGTGACTTCCCTGGCTCAACTGAATTTGGAAGGCCAAGCTTGAACCCAAGCTATTGTTTGGGTTGACAATGCATTTTGCTTGGGGAGTGTCTTTCTCACTTTGGAATTGCTCATTCCAAGTGTCTAGTCTGCTCTAGACTTGAGTCCTTCAAGCACACATTTTGGACATGCCCCAAAGCCCAATCTACTTGGCAATGGATACACAATCTCTTTCAACCCTACCATCCTAAACTTTTCTCATGACACTTGGCTTTCCTTGTGGATTTTACTATGTGGCTGGCATTTATAAATTTTTTATGGAGTTTCTTCAAAGCTACTATTCTGTTTCAATTATATAAAGCTAGAAACCCTACCTTATTTAACAATGACAAATCATCTTGTCAAATATCTATTAATGACAAGGTGTTTGTATTGTCTTTGGCCTCCATGTAGATCCATAACCAAGCGAAAATTTTTGTTATGGAGGTTCGACATCTACAAAATTTGTTTGATCACTGGGGAAGCACTCCCTGTACTGTGAGTTGTGTCCCTCGATTCATTCGTTGTAGGTTTCACCACCTCCAACGCCCACATGTCGATTAAGTCATTCTCGCAATTGCAGACACTTCTTTCCTCCCCCTCAACGGGGGAATGGAGTTTGCCACTAGTCCTTTTTGATGGGGTTCACTAGTTAGCTCTGATCCTTTTGGTACTATGATGCAATGTCATACTAGGTTGGACATTACTATTTCTTTGGCTCCTCCAAACCCTATGGATTGATAGGTGGCTCCAAACCTTCCATCAAATGAGCCTTCCTCTTGGAACATTCTTTCGCCTAAGGATGATCCTCTACCTCCTCCTCCTAGTGCGACGACCTATGTGTAATTTCTTAATGTGTTTGTTATAATTATTACAATATTATTATATTGTCATATTTTGATCAATAATTACAGTTGTTCTAATTTATTTTGAACTGATACTTTATTTCGATAAAAACACTAAATCATGAATATCAAGTGACTACTTTAATATGTAACATTTTGTAAATTACTATTTTATTATTAATAATTTTATTAAATTGTTCCAATAATAAATTAGCAAACTTTTAAAATGTACTCACATAACATACATTACAATTTTAATTATATAATACAAACTTAAAATTCCCCTTGCAAAATTGGTCGTCGTTTCCTCGAAAGCCAAGTACAAGAGGACGGTTTATTACCCTATATTTACCCCTCCCATCATCTGTGCTATCTTAGCAGGTCCATTTATACATACACATTCCATCTGAATTGAAATTGTCTGTCGTTATTGCACCCTACAAAATGGTGGCCGACACGGTTGGTCAATTTCGGACGCCTTTACCCGTACATATCAAAACATCACCTTCCAGTCTGATAAGATTCTGTAGATACACCCGAAACTGCCACTGACCCGCTCCCATAAGATATTCTCCCCGTCTCCTCTGCAGACACAATCCAGTCCCACACGGCATGCTTGCTGTCTGAGCTGGCACTTTCATTTGCGTTGCTGGAGAAAGAAATCACATCAGCCAGAGGAGGACCCGGCCGATCCATCGACTCCAGCATCGTTAAAGCTTGTTGAATGGACGGCCTGCACGCAGCCTTCGCGTGGGCGCACTGCAGCGCAAGCAAAACCACTCGTTCCATCATTTCACCCTCCTCTTCGCGGATTCTCTCGTCGATCACCTCCTCCACCCGGCCCTTCTGCGTCAGCTCAAACGCCCACTCGGCTATCACTGTGGTTTCCGCGTCGGTCGTAGCCAGGGCCCTGCGCCCGCTCATCAGCTCCAGCAGCAAGATCCCAAAGCTGTAAACATCGCTCTTGTCCGTCAGATGCCCGTACAGGCCATACTCCGGCGCCACGTAACCCAGGGTTCCCACCGCCCGGGTCGTGTAATGCGTCTTCCCGTCGTCGTCCTCCTTAAACCTCGCCAGTCCGAAGTCCGCCACGAGGGCGTTCAGATCGGCGTCCAGCAACACGTTGGCGGCTTTCACGTCTCTGTGAATGATCGCCGGCTTGGCGTCGCCGTGCAGGTAGGCCAGCCCGCGCGCAATTCCCACCGCGATCCTCTGCCGCTGGGGCCACGTCAGCAGCGGCTTGCTCCCGTGTCCGCCACGGCGGAAGAGGTAATCCGCCAGGCTGCCGTTGGGCATGAAATCGTAGACGAGAAAGTGCTGGTGGCCGTCGGACCTGGCGTGGATGCAGTAACCCTTGAGCGGCAGCAGGTTGCGGTGCTTCACGCTGCTGATGACGTGGACTTCGTGCTTGAACACCTTGTCGCCTTTCGTTGTCGAATCGTTGAATCTCTTGACGGCGATTTGCGATCCGTCGGGAAGGGTGCCCTTAAAAACCGTCCCGAATCCGCCTTCGCCTACCACGTTAGATGCCGCGAAATTTCCCGTCGATTGTCGGAGATCAGAGTAGCGGAAAAAGAGCAAGCCGGTCGTGAGGTCGATGCTCTCCCGCAGCAGCTGTGACTCTCTGCGACTCAGAACTAGCCGGTCGAATCCGCCGCCGCAAAATTTACGCCTCGCTGCAAGATACACGCCGACAGATGCTAAAATCGCCGCCGCCGGAAGCGAAACCCCGAGAGCTATGGCCATTTTCGTTTTACCGCTACCTGCTTTCCCTTCCGCGTTTTCCCCCGGGGTCGAACCTCCGACCACGGCTGCCGTCTCCGGCAAGTTCCGCGCGCTGAGAATACAGTAAGCCGCGTCGGGGCCCAGCTCTTCGTAGGTATTGATGCCGCCGCCGACGTACACGATCACAAACAACTCACAGTTATTTCTCTCCGTTCCGTCTTTCTCCGTCAACTGACGGAGCAACCCCACCATGGCTCTTATGCAAGCGTGACAGAGAAACCGACCTCTGTAACCGTCGCAGGAAGTCTTGATTTCCGACGTATTGACGACATTTTCGAAAGCCGATCTGTTCTGAATTCGATGACAGTGTCGCGGCCCGTTGATGTAATCCAGCGGCCGGATCTTGCAGCCCTCGAATACATTATTCTCTCCAACTACTCCCTGAGACTCCATTTGCCGCTGTATGGCGTCCATGCAAACCCTAGAAGTATGAATGTCCGTCAAAAGAAATGAATCAGTGTGATGCATCCATGAGAAGAGCAGGATCTTCATTAAATCATCAAGGGCCTCGCAGCAGTGTTTTCCTTCTTTACATTTTTGGACGATCCATGGATGAGAAGACAAGTAGCTCACATTTAACGGGCAATTTCCCTCCACTGGTGCCGCTGCTGGAGAGATCTGATACGCCCCAACGTATTGCAACAAAACTATTAACAAGATAATCCTACACATGGCTGCATTCAAATCATTCTGCAAACATTTCAGATAGCAAACACTCTTTTTAATTACAGTTTGATCTTTGATGTGGAAGGGAGTTTCCCTGCAGTAAAGCTAATATTTTCCAGGAGATTATCCAGACAATTTAAAGGACGCGAAAAGGAAAACACATGTCCAGAATTTTGGAATCTAAATACGAAAGAAGATAGCTGTTCAGAAAAGACAGACGTATATAATTTTGCAATCTACAGAACAAATAAAATTTAGAAATGGAAATAGAAGGATAGAAAATGTTTCCCACGAGGCGGAAGAGAATCATCCCCGCCACTGCCAGGAATCCACGTGCTTGCTTTTGGGAAGGCCGGCTTGGAAACTCCCAAGCAATAAAATAATCATTGTCGATAAAATATTTTGAGTTGGCATCTTATGACATTTGCTTTTGATCAAACTAAAATATTTAGGAAAGAAGCCAACCAAAGTGGGTGGATTACATGAGCAAATTAGGCCCTAGGCACCTAACCTATGGATAAAGATCTACATATAATCTATATATAAATCAATATTAAGGGTTGAAGGGTCCTTTGCATGTTCATTAAAAAATGATAATTATATTTTAAAAACATTAGTGATGGTATGGAAAAATCTATAATGTCTTGTTGAAATGATAACTTTTTATTAAAAGATTAGTTAAAGAGTGTTAAAAGCCAATGACAAATTTTAGGAATACAAAAAAATCTTGAATACAAAATATAAATTAATGATCAAATCTATATAATAAAAATCAAAACTATGAATTTGGATAATTCTCACATTAAAGTAGCCTCAACAAAGACCTCGGTCTTAACTACCAACTAAAATCATAAAAACAATGGTAAGCAATTGGGTACCTACCTTAAAGCTAATGACAAATACCCATAGCAAACAATGGTAAGCAATTGGGTACCTACCTTAAAGCTAATGACAAATACCCATAGCTTTATCTATAACAGATAAGCAAAAAATCCAATCAAATAGTATATCATATAGGTAACACCAACTGCTCACTAAAGAGCCCAAAGGGCCATTCCAAATACCTAACGATTATCAACAAAAGCTTCCAACAATAAAAACTACTCAAGCCAAAAAGCCTCCAAAAGACCTTGCATTGCAAACGGTCTTACTTGCTACAACAAAATTCCTTTGAATCCCTACACACAAGCATTAAAATTTAATACAAACAATAAGGTTTTCTAGTTTCGGGATCTATAATATTGACACATTCAATAATCTCGATTTCTATAATAGAATCTGGTCTTAATCTATTTAGTCAATTCAAATTGTTTTCCCTAAATCGGAATAGGTGTAAGTTTCATTTTGTTTTATGTTACTTTAGAGGTGGAGAGCTAGTTGTCTTCAACAGTGATTAAGGAAGACATGGTCCAAAGAATGTTGTTTTGTGCCTTTACCTACTTCTAAGAGGTTCAATGAGTAGGATATGAGACACATTGAAGTTTCTAAAGAAATTTAGTTATGGTGTAAAGGATATGCTTGGAGGAGAGTTTAAGAATGGGGTTTGAATTGATGTGTTCTTTATTAAGGATTGATATGTTAAAAACTTGGTGTTTCAATTCCCTTCTTAGATCCACATGCGTATAGTTTTTTTACAAAAATAGATTTGTTTTATTTTATTGTAGTGCATAGACTTCTACAATTGGTTGTTTTTGTTTGAGTTCTACATGTTAGGATGTGGAGCTAAAAGCTTCAACTAGTGCAAACAAGGAGGAGGTTGCTGAGTTCCAGGGAGACCGGCGTCGGCAGAGTGCAGTGCACAAGGCAACCGACGACGGCAGGATGGACAGGAAGGAAACCGACATCGGCAGGAGGTCGGCCGACGTCGGTCACCTCCAGGCAGACAGGGACCGACGTCAGTCGCCTGTGGTAGTTCCAGAACTGCTTGTTCCACAGACAGTTAGTTCGTTGAACCGAGTGTTTGCATGCAAAGGCTATTTTTGGTCTTGAGTTGCGTGTCTAATTATTGTAATTAGGATAGTCTAATTATTGTATGCATGAGATCTATATAATAGACTCATAGGCTGTAGTGTAAACTTGTAACTAGGGAGTAAGAGAGCAATAAGCTCCTTCTGAGAGAAGAGAGCAATGGTGTGTTCCTCCTAGTGCCACAATACCAAGGTGGGTACTGGATTGGAGAATCAACAGGGTTCTTCATATTCGTATGATCTTAGTCAGCAGATGAGCATGGCTTCTTTTGGAGATCTACAATGGTGAGTAAGGTCTAGTGATTTGCAGGTAGCAGTAGAGAGCAGGAGATCTACTTGGAGTACGGTTGTGTACTTGACGTACTGGCAGTGTGTTACTAACTGGTTGGAGAGGTGAACATCAATTCTGTATTGGAGTTGATTGTTGGGACCAAGAGAGAGAGGGAAGAAGGTCTTGAGGTGTGGCGAACCTTTGAGGTGGAGGAAGAAGTGGCATCTTCCTTATTGTATATTCTTTTGAGTGATTATTAATACAATTGTGTATTGTCTCTCAATTCCTGTGTTGTTTCATATTTCTAGTTACTTATTGATTCTGGTTAAATTCCGTGTTTAGTTGCTAATACAAGAAGTAATCATATGTGCTCTATTGTTGGAGCAAGATCCTGACACGTGGTATCAGAGCATGTTTATTGCTCTAGGTTCCTGACAATTGGTATCAGAGCTTTTGGTTGGGTTGACTAACAGGTGGTTCAGATCTGGTAGTGTTTTTGATTACAGGTCACTCACAGGGGTTTCAGATTGAGTGGGAGTATAGCAATGGCAAAAGATAGTAAGCTACGAATGGAGAAACTGAATAGCACGAATGGTCTGATTGATGGAAAGAAAGAGCAGGTAAAAGGAGATTGTTGGTCGATAGAAGATCAGCGTGTAGAACCAGATGTTGCAGGTGACGTTGCACAGGTTGCTCTGGATAAAGTAGAATCTTTGTTTACAGATTCTTTTGCCTCTTTCCATGCAGCCTGAAATAGAGCATCTTTTCATGGGTATGTCTTTGGAGACTTTGGAGAGATTTATTTAGGGGTTGGAGAGCCTTGTCAGATTATTGACAAAGGGGAAGTGAAGCTGAAATTGCAGACGGATGACACATAGTGGTTGAAGGAAGTCATGCAGGTACCAGTCTTGGAGATGAGTCTAATTTCTTCAAGAAATTTGGGTGATGGGAGATGCACTGTAACTCTCACAGCGGATACACTTGAATTAGATGGTGGTAAGAAAGTAGGTATCCTTTATCTATCTACTTATATTGTTGATTCACCTTTTGTTGTAGAGATGTGGCTTCGTAGGCTTAGTCACATATGTAGAAGGAGAATGCAGGTTTTGAAGTGGAAGTTAGATGTCTTTGACAAGCTAAAGAACTGGAAAGCCTTGGTTTGCATGGAGGAGATAATAGACAGAGATCAGGTGAGGAAACTGATTTATTCTGAGCAGGGCTGTGTTAATTTTAACAGGGTTTTTACCCAAAAGGAGCTCGCGGGTAAAAGTTGTCACTCACAAGGAAAACACAAAAACTGACGTCGCTTATAAAATCGACGTCGGCATCCTCACAGTGACCGACGTCGGCTATGTGCAGACCGACGTCGGCAAAACAGGGACAGGTAAAAATTGGCGTCGGTCACGAGGACCGACGTCGGTGAGGAAGCAGTCACAGGGAACCGACATCGGTCGGGTGCAGACTGGGAGATGGCCGAGATCGGTCACTAGAACGAATGTTGGGCGGATAGCAAGCTGTCAACAAGTCTCAAACGCTCATGTAGAGGTCATAAATGGTAAGTGAACCTCATATTTGTTGTTCACCTTCTTTATTATTGCTTACTGATGGTTGAGAACCAGGAAGATGTATAGAGGCAATGTAGGTAGAATCCAGAAACAGTGGGAGCATGGCATGAATTCTTCAGAAGAGAACCAAGCAGGAGATTTGGTAGATTTGTCAGCTAAGAGAGAGCACTGGGAGAGGAGTGGATTCCCTTATTAGAGAAGAGAGTGAATGGATAAGTGAGACAGAAGGCCAAGGTACCTGGTCTTGAGGTAGCTGCAAGACAGTGGTACATGTTTTGACAGGTGGATGACTAAGCATGGCTTTAGTCAATGTTAGTGTAACTATTGTGTTCTTTTCTTTACCAAGTGGATGATGAGTCGCGACATCATCTTGTTACTGTATGTGGAGTGGTTGCTTATTGCAGGTTTACATATGCAGGGAGTTCTCTGAGCTAAAAGGTAAAGTTAGTTTCAGAGGTATGTTATGAAGAATTTGGTAGCAGTGAAATTATTTAGCATAAGAGACATAGAGGATCACAGGTTAATTTTGTCTCAAATAAGAAGCTGATGTGAAGGTGTTGGCGAGGTTCAAGATGCAGAATCGAAAAGCACACCAAGGGCTAGACAGTTCAAACAGAGCTTAGAACAAGTGTTCAAAATCACATGAGGTCTAGTGTAGACCTGAGTTTTCCCAAGCAGTGGGAGTTGTCAAAAAGTATGGAGCCAATTCGAGGAAGAGGTACTGAAGGGCAGTTCAGTGGATTCTTACAGGGATCAGCAGTAGGTCAACATGCTATGCAAGGTCAAGTTATTTTCTACATAGGTTTGTAGATGCGGATGTGGCAGGTTACTTGGATGACAAAGGCACACAGGTTAGAGCATCACAGGGTGTGGTGGTTAGTCTTCAGGATTGATCTTGAAGAGGGATACAAGCCAGGGTACAAATTAGACAGTGTATAATTATAGGTACAGTTGCAGTTGTTTATCTCCAAGTGGGAGACTGTTAGGATGTGGAGCTAAAAGCTTCAACTGGTGCAAACAGGGAGGAGGTTGCTGAGTTCCAGGGAGACCAGCGTCAGCAGAGTGCAATGCACAAGGCAATCGATGACGGCAGGATGGACAGGAAGGAAACCGACATCGACAGGAGGTCGGCCGACGTCGGTCACCTCCAGGCAGACAGGGACCGACGTCGGTCGCCTGTGGCAGTTCCAAAATTGCTTGTTTCACGGACAGTTTGTTCATTGAACTGAGTGTTTGCATGCAAAGGCTATTTTTGGTCTTGAGTTGCGTGTCTAATTATTGTAATTAGGATAGTCTAATTATTGTATGCATGAGATCTATATAATAGACTCATAGGCTGTAGTGTAAACTTGTAACTAGGGAGTAAGAGAGCAATAAGCTCCTTCTAAGAGAAGAGAGCAATGGTGTGTTCCTCCTAGTGCCACAGTACCAAGGTGGGTACTGGATTGGAGAATCAACAAAGTTCTTCATATTCGTATGATCTTAGTCAGCATATGAGGATGGCTTCTTTTGGAGATCTACAATGGTGAGTAAGGTCTAGTGATTTGCAGGTAGCAACAGAGAGCAGGAGATCTACTTGGAGTACGGTTGTGTACTTGACATACTGGCAGCATGTTACTGACTGGTTGGAGAGGTGAACATCAATTCTGTATTGGAGTTGATTGTTGGGACCAAGAGAGAGAGGGAAGAAGGTCTTGAGGTGTGGCGAACCTTTGAGGTGGAGGAAGAAGTGGCATCTTCCTTATTGTATATTCTTTTGAGTGATTATTAATACAATTGTGTATTGTCTCTCAATTCCTGTGTTGTTTCATATTTCTAGTTACTTATTGATTCTGGTTAAATTCTGTGTTTAGTTGCTAATACAAGAAGTAATCATATGTGCTCTATTGTTGGAGCAAGATCCTGACACGTGGTATCAAAGCATGTTTATTGCTCTAGGTTCCTGACACTACATCCGTTGTGAATCCTTACTCTTGGGTCTATATTTGGTGTCTACATTGGGAATCGGTGATTTGAGACTTCTTGGTGGAAATGGGAGAAGGACAATACAATTTTAACCACATTAGTATGTGTGGTATAAGTGGGAATGTTTTAGCTTGCCAAGATCAAGCAAAATATATCAATTGGGATGGACTAAAACTCACTAAAGTTGCCTACCAAATTGATTTTGATTCTTTCTTAAATACCAAGCTTCTTGTAAGACATGATCACTAAAATTTACTCATAAATCCTTAAGAGATTTGGGACAGATGTAAAATACACACCATCAAATTCAAATTTTGTTTCCAACTTCATATGTAAATTTGGGATAGATGTAATATGCACATTATCAATTAAAAATTTGTTTCCAATTTCATATATAAATTCTATTGAAATTTGATAAATGAGCAATATTTTTTTCTTTGATTAATATAAGATTTTGAAACCACCATTATATATTAATTCACAAATATTGATTTCTTTGTCTTTAATTTTACTATATGGTTTCAAAATAATAAGGGTTTTAATATGTAAATATTTGAATAAGTGATTTCCTTTTCTCTCCTTTCTGTGTTAGTGGAATCTAAATTTTGAATTGATGGATTTGATCCTCTAATACATTTAGCCAATGGGGTGTGAAAAATTTAAAGATAATATGAAGTGTACTCTTAACCAAAGGTGATGGTGTGAAAGATAATGAGAGTGAAGTTTAATTGATGGAAAATACTTGTTTATGCAAAAACAACCAAGTTCTCAAATTAAAAATTACTTTTAATGTATAAATAAATTTTAAATTAATATAAAGCTTTGAATTAGTCATTATTATTCAACGAGATACTTTTTTGGAGTTGACTTTTTTAATTTTATTATTAATTTGTTCAATGCACCCAACAAGTAACTAGAGGGATTTTGTTTGTCTCTAGTTATGAAGATGTGCGAAAACATATGACATGTTGAAGGGTTAATATTTTAATTTAAAAAATCAAGGTCAAATATTATATTATAATTTTAATATTTACTACTACTTTGTTCACTTCCATTCTATGTAGTAGGCGGATGGGTATCCAATGTGGATGGGTAAGGAATACCAAAGAGTTAATACATTTTATGTAAGTTATTTCCTTTAAAAAAAGACATGAACATTGATGTGTTTCATTTTTATATCGTAATTAATATTATGCAGAAAATAGTAATATCATATAATAAAAAAAAGTTCAACATTACATGTATATCTATCTTTTTATGTTATCTGTAATTTGATTACCAAATAATTTAAAGTTTGAACAACACACTATAGAAATACGCAAATCCTAAACTTTTAAAAACAATAAGTGAAAAATATTAAGCATTTTAAAATATTAAAAATTAGGTGATTTAAGAAGCTTTCAACCTTTTAAAGATTCTACTTATTGCAACTAGAAATAATCCATTTATATAGGATAAACTTAAATTATTTTTTTATTGAAAAACTCCCATATATCAAGTTAAAATATTAAAGTACAAACTACAAAACAAATTGCTAAATCCTTCATCCATTTGTGAGAAGCTTGTATTGTTACGTTATGAATTGTTTGAACTTAAAGCTTAAATAAAAACATTTTTCCTAGTCATGAGCTAACCTACAAGTGTGTTTTCAGTTAAGTTTAGGTTAGATTTCTATATATGTATTTGCAGATGAAGAAAAAAATCTGAATGAGTGTGCGATACATAGACGAATAGTCAAAATCATAGTGTAAATAAAGTGACGAGAGAAAGGTTTTGTGATGTACTCAAGGCATATATTGAGTTTCTCGACATAGTTAAATGTGTGTTTCTTATAGTAAGTAAGATATTCCATTATGAATCACATTGCAATAATGAGGAAATGAGCCATCATGAGGAAATGACTCTTTTTCAACCTATAATGTAGTTTTCCAATCTATAATATAGTGGCTTCATGGAAAGGGTGATCTGAAATTAATATAGACAACATTCCTTAAAAAGTTTCATAATTTTTAAAGTGTAAGCAAGAGATTTTATATGTAACCCATCGCAACAATGAGATGATGATCCATACAAATTATTTATTAGTATTAGAGGAGTAATAAGATGTGTAATTTAACATCCATATTTGACATGTTAATGAACACGATACAAATTCTTAAGATCAATTTTTTTCCTCCAACTTAACTATTATGTCTTTTTATACAATTTACATTTTCATTTTATCTATTAAATGCAACACTTGAATATTATCAATTAGAGAATTGATGTCGTTTAAGAATAAATATATAGAAAATATATGATATGTCATTATATCTTGTTTTGAATACTACATTTAATTCTTTAGATATTTAATTTTTTTTTGAAAGAACTAATAAAATAATTAATCAATTTACATTTACAATAACAATTTTACCAAAGATTAACTAATAAATTTATACCTAAACTCTAAAATTTGTTAAAATATTATAATAATTTTTAAAAATCCATTCTTAAAATTATCCTTAAAAAAGACCTTCCAAATACTTAATCAATTTATCTTCCTCTTCTAAATCCAAGCCCATGAGCATGGATTTTCTACAAAAATTCACATGCCCAGAATTTATAATGAAAAGGACGGGAAACAGAAATCACATGTCCAGAATTTCGGAATCTAAATACGAAAGATGATCCCTGTTCAGAAAGGGCAGACGTATATAATTTTGTTATTTTCAAATTGCAATTTTGCAATCCACAACAAATAAAATTCAGAAATGGAATTGGAAGGATAGAAAATGTTTCCCACGGGGCAGAAGAGAATCATCCCAGCCACTGCCAGTAATCCACGTGCTTGTTATTTGAAAGGCTGGCTTGGAAACTCCCAAGCAACTAAATAATCATTGTCGATAAAATATTTTGAGTTGGCAGCTTATGACATTTGCTTTTGATCAAACTAAAATATTTTGAAAAGAAGCCAACCAAAGTAGGTGGATTACATGAGCAAATTAGGTCCAAGCCACCTAACCTATGGATAAAGAAACATAAAGAAATGATGATTATATCGAAAAAAGATTAGTAATGGTATTAAAAAATCTATATTGTTTTATTGAAATGACAATTTTTTATCAAAAGATTAGTGAAAGAGTGTCAAATCTAAATGACAACTCTTTATCAAAAGATCAGTGAAAGAGTGTCAAACTAGTTGACAAATTTCAAAAATATAGAAAAGTTTGAATACAAAATATAAATTAATAATCAAGTCTATTTAGTAAAAATCAAAACTATTAACTTGGGTAATCTTACATTAAAGTAGCTCCAACAAAAGCCTCGGTCTTAACTACCAACCAAACTCATAAAAACAAAGGTAACTAATGCGGGACTTACCCCAAAGCTAATGATAGGTACCCATAGCCTTTTTATAACAGGGAAGTAAAGCGTCCCAATCGAATATTATATCATATAGGTGACACCAACTGCTCATTAAAGAGCCCAAAGGGTCATTCCAAATATCCAATGATTATCAACAAAAGCTTCCAACAACAAAAACTACTCAAGCCAAAAAGCCTCCAAAAGATCTCGCACTGCAAACGGTCTTACTTGCTACAACAAAATTCCTCTGAATCCTTGCACACAAGCATTAAGATTCAATATAAATAATAAGGTCTTCTGGGTTTGGGATCTGTAATATCGACACATTCAATAATCTCATTTTCTATAATAGAAACTGGGCTTAATCTATTTAGTCAATTCAATTTCTTTTCCTTAGATCATAAGAGGTGTAAATTTCATTTTGCTTTATGTTACTCGGGAGGTGGAGAGCTAGTTGTCTTCAACAGCGATTAAGGAAGACATGGTTTGAAGAATGTTGTTTTGTGCCTTTTCCTGCTTCTATGAGGTTTAGTGAGCAGGGTATGAAATATGTTAGTAGTTTCTAAGGAAATCTAGTTATGGTGTAAAGGATCTGCTTAAATGAGATTTTAAGAATGGGGTTTGAATTGATGCATTCTTTATTAAGGATTGATATGTTAAAAACTTGGTGTTTCAATCCCGTTCTCAGTGCCACATGGGTATAGTTTTTTTTTACAACAATAGTTTTGTTTTGTTTTAATGTAGCGCATAGACTTCTACAGTTGGATATTGTTGTCTGAGATCTATGTCCATTGTGAATCCTTGCTCCTGGGTCTATTTTTGGTGTCTACGCTAGTTGATATTTGAATTTTATAACATGTTGAAATATATTACCAAAAGTGATTTTTTCAATTCCCCCTGAGCTAATATGTAATGAAGCATAGTTTCCTTGTCAATCTCAACATGAACCACCTATTGAGAGGGGTACACTCATTCTGATATTGTTAAATTAAGGAGAAATTTGGGTGCTTGGAACTATGTTCTTTAATTTTGAAGGTCCTTTCTAATATGAGATGTTCATGTTGATCTGGAGAAGAATGAGAAATTCATTAGATAGTGTAGAGTTCAATTGCCAGCCAAGAGATTGAGTTGGCCATTAATTTAGTGTTGTGTTTGCCCATGGAGCAGGGGAATTTACATCATGAACATAGTGTTTCACACAACACAAGAATATAATTATGTTGGATGATTATTTATAAGAATGTGAAAGCTTATAAAGCTTCATGGGGTGGTTACGAATCTCAACTAACCTATGAACCAACTCTTATTTAACAAAACATAACATTAAAGTAAATACTTAACCAAAATATTAAAAGAAAAGACCTTGGATCAGAAACCCAAAAAACTTCGCCTTGATCCAAAGGGGTATAAAAGAAGAAAGAACTAGAGCAATGACTTTGAAGTCATCAAAGGAACTCTATCGCAATTGCAAGTGGTTAATTGTATCTCTGGAACTGACCAAAAAATGATGCCACTCCATAAAGAAGCCTGCCTTTATGAATTTGGCAAAAAATGACTGATGAGCATAATCAAAGCTTACTCATCCCCTGTGATCATTATACCATATTGTAATAGGACACAATCAAAACCTGTCTAACTACATTGATCCACATAAGGCTCCACCTAGATGGCCGTCAATGTGACCAACATATATTGTGCATGACACATTCCGATGATGTATAACAAATGTTGATAATATATACTCAACATTAAAGGTGCTAGAAACCCCTATCAAATTGTACTGTCACCGATGATTGATCGAAGACCAACAAATGCAATATCTTCTCCCCCTATTAGGTGAGAGGTGAGAAGTCATGCATCGATAGAAATAAAAATAACTAACTTTGTCCACTCCATGTCATCAATTATCATATATGAAAAGCCAAAAATGGAACTGAAAGCAAGAGTACAAGCCAAAAAAATGATACTACAATAGATCCAGGGCTTGAGCCTAGTAGCTCGCACACGATAGGTGAATCACTAATCATTCATAATAAGTTGTCAGATCCATTGAGACCATAGACCTCAGCAATATAAGATGCTCCCTAATCAAAGGATGTGTCATAATAACTAGAGTAACCAAACTATCTATCACTAGAATGATCCACATAATTTGCTTTAGCTTTTTTTTTGCGTGGAGAACAGGGTCATTGAGAAGGACACACATCTGCAAGATGTACAATACCACCACATTTGAAATATGTGGTCTCTTTCTTGCGTCTATGAGATCCAGAAGACGCTAAATCACTATAATAACCACTTGAGTGAGAAGAATGTTTTTGATGATGTCTGCGTTTGGAAGACCCTAGAGAGCGCTGAAGGGAATGCTATGGAGACCATTGAGAATGGTGTGGAGAATGTCTCTGAGAGTGTTTCAAAGAATGCTTTTTAAAAATGTCATTGTAAATGACAATGATCTCTATGCTGGGACACGTTCTTTACATAGTGAGCCTTTTAAATAGGTGTACTTTTATTTTTTGCAAATCATCTCTCATTCTAAGTCAACAACTCACAGATGGGGTCAAATGTGGCTCCATTAAGCTTATCACTAAGTTGTAGCATTTCAACAAAAAAATTGTATATAGAATTAAGGCCATTCAATGTGATGTAAATCAACATGTCATTATCAAATTTTACACCTATTAGTACAATACTCTTGTTTCAAGGTTTTCATTTGGAAAATATATTCATAGACATCTTCATTATCTACCAATTTATTGTTCAAAAGTTGCATAAGAAGTTAGTCTTCTTGTATGCATGGTATTTGCCATACAATTCCTTTAATGATTTCCACACTTTTCATGCACCAATTTTAATTCCCTTAATATGAATGATAGCTTGTTCAGTACAAAATGATTTTAAAATGTACTTGATCATTTTCTCTTAAAGCACTTGTTCAGAGGGGAAATATTAAATTTAAATTGTACTCTTTTTAAGAGTAAACCAAAATAAAATATTTTGGTGCACCTAAATTTGTCTTGCCCACTATTCAACTATTAAAAAAGAAACTGTGCTTTAATTTATTATGGACCCATCTGATCGTACTGGATTTGAAAAAAGATTTTTAAAAACTTGATTCAACTCACACATTATACTTTTTTCTTGGGCCGAATACACACATGTTAAATGCTTGAACTGGATTGAGACACTGAACGCATCATTCCTGTCTGCGTCGCCAGATACCTTTCTTCACAAGATGAATCTGGTGCTGAAGACTTGTTCCAAAATATTTCTGCTAATTCGAGATGGAACAGTTCAGGAACATCTGCAGATTCTCTTGGTGCGCCTGACACAGAACCTAATAATACCCAGGCACAGAATGAAAATTCAAGATCTGTCCAGCAGCAGATTCTGAAAGAAATAGCATTCTGCTATTAAATGCTCTGCGCCATATCTTGGATCATAAACCTAACATGTTGGGTGATGAGGAAAAATTACTGGTTACCCTTGCATTTACACAATCGGTTAAAGGTTATAGGAGGGGGCTCGTCCTGTGCAAATTAAAGCTGAATAAACTCTAAAATACTGGAGTAAACCTCGATTCCCCTAATTAAAAAAAAAGAGCATAAAATTTTGAAACTACCATTATATATTAATTCACAAATATGGTTTCAAAATCTTAAAGATTTTAATATGTAAAAATTTGATTGGATAATTTCCTTTTCTCTCCTTTCTATGTTAATGGAATCCAAATTTTTGAATTGATGGGTTTGATCCTCTAATGCATCCAACCAATGGGCTGTAAAAAATTCAAAGATAATATAAAGTGGATTAGTGTTAACCAAAAATGGTGATGTGGAAGGCAATGCTAGTGAAGTCTAATGGATGGAAAATACTTGTTTTTACAAAACAATCAAATTCAAATTAAAAATCATTTTTAATATATAAATAAATTTTAAATTAATGTATAAAACTTTGAATTAGTCATCCCTTCACATATTTTTTGAGAGTTGATTTTTTCTATTTTATTAATAGTTTATTTAATGCACCCAATAATTAGAGGGATTTTGTTTGTCTCTAGTTATCAAGATGTGCAAAAACATATGACATGTTGAAGGGAAAAAATTTATAATTTTAAAAATCAAGGTTAATTATAATATTATAATTTTAATATTTACTACTATTTATTTCACTTCCATTTTATGTAATAGGGGATGGGTATCCAAAGTTAATCGGTAAGGAACATCAAAGAGCCAATACATTTTATGTAAGTTATTTACTTTAAAAACGATATGAACATTGATGTGTTTCATTTTTATACTATAATTAATATTATGCATAAAATACTAATATCATATAAACAAAAAAGAGTTCAAAATTACATGCATATCTAACTTTTTATGTTACCTAATAATTTGATTTACCAAATAATTTAAGGTTTGAACAACACATTATAAAGGCATGCAAACCCTAAACTTTTACAAAAAAACAAGTAAAAAATATTAAGTGTTTTAAAATATTAAAAATTAGGTGATTTAAGAGGATTTCAACCTCTTAAAGATTCTACTTATTGCAATAGAAACAATCCATTTAAAAGGGATAAACTTAAATTAAATTTTTATTAAAAAACTCCCATATATTAAGTTAAAATATAAAATTATAAGCTTTAAAAAAATTGCTAAATCCTTCACCAATTTTTGAGAAGCTTGTATTATTACATTATGAATTGTGTGAACTTAAGTCTTAAATAAAAATATTTTTCCTAGTCATGAGCTAGTTTTACAAGTGTGTTTTCAGTTAAATTTAGGTTAGATTTCTATACATGTATTTGCAGATGAAAAAAAAAATTGAATGGGTGTGTGATACATAGGTGAATAGTCAAAAGCATAGTATAAATAAAGTGACGAGAGAAAGCTTTTGTGATGTATTCAAGGGGCATACTAGATTTCTTGATGTAGTTAAATGTGTGTTTCTAATGAATAAGAGCTTCTATTATGAAGCACATTACAACAATGAGGAGATGAGCCATCACAAAGAAATGACTCTTTTTCAACCTCTAATGTAATTTTCCAACCTATAATTTAGTGGTTCCATGGAAGGGATGATCCAAAATTAATTCAACATTCCTTAAAAAAAATCATAACATTTAGAGAGTGAGCAAGAGATTTTATGCGTAGCCCATTGCAACAATGAGATGATGATCCATATAAGTTATTTATTAAGATTAGAGGAGTATTAGGATGTGTAATTTAACATCCATATTTGACATATTAACGATCATGATACAAATTCTTAAGATTCAATTTTTTTTTCCCTCGAGTCTTGGCTATTATGTCTTTTTACACATTTTACATTTTCATTTTATCTATTAAATGTAACACTTAGAACATAATTTATTAGAGAATTGATGTCACATTGAAAATAAAAATATAGAAGGGACATGGTATGCCATTATATCTTGTTTTTAATACAACATTTAATTCTCTAGATACTTATAAGTTTTTTGAAAGACCTAATATAATAGCCAATCAATTTACACCTACATGGCAATTTTGCCAAAGATTAGCCAATAGATTTATGCTTAAACTCTAAAATTTGTCAGGATATTATAGTAATTTTTAGGGGTCCATTCTCAGCATTATCCTTGAAAAGGAGACCTTCCAAGTACTTGGTCAATTTGTCTTCATCTCCCAAGTCCAAGCCCATAAGTATGGATTTTCTAAAAAAAATCGTGGTATAATCTTGCACACTTTGATCATGCCCTTATCTGAAATTATTCAACTTAATCTTTTGATTAGTTTTATATGCAATAGGATAAAAAATATTACGCATAAAATATTTAAATCCATCCCACTTATTTACAGTAGGATTCTTATTATTTTCAAAAGATGCTAGATAAGTCTCCCACCAAATTAAAGCATGACCTTCCATCTTGAGACATGTAAAATATATATTTTGTGCCTAAGTTAATTTATACACAGTAAATTACCTCATCCACTAGTTCTCAAGCAAAGTGATCAACTTCATACACTATATTCCAATTGCTCCTTAACCTCATCTACAATATTTGCAAAGTGATTGCATCTTCTTGAAATAGGTCATAATGAATCTTATTTAAGTTAGAGTAAATCAAATTATGTTTTTGCTTTGCAATATTGATACGCTCTTTTAAATTTTTATTGCCTAATTCAACACCTCAATCTTTTGGAGGATACATTCATACCATTTATAGGAAGTCTCATCTTCAGGTTTCTCAAAGATTCTAGCTTTGACCATTAAGTTTGTATCAACTTCAATCATTTCATGAGAATCATATTTTACATTCTCCCATATACTTATCTCACTTGTGTGAGCTTTGATCTATTGATTTACATCAATGCCTTCTTTTTAAATCACTAAGAATAACCTCATTACTTCCTCGATGTATTTCATCCCACTTATCATCACTTCATCCACCCAAGCCTCCAAAGTATTTCCATATGAATTATGTTTATTGATTATGGTAATAGCTTCCTTAATTATGCCTGGCACTTGACAAGAAATATCAACTTGAGGTGCCATACACAGGTCAACAAGATTGAGAAGGTAGTTGACGTACCTCATCAATTGTCTGATATGATCTTAGAGTTGTTCTTGGGTGAGCTCATCCTATTTTGATCTCATAATTATTCTTTCGGTAGTCTCCCTCAAGTTATGAATTTCACTTTCCCTAGTTATTTCTCTGAGTGATATTTTATTAAGAGTATATTCACTCGCATTCATTTTTGAGACATCCTTCTCCACATTGGGTTCTATAATTTCAACAAATTAAATGCCAGAAGGATCTGGACCAATCTAGAAGTAGTTTTATCCTTCTTGAGGGGAAGCATTTTAAGGAGATTAATAATTACATTGGAATTAGGGATATATAATTTAACCACCCTATTCCTCTTGTTGAGCATTAAATGTAACTATTGGAATGCCATAGTATTGAAATGAGTCATTTGAGTTCCAATTGGAGGAGGTGTGGGTTGCCTTGGAGGAGTAACTTTAGGGAGAAGAGGAACACTTTGGGAGACTAAAGGGGATGAAGGAAGGGCCACATAAACTTATTTTGAAGGTACCTATTGTGTTTTATTGGTGATAAGAAGAAATGGATTACCAAGGGTAGAAAGAGAGGACTGAATCATTATATTTTTCCTTGCTACTTTCTTCGTGCCAATTATAAGGATTTCTTCATAGGTATTTCTTGGGTGTTTCCCTTGTTCAGGGTCTTCATCATCACCATATTTGGAACTTGAAGAGTTGAGTGTTTTGATTATCATACTAACATTATTCTTCTTCAGAGTTGAAATAGGAGATTGATTGAAAGGAGCTAAAGTCTTTCCCTTTCTTGAGTTGCTTGCTCGAGTCATTTTGACCAACTTATTTTTGAACCATTTCTTAGTTCTAGCCTATACTCTTTGAGTTATCCCATGCATACCTACTAGTAATTTTATTCAACAATTTATGGTGGGTAGGAGAATAACTGCAACTCTATTTATATATTTTATGTCATTAACTTCAATCATGTCATCAACCATGTTGTTAGGGACCCATTCTTTAGTGAATTATTTGATTTGATCCACAATCATTATGCTCCAATCTCATTGGAATAATTCATATACATTTGAATAATCTGATTAGTAGTCCTCTAAATGAGGCATGTGTTCATAGGTTGAGCCAATACCGAGGTACATTTTTACATATCTCTTTGTGTCCACAATGGTTATACTAATGTATGATCAAAGAATGAATTAGGAAATGTATGATTCAATGTCTTGGGTATTAAATTTTGTTTTGCATGTGAAGTGACCTAATGAAATAGGGAATGAGATGCTCAAGTCATGTCTATCTCTATAATATTTATATAGTACACTCAATTATCTGCACAACTCAATCAATATGATCTTGTCATTTGCTAGTCTTGGAAGTCTCAGTGGATAACCTTCAAAACCACCAAACTTGATATAGGTGAACTTATGATATTAAAGATAATAGTCACTGTATTGGTTGATCAAGGTGGATGCTTCATTTGAAATTATTCTACCCTAGTTTTCATCTAAAATGTGTATTGCCCTCATGGTGAAGACATCATTCACCCTTGTGAAATGTTTGTTGCTTTCTATTAGAGTTAGTTGAGGAAAAAATCCATAGGCCTAAGTGGTGGGAGTAATGATTCCATGTTTTGAGAGTCTTGAATATACCATTTTATAAGTCAAAGAATACATGAGGTAGGAGGCCATGAAGAATTCTTTTATTGATTGCACATTCAGTAGTTGGTGATGTAAAGAGTCATTGATCATCTCTCCCCAATCGATGAATTATTTATTGCGATAAATGATGTTCATTGTCATAAACATCCAAGGGTGAAAAATCTTATTATCTTCATTCCCCACTACCCAGTTCAGGAGGGTGATCATATCTGAGAGCTCCTCATGAAAATTTATTCTATAGTTCAGTTTCTAGGTAATTTCAAGACTCTTTCTCTCTTATTCTTCAACCATGAATTATTCATAACAATCAAACATTTGTTTATATCTTTATGCCAGTATTTATATCCCTTTAAATTCTTATGTTGACAATGTCCTTAGGGATTGGAATCCTCATTATCATTCCTATTGTTGTGCCATCTATTTTTGCCATAAGAGATCCACCACTTGATTTGATCTTGCAATTTGATGGGTCATAGTGTCTTGCACAAGTGAACACCAATTCAAAACATTAGACTAAGGTTGGGAAACCTACTTCCTAAGAAAGATCACTCTCCGCAAGATGTTTAGCCAATGTGCTTGGATTTTTTGAGTTCAACCTATAGTGAAATTCCTCCAGGTTTATGTGTCTGATTTGGGATTCAAGGATCTTAGGGATGTCATTGTCCAATACCAATAATGAATCATAACCCATGTATTTAAACTTCATCTTGGTGATTTTTAGGTATGCAAAAGCAGTTTCATAGGTGAAATCAAGGAGTTTGAGCAGATCTAGAGGTAGGAAAAATTGGATTGGTTGGAAGGAGTGAGAAGTAATGGTCATATGGCAAGATCTTGAAACTAGTGAAATGATCTCTGAGTGGGATTCTAGAAAGGGAAAAAGTATGTGGATGAGATAAATGGTTGAAAGGGTATTGTAAATTTCCTTGGAGATGTAGGGAAATTTTTGGTAGGGCTTCACTAGTAGGGAGAAAATAGGGGGTATAATTCTAAAATATGAGAAAAATATCTTTAAAAAAATAAACAAAAATGAGCCTCATGAGGGCTTATATAGACATTCTGACAGCTCAATGTGTAAAGGCTAGATGTCAGGAGTTGTGCATGCCTTAGAGGGATAGCAGGTGAACTGTGTCACCTCCATCGATGTGTGGATGTACTTGTGTATTAATTAAATTGATGCATCCTTGTATCTACACATTCATGAGGGCCAATGGGTTGGTTGACATGTCTCCATTGATGCACAGGTGTGCTTGTTTACACATGTGTGTCTGCATGACTTCATATCCGTGAGGGCTAGCTGATCGACCCATGACCACTCATGACATGCGAGTGTGAGTTGCTTGAGGATACAAAAAGCATGTGATGCATTCATGCATCTTTCATGGCTCAAAGTTTGGGGAGCCTAGCCTTCACACCATGTAAGATGTGAAGACGTGCTTTGAGTGCATTGATTTTATTTAGATACTTAGCCATATTTTCATTTTTATACCTATTTTTTAGACTTCTAACTTCCTAATTATTTATTTAGCATGAAGGACGAGATGTTATTTTGATTCATGATTGGAATTAGCTTTAACAATTTTGGAAACAATAACTAACTCAGGCTGTAGATGTGAATTCACAAGAAGGCACATACTAAACTTTTAGAATATTAAGGCTTCATGGGCCAATGCCTTATTCATTGAGAAACAAAGTTAAAATGAGGTAGATGGAAACCACCAAAATGGAAAACAAGGTAAACACACAACTAAAGGGAAACACATAACTGAAGAGACACACATAAACGAAGGGAAACACACAATTAAAGGGAAATGATAGCTGACAACCTACCCTTATTCTTTATATAACTTTAGATACCACCCACTATCTGGAAGTGGGAGGTGAGTACTATCTTTATATGCAAAATAGTACATATTTTTATCGTAGAAATGTCAAATTTTGAATTTTCCTAATGAGCTATAATTCTATCAATTACTGTGACTCACTCTTTTTCTATCTTTACCAGGTACATGATTCTTTTCTCCAAACCATCTTTGAACTTTTCATCTTCAATAACCTATTCTAATTTCAAAACTAGCAATTTCAAAGAAATAGGGATCATAATATATCTTCCATAGAGCAGATGAAATGAATAAATTTTGATTTCTCTGTTATGTGTGATTCAATTAGCCCATAATGCATAATATAACTTCTTATGCCAATTCCTCTAATTTTTATCAACTAGCTTGAAGATAATGGTAGGTATACTTTTGTTACTAGATTTTTCCTGGATATTACCTTAGGAGTAGTAGCCTGAAGAATGTGCAACATAGATGTCATACCCATAAAAAAAATGATCAACTCAATAGAGGATAAGTTAGAAGAATTATCCATGATGGTCTTCTGAGGAACACTAAATCTGGCCAAAATATTTTCCTTTATGAAGTTACATATAACTTCGGAAGTGGTAGATCTCATTAGAATGGATTCTACCCTCTTGATGAAGTAATCAATGGCTATCAAGATGTGGGTGTGTCTAGAATTGGAGTGAGGATTTAGAGTCCCAATGAAGTTTAATCCCCATTGGTAAAATGGTTCTTTAATAACCACATGGTAAAGAGGCAATGTTGTGAGCTTAAGTTGGCCAAAAAACTATTGACAAGATTCATAATTTGGAAACCCATTCTTATGCATCCTTGAACAATGTGGGCCAATAGTAGCGAGCTTGCAATATTTTGAATGTTGTAACGAAAAATGAGAAATGTCCTCCACAAGATTTATTGTGAAATGCCTCCAAGATATTTTTATTTTGTTTTTTATTTACACATCTTAGGAAGGTGTCATTTAAATACTTCTTGAACAAGGTATTATCCCAAATCACGTATTTGGTTGCTTACAACTTGAGGGTTCGTATTTGCTTAGAATTGAGATGAACTAGGCATTATCTATATGAGAGGAACTATGAGATATCAAAATACCATTCATCAATAGAATTGATGAAGACCACCGATAATAATTCTTCATTTTCTTTTCTTTGAGAATCAGTACCTTCAATAATCAACTGGCAAAGGTCTTGTCCTCTTATCAGCTTTGTGGGATTGATCTCCAAATCATACTCCTACACATTAGCAATGCAACCACCTCTTTTTTATCCAATCTCTTATTGGGTAAGGATTGATTTCACTACTAAATCTTGGACCATTATAATAGTATGAGAATTCAAGATATAAAATTTGAAACACTTTACCTCTTTGACCATGGTTTATGCATGTTTCTCTACCAGTGAATAATTTAGTCCATAACTCATGAAGGCAATGGGGGATTTAATCCCCTCTTCATTTTTATACACCAAAATAGTAGAAAAGGTGTATTCATAGGAGTATTAATATGTAATTATAAGTCCTTTTGAAAATCTGGGCAAGTCAAGACTGGTGCTTTGGTAATTATTTCCTTGATCTCATTGAATGATTTATTCCCATCATAATTCCATTTGAAATAATTATTTCCACTAATCATCTATATGATATATTTGGTGAGCTCAACAAAGTTTGGAATAAACCTTCTAAGAAAATTAGCTTTGCTAAAGAATGAATGAGTGCCCGATTTACTAGTTGGTAAGGATAATTGTTAGATGGCCATCACTCTTTATAGATCAATCTTGGTACCTTATTTAGACACTACATGACCTAATAGTTTATCTTCACTCACTTAAAAGATATAATTTTTAGGGTTTAAAGATATACCATGAGAATGACACCTTTCAAAAACTCTTTTTAGATGTTTAAAATGGTTTTCTCTCTTCTTTGAGAAGACAGTGCGGTCATCTAGGTAAATCATGATGATTTAATTATTCATGTCACTAAAGGCCAAATCCATCACCCTTTGAAATGATAATTCTACATTGATGAGGCCAAAAGGCATCCTTTTATAGGAAAAATTTCCCCATGAGGTGGTGAAAGTTGTTTTAAATTGATCTTCCATAGCTACTTCTACTTGTTTGTACCCTGAGAAGTCGTCTAGCCTAAACATCATTTTAGACCACATGATAATTTATAGTATTTTGTCCATGATTAAAAATGGGTAATTATCCTTCAGTGAATGTTGATTAAGAGTGTATAAATCTACACAAATCATGACTTCCCCATTCTTCTTATGAATAGGCACAATGTTGGCCACCCATGTTGAATGTTAAATAGGAAATATAATCCTGGTATCTAACATCTTCTTTATCTCTTCGTAAATAGTGTCAGTAATCTTTGAGTTATAGTGCCTCAATTTATGCCTGAATAGATTGACACCTGGTTTGAATGGAATGCTATATTGCATGCTTTTTGGTTTAAAATATTTTAGATCAACATAACACCAAACAAATACACCTTTGTATAGTTTGAAAAGGGCAATGAACCTTCTAGCTCTTCTTTAGATCAATATTTTCTAATATTGACATACATTAGCTTTTATTCTATACCAATATTTACTTTCTCTTATTCAAGGGATCCTCTGGGATCTCCCTAAATCTTTTGCTTGATGCACCTGTCATGTTTATCAAACATCTCTTCCGAAGAAACCAAACCTTTTGGAATCTTCTTCATTTTTAACATATGATCTTATCATCAAGTTGATTATATTTTATTTTTTTAGTTTACAAGTCTTGTTACTCTTAGTATTCTTGAGAAGAATATTATTTGTAGGTAGTACAATTCCCATCAAAGTAAAAAATCCTAAAATTATCATTTTGCTCTAAGAAAGTAATTATCTATTCATCCTTATCGAATACATATCAATGCTCAGAGTTATCTGGCACATTAGGGTGATATACCATTTTAATGACATATCAATCCTTGTCAATTTCTATAGGAGGAATCAACAAGGAAGTGATTACAACTAGGGCATCAACTTTGGAGTTTTCTACTCTTGGGACTACATTAATAAAAAAAGTTTGAAAGGCTTCAAAATAGTCATAGACTCTATTTATATAATTTTTAAGCCTATCATTCTTTCCCTAATATTATCCTCATACCTATTTAATGATAAATTTTGCATCACCTTTTACTTTGAGTTTTTAGATGCTCATCTCTTTTGCTACATATAGTCCTAACAATAGTGCTCCATACTCAACATTGTTATTTATACACTCAAATTAGAATTTGTATGAGAAAGTAAATGGTTCTTTATATGGATAATTCAATAATACACCAATCCCTAAACCAATCATCCATCAAATTCTAATGTCCATATATCATTGGAATCGCCTTTTACAAGTTCAAGAAGTTCTAAATCTTTGTAAGACATCATCATATAAATGCTAAGACATGTTTCTTCATAGAAGATGTCTCCCTAGGGATCATTTGACTTCTACACCAAGAGCTTGGATTTTAGATCTAGAAGTAATCTCTTGTTAACTCCTTTTATGATAATTGCTCCCTGAGTTCAATATAGTTTGATTTTTCCTCTAAGATTTCTAAAAAAGGACCTACTCAAAAGCATTTCATAGCTTGGAGGAATGTCTACCACCAATATGGTCATTTTGACTCTCTTTTGGGGAAAAATATCTACATATCTTTTATTTGTCCAATCAAAGGGACTTGTTTTACTTCCATGTTAAAAAATGACCAAATGTTTTGGTGAAAGTCAATCCCAAGGTGTGTGCAACTTTGGCTAGCATGACATTGTCAGAAGTTCCTGAATCAATTATGTAGTTGTTCAATCTAAAGTTTCTAATAAATAGAGACACATAGAAAGGCCTAAGCCTTTCATTACATGGAGTAGTAATGTCTATGTTGTTTTTAAAATCAGAATCAACCATCTTGACATGTGTTCCTTATGGGGGGCATTAGAACTTCCTCCTTTGATGAACTTGACCAATTTTTCTAACTATTCAAGGTTATTCTTAATGTATTTAATTTGAGAAATCTAACCCTTAATCCTATTTATATGATCTCTTATGTCAAAAGAATAATTTTTAGGCTCTTTATTGGTGGACACATGAGGAGAGTTTAAACTACTATACTTTTCTAGATGTTTATCCTTCAATGAATTTGGCAAAGGGGTTATTTTGTTTAGAATAAATTTGGGAACAACTATAACTTTAGGGGCCTATTTCACCTTCTACTTATTAGATTCTTTATTATTTTCAAAATCTTTTATTTTCTCATTTTGAGTTTAGGTGAATACTACATGAATGGCTATTCATATCCTTAACGCTTTCATCATAATCATTGCCTTCAAGTCCATATTCAAAATAACCCATAGTGGAGTCACCATTATGTTCCTAAATTTTAAGATCAGAGGTACCCAAAACACCTTATTTAGGTGGTTCTTCAATAGTACAAAGTTGTATCATTCTAGTCATTTTTGTTCAACTATCATGGTCATTGGTGGCATGAAAAATGCATGCGTAATAAATGACAATAGGAGTTTCTGTAATAAAAGGTTGAGGAGTTGGAGCAGGCAGTCTAGGATGAACATTTCCATGATATGGAACAAAGGGTATCCTAGGTATATCCTTATATGGAGTATTCTATAATTGAGGAATCTACCGATTCAAAGCCAAGATATCATTTTCTAATTTTTGAATCAAAGGATCTATTGAACTATGCTCTTTACTTTTGACATAATCCTTCTTTATTTTCTCGACCATGATCATTGCATCTTTAATTTTTGTAGCTTGGGTTTACATAGTTACCAATGTTATAGGGTGATTCCTCCACAGGAAGAAACTACTTTAGACAATTATGCATTCAAAAAGAAACATTTTTTATTTTCTACTATAGGCATTACATTTGTTGGAATTTTATGTACCAGCTTATTTAATTGAGCTAAGAAAATCTCATATGTTCATGAGTCTTCTTTTTTATTTGAGATAATTATGCTGATAATGAGTGTTCATATTCAGTTGGTTTAAACCTTTCTTCAAATTTATCCGTCATTGTTTTCCAATCTAGAATGGAAGTTATGTGTAGATGATGAAACCGTTTTACAGCTCCTTGAACCAATATATCCATGAATAACCTGACTGACACATCTTCATATTCAACACCAAGAATAATACAAGTAGAGAAGAATGCTTTTATGTGTTCATCAAGGTGTTGTTTACCATCATCAATAACCTTGGAGAAATTCTTTCTCAAACCTTTCGAAAGTTCATGAATTTGAGCACCCAAAGATAATGGTCCTATATGAGCACCCCATGGTACAAAAAAAACCATACTATAAAAATTTATTACTCCTAGAATAAATATATTTAGTAGTGACAAAGTTATTCTTATAGGTTATGCCTTTTTATCTATTTAGGGGAGAGTCTGAAATTGAATTGTTCTTGAAGGTTAAAGAATGGATCAGAAATACCTTTCTTCTTAAGAGACCTAGTATACCTTTTATCAACTAGGACATTGAAATACTTTAAAGATCTTTGTGGATTGACGTGATCACTATTCTTCGAGTAACGAGTAAGATGATTCTTTGAGCAAAATTAGCACATTGTTCTTCTTTGTCTAGCATAGTTATGGCCTTTTGAAAGTGGGAATTATCCACCATGTTATCCCATGAAAACTTATATAAATTAGAATAAATATTTACTTGTGCAAATTGCATCGAATCAACATTTGGTGGATTGTTGGGTTTTAATTTCTAGGAATAGTCATACAAATGATTATAACTAGAATATTGTGGGTTACACGAAAAGTACATAATGTGCCCCATGGTGGGCACAATAATTTGTTGGTGAAATATTTGTTACTTTATGACAAATCTAAATTTCATAATATTATAGGAGATGAAAAGTCTCTCCTCTATTATGAGCGGAGGTTCCCTTTATTGAAAGTAG
Source organism: Torreya grandis (assembly GCA_037957365.1). NCBI lineage: Eukaryota > Viridiplantae > Streptophyta > Pinopsida > Cupressales > Taxaceae > Torreya > Torreya grandis. The sequence continues at coordinate 3,554,312 of JARHVA010000204.1, read as the reverse complement.
TAAAAACTAATCTAGGTATATACAATATTTACAAGTTGAATGAGGGGAGAGTTTGTTGACATTAAACTAAAAATAAAATTAGAGAGAGGAGGGTGAAGAGTGACGAGTGAAAACGCAAACACAAATTTCATTCAACCACATAACAATAGAAAAATAAATGAAATTAACTTACTTTATGAGATCAAATGCAATAGTGCTTTGAACAATGAGTTATGTATTAACATAAGAAAAATACATACCCATTAAGGATAATGTTGTCCCCCAGAAATATCACTCATTTTTGGGACAACATATGAACTATTTTGGGCCCTGTAAGACCAAAATTGTCTCTTCCCTTTTCAAAATTTGTTCTGAGCATTCAAATTCCTCATTTTTCAAACTTCTTATAAATCTACGAACTCTGCAGGCCAAGTTCTATGGGCTTCACAGGTTGATTTCTATAGACTCTGCAAGAAATAAGCAAACTCTCAACACTTTGGCGATTTCAAAGTTGGTTCAACGACAAGGTTCAATCAAAAGAGTTCATCGGCAAGCTTCTAAGCAAGGATTGAACCATTGAACCTTGAACCATTTTGGTTCAACGGGTTCAATGGGTTCAGGCTATTTCAAAGTTGGTTCAATGACAAGGTTCAACCAAAAGAGTTCATCGGCAAGCTTCTAAGCAAGGATTGAACCATTGAACCATTGAACCTTGAACCATTTTGGTTCAACGGGTTCAATGGGTTCAAAGTTTCAACGTCATCAGCAAGAGTTAAGTGCATTTGTCAAGGTTCAAAGGTCAACCGCTTCAAGGTTCAATGACTTCAAAACACTTATCAAAGAGAAGAAGGCTTGAATCGTTGAACCATTGAACCACTTTGGTTCAAAGGTTCAATGGGTTCAATGCTTCAATAGGTCCAACGGCCATGTGGTTCAACGCGTTTGGTTCAAGGGATCAAAAAGACTTAGCCAAATAAAAAGAATGAACCAATTGAACCATTGAATCTTGAACAAAAAGGTTCAACGAGTTCACAGATTCAAAGGTTCAACCAGTGCGATGAAGATCAAAGAGCTTAGAAAGAACCAAGTGACTGGCTAAAAAGATGGGCATCGTGAGAGCTTAAATTCTAGGAAGAGACAAATCTGGAAAAGACAAAGCTGGAAAGGACAAAAGTGGAAAGAGGGAAAAGCCAAAAATATCTATGAAAAAGTTATTCCAGTAGGTGGAACAGTCTGCAAAGTAGATATTTGAGCTTACAAAAATTGAAGGTGCGGCCTGTTGGTCTCCTTTGGAGTAAAGACAAAATGGATAGCTGTGCAGATGTCAGCGGGGACAGACCAGATGATCTAGACTTAGGAGAAGACATATGGGATGAAATGACATGCCATAGTTAAGACAGTCACCCTATTTTCAATGCAATCCTTTGACAAACCTGGAAATGCATTCAAGGCATTAAATGCATATAATGGGCCGTTCTATGGAACAAAGCACCAAGTCTTTCTTGGTTGCTATATATTGTAATCTCTTGTATCATTCTAAGGGAGATCTTCCCATTAACAGAAGTGAAACTCTGCCCAAATTGAAAGGTGAATACTGAGACTTTGAGCTTAGATTGTATTTCATTTCATTTTATCTAAATGAGAAAGCAAGTTGTTTGCAGACTTTGTGTTGTTTTGGCTTGTATCATTTTAGAAGATTATTCTTATGTCTATCTTCTAAATGTGTTCTTGTTTATTTAATTTGGCAAGTAGAATTAGTGAAAGTAACAAGGAAGGTGTCCTGAAGCCAACTGTGGGAAGACTTTGTGCTGCCATAGTTATCTTTAGTGTGTGTTTATTTTCTATTTTTGTCTAAAGGACCTTGGGACAACTTTGTGCCCTCATTGTCCTTTGTATCTCACTCTTGGGTAGTCAAGGTGGAGACTTTGTGCTACATCTTAGATTACAGGTTACTATGCCCTTGGCACCCTGTTACTTATCCTACCATAAAGATTCCTGTTGTTTGCAAGAATAAGCACTTCTAAAAGAAGAGAAGTGCCTTATGTCACTTCACCAAGATTTCTACTATCTAGGAAGGGATCTGGCTCTTGGATGAATATTACTTCTAAAAGAAGAGAAGTACCTTCACCAATCACCTAGGATTTCTCTTCTGTTTGTTAGTATCATCTATGAAAAAAGAGAGATGGATGGTTTATCGCACCCCTGTGTCTTACTTTATGCTTATATATATAGTATATAGCCTCCGTATATTTAATAGGGAACCTCCCCTTGATGAGAGGAGAGATTTGTCCCCTATTGATGTAGTAAAATTACACACCTAGATGACCAATCTCCCTATGCTGTGGTGATAAGAACTATTTTTCTCACCAGTTAGTTGGTCAACAAAATATTCACCCAATAGTCTTTTTGGCGACTCCGCTGGGGAAGAGCGTGCAATTTGAAGTCTCAAGCTTCAAGCTGAAGCAAATCCTGCTCTTTTCCATTTTTGTTCTACAATCTGACAACTCCACATTATACCAAAAGCCAAAAATCTTAAGGTGTTGTTGACCATGCTTTTGAGTTGGTGCAATAGAGTAATTTTGAGATGTTTCCTCCACAACCTCACCTTCAACAAACTAGGAGTCTTCCTCCTAGCCCTACCAGGTCACCAACACAAGGCATAGCTTCTTTTTTTGGTGCTAGCAAAGCTTTGCCTATCCATTCTCCACCCAAATTTGTGATCCCACTTTTACATAATCAAATCATGGCTCAAGGTCCTTGGGGTAACTCTTTTGGTCCACTAAATTTAACCCCACCTCTACATGAGCTTCCACGTAGTTCAAGGAAGAATTTTCCCAAATTCTTTGGTGATGAGAAAGTTCATCCTGATGAACACATTGTGGCTTTCAGCATAGCCTGTGGCATAATAGGAGTGGAATTTGAAGACATGGTAGTTAGGCTCTTCGTGGAAACACTACAAGGTGCTGTTGTAGACTGGTTCTACCATCTACAGGCTAGGTCAGTAACTGATTGGGACACACTTAAAGCCAAGTTCGAAGCAAGGTTCAAGCCCGTAGAAGATGTACATGCCTTGCTGGCCCAACTCACATAGATGAAGAAAGAGCCCCATGAACCTATGAGGGACTTCATTGCCAGGTTCGACACGCTGAGGCACATGATTCCCATGGTCGCCCAGCCGACACCTCAGAATCTCCAGTGTTTTTTCATCAACTCACAGCTCCCTGAAGTGAGTTTCTTGCTGAGAAGGGATAGAAACATAGACCTTGCTATTACTCAGGACTTGGCTATTGAGGTAGAAGATGACCTTATCTTGGCAGAAAAGATAAGGAGAGACCCTAATAAAGGTAAATCCTCTTCATCTTTTGAATACTCACCTACAGTCACCACTGACCCAATGGTACAAAAGCTAGTAAATGAAGTGCTAGCTCTTAGAAAGCAAATGGCACAAGGAATGTCATCTGCTCCTACATATAGAGATATTCCAAGGAGGATATTTCAGAATTAGGCGTATTAAGGTAATGCTGCTAGGAATCAAGGGTAGCCAAATCATCTTCCTCCTCCATAGAGGAACCTCACCCTTGAAGCACCTCCAAACAACTCGGTAGTTGGATATCTTGAAGCTGAATTAGATTTCTCATTCCAGCCTGAGTTGAATCCAGAAGATGACGCTAATATCTTCACTGAGGAAGAAGAAGAATTAGCTGGTGACTCCCATATTGGTTTCTTGAGCTATCAGGATGAACCCAAAAGGGAAGGTAATGCAACTGAGGGGTCATATGCTATATTCACCTAGTCTAAGAATCAATTAGCTCAACAAGCTGATAAAGAGAAGATAGAGGGTCAACCTCAACCAATAGCTTTAATTACTAAGCATGGGACCACTCTGCCCTTCCAGCCAAAGGACTTGGTGATTTCCAAAAAAGTAAGTTACCCAAACATTTCTGCACCTTCAACTTCAAATTCACAGGCTAGTCCTCCCCCTCCCAAAAACTAAAAGGATGAACTCCCATCCTCTCTTCCTAGTCCATTTTAGTCATCAGACATAATTGATCATGTCAAGAAATCCAAAATTTAAATGACTGAATTTGAATTCTTGCAAGCCAATCTTGAGCAGTTGGACATTAGTGGAGAACTAAGTATGGACCTGTCTGAGGCAAAATTTGTGGTCACCCAAACGTCGGCCCCTGCAGCTCAAATTTTGTTTGAGCCATTAGGCAGGGGTAATTACTTCTTGACCATAGAGGATGCTCATGTCTCAGCTGATGAAAGCCCTGTAGCTGGCAATCCAAGATTTGATCTAAACAAAACATCACAAGAATTGGTAGGGTGCAGTACAAATCAAGAAGGATCTTCCATCTCCAATGAAGAGAAATCTAATAGAAGATCAAATTTTGATGATGCTTGGATCCTGAAATTTGATGGTAGAAATTCTTCCACTAATGCTGGAGCTAGGACTGTGTTGATATCTACTCAAGGAGATATTTTTCCTTCATGCAAGTTGCAGTTCAACAACACCAATAACACAACTAGATGTGAATCTCTATTTCTCAGATTGAAGACTACTCAAGATGAAGATATCAAACTCCTTCACACCAAAGGAGATGCTGAGCTAATGGTTTGTCAAGAGTTTGATGTTGATAATCAAAGCATGTGCTGGACTGGACTAGCAGAATATCAAGCTATGGTGGTGGACCATACTGCTGTAATCCAAAGTCAGCAAAAGGAACTCTTCACCAAGAGAGCAAGGAGTTATGGTTTTTAGTTTGAAGACCATGTCCTACCATGGGGCAAGAAGAAGAAAGAGCCAAGAGGAAGACAAAAAATTGGTTTCCTAGTGGAGAGTTCCATTCGCCCATCACCGTTTCTGGGGACAAAATGGTTTCCTGCTGGTTTATCAGGATGAAACATCATTTTCATTGTCTCATAATGGGCAGCATCTGAACCACTTCAATTCTTGAAGTATCAGATAAGTTCACCTATACATATGTACATTTGTATAGTCTTTGGTTCTATTTTGTGCTTTTTGTTTTCATTTTCATTTTTTGGAGCCTTTTTTTTTGGGTAGCATGACTCCATAACCCAATGGCATACTTCAAGGCACTGGAGATTCTAGTTTTTACTCCCCTCAGTTGTTTCAAAATTTTAACTAAGGGAAGTTTCCCAACTGGAGCCAGCTGTTGTCCCCCAAAAATATCACTCATTTTCGGGACAACATATGAACTATTTTGGGCCCTGCAAGACCAAAATTATCTCTACCCTTCTCAAAATTTGTTTTGAGCATTCAAATTCCTCATTTTTCAAGCTTCTCAAAAATCTACAGACTCTACAGGCTTGAATGTATGGACTTTGCAGGATTGAATCTACGGACTCTGTAGGAAGAAAATCTATGGACTCTGTAGGAAGAAAATCTATGGACTCTGCAGGCCAAGTTCTATGGGCTCCATAGGTTGATTTCTACAGACTCTGTAGGAAAGAAGTCAGCTCTCAACACTTAGTTGATTTCAAAGTTGGTTCAATGACAAGGTTCAACTAAAAGAGTTCATTAGCAAGCTTCTAAGCAAGGATTGAACCATTGAACCTTGAACCATTTTGGTTTAACAGGTTCAATGGGTTCAGGCGATTTCAAAGTTGGTTCAATGACAAGGTTCAACCAAAAGAGTTCATCGGCAAGCTTCTAAGCAAGGATTGAACCATTGAACTATTGAACCTTGAACCATTTTGGTTCAACATGTTCAATGGGTTCAAAGGTTCAACATCATCAACAAGAGTTAAGCACATTTATCAAGGTTCAAAGTTCAACTGCTTCAAGGTTCAATGGCTTCAAAACACTTATCAAAGAGAAGAAGGCTTGAACCATCGAACCGTTGAACCATTGAACCACTTTGGTTTAAAGGTTCAACGGGTTCAATGGTTCAACAGGTTCAACGGCCATGTGGTTGAATGCATTTGCTTCAAGGGATCAAAAAGACTTAGCCAAATAAAAAGAATGAACTGATTGAACTGTTGAACCTTGAACCAAAAGGTTCAATGAGTTCATAGGTTCAAAGGTTCAACCAGTGCGATGAAGATCAAAGAGCTTAGAAAGAACCAAACGACTGGCTGAAAAGATGGGCAACTTGGGAGCTTAAATTCCAAGAAGAGACAAAGCTGGAAAAGACAAATCTAGAAAGGACAAAAGTGGAAAGAGGGAAAATCTTAAAATATCTACACAGAAGTTATTTCAGTAGGTAGAACAGTCTGCAAAGTAGATATTTGAGCTTGCAAACATTGAAGGCATGGCCTGTTGGTCTCCTTTGGAGTAAAGACAATATGGATAGCTACATAGATGTCAGAGGGGATAGACCAGATGATCCAAACTTAGGAGAAGACATATGGGATGAAATGACATGCCATAGTTAAGATAGCCACCCTATTTTTAACGCAGTCCTTTGACAAACTTGGAAATGCATTCAAGGCATTAAATGCACAGCATGGGCCGTTCTATGGAACAAAGCACCAAGTCTTTCTTGGCTGCTATATATTGTAATCTCTTGTATCATTCTAAGGGAGATCTTCCCATTAATAGAATTAAAACTTTTCCCAAATTGAAAGGTGAATACTGAGAATTTGAGCTCAGATTGTATTTCATTTCATTTTATCTGAATGAGAAAGCAAGTTGTTTGAATTTGTGCTATTTTTGATTGTATCATTTTAGAAGATTATTCTTATGTCTGTCTTCTGAATGTGTTCTTGTTTATTTAATTTGGAAAGCAAAATTAGTGAAAGTAACAAGGAAGGTGTCCTGAAGCCAACTGTGGGAAGACTTTGTGCTGCCATAGTTGTCTCTAGTGTGTGTTTATTTTCTATTTTTGTGTAAAGGACCTTGGGATGACTTTGTGCCCTAATTGTCCTTTGTATCTCACTCTTGGGCAGTCAAGGTGGAGACTTTGTGCTATATCTTAGATTGTTGGTTACTACACCCTTGGCACCCTGTTACTTATCCTACCAAAAAGATTCCTATTGTTTGCAAGAACAAGCACTTCTAAAAGAAGAGAAGTGCCTTTTGTTGCTTCACCAGGATTTCTACTATCCAAGAAGGGAATTGGCTCTTGGCTGAATAGTAATTTTTAAAGAAGAGAAGTACCTTCACCAATCACCGAGGATTTCTCCTCTGTTTGTTAGCATCATCTCTGAAAAAAGAGAGATGGATGGTTTATCTCACCCATGTGTCTTACTTTATATTTATATATATAGTATATAGCCTCCGTATATTTAATAGGGAACCTCCCCTTAATGAGAGGAGAGATTTGTCCTTTGTTGATGTAGTAAAACTGCACACATGGATGACCAATCTCCCTATGCTGTGGTGATAGGAACTATTTTGCTCACCAGTTAGCTGGTTGACAAAATATTCACCCAACATATAACAAGACACAAAGTTTTGGTATTTCCTTAGTTCATGGATAAAAGAGTGAGCACAAAGTTTCCTTCTTTCTTTTTAAGATTCACAAACTATGGACATCAAAATCACTTTTGCAATAGCCATTTCTTGTATTTATAACAAGAGGGAATGCGCTGACCCTTCATATTCAAAATGACTCTTGACATTCTATTTTTCTTCATATTATATCTTTTACAATTTTTAATTTTACAAAAATGAAAATATGAATTTCCTAAAATATAAGTTAGACAAAAATAGAAAATAACATATGTGAATTCCACTAGGGAGCTTTTGTTGGTGTAGATACTGGTGCTAAAGAACTCGATGTAGCTTTAGAGCTTATGCCTTGTTCTTTTTCTTGAGTAACCTTGAATTTTTTGAACTTATTTACTGCTTCTATAGCATCATGACCTTTTAGGACTACCATGTTATTATAATGTTTAATCCTTATCTCAGAGACTAATAACATTGCATTTGATATATCTACCAATTCAACTAGTTGATTATTCATTTCTTTGACTGAGACATGAATCTTTTTAATTACAGACATGGAGGTTGTACTGAAAGAGATTTATTTGAAAAATAAATCTTTTATGACTTTCCTAAATTTCTCCTTAACCTCATCTACAATATGAATAGTGATTGCATCTTCTTGAAATAGGGCACCCTAAATCTTGTATAAGTTAAAAGATATCAAATTCTATTTTTCCTTTGCAGTACTGATATACTCTTTTAACTCTTTTATTACCTGATTCACCACCACAATATTTTGTAGGATACATTCAGAACATTTGTTGGAAGTGTCATCTTTAGGTTTATTTAAGATTCTAACTTTGACCATTACGTCTATATCAACTTCAATCATTTCATGAACATCTTCTTTTACAATATCCCATATATTTAGCTCACTTGTGTGAGATTTGATCTATTGATTTATGTCAATGACTTCTTTGTCAATTGCTAAGAAAAAATTCATTACTTCCTCAATGTATTTCATCCCACTTATCAATACTTCATCCACCCAAGTATCTAATTCTACTAGGACCAAGACCACCCTATTTGGGCCAATTATACCCAGCCAATTCCACCCTCTTTGGGCCAATTCCATTCAAGAACAATTTCCTTACATATATCCATAATTGGGGACATCTTTTGTTCCATCTTGATCCATGACACTTAAAACTAATCTGGATGACACCATATTCAAACAATACATTTCTAAAAGAAAAAGTGTCATCATTTTGTGGCTCATAGAAGAGGGAGCCAACCTCATACCTACTTTCCTATAAACTAATTACATACCTTTGTTCAAAAGGAGGAATACATATGTTGAAGAGGTAACTTGTATACCCACCCCAACATAATCACGTCATCACTTTTCAAGTACAATAAGATGGTCACTCTTCAATAATCAACTTATGGTTACATTAATGACCTCTCTAACTACTATTTTATTTGACAATTCCTTATCTATTTATCCAATATATAATCTCGACTTAGATCCATGACAAAGTCAATCATTTCCCCTCCAAGGGTCATTATCTATTGATAATCCAAGTGTATACAATTCCAATAACTACTTGATCAGGATATGTCATGATCATTTTCCCATACATGATCAATTTTTTTCCACTTTCAAAGTAAGATCAATATAATCAAACCATTGTTGACATTTTTTCCTAATCACCCAACTTTGACCAAACCCAGACCATTTCGGGTCCACCTTTATTTGACAAAGGATCTCTCTTAGACATAGGACCCATCTTCGATGAGCCCATATTTAAAGAGCCTATTATTATTGAGCAACAACCCATTATTCATCCATTTCCAAACATTATCCATTATAGAAAATTCTTTTATCCCAAAGCCTTCATTTCCAAGCGATAAGTGAAAAGGGTAATTATGGAAAATGTAATTCAATGGGCCATTTTTTTAGACATATTTACATCAAAAACAAGTTCCATTTTAGAACCAACATTATTGGCATCACCCACATCAATATAAGGTTCTATTTTAAAACCAATATCAAAATTGGGTTCCATTCTGAAACTCATATTAAATTTAGCATCAGAAGCAAAATCAGTGTTAGTCTCAACATCTGATTTAGATCCCTTTGATTCATAATCAACTTCAAACTTAGAAAATATTAGTGGATATTATGAAATTGGCTATACAATTCTACCAAATCCACTTGAGTCTGAATCAACTTCAGAATCAACATACATTAATAACTATTCTGACATTGGTTACATACTTCTAGTAGATCAACTTGGAGATATTTGTGATTCTTCCATGTTTTTTAGGACATTTTCTTCAACATCAATGCAAGTTATCCTAGTAGCTTCTACAATGATGGTGCCTTTTTCCCTTCCATTGATATTACATAGGCCTTTAACATTAACTAGCATAGCCATTATATTGATATTCTACCTCCCACAAATGTGGATTGATACTGACATAATCTTACATTATTGAAATATTTACATGGTAACATATTAGTGGTAATTTATTTTGGGATCCAAGATAACATTCAGATAGAAGAAAAATCTCCTAGCAAAACCTTGTTTGAGGCGCTAGGGGACAATTAAAGTCTAAACTTAGGATCTTCTATTGAAACCTTATTTGAGGTACTAGATGATAATCAGAATAAAAAATTAGAATCCTTTAGTGAAACCTTTCTTAAGGCACTAGGGGACAATCAAAATGAATTGTCAACATCCCTTAGTGAATCCTTATTCATGGCACTATTGGAAAATTAGATTTAGAACACTCAAGAAGACTTTTTTGGCAAAAACCTCTTTGAGGCACCAATAGCTAAGCCAATGCCTCAATAGCCGAGCCAATTAGTTCCTCATTGCTTGATGAATATATTATTTAAGTCAATTTTGACACAATTGATAAATCATATCTTATTCAGATTGGAGCATCTCTCAGACCTACACAACAAAAACTCTTATGGTCATATTGAATTTTTTTTTAGAGGTCTTTGGCCCTACCACAACCAAAAATATGTCAAATATAGAATTGAAAACAATGTGTGTGATTGAAAATCTAAGTATTCATTTATCCCCCAACATGTATACACTCCATCATGATCCTATTATTCATTTAAATCTTAAATTACATTACCAAATCAAATCATTTATCTAATGCCTATCCTTTGATACCCTCCTTGGAAACTCTCTTTTTCAAAGAGATTATGAGACATCTTGTCTAGAGGTTTGGAGGAAGAAAAATCATTGACCAACAAACATCACAACATCCCCAATGTAGTCTAAATGAGCATCATGTTCTTGATAGAGCAACTATTTTGAAAAGGTATTTGTTAGACAACAAAAGGTCTATATTATGCATCTCATAATCCTCCATTGAGTTGATATGCTAAAAATAAAAATCAATTAAAAAATCAAAATAAAAAGAGAAAGACAAAGTCAAAGACAAAGAGAAAGAGAAATAATTCATCCAATAGTGAAAACCATGCTTGTGGCACCTTGGGCAACTATCATGATGAAAATAAGGTTGTTGGTGTCATGCATGAATAAATTATTGTCTTCAAGAACCTTAACACTTGGGAGAAGCCTCATTTCCATTGAATGTCATTCCATTCCATTCCATCCATTTTAGTCGTTCAATCCTATTTAGCCCAACCCATCTTATTATGACCATTACTCTTCCCATCTTGACCTTGTTATAGAAGTAAAAGGTATACTAAGACCTATTTGGGAAACATTTTGGCATATTAATCACATGATACTTTTTTGATTTAACACATTTGGTTCTCATGTGACATGGTCCTTGAAGACTCCTAGCCATTTCCTTCGTTATCATCCATTTTTATCTAGCCTTATCTATTTGTCCTTCATTATCTCTCATTGTAGGATGAATTACAATGGCTTGAGGTTTGTTTGGACTATGTAGGTAGTGCTCAATTTCTGAGGTCAGCTCAGCCACCCATATTTCATGATCTCAACATTTTGTGAGTATTTTAATCCATGATCTCACCATTTTTTTATCATTTTAATTGATGTTCCCACCATTTTGTGAGTTATCAATACCAGACTCTCACCATTTTATGAGTTAAAACATTATGCATCTTTTAATCCTCTATTGAGTTGAGATGCCAAAATCCCAAAAACATTAAAAACATTTCAAAAAAGACCTAAATTTTGAAAGAGGAATTAAAATAACTATGAGAGATATAAAGCCACAAAATTCAAAAACTTTTGTCTTGTCCTAAATCTAGTAATTATCCTTGATTTATCATTTATCCACTCATTTTGGCAATTATTGGGATGTGTCCTCCCCAAATCCTCCTTACTAGGCTAGATTCATTATTGGTTCAAATCATTTCAATCATCTTGGGACGTGTCCTTCCCTTGCATATATCCTTTCTTGGGGGCACCATTTCTTTATCATTATCATTGAGCCTTCCCATATGGATTTTGACTTGGTTAAACAACAAGATGATTTTTGTTGCTTTTCTTTTCAGATTATGTTTATTTGTTTGTTTATTTCCTTTTATTGGTATTTCTTTAATTCAGTCTATTGTGCTAATGAAGTGACCATCATGGTACTCCTTGTCATGAACTTGTACTTGAGTCCATCCATTGACATACATCAACATTATCATCATGGTTTTTATCATTGGTGTGTTATTTCCATTTATCTGTTGGATTAGGCATCAATCCTTATGCACATCACGAATAGCCCATCATGATGTTTTATATCATGGTGCATACCATTGTGTGCTACATTAAAAATAAAGTGCTTGAGGTTTATATATGATTTCATGCTATGTTTCTAGTATCTCCCCTTGCAGAATCATCTATTATCTTATCCATTCCTTTCATTCATCTTTGATCACATCACATCATCATATTTTCATTGATAAAATCAAAGCAATTGAACATTTTGGTTGTATCAATGCTAATCAATATGTGCATATTTGAATAAAAATGTAATAATAGATTGATACATGTTAATCAATTACTATTCTCATACAATCCAACATTAACTATTCTACATCATATTCTCTACTAATTTTTGGGAGAACTACATCAATCTGAGGTCCATTTCGACTATGTAGATAGTGCTTAGTACCAACCAATTTTTTAGGTCAGCTCAAGCACCATTTTTTATTTTTATTAACATTTGTATTCTTCCAATCCAATCAGATCATTATTCAATCATTATTATATTATTTTAATCATCTCTTTCACTATGTTTGAACATTCTTGTGTGCCTAGTTTTATGTGGTTTCTTCATTTGAAAAGTCCTTATATTATCGCACCCACATTTACATCATTCATCTCAACTTTAATATGTGTAACAGGTTAAATCCTTGAGTTATGTCTTCCAATCAATCAATCAAATAAATTAAACTAATCAATGATCAAAACTGCCTTGTTGGGATAAATCATATAATCAATGATCAAATTGCCCTAGTGGGGTAAATCATTCATCAATCAATACCATCATTTATTATAATTCCAAGCCTATAGATTTTGCCATGTTTGGGGTACGTCAAACTGTGATACTTGTTTTGGGATGCATCCTTCCCATTTCCCCCCACCTTGGGGCCAATTCAATTTTATTATTTTCAAACATTGAAAATTGAAGTGTGCAAGCATTAGGTCAAGTGGCTTAATTTTATCCACAAGTTAATATCCTATTCTATTCTATCTTCTTATTCTCTTTTTTGAGATACCATCCACATCATACATGCCCTCTCAAAGAGGCATTATGGTTTATTTATTATTACATCCTTTAATTTTTCATCCTCTTATTTTGGCTTTTTCATTCTTTGAAAATTCATGGCTTCATCTAAGTGTCTCACAACACATTCTTAAACGAGAGGAAAATGTAGACCCTCAATTCTCACCACTCTCATGTTGAAATTATAATTAGAATGATTTATATCAATAACATACAAAGTCATTGAAACTTATAAGTTCCTCCATACACTTGATGTGTGCGTTTTGAAATGTATCGGTGCATCCTTGATTGGGGTAATACACCATATGCAATCATCAGCTTCACTTAATTTATCCTGAGTCAAATTGTGACTATACAAGATATGTCTTGGGATCAATTAGGTCTAATGGTTCTTTGAATTTCAAAATTCACAACCCTTAGTATTGTGTTAATTAACCTTAGTTAATTAACCTAATATTTTTCTAATTAGAAATTCTATAGATATCAGGAATGATGACATCATCATAAAAGTTAAGCATTTGAAAAATATCAACAAATATTAGGAATATAAATATTAAATGAATTTTTCTACCAAACTTAAATGATTTTAATCCATCCATCTTGATTCAAGATCAATGGCCACAATCAATATGAGAAATATATGAATAAAACAACCATTTTCCATTAGTCTTAAGTCTTGAGCATATGATGAAGTATTGCCATTTTTAGTAGAATTTCATTTATCAAACCTTCAAGTAATTTATTCTAATTACTCAAATAATCCATAGTGTAAGGGGAAATTCTACTGACATGCATGTGTGACATTGATAAAGACTCCAATCTCTTAATCTAGGCACAAATATGTATGTATACCAGTTAGAAGCGGCAGCTGTGAGGAAGGTAATCATCTTGATGAACTTTCCATTTGTTTATCTCTTTTATAACTTGCCCAATTCAAGGACCACACTTAAGAAGTTACATTTTCTATTTTTTATGATTATTTTACATACTAATGAGAATTAACCTCTTTTAGATTCATGTGTTTACACTCATAAATTTGTCAACCCTTAGGTGGATACAGAAGTAGACTATTTTATGCACCCTTATCCTAGTTTTGAGGTGATGATTGCCAATGGTGGAAAATTTTCTTATAAGGGCAAATGTTATAATGTATGCATTTCAATGGGAGACTGTAACCTCAAAACTAACATGTTTTCTTTACCCTTTAGTGGATGCAATGTTTTTTTGGGAACACAATGGCTAAGAAATATTGGACTTATTCTTTAGGATTTTTCTAAGTTATGGATGAAGTTATATGAGAATTGACATCAATATAGATTGAAAGGCCTTCTTCCTTGATCCACTAGTATCATAAGGAGAAACTTCCCAAAATGGGATCCCATGAAATAGCTGTCCAACTCTTTTCTCTTCACATTGGTTCCCTAACTAATTATAGCCAACCATTAGACTTAAAAAAATGTTAGTCAAGCATGCAATAGTTTTTGAGGAAGCAACATGATTATCGCCTTACTACTCTGAAGACCATCATATCTAATTTTTTCCAGGAAATGCACCCCCTAATATCCATCCATTCCACTACCCATTTTTTATAAAGGCCAAGATTGAGAAGATGGTTCAGGACCTCCTACAAGCAGAAGTCATTTGACCTAGCACTAGCCCATATTCTCCCCAATCTTGCTTGTTCATAAAAAATATGGCTCATGGCAGCTCTCCACTGATTTTTGATAACTGAACAAGCTCACTATTAAGGATAAATTTCCCATTTTGTTAATATATATAATCTCTTATATGAACTCTGTGGTATAAAATTTTTCTCCAATTTGGATCTTTGATCTGGCTATCACCAAATCTAAATCCATGCAAAAGACAATCCTAAAACGGTTTCTCGTACACATGATGGTCAATATGTGTTCCTTGTCATGCCATTTAGGCTTACCAATGCCCATTTCAAATTCTAAGGCTTAATGCATAAATTATTCTATTACTTCTTACATAATTTCATCTTGGTCTTTTTTGATGACATCCTCATCTATAGCTAAACTTGGGAGGATCACCTCCACCACCTTGACACTACCTTATAAATTCCTAATAAGAATCACTTATATACCAAACATTCTAAATGTTATTTTGGGAAACTAGAGGTTGAGTACCTAAGACACATCGTCACATCTAATGGTGTTCATGTTGACTCCACTAAAATTAAGGTTATGAAAAATTGGCTGAAACTTAGGATACTCAAAATTCTAGGTGGATTTATTGGCCCAAGAGGGTACTATCATAAATTTGTCAAATATTATAGAAAAATCATATCCCCATTAACAACTATGCTTAAGAAATATTACTTTGTATGGTAGATAGCATCTAAAAAAACATTTTACCACCTTAAATAATCAATGTGCACCAAACCTATCTTGGCCATGCCTAATTTCTCCAAGCCATTTTTTATTAAATCTGATACTTATGCAATGGGCCTTGGTGTCATGTTCATGTAGGATAGACATCCCATTGCCTTCACCAGCAAGTTCTTCGCTAGGTGCAATTTGGCATGCTCCATGTATGATAAAGAGATTATGGATATCCTTCATGTAGTTAACAAATGATGCCCATACTTGGTAGGCTGACACTTGTACATTAAAACTAACCACCAAGACTCAAATATTTTATATAAAAATGAGTCTCTTCTTCAGATTAAAAAAATGGGTTTCTAAACTCATGGGGTATGATTATGAGATCATATACAAAAAAAGAAAGGAAAACTTGGTGGTCAATGCCCTCTCTTGCCAGTTTGAAGAATAAGTACCATTGTGTGTTGTATCTATTCCTATTTACACATGGCTACATAATATTCAATAGAAGTGGCATCATGATAACCCCACCTAACAACTCATTATCTAATTATTTATTGATTCATCAGCTAAACCTCACTATATTTGGGATGGCCAAACATTGTGATATAAAGGTTGCCTTGTATTAATCACAAGATCCAAGTTTAAATAGACTATTTTTCAGGAGTTGCATTCATCCCCTTTGGCAAATCATTTAATTTTTTTGAAAACATATAAGTGAGTCCACTACAATTTATTCTAGCCTAGAATCAAGTAGGATATCAAAAGGTTTGTTATAGAATGTGATACTTTTGAATGCCACAAAGGGGAAATAGCTACATTACTTGGGTTTCTCTATCTGCTACCCATTCCACAACATATTTGGATGAAAATTTCAATGGATTTGATAAAATACCCCCAAATCTAGATTAAAATCAATCATTCTAGAGGTGTTGGATTGTCTTTCTAAATATACTCATTTCAATGCTATAGCCCACCCTATAATATTTCCACCATAGCACATAACGTTTTTGATGAAGTCTTCCCACCTCCATTGTATTTGATCATAACTCAGCTTTCATAAGTCATTTTTGGCAGAAACTTTTCAAGTGCCTCCGCACACATCTAAAAATGAGTTCAGGATATCATCCATAGACTAATGGTTAGACATGAATTGTTAATAAATGTTTTAAGAGTTATCTCCATTATTTTTTCATAGAGTAACAAAATCAATGGGTATAATGGTTACCTCTTATAAAATGGTGGTACAACACCTCCTACCACACAACCACCAAGCTGACCTTGTATGAAGCTATCTATGGTCAAAAGTTTCCATCTCTTCCCTCATTTATACCATATAGATCTTAGGTACGTGTTGTTGTTACTACCCTCAGTGCACATGAAAATATCCTTCATCTCATCAAGGATAATCTCAACTTGGTACCAAATTACATGAAGCATTAGGTAGACCAGCATCACTTTGAATGATCCTTTTGACTTGGGGATATGGTTTTTCTTTACCTATAACCTTTTAAGAAATATTTTTTGAAGCTACACGGCCAACAAAAAATAGCTCCTAAATTCTATGGGCCATATAAAATTATCCAACAGATTAGCCATGTTACCTACAAGTTAGAACTTCCACCTTCATCATGTGTACACCTCATTTTTCATGTCTCTTACTTAAAGAAGGTCCTTGGAAAAATTCTCAACACCAAGATAATACTTCAATATCTTGATACATAAGGATCTCTCTTTTTACATCCCAAAGCTATACTCAAAAAGTACTCTCATTAGCTCCATAATTGGGTCATCATTGAAGTTATAGTATAATGGTATGAGATACAACCAAAATATGCTACTTGGGAACGTCTTTTTCAAATCCAATAGCAATTTCCTCATTTGCAGCTTTGAAGGCAAAGATTTTAAGGGGGAGGGCATGTTAGGACCCTTCATCCTAACCATCATTTCTTAATTTATTTCCTTAATAAAAGGCTATAGATGCATATGATTTGTAAGACGTCCCTCGATCCCATCTTAATAATCTCACATTAATAGGGAGTAGTAGTTAATTAGTGATAAATTAGTATAAATAAGAGTCTATACTAGTGAGAAGTCATTCAAGATTTGTATTGAATTGAATTTGCTCAAAGGAGTTTCCCCCTCAAAGGACAAGTGACAAATGTAATGCAAATTTGTTTTATTTTAATACAATCAGTCAATTTTTGTTCATTTCTATATTTAATTTTACATATTTATAATCAAATTCTAATTTATTTCAGGAAGGATCTTATCATTCTTTTTGTTCCCTAATAAATGGATGTTTTTTTGGATCTTCATGAATGAATCAATAACATGGGTCAATATGTATAACTATTAAGATGTATGTGCCCACTGGATACGTATGACTTTGTCCTAAAAAATGAATATTTTAAAAAATTCACTTAATTTTCAAAGGATGCATTCAATGTTTAACACAAATGAAGTCTCATATGTTAAGGTAATGCATAATAAATTCAATATACCATATATTAAGAATAATATGATTTTATTTTAGTAAAAAAATGTTTTTTTTACTATTGGAACGCTTCAAATATCATATATTACCAAAAATAATAATACATGAAGGTTACATAGTAATTTAGTTAGTTGGTATTCAAGGTTCATACTCCATGTCGGAAGAAAATACTCAACTCAAAATATAAGTAGGAACAAAAAACAAAGCTAGACTAAAGATGATACTAAATAATAAACACCAATATTAAGCACAAGGAGCGACACCCGAGGGAAAGGCAGAAGATCATCCTTTAGAGGTAGATCCACCCAAGCCAAAAGATCTACAGAAGGAGGATTTGGGGCCACCCAACTGTCTAGTGGATTCATGGTCATATTAATAGCCCAACTATTATTAGGATTCATTTAATAACTGGTTCTCATAGGAAAAACTCTTTGAGAGGGGGTTGTGTCAAACTTGCCATGTGACAGTGGTGATCCCCACCCTCCTAGATAAAAGTAAAGGAAGAAGTGGCTATAGTTACGTGAACAGTTTTTGCACCTTTTGGGAGGTGACAGTAGTGGTCCTTAAGGTAGCGCATATAGTGGCACCTAACTGATAGCACAAAGGGTGCTCCCCAAATGATCTAGTAGTTCTTAGAGGTGGTGAACTTCCATAACAACCTTATCAGCTTGGACTTGAGTCTACATATAGGCCAAAGATATAACAAAGACCTTCTCCTTAAGTGAAAAAACACAAGCACTTAAGCATAATTATTAAAAATAACATTATTTTTAGCCTTACATAATTAAAAAATAATGATGGATCAAAAAAATTCCACAAAAAATCAATAAAAGCTGGACAGTTGGCCAAGTCCCCAAGAAGAGTAAGCCACTAGGAAAATGGCTTAGGGGGATAAGGATAAAATAAGCCATAGATCCATTTCTAGGTAGACTTGGTATGAGGGTAGAACTAGAATAAATATTTGAATGACTCAGGTCAATGGCATGCAAGACACTTAGGTGGAGAAATGCTCATGTGAGAGAGCCACTCCCTAAATGAGAGGTCTTGGTAAACAAGGCACCACAAAAAGTGGGTGAGCTTAAGTTCAATCTTGGCATGCCAAATTCTATCAAGTCTAGAAAGCCAAGTTTTGGGTGAGGATTTAAGTCCCAAACACTTATTGATCTTGTAAAGAGTAGGAGAGAAGGGGCTCATGACTTGATATAGAAGGCCTAGAGAATAATTCTTGAAATGGGTATCACATTTCTAATGCCAATCTTTCCACCAAGCATGGGGAGGCTACAAACTAAGCATATGAAGCATAACATCAGGAAATAACTTTTGAATATGAAGCATAAAAGGTAAGTCCACATTATTTAATTGAAATTGAGATTTCAAATCAATCCAAGGAATCTAGTCCCTAGTAGAAACCAAATCAAGAATATAAGAATATCTTTTCAAAATAGCTTGAGGGCTTTGATTCTTAGCATTTTAGCCAACATAACACTAATGCTTGTCGTAATAGGAGACCCATAGATGTTATGATCATTAAAAGATAAACATGTATAAAATCCATCCCTAATCCACTTCATGTGAGGCTTGAAAACTTTGAATGCTTTCCATATGCTTTTATAAACAAATGAGCCTTTAATTTTGATAGGAGTTGTAATGATGAGAAGGGAATGGAAACCTATATTTTTTCAATTGCCCTTGCCATAGGGGTCCCCAAAAGAGAGATAGTGACATAGTAGGATTTTATAGGCTACATTGCCTTCAATGGCATGAACCACCCATTTAGCACATAAATTTGCACTCAACCTATAAAGGTCAATAATTACCATGCCTCCTTTATCCCTAAGGGAGATGACATATGTCTCAAGTGACACGATAGAATCCATTGGCATGTTTGGAATTAGACCAGATAAAATCCCTAAGGATTTTGGCTAAACTTTCATCAGTCACTTTAGAGGGAGCCCAATAAGAGGAATAATAAACATGGGTAGCTGCAAGAATCTTGGTACAAATTTGGAATTTCCCTACTAAGGATAAAAATTTGGTAATCAAATACTCAAGATTATTTTCCACTCTTTTGATGAAATATTACCACAGCTTAATCAAAGATTTGTCAAGGCAAAAGGGATGCCAATACATTTGAACTATTCTTTGTGCATAATCCATTTCTAATTATAATAAAGAAGCCATTCGAGCATAGGCATCATACTTTGTTTAAAGCATTGTGTCTTATTCCAATATAAATTAGATCTTGAGACCAAACAAAAGGTATTAAGGCATTTCACTTCCCAAAAGGTTTGCTCTTGTTCGTTGAGTGTGAGGAAAGTATCATCTGCAAAGTGCCCTATAGACACCAAATATTTGAACACTTAGAATTTTGAATGTCAAAAGTGGCCCTAGAAGTACCCCTGGACCCTCATAGGACCAAACTACACCAATTGAGCTTAAACCAACCAATCTGCACTTATTTTCACCTAATTGAATAACATCGGCCTTCAAAACCCTATCCTTGTGGACCTTGACTATCGACGGTCAGGATCACCATTGACGATCAACCTTGGGGACCCCTAACTGTCGACAGTTAGGATCCACCTTCTCACCAAGAGCATGCAAGCTCTGTTGACCCTTTTTTAAATATAACTTGTCTAATTTATGTTGTGAGCCTTTGCATGCACAAATTATATTTAGATGACCCATTCACACCTTCAATTCCACCTCTTGCTTATGCCTATAAGAGAAAGAGGCCTAGGAGGTCAAATCCATCTGCAATAATTATCAAGAGCTCAGACACTCAAGAATTTTATTTTACAAGTCAATTAGGTCAATCAATGTCATCAATGTTATCAAACATTATTAGCCATCTTATTGAGAGCGAACTCATCATCGCCTCTCAACCAAGCTTTTAGATACCATTACTCTATTGAAATTAAGCCAGGTTCCACCAATAGGCTAACTGCATCAACCACCCATCCAACCAACTTTTGGTAGGTCAAGTGCTTGTTTGTCAATATTCACATGCTTTTATTCCATTTCACAATAATTCTAGCCCTTACCCAATTCCCAAAATATGTTCATGAAATCCCATCTCTTATGTTGATCAAACCCAAAAATACATAGTCAACCATCGATGGTTGTATCCCAACTACTAATGATCAGGCATAACAATTGATGGTTACCCCAACTACCTATGGTCACCTGTGGTTAAAAAACTAGCAAGTTGATTTCATTGACCCAAACCCAATCAAATCCACTTTTCTGTGTTTTCAACCACTCATAGACCCCTTTCATATTTTTTGAAGCATACCCTAACCCGTTAGCACTAATACTAATTATTTTATCACTAATTAGATCATTTTTAGTCTATTTCTCTAGCAAGCTTTCTTGTATTCATTTCAGTACCTTTTGATTGTTGATGCAAGTACCTTCTTTCCAACTTTATCAACTTGACTATTTGAAATGTGTGGATTGACAGCCCCTAAGGAAGCTCTCGCTTCCAGGATCTAGCTATCGCTAGGAAATCCACCCAACTATCTATCTAATAAACAAGTTTGCTTATGTGCTTTCTTATCTGCAGGTCTTCCTCCCAAGCTAAAGAGGAGCTCTCCACAATCTTATGATTCAATATGTGCTTAAACAAAGAAGTTTTTCAACCATACCCGTATCGAGTTTATTTTCTCTCTTTCTTTCAAACTTAAGTGAAAAATTACATGAAACATTTTGGCATGCCCGATGAGTCCTAAAGTCTTTAATCACATTTTATTTGTATTTGTATGCTCTCCTGTCTATCTATGCTCATAATTGAAATTAAAATTTCTTTTGGGCTTAAAATCAACTACATCCATTATTTGCTTTTAACATTAGTTTACTTTGAATTAAATCACAGTAATCTTATCATAGCATCACCTTTGTTGCACACACTGGCCAGACCACTTTCATCAATCAAACATCAAAATAATTTGAGACAAGGCCTGATTGGGATTTCATCACCTACTGGTCACCTTACCCATTCCTAACAATCCTCCTTGGAGGTCACCACCAAGGGGAAAACTAACTCAGCTCTCTGGTTGAGTATAAACTCTGGACATCAATATATATTGGCTAAGCCCCTGACACCCTTATCACTGTAAGAGTGTGAAGTGAGGACATAGGCCCCAATACTAATCCATATATTAATTCCAATACAAATTCTTTTGAGTACCTAAACAACCCAAAACCAACCATAGACTACTTCTATAGTACCTGATCTACAAGCCAATTCTATCACAAATTCTCATAAAATAAGGCATAATCTAGAAGTCAGATTAAAACTAACCTCTAGGCTTAACGTACTTCATAGTGTGTGTCTTGATTGCCTTAATCATTTTTTCATTTTCTTCTTGTTTGAGTGGTGAGTTTGTTCTTGTTTTCCCTCCCCTTTTTTCTTGTATGGTTCTCACTCGTCAATAGTGAAGAGATCTAGTAGAATAAAACCTTTCACTTAAATAAACCTCTTCTACCTCCTCATCTATAGAGTGCATCTCTGAGGAAAAAGATTCATCTTGTCCATTAAGAATCCTTACTTTTCCTTGGGCATTTCCCTAAGGAGACATGTATTTACCCACTTTTCTAGACAATAATCAAGTTTCCTTTAGCACTATCTTAACACCTTTTCTCACCATATCCTAGTTTCAAATCTACCTCAGGATCCTCCCTATGGCTTGCCATCGCACCTTATGAAGGGTATCCCTGCTGCCGTGATTACCACCCAACCTTCGACCACTCAAGCATCTTTATCTACTAACCCTTTTGACGCTACAGTTGAAAACCAACCTATTCAACCAATCATTACCCTTACACTTCCACCCCTAATAATGACTCCTCTACCTTGGGGATAACCCAACCATTGACCCATCATGCTCCACTTGTAGCTAGAGAACCCACCACTAGCACTACCAACCTCCCCTTTATCAAACCTAACCTATTGGTCAATCCCCTTTTACCAAGCTTATGGGTATCTATCCCTTCTAATTCACCACCCATTAGCACAAAGGTCACTACCTCACCTCTTGTCACCAATCTAACTACCACCCATACCTAATCCATAGGGGCTCGTCAGTAGTTACTCATTGCGCCCAATCTAGGATACATCCCTAACCCACAAGGGTATGTACCTACTACCCAACAACCATAATCCACCTACCCTACCCAACCTCTAGAATCCACATTATAATATGTGGCAACCTCTTAATTGCCAAATAATTACCAATATGGTGCCCAACCTCAACCACAATATCAGCCTTACAATCCTTTTGGTGCACCACCTCAAACTGACCTAATGAAAATGCTTATGGACAAGATGACCAACCTTGAGTCATCTATTTTAGGGTTTTATAACATCCTATCCTATGATCAAATTTGAAATGAACCTATTCATCCTTCTATCCCCATCAGACCTTACACTCCTCAATGGGAGCTTTCAAAATTTACCAAATTTCAAAGCAAGGATGAACACCAACAACACCTTAGGGATTTAAGGCATGCATGTTACATGATTTCTTATGATGATGCCCTCCTCCTTTAAACCTTCCCCATGTCTTTATCTAGCCCAATGCTTGACTGGTATAGTGCCCTCACCAAGCATTCCATCTTTTCTTTCACCCAACCAGCACAAGTTATCTTAGATCACTTTTCCATTAACATTTATAATAAGGTATCTATCATGGACCTCTATTCTATCAAATAATTCGATGATGAGTCCATTGCTGATTTTTTCACCTATTAAAGAAGCTTGATTAATCAGCTTTCATTTTCCTTGCCTCAACTTGAACCTATATAACTTTTTGCTCGAGCCTGCGCCAAACATATATCTTCTACAATGTGTGTCCAAAGCTTCAGAACTTTTGATGAGGATTTTACCATGGCACGTAAGCTATAAAACTAGGCCATAGATGAGGTTAAATTGAAGTTATGAAACAAGAACTCTATCTTCAATACCAATGAAACCTCTTCCTTCAAACCAGGCAACCAAGCCAATACCAGAACCAAGACCAAAGGAACCACAAATTCCATCATCCTTAAAAATTCCCCTCCACCCAATGTCAATCAAAAAAATTCTCTCATTACCTACAACCAAAATACAAGGAACCCAAACTAAAGCAACCAAAAATAATTCGGTCCACTTGGATAATCTTATACCTCAGCGATGGAGAAGCCATAAAAAGCTAACCTTATACAAATTCCACCCATCAGACCTCCCCAGTAGTTTGATTCTTCTCATCTTTCACCCACTTGGTACAATTAGAATGACCTCTGTGCTTTTCATCAGGTAATTGGACACAATGCCAACCGATGTAATATTTTCAACAATGTTGTTCAGAGTCTTATCGACAAAGGGGAACTCATGTTGGATAATCCCAATGCCCCTCAAAATCAAGCTCTTGACATCTTCAGGAAACCTTTTCCCAATCATGCCCCTATCAAAGCCAAGGACAAACAAGCTGAATATTCTCATGATGCCCACATGGTTAATATGCTCCTCGATGTGCCTATCATCCAACCTACCTATTTTTCCCCCACTTCATCTATCGAGGTGGTGAAGTCACTTTCCCTTCCTTTGAAGGCCCAAACCAAGGAGGTTCTTTTTTCCTTAGCTTCACTCATAGAGTATTTGGAATCGTCAAGCACCCCTTTGGATATCCAACTTGAACAAATAACCATTCCTAGCCTACTATCTCCCCTAACTATAGACTAAGCTATAACTATAGATATAGTGCCTAGGGGAGTGAATTTTTCACAAACACCCCCCATAGAACATCCACCCAACCTAAACTTACCTCCCTTTCTTGAGGACATGAATGAGGCTATAAACCCTCCTAATCCCATAGGTGTCTTCTTGGCACCTACTACCTTGGAGGCCAGACCAATATACAAACCTTTTTCCAAACTCGTTTAAAACATAGGTATGGTTACAAAACTAGACATGGATCAAACCACTTTTTGGAAACAATTAGGGCTTCCCCCCATAAATAAAATTGATCCTTCTAGCATGCCCCTAACCAACCAATCCATCATATCTCCACCACCTCTTAAACCAATGCAAACTTCTACCAACCCCCCACCTCCTCAGTCGACCAAAATAGCTGCCACATCACCAACCAAACCTTTCAAAACTCTTGGTGCCTTCCCTAATCAAAATTTGGTTCACCCATCCTTGAAAGTAGACTTAACTTCACCCAAGCCTATACCAAGGTCTTGACCCACACCATCCAAGAGGATGAAAACATTGAAGGGATGCATGACTAAGAATCAAGCCTTTCACTTTGCTTAAAAATCAAGCCCCCTTTAACATATATCACCCCACTACCATTGATTACACGAAAACATTTATTATCTGATACATCAGTCCTTCCTAGATTACCAATAGTCAGACCACCAAATTTGACCACCCCAACTACCAACATACCTAGACCAAAACCATCAACTAGAAACACTACCTTACCCAAACTATCTCTCACCAAACCTATTACCACCAACATGCCCATCTTACCAACCCAAACCACAATCCCTAAATATTTCTTACCTATAGAATAATCCTATATGATGATTCTTTAAAGATTATTGCAGACCTCTTGCCTCACATTACCTCATATCAGGCCTTTCAACCCTGTTGGTTTAAAGCCAGCTTGGTACAACAATTGTCAAATCTAATCCTATCACAAGACCCTTGGGCATGACATAGAGAATAGAAAATATTTCCAAGCCATTATCCACCAAATATATGATGAAGATGATCTTTTGGTAGATGACCTTATATCTATTCCTCTACCACTACACCCAACAGCCAATCACCAACACATTCCTAATCCCCTACTCTCCCCTCAGAGTGATGAAGAATCTACCCAACCCCCATCACACCTTGCCCCTCTATCTATACCATTAATGTGGTCACATGATCACAACAAAAGGATAAAGGGGAAGACCAAAGTGTTCATTCCATGGACATACCCACCAACTCACCCTAAACCAAAGCAAGTCCAAAACTCCAAATCTATAGCTAAGCCCAATGTCACCATCTTAGGCACTTTGGAGGCTAACTTATCTGACTCCATCAGGAGGGTCATCCTTAAACAAATTCACCAGACCCTAGCTAAGATGAGCCTCTACAAGCTCATTTCCACCTCACCTCACCATCATCAAACCATGATCAAGTCTATGCAAGCCATTGAGGTTAGACTAGGAGACTCCCAACCTATAGAGGCATTCATCGGTGCTCTCCAACTCTCCACCCTTGTTACCTTCAAGGACTTAGAGATACCTTCTATCCACCCTAAAGACCTAGATCCTCCTATTTTTATTATAGCCCACATCAACCAAACATGCATCAAATGGGTTATGATTGATTGGGGATCCAGTATCAACATCATCTCTTCCCATGCCTAAGAGCAACTCAAGCTACTAGACAATGTCATGTCTAAAACTTCAGCCATCCTTATATACTTTAATGACACCATGACCACTACCTTGGGAAGCATCATCCTTCATATTTGGCTAGGACCTCATATGCACCCTGAACTCTTCTATGTGGTTGAAGGTGAATTATAGTACAATGTTTTACTAAAGAGACCTTAGAATCGAGCCATGGATTGTGTACCTTTTACCCTCCATCATTGTGTCAAGTTTGAACACAAAGGTCAAGTTTTTTCCATACAAGCTAACCCTAACCCTTTTTTAGCATGAAATATGACCTACTGACCTAATGATTTTCTCCTACATCCATCCAAAGCACTACAAACAACCACCATCAATTCCTCACCCACAAAAGCTAAAGCCATTACTTCATCCCCTTCCACTGAGGCATCTACTAGTTTATTTATCCCCATGGACTAGATACCCATCATTGATCCTTTGGTACCTACCTTTCAATGCCTTACCCTTGGAGAATATCATCTCACCCTTGATGCCCTCCTTACTCCCCAAGAATATGAGAAACTCAACCACAAACTAGGTTATGATCCCAACATTGGAGCCATTACCCCCTTTGATCCTTTGAGCTATCAAACTCACTTTATTTATGGGGGAATTGACAAACTAGTTAACTTTTCGACCACTCCCTCTCCACCTCAACCATTCACCTCCACCTTCTCTTATTTAGACAACCCAGACTTCACCAAACTATACCTTCACAAGTGTGCCTTAAAGGGATTTGGTTTGGGATAATATGAGCATGGCCCACACACATTGACTTTGATTGAGACCTGAAAGCCTCATGAGAGTCATGACCTTGGATTCATTCTACCCAATAATAATAAAGCCAAATAAACTACCCCTACCATTATTGAAGAAGAGATCCCTTCCTCACCAATACCCCCTCCACCTGTGGGTGAGGATGAGGAATCCCACCTAACTTTTTAATTTCATCAACATGATTACCCTCAGCCCCCTAACTTATCAAAAGGAAAGGGCACCCATATCCATCCCTTTGATCCATCCTAAACTCGTGAGAGAAGTCTCTCCTACCATTAACACTGTTCAATGTTAGGATGAAGTCTCACCTACCTTGGTTCACTAGATTCCTCCATCCATAAATTCTTACCTCTAGAAACCTCAACCATGTTAAATGAATCTAACATGGATATCAAATTGGGCACTTTAGACAACCCCAATGTCATCAAACTTGTCTAAACCCTCACCCTTGAGGAATTACAGGACTTCTCTACCTTCATCCAAGATTTTGGTATTTCATTTGCTTGGTCATATGTTGATATACCTGGTATTGACCTAGCCATTACCATTCTTAACATCATAACCAATCATGCTACCAAACCTGTCAGACAAACTTTTCCAAATGCATCCTCACATATCCCTCTTTGTCAAAGAAGAGATTCAATGCCTCATTTATATCAACCTTATTCACCCCATTAATTATCCCCAATGGGTTTCGAACATCGTACCTATCACTAAAGCCATATGGGGACTACGTATCTGTGTGGACTTTTGTGACCTCAACCTCACCTACCCAAAAGATGACTTTTCTCTACCTAGCATTGACCAACTTAATGATCTTACAATAGTAAATGAGATGTTGTCTCTCATGGATGGATTATAGGGTTCTAATCAGATTTTAATTGCCCCAGAAGATCAGCACAAAACTACATTTATCACCCCATGGGGAAATTTTTGTTATAGATTCATACCATTTAGTCTTAAGAACACTGCTGCAACCTACCAACATGACAAACCTATATATTTCATGACCTTGTCCATACAATCATTGAAGACTATGTGGATGACCTTCTCAGGAAGTCTAAGCTTCGCAAAGACCATTTAGCTATTCTCAAAACTATCTTGAGCAACTTATCCACTATCATGTCTGCCTCAATCTTAAGAAATGTATTTTTGGGGTGTTGTCAGACAAACTTCTTGGCTTCATCATTTCCCTTTGAGGAATCAAGGTTGATCCAGCCAAAATTAAATCCATCCTTCAGATACTACCTCCAACCAATCTTAAACAACTTTGCAGCTTATAGGGGAAGCTTCAATCCGTTCATCACTTCATCTCCTAGCTCTCTGATTGGTGTCAACCCTTACATCACCTCTTGAAAAATGATGTCTCTTTCAAGTGGAATGTTGATTGTCAAAAGGCCTTTGATGCACTCAAAGAGTACCTATTATCTCCACCTGTGCTTACACATCCTAAGGATGACCACCCTTTCTACCTCTATATCTCTACCACAGAGCATTCCCTAGGGGCAATGCTTGCCCATTGGGATGAACAACATAAGCAATAAGTTGTCTATTACATTAGCCACACACTTTTCAAATACGAGACTTGGTAAACACATATCGAGAAATTATGTTTGGCTCTAGTCTTCATGGCCAAAAACTTCACCACTACTTTCTTAAACACAAAACTTTTATCATAACTAATACCGACCCCCTCAAGTATATGCACTCCAAACCATACCAAAACCAACGTATGGTTAAGTGGCTCATGTTTTTAGCTAAGTTTGACCTTGATTTTATCCAATAGAAATCAATCAAGGACAAGTCATTATCGACCAATTGGTCGATGCACCCCTAACAGACACCCAACCTCTCCCTCTTGAATTTCTAGATGAGTCAATCACAAGACTATCTCAAGTGGATTTTACTAATCACATAACCTTATTTGTCAATGGTTCTAAATGTCAGTGTGGTGGGGGGGGGGGGGGGGTTGATATCATCTTTATCCCCCTTATCAATGAACCATTCCCTTTGTCATTTAAATTCAACTTCAAATGCACCAATAATGTGGCTGAGTATGAAGCCCTAGTAATAGGTCTCCAAACTGCCTTAGCCTTAGGAGTCAAAATAATCAATATCTTTGGTGAGTCCTAACTTATGGTCAACCAAGTAAACAACATTTACTAATGTAAGAATAAAATGATGCAACTGTATAGATAACTAGTTACATAACTCCTAGCCTCATTCAAAGACTACCATATTCAAACCACCTCATGATCCACCAACAAGTTTGCTGATACCATGGCTTCTCTTGCCTCTCAAATCCTATAGGCATCCTTAGACTCCAAACTATCAGTCATTGTCCATCACCTCATTGAACCTTCCTACACCAAATCATACACTCTAACCATATTTAGTGTGGAAGAGATTATGCCTGACCTTTAGTATCAACAAACCTTTGACTACCTTCACCTTGGCATAGTTCCCTCTAGTCTCTTTAGGAATACCCATCAATCATTTATTTAGAGCACCTCTCATTACACCATTATGAGAGGAATTCTTTACAAACATGGTTTTGATGGCCTCCTATTCCATTGCCTTCGTGGTCCATAATCCTCTCATGCTATCAAGGAAATACATGAGGGTATTTATAGGGGCACTTTAGTGGACTTGTTGTGGCTAAGTGCATCCTTTGCCTAGGCTATTACTATCCCACCCTTAATCAAGACTATTGTGATTATGTAAAAAGTGTGTCAAGTATCAATAACACACTAATTTACATCATGCACCTAACAATAGTCTTCATGTTTCTATAGACTTTTGGCCCTTTTCATAATGGGGTCTGGATATTATCAGTGAAATCAACCCCCGCTCTTCACAATGACATCATTCTATCATTACCATGATTGAATATTTTACCAAATAGGTAGAAGTTATTCCCCTTGTCTTGACAAAAGCTAAAAAGATTGTTGAATATATTACCCATCACTTCATCTGTCATTTTGGTATTCCTCATAAGATCATCATCGTTAATGGAAAATTCTTCAAAAATAAACAAGTCCAAGGCCTTTGTGGCGTATTTGGTATTAAACTTAGATTTTCATCACCTTATCATCCACAAGTAAATTTATAAGTCGAAGCCTCTAACAAAACCCTTAACAACATGCTTACCAAAATGGTTAATGCCTTGGGTAGAGATTAGCTCTTGCACATCCATTTTTCCTTATGGGCATATCATACTAGCATTCAAATCCCTACAGATGCTACACTTTTTTCTCTCATGTTTGGAGCTGAGGCTGTATTGCCTCTTGAAGTCCAGATACCTTCTCTTCACATATCTTTGCATGATCTTGTCTCAAAAGATGATTATTGTTAAGAATGCTTAACTCAACTTGAGCTACTTGATGAGCATAATTTGATTTCCCTTTCTCATCTCTGTGTCTATCAAGAATGAATCAAACATGCCTATAACAAACACCTAAAATTTTGAGAATTCAATATTGGAGATCTTGTCCTCAAGGAAAACCAACATGTAACTAACATGGAGAAAAGCAAAAGGGGAAAATTTACTTTCAGTTGGCTTGGACCCTACATCATTACCCATAAGTATGGATCATGAACTTATCATTTGTCCTCTCTTGAAGGCAAACTAGAACTTGAGCCTCTCAATGCTTCACATTTTCATCCCTTTCATTGTTATATAGGGATCACAATCATCATTTGTCTAACTTAGGCTCGTCCCTTGTAACCACATTCATTTCCATCTTTTTAGGGGCAGCTAACTAAAATTGAATCATGTTATTATCCATCACAATTATAGCCTAATATTGAACTGTGGATACCATGGCTCTATCCATGACATGATTCTCATAGTACTTCCCATCTTTTTGAGATCAGTTCCTATGGTCTTTATCACCTATACCTCCTTTTCACCTACTGAGCCTTCATGTTAGCTTAGTTTTGCCTTCATAAAAGTAATCCATTGAGCATATATGAGCAAGTCTATGTCAAGCAAAATCTAGAAAAAGCAATATCAAATAGCAAAAACAAATCATGGGTCATCCTTAGCATTCACAAACTGCTCCATTGAAGGATAGCTATTGAAACTTATTTTGAAATTTCCAAATGTAATGTGGATTTATCCCTTGAAGGATAATTATCAAAAGCATTTGAACTAAGCATATAAACTTGGACCATTCCCTTGAAGGATCACTGAGTAAACCATTAATTAAAGCTAGCGATTTCTTGGAAGCTTCATGCATCGATTAGCTTCCCCAACCCTCCAGCAAGAGCAAAAACAAAGTAAAAGTAGAAGTAAGAGCAAAATCAATTTTGAAAGCCACAATCAGCTCTCATAAAAGCAATAATCTTGGAAAGCCACAATCGGCTCTCCTTAGTAGACTTCCTGCATCGATCAGTCTACACTTTATATATAAACATATACTTGTTTATACTACCTCTTTGGACACCTATAGAAAAGGCATACTAGTCTCCCTAAAATTCTAAGTTTCACCCATTCTCCCTCCAAATGTCACATGCATGGGACTATGAGCTTACTTGACACAATGTAATCAGGTTCCCTATCTATCAACCTAAGCATACTAATGTGAAGCATTGGAAAGGTTTATTTTCATAAAGCCAATCCAACTTTGGGTTTCATGTCGGTCCTTACCAATGAAAAGGCATCATTTTCATTTTATTATCTTTTATTAGTTTATGTAAGTCTATCACTATGCGTACAAACAATAAACATCACATCAAAAGCATGAACATCATGAACTATGTCAACAAGCAACAACATCTATCCATAAATAAGTCAAACACAATGTAAACATATCCTAGTAAACCATGAACATCAATCACATCGTATGAGCCTATAAGCATGTCATTACACCATCACAAGCATAAACCAAATCAATGATCAAAACATCAAGGCATATACCATTTCTCATTTCACCCATATAGCCATAAATAAAACCATAACATGTATCCATCCATAACCTATCATATCATAACCATGAGTATAATTCGATCATCATAACTAACTTTCTAGCGTCACATACCTAAGCTACTAAATGAAACACCATAAGCATGAACTAAAACCATAAGCCATAATCATAAATCATAAGCATCCATCATACATAAACATCGAAAAACATACATCAAATCATCAAAAAATATTACATGTAACAATGTATCAATTCTCTGTAAAATATACATCAATGCATAGGCTGATATCAAAATAATACATCATAATAGTGTATCTAACCATAATCATGGGCCTCCACCACTACTGCTAGCCCCATCTGCACCTATACGTGGTGGTAGTTCCCCTGGGACCCCTATCTGTCCCACTATGAAAGCCCACTGACTTAGAGTAGTTGTCGATGGCCCACTTACCAAGCTTGCTCTATACTCTACATACCTCATAACCTAGGGTGGCTGGTCTAATACCATCACCTCATATTATCTGAGCTCTACCATAGTAGCTAGATAGCATGTTCAAGGCACTGTGTCTCATGGCCCTCTTATTGTTGCTACACCTACCTTATCCCCTTGAGTAGATCTCTCGTACTTGTAACAGTGGTGGGCTGACCCCATAATGCCCAAATTTGGCCTTGTAATATGGCCACCTATCCCTGCAGATCCTATACCTAAGCCTATTCCATGACCAACATTGTCCCTGCCTGTCCACCCTAGTTAGCTAGATCTACAACCATCGGTACCGCCCCTTCATCATCTCCACCCACATCTACAACTACATAGATAGGCTAATACCAAGACATGTATCTATCTGTATACCCTACATCATCTATGGAAGCCCTAATAAGAAGATCCTAGCTGGGGCATCAGTAACTGAACCTCTGAGTCCATCCTCCTATACCATAAATGTGGACCCAGTATACCCTATAACAAGCTAAACTAACACTGCACTTGGTCAAAGAGACTCAACTCAACCTCACCCTCTCAACAACCCACTATCCACCTGTAGCTCTATATAGTGAGGGTCTCCCTCCTAGAGCTTGGCCAAATAGGGAACTACATGTATGGTCTCCATGTGATATTCATAGCTACTAATCCACTTAGGGTAATCCTGAACCACTCAACATCATGTGTTCCACCTTCGACCCTTGATGCAACATAGTCATCCCTCTACCTCATAAAGCTAGTAGGGAACTCCAATTGTGTGTACCCCATCCATGAAAATCCCATAGGCCTCAAAACTTGAATGTGATCATAAGCCAGCAGTGCAAAACCATGCCCACACTAATGCCATACCTCTTATGGTGTCTAAATCCCCACAACTCTCTATAAATCTAGACTAGTAGCACTGGGACCCACCTAAATCTTGTCCTCCCAAGCAATAGCTCAACCAAAACAACCAATAATAAATAGGGGAATATTTTGTTGCTAGAATACGAAACCCCAAAACAAGCAATTGTGATCATTATAAGTCTCCTCTCCTCAGGAGCCCTCTCATATAGTGTTGTATAACTAAACCCTCTAGGGTACCAGTGGACTTGGTCACTATCATCTCCATATAGATACCAGACATACTCATCCTAATCCTCTTGCTCAATTTGGTAGATCACCTCACCATGCAGCGAGAGTTGAGTGATCTTATGGACATCCTCTGAGAGAATAGTCATCTTCCTGATTGACAACAAGAAGGTTTTAATAGCAAGATCCCATCTTTTGATGAGCACTACTATCATGGATGTATCTCTAGGCATGTGTTAGTAGTGCCTCATCCATCCCAACCCTACTACCTCCATATGTGTCTAATCATTAGCAATCATCCCCTCGAACAGTGCAGGGAGGATCTATGACACATGGTCATGCATTTGTATCTTCTTTCAAGCCTGTACCAAATCAAATCACTTGGCTTAGACCCTAATTGGTCTAGTTTACCCTATCTTTTAAATGCACCCCTAACCCTAGCCTCTTGGGCCTAACCATAATAACCAACCCATTTGACTAAATTTTGAACCTAATCCCCTACCTGAACTTTAATCATTAAGCAATTAATTATATATTATCCTTAAGTAAGCCTTTAACACTTAGATATTTTTACCAAAGGCTAGTTTATCCTAGCTAACCATTGGTGATCATGCTAACTGTCGATGGTTGGGGACCCCTAGTTCCTAGGGTGTCTACCATCAATGGTCAGGCCTAATCGTAGATGGTCACCTATGGGTGTTCCATGGCCAGAACACCCAAACCCACTAAGACCCTAAACAAAGAACCAATTCAACATATAATTAGCCTAAACACTCTAACTAGTTAACCTACTACCCAATCACCCACCCACCCTATCAATTTGATGCTCTACCCACCTTATTTGCCCAAAACCCCCAAAACCCTACCTCGGGGATGTAAGCCCAATCAACAAATTTATAGACCTACCCCCCCCCATGTAAACACTAGCAACATAGAATCAAACCTATCTACCAATTTGGTACACCCCTACCTCATTTCATGACCTCCTTCATGGTCTGAGCCCTCGTGCAAGTGCCCAGTTACATCCTCATGCTCTCTGCATCCTAGACCCACATAATCTACCTCATGCCTCTAGCCAATGAGCAACAACCACCTAAGCATGCACCTTCCTTGCAAAGCACTGAAATCACCCAAAGCTCGATGAAACATAACACAATAGTAAAAGTGATAAATTAACTTTTATTTTTAACTTTTATCCGTTAGACTTTTAGGGTTTCACTTGACCATCGATGGTCACCTTTTGGGGACCCTGACCGTCGATGATTAGGATACCCTCGAAACGCAATTTCACCTTTTACCTATAACCTCCACATTTCAAGTAATTTTCCTCAAGCTCTTACCTACTTTTGGAGATGACTTTCTCCCACCAACTTGACCACCTCATCACCTCATTATTGGTCTCTTTTGGCCCATTTGGTGCACAATTTTGCAATACTTATTGCCTGACCCTTTGACCATAGTGACAACATTACCATGCTGACCCTTTTGTATTTTTACACCACCTCACGTATATCGACCTACTTATGTCTCACTAGGAGAACTTCCTACCTCAGATACCCATGACACTTGACCCATTTATGTTTTCCTCAAGAGCACTTCCTACCTTAGATACCCATCAGATACACATAGATTGCTTAAGAGACTTGAGTTTATGAGTGTTCCTAGCCACCATGCCTATAGACAGTCACGTGGTTCACTCATCACTTGTCTTTCTTAGTATTGACCCTTATTTTTACAAATATTGGCAACCAAGTCTATGCACGATCTTGGTTATCATTCCTTTTTATCGCATTCTCTGCACACGTTTACATCTCAAATGTGTGACCTCATGTCACCACCTAGTGACTCACCATCTACCACTTATAAAACCTATACCTCCTTTAGCTTCACCTCATTGACTCCCAATTTGATGGGGAACACCTCCTCCCACTCTCGAGACAACCAAACCCTTGACCCATACTCCATTTTTGTTTTGCAGCTCATTTATGCAAGCTGTACAATAAAAAGAGGCAAAATGTAGACA
The DNA here is from genome assembly GCA_037957365.1 of Torreya grandis. Lineage (NCBI taxonomy): Eukaryota > Viridiplantae > Streptophyta > Pinopsida > Cupressales > Taxaceae > Torreya > Torreya grandis. The sequence goes on along the minus strand of JARHVA010000204.1, from coordinate 3,518,640 downwards.
CTAAAAATATGCACACCTATGATTCCAAATGTCAAAAGTGGTCTTGAAAGTACCCTTGGACCCTCTTAGGACCAACCTACACCTATCAAGCTTAAACTAACCAATATGCACTCAGTTTCACCTAACTAAATAACCCTAGCCTTCAGGACCCTATCCCTATGGACCCTGACCATCGACGGTTAGGATCCACCTTTTAGGTATTGCTACTCTACTGAAATCAAGCCATGTTCCACCAACAAGCTAACTGCATCAACCACCCACCCAACTGACTTTTGGTAAGACAAGTGCTTATTTGTTAATATTCATGTGTTTTTATTCCATTTCATAAGCATTTTATCGCTTGCCCAATTCCCAGAATCCATTTGTGGAATCCCATCATCTTCTATTGATCAAACCTAGAAATACATAGTCAACCATTGACATTCGTATCCCAACTACCGATGGTCAGGCATAACTGCTAACGGTTATCCCAACCATCAATGGTCACCTATGGTAGAAAAACTAGCAAGTTGATTTCACCCACCCACACCTAATCAAATCCACTTTTTCATGTTTTTGACCACTCACAGACCCCTTTTAGATTTTTTGAAGCATACCCTGACCTTTTAGCACTAGTATTAATTAGTTTATCACTAATTATATTATTTATAGTCTATTTTTCTAACAAGCTTTCTTATATTCATTTTAGTACCTTTTGATTATTGATGCAAGTACCTTCTTTCTAGCTTTATCAACTTAATTATTTGAAACATGTGGATTGATAGCTCCTAAGGAGGCTCTTGCTTCTAGGATCTAGCTATCGCTAGGCAATCCACCCAACTATCAGTCTAAGAAACAAGTTTGATTATGTGCTTTATTATCTGTAGGTCTTCCTCCCAAGCTAAAGTGGAGCTCTTCATAATCTTTTGATTCAATGCATGCACAAACAAATAGGTTTTTCAACCATACTTGTATTGAGTTTCTTTTCTCTCTTTCTTTTGAACTTTAGTGAAAATTTACATGAAACATGCCCATTAATGAGCTAGGAAGAGCATCGGGAAAAGAGATACCATGAACCAGACATCGCTTAACTCTGGAGGCAAGGAGATAACCTAAAGGTTCTGAAAGAATAACATATAATGTTAGAGCTAGAGGAAATCCATACCTAATGGAGTGTTGCAATTCAATGCTATCAAACATGGATCCATTTATGGTGAGGTAGGTTGATGCATGTAAGATCAAAGTTTAGACTACCAAAATGAAGAACTAGCCAAAACTTAGAACATTTAACATGGCCAAAATAAAAGGCCACTCAATCCTGTCATAGGATTTTTCAAAGTCAAGCTTGAGAAAAATGGTTATCTGACAAGAAACTTTATCCCATTACATGCCTTCCCAGATGGAAATAAGATTGTCAAGAATATATACCCCTCTAATGAAACTAATTTTCTTAGGTCAAACAATGATAGAAAGAATAAGGCAGTCGATTGGCTAAAGCTTTGGCAAGGATTTTGTATGAAACATTCAACAAGGTAATGAGTTGTCAGCTAGTAAGAAGGTTTGGATCACCCACTTTAGGTATGAATTTAATATTACTTTGATTAATAAAGCTCCCAAATAATGGTTTTATAGGGCTTCTTTGTACACCTGAAGCAGGTCAGGCCCAATAAATTCCCATGTGACTTTATAGAATTCACATGGAAAGTCATTGATGTATAGGGCTTTATTGTTACTCATGCACTGGAGAGCCCCTGTGAGTTCTTGGAGGGTCAAGGGAGAGTCACAGAGCTGATGGTATGGCACTTTAACCTTACAAGGAACCACATCAAGGCATTCTTGTAAAGCCTGATCTCTTTCAATTGTAATCTCCTGGCCTTGGAACACTAATTTGTAGTGATCCATGAATATTAAAGAGATGTCAAGAAGGGAAGTGAGCCTGGATTGGGCTATCTTGATGGCCTTGATCTGATCATGCCTTTATTTGGCTCTAAGGGATTTGAAGAAGTCCTTGGAGGCTTTATCATCAACATTGAGCTAGTTCGACCTGACACATAATTATGCCCCTCTGGTAACATGGATTTTTGCCACCTTAATGTGATGTTTGAGTGAGGCAATAAGATTTTATAAAGAAGTGTCAAAAGGATTGAGCTCAAGGAGGGAGGAGAACCTCTAAAACTCCTTGACCGTAGCATCCTCACTGCATTTCTTGATACCCATAACTTATTTCCCAAAGTGGCAAAGGAAAGTGGTGGTGTGTAGAATGGCATCATTCCATTACTCAATCTAGCTGGCAACATAAAGAGGCGAGGGGCCAAATTCCATATTCAAGAAATCAGGTGAATGGTGTTAGTGTGGTTTAGAAGAGATGTATTGAGGATGAATTGATTATGTGGCACCTTTTATTGCCCCATGACCCATTTCACTCTATAGGAGATAAGAGAATGATCAGAGAGAACCAAGTCAGAATGGATAGTGACAAGCTAGCCAATAATGTTGGAGAAAAATAAAATATTTTACTTTGATAACATATAACAGTCGATCCTTTTTAGCATGTAGTGATCCCTAGTATGATAGTTAGACCACGTAAACCAAGACGTGTTACTAAATGCATGTCATCAAAGCAGAGGGTCGACAAGACCCTATTTATTCTTGATATAATACCACGATTCATGCTCTCTAATGAACCATTGCATAGGCAAGGCATAAACTTTATCCTTAGAATTCTCAACCATATTAAAATCCCCACAAATGAGCCACGTGGCAAGGGGAGATTATCGGCCCATGATCGCCAAAGTAAAGATCTTTCAAGGCCATAATTAGGGGCTTAAATTTTGAGAATGCCAAAGAATGGTCATCAATGTCTAAAAGTAACCAAACACCCCAATGTGACGGGTCCTCCCCTATGGTAATAATGAGGGGAGAAACTTGGATGATACTAATATATTGGTACTGCCACATCCATCTTTATGCAAAGTGGAAAGCTAGGTGGCATCATGTCAAATACAATGCATACAAAATAAAACTTGTAACTTTAACTTCTTGAAGACAAACAAAATATAGAGAAACTATTTGTTGATAGGTGGCACACACATAGTTTTTTCTAGAGGACTCTATAATAGCTCAAACATCCATGATAAACCATTCATTGGGAAATATCATCCATGTGGAATTCCCCCTGTCCATTCTTAAATTTTGATAGCACAATAAAAATATTACATTGATTTGAGTTAGAAAAACCTTTCGACATAATGGAATGACGTTTAGCCCCATGGTCATCTTGGGGAGAGTCACCACCTCCGCGGGGTGGGATGTGCGATTGCCTCGAGAATGAGTCATTGATTGAGGATATCCTAATGCCAGGGATGAGGGAATCTTGGGAACTATTTAAAATTATGCTATATTGGGCCAAGGGGATGAGAATAACTGGGGGAGGTGGATTAGGTATTTTCTGATAAGGCTTGATGCTTGGGAAGGAGGCGACATGGAAGGAGGGTTTTACCTTTGGTTGAGGCTTCTTGGACTAGACTATGGTCAAGTCATCCTTGCTATCTACCACCTTGGGATTTGCAGGTTGAGGAGGGTCCAAAGGGAGCTTCTAACATCCCATAAGTGAGGAATATTTGATATGATGGTCATACACCTGACAACAAAAGCAAGTGTTAAGCAAGTTAAAGTATACAATTGTATGTGACCAGTGGGCATCAACTACTTGAATATCAACAAATTCCTTTAGGTCTTTGGAAAGTTCCATAAGAATGCAAACCCATTTTTTGGGATGAGAAGAGACAAGTTGAAGTATACAATGTTTTGTGACTAGTGGGCATCACCTACCTGGATATCAACAAATTCCTTCAGGTCTTTGGAAAGTTGGCACAAGATTGCAAACCCATTTGTGGGGGCGAGAAGAGAACCACTTCGACTACTCATGGAAAACAATGGGTTGGGAATTTGCTCCATAAAGGCCCATAGGTGCATTGGCAAGACGGGAAGCTCAACCCATTCGGGAACTCGAAGGGAGGCTTGGTTTGTGACCTTGAAATCATGGGACCACTTGAACAAAATCATGAGCGTGGTTTGAAGAAACCACCATCATGATTTGGAAAGGAGGGTTTGGGCTTTAGACGGTTCTTTAAAGGTAAGCAGGAAGAACCCTTTGGTAAGGTTTCTAATGCCAACCACACAGACACTTGATGGCTCCTAATGGTGGCAGAACCAAATATGGAGAGACTCTTTTGAGGGGACTCGACCAACAAAGTAAGGATTAAGGGAAAAAAATTCATATCATTTGCATGCTTGTTCAATAACATCCCCAATAAGGCACACCTTTGCCTGAGAAGGAAGGGCAGACAGAGTACCTTGTCAAAAACCTTTAAGACAAACTTCCAAGCTCTCTTGGGTGCCATTTCTCTCGTCTCCTGCAATAATGGTTGCAGTTGAGAGTGGGGAAGCCATTATATAGGGTAGGCCCGCCCACAAGATAGAGTATCGAGCGCAATAAATATGCAAAACCCGTAAAAACCCTATTTACCATGAGAAACCCTACTAGAACAAATTTCCTCCTCCTAATATTTCATTTTTAAAAAAATCATAATATTTTTACATAATATAGAATTTTTAATGCTTTTGGAATCGGTGAGAATATATGGGAATAGGTAGATGCTTCCATATAAAATAATTTGATTTCAAAATATTAAATACCTATTCAAATCTCATCTTAAGATATGTGATTGGTTTCTTCATATTAAAATAAGCATATATACATATATTTATATTTGTCGGTTCCGCGTACAAGTATTTTCCAAGAAGGGTGGGCAATCTGCCATTGACGAAAAAACAAACTTCATCTTTCTGAAATAGAAAAAAAATAAAAAAAATCCGTGCCGAGAATACGGGGAGGAAACAAGGTCACGATCGCTAAATCCGTCGCGTTTTAGAGGCAGGAAGGGTGAATTGCGTCCACCGAAATTGCAGCTCTGGCGACCACCATTGATGAATTCCATGATTCCTCTTAAAATCAACCGACGGACTCAAACTCACAGTGATTTTCGCCGACGGAATCAAATGCAACGCCTTCGATTCCTTCCCAAACGCAGACATAATCGACTCGTTAATGGAATGGCGAGCAGCGATATTTGCGATCTTACCCACGCCCATACCATGCATTCTCTCCCTGTTTCCAAAATACCCCACATAACCCGAACAGATATCATCGGACGGATTCACGTACAGATTGGGAAACCAGTTCGTCAGCTCTGCGAAGCCGTCGCGCTCAAAAGAGTCCCGTGCTCTTCCGTTGACGGCGACGGCCAGACCGGCGGTCACGAAGCTGTGCGCGACATGCACGCCAAATTTTAATTTCTCGTTTTTAATTCTTTCGAGCGGCGCAGAGGCGAAGGGCGGATTGAACAGATGGCTTTCCAAAACCAGACCCTCGTCTTCACACATTTTCCTGCCGGCTAACATCGCAAAAGCGGCGCCTAAAGAGTGCCCGGCTAACCAGACGTTATCGCGGCCGTGCTTCGCAACGGTGGATCTGGCGGCGGTGAGGACTGAATCGAACCGTGAGGTTTTGTGCAAGCCGTTGGATATTAGGACCAGATCGAGTTTTAAATCTGTGCGACACGTCTCGGGCTTGAGAATGGAACCTCTTAAAGCAACGACTGCTGTAGGAGCCTTCGATCTTTCTGCGTAATTTTGTTGTTTTTCCTGTGTGCGTTCAAAGATGGCGCCGAAGATCGAACCGTCGACCTTGTCGACCATAATATGTGCGGGATGGAAATTGAAGAAAGTCCACCATTTAGGCGCGAGGGCATTAGACGGGCCGTGCCTTTTCTCCTGGCGATCTCTTTCCAGAACGTAAACTCCCTGCACCAGAGCACCCGCAACGGATCGTCTGTGCGAAGAATCGCTCCTGCAAAACCATAATATATCCAGCCTGAAAATATTATTCTGTGAAAAGGAAGTCGGATTTTTTTAAATTGCACGATTGTTTCAGATTACTTACCAGTCGAGATGAAGAAGATGACGGGGTCCTGACAAATCAAAATTATCGCGCTCACTTGCCATTCGATTGTAGAAATCCTTATTCACAGTCGAAATTTAAATCAAATCCATTCTTATCATGAATTAAGATCTGCTCGCTTTGTTAGGACCAGAAAGCACTCAGGTAGCAGCTGCTGTCGGTCTTCCGGGCTTGAGAATGGGTCCAGGAGGATTGTAAACCCTAGCCATGAATACGAAACTACGCGGGATGTGTTGATATTACCGTTTAGGTGCTTCTAGAATTTATTATGTAAGCAAAGGGAGCATCTTGGTATTACGCAAGGTTGACTAACATGTAATTGCCTTATGAGATCCCCTTTAATGGTCAAATGGCATGTTTTATGCTAAGTAAACTTCCTTGTGTGATGCTATAATAAGTTGAACAATTGTCAATGACTACTTTAGTTTGATGTTTTAGTATGGATTTGGATTTACAAATTAGTTAATATATGTAATATATTTCGAGCGAGTGTTACGTATTTCACAATACATATAACATTTAAATACAAAATATTTTTATAATTCTTGTGTCAAAAAAGAAAGTGTGTTAATTTTATATAAAATTGATAAGAGAAAACTCACAATTGATCGAAAAGAAATCTCAAACTAAAAATAGCTTAGTGTATTTGAGAATAATAATACATCCATCTTCTATTTTAAGATAGTGCTTCAGTCATGGTGTATTTTTGTTGACAATGGTTCTGTCCAATTTTATTTTATGTAGGATTTGTAGAACTCATCCTTGATGCCGTTATGAATGTCTCTTTTGAACATGTAAGGAGCATTGATGGAGAACGTATCCGGAGGGAAATGATTGATATAAAAATACCAATTTCATGTAGGAAAGATGTACATTGAGCATACCAAGTGTTATTGATCCCTTATTCACATAACGTCACAGGGGACTAAAGAACTTTGAATGGATATCTATTATCCCATTTTTTGTATCTTTCAGACATATAAATTTGTGAAGAAACATCACTAATAGAAAATAACTAAATTATAAATGGAATGGATGTCAAATTCAACAAAAATGATTGCACGTGGAACTAATCATTTTTTTATATTTTTTTGGATATCATGGAAATAACAACTCTATCAAACCAAATTTGGAAGATGTATAATTTTTTTTTGCATCTTGAAACTAAAAACTTTGTCTCTCAAGTATACTAAGTGCAACATACCCCTTGCATAATCACTCTTTTGTAGTAGGGAGCATATTGAAAGGAGGTTCTTTGAAAGGCACACCAAGGTGAGTATACGAGAAACCCAATTCAAACAATAAAAAATTGTAAATAATATTAGGTTCTTGTGATTTTTACTTAGTTGTGTTGAAAACTGTGACCTTTAGTATACTCAAGTTCATTTGTAAATCACAAGTATCATAAAATGAGCTTAGAATGTCATGAAGTCTTTGTAGGCTCACAATAGTATGTGATGTGAGAATAATTTCATCAACAAATAATAAAACAATGATGATTATATCATAGCAAATAAAACTATCACTTATTTTCTTTAAACTCCCAATGATATTCTCTAATTCATCTATGTAGAGACTAAATAAAGTAGGAAAAAGTGGACAAATCTATTTAACACCAATAGTGTTATCGATATATTTTATAAAACCAATAAGATTTTAGACCTAACAAACAACCTTCTCGTAAAGTGTCATAACAAGAATAACCAAATGTTATAAAATCTATAAATCTTGAAGCCACTAGATTAGAAGTTGTCTAGTAATAGTTTTAAATGCCTTCTAAAATTTAACAAAATAATAACAAACCTTACACTTTGTGCTCTTTCTTCTTCAATTACATCTCCAAGTGTCAATATATGCTCTATTGTTTAGTGATTCTCTCTAAAACCGGATTTCCATTTTACCTAAAGTTTCTTGGACTCTATAAATCTAGAAATCAAACTACTCACTATTGTATAAAATATTTTATTTGGGTGGGACCAACCATGATGATTCTATAATTATTTGGATCCTCTTGATTTCCTTATTTAAATGGGATAGATGGTATGATACACCCATGCAGGTAGGAATCTGTTGGTAGTAGACTTTAGATTGTAAAATCATAAAGTATAGATGCATGACAAGTATCTGATGTATATCAATTTGTATAATATTTTTTTTTTATGTATTCAGCCTATGTATGTATCTAAAAAAACTTCAGAATATGAAAAGACTCATTTGAGCTAGAAATGGAAAGATATAATGTGAAGTGACAAAGCTTTGGAAGTTCTATAAATATAGTGATAGATTGTAAGGGAAAAGAGTTCCAAAAAATTGAGATTAATATAGAGATCTGATGATGGATTTTCTAAATGTCTTTTTGTACTTGTTCTAGGCATAGTATATACTTTGTTTTACTTACTTAACGTGAACTACCACTATATATCATTTGAGTCCATGTTTTCTAAATGAACATGTAATTTAAAAATAAATGAATACTTGATATTTTTATAATTATCCTTAAAGTTTTGAACTTGTATCTTACTTTGCACAGAAAAATACATTAGCATGTTCTGATATATTTTTTAAGAACCTGTGCTAGTAATGGTGCAGTGAGCGTGGACCTTTGAAACATGCTGAGATGGTTACCTAAACATAGAGATTTAGAGCTATGGTTTGATGACATAATTTAAAAATTTTATATAAGAGAAGGTAAAGAGGATAAGAATTTCTACAAGAGAATTTATAACTGAGCATATACATGGTGAGATATATGAAATATTTTAGTGTCAATTATGTGGGTTGCTAGCTAAATTATTGTTATTAATTTAATAATATTGCTCCAAGCTAAGATAAATAGATCACTTCCAGTGGATTGAGGAAAATATTTAAAATTTGGACATCAATTAGATGTGCACAATAGATCATTGGCTAAAGACTACCATTGATGGATACATTATTGAGTTTATCATGCAATGGTATATCATGTTTGAATTTACACATGATTTGTTTGTAAGAGGTATCTAGGGAAAATAAATTCAACAACTACCTATCATGCATAAAATGTTTGTTATGGAAAAGGTCGTGGTGCCTATTCTGGCTAACATGGAGTAGTCACATCAGGCATTAGGGGCATGTGTGATATTATGAAGTAAATGATGAAGAACTGAGAATAGAAACCCAAATCTAAACCTAGAAGATGGAGGATATAAATAAGCAGAACAAAAACCAAATTCTAAGACTAGAGTGAGACCTGCAACAACAAAGAAGATGAAGTAAAGAGAATAATATTAATGTAGTTATGAGTAGGAGTAAAGTAGAGATTTTAGAGGATAAATAAGGAATGGAAGATCAAGGAATCATTAAATATTATGGAGATGATTAAGATGAGGAAATGAGAGGGCCTGAAAGAAGATAAGGCATCGATGAGAGTGAAAAAATGGACATTGATTGGAAAAGTGATTCAAAAGAGAGTGGAATTTGAGAAGAGGAGAAGTTAGGTCAGTTAGAAGGTGGTTGTAGATTGCAGTTACAAGGGAGAATATTGTTACATATGTTAGAAAAAAATTCACTTAAAGAGGAAATTATAAATGGCCATATTAATAGAGAGTCAAAAGTTAAATCAAACAATAAGCAGTCAAATATTATAGGTATTCTTATTGATCCTAAGGAAGAACTAGTGTTAATGAAGGAAGAATCATGCCCAATTTTATAGTCGAGTCAACAAAGGAGCCTTTCTTATTTGGAGGATCAACTAAGGATCCATCGAAAGAAGGCTTTAGTTGGTTTTACTTATCCTAAACAATCATTGGTATCAAATTATGAACAACTTAGAGACATCAAACTTATAATAGAAGAATATTAAAAAAACTATTGAAATTCTAGGATACTTTCTTAAAAATATGATTTGAAAAAACTCTTTTTCTTAGCTTACATCACTATAAGATGAGGTGTTACATATTAACAATAATTTTAAACACAATAAACACAAAGGGTAGTTCTCTTCATTTTATGGTGCCTTTTTTGAAGGCTTGGTGTTATAGCTAGTAGGTTTACAGTTGATCTTTGTTTGAGTTTTTTTAGCTATCCTTTTTTTATTATTGGATTTCATTGTTTCATATTTTGATTTATATGTAAAAATTTTTGAGCCCTTTCAAAAATTCACATTTAACCTTATAAAAAAAATCTAACTATACTTTCAAAAAAGGTAAGTTTGGCTTTTAATAATTTAGATTTTAACTATAATACATGCAAAAATAACCCTATGCAATTTGTTCAAATAAACAAATAAATCCATTTGAAATTTTATGTATAGATTAAATCACTATCTCTTGAACATGAACCATTCCATGAAATGTTGTAGAGTTTAATCATCCAAACTCGAAGCTAAATAACACAAGAAAAGACAAACCCAAAAAAATGTCATGACTTAAAACTATTATGTACCAAACCCTCATATGTCAACCAATAATATATAACTCTTCATGGGTTAATAAATATCCAGTGCAGAACATGCCAAGTAATTTTTTTTTCAAACAAAACAAATTACCAACACTTTCAAAAAGTTGGTTGATGAAAATCAAAGGAACTAGCATAAGAATGTATATGATGCACTATGGGCTAATTGAATAACACCTAAGAGAGTGATCTAAATATATCCATTTCATCTACTTTATGGAAGAGTGACTATGATTCCTATTTCACTGAAATTGCCAACATTAAAGCTAGCATATGCCATTGAAGATTAACAGTTCAAAGACATTCTAGAGAACAGAGTCATGTACTTGGAAAATATAGAAGAAGAGTGAGTCACAGTGGTTGATAAAATTGTAGCTCATCATGAAAAGTTCAAGGAATTATTTGATTAGAAGGTTTGACAACACAACTTATAAATAAGAGACCTGGTCCTACTCTGGGACAAGAGAGAACCAAGAGGAAGTCATGGGGAAATTTGACTCCATATGGATAGGACCATTCAAAATTTGACATTTATATGGTGAAAACACATACTATTGGGCATACAGAGATGGTACTCACCTCCCACTACCATACAATGGGCAATATCTAAAGCTATATAAAGAATAAGAGTAGGTTTTATCCTACCATTTCTCTTTAGTTGTGTGTTTCCCTTCCATTATGTGTTTTCCTTTGGTTGTATTTCTATGTTATTATGTTTCTAGTTTCCTTTTGTCTCTTATCATCTCTATGGCCCAATGGATAAGACACTAGCATGTAAAACCCTGAGATTATTGGAGTTCAGTTTGAGTCTTCTCACGAAGTCATGTCCCTAGCCTAAAATAGTTGTTGCTTCCAAAATTATCAAGAAAATCTTGTCCTTTAAGTTAGAGAATAACACCTTGATCTTTATGCCAAAAATAAAGAAAAGAGTCAAATTTTGGAAAATATTTACAAAAATATGAAAATTTGACTATGTAATCAAAGTGCCCAAGTGAGTCTTCACAACTTAGGCATCATGAGGGTCGAGTTTTGTAGCCCTCAAGCCATGTGGGATGCATGGAAAAGCCATGTGCATCATTTGTGATCGTCCCAACCTCCTCATCTGCACTACCATGCAAAATGTGATCATGTTAACTATGTTCACACATCACGGGTGGACATGACTACCTGACCAGCCCCCATATACATGTAGATGTATTTGTATAGTGGTTAACCCCATGTTCATATATCATGGATGGACATAGTTGGTTAACCGACCCTCGTAGATGTGCTAATGATTCTACATAGGAAAATGTAACCTCATGTTTGATGTGTTAGTGGAGACATGAGGTCCATCTACCTATCCCTCTTAGGCACATACATAAACTCCAATAGTCAATGGTTACGTGCCCAACCATCCAAGGGGATATAAATTCATTTATAGGACTCATTCTAACTCATTTCTCAATGATTTTATTCTAAGGTCTAGTATTTCACCCCCTTATTCTCTCCCTAAAAGGTGAAGCTCTACCCAAATTTTTCCTTTATTCCCCAAGAAATTTGTAGTATTCTTTTAGAAATTCACCATATTCATAGAGCTTCCCCTCATTTGTTAAAATTCTATTCTAAGATTATTTCACCAGTTACAAGAACCTACCAGATGACCATTATTTCCCACTCAATTCAACCACACCAACATTTCCTCCCCCTAATTTGTTTAGACTCTTTACACTCCTACAAGAAGCTACTTTTGCATACTTAGAGTCTGATAACATAATGTTCAAATGGGTACAAGCCATTGAGGGTATTAGACAATGATATTCCCTAGATCACTGAATCACAAATTAGACATGTGGACCTAGATGAATTTCATCAAAGACTAAATTTATAAAGTCCAAGCACCTTGTCTACTCGCCTTATAAAAAGTGGCCTTCTTTAGGTAGCATGTTTCCTTACTTCGATCCAATGTTTTGACTTATTTTTAACCAATGCGAGAAAATATGATTCGTCAACATGTGAAATCAAATCAAGTGGCGAGGTTCTTGTGGCTAAAGTTGATGGTACAACCATGGGAATGACACTGAGGATTCTAGTTCTGAAAGATATTGTTAACATGAGCATTTCTAAAGGACAAATATACTAGGAAAAATATTGAAAAAACTATTTAACTATCATCAATAATTCATGGTTGAAGCATAAAATAGAGAGTCTTGAAATTGCATAAGAATTTATATAGAGTATATTTTCAAGAGGAGCTCTTTGATATCATTACTCTCCTAAAATGAGTAATAGGTAATAAAGACACCAAAAGTTTCCACCCATAGATGTTGATGCCAATAAACATCATCTACTGATGGAAAATAATTTATTGATTGGGGAGAGATGATCATTGAATCCCTACATCACCAACTACTATATGTGAAAAAAATTAATAATTCTTCATGACTTCCTACCTTGTGTATTTATTGGCCTCCTAGATGATCTATCTAAGACTTTGACAACATAGAAGTATCACTCTTATCACCTAAGATACAACTATTTTCCCCAATTGGTTCTGAGATAAAGAAATAAACACTTCACCAAGTCTAATGATGCATTCATAATAAGGGTGGTGCAATCTCTTGATGAATATTGGGGCAAAATAATATCAGATGACACTGTCACCTTGATCATCCAATATGGCAACTACTACCTCCACTATTAGAATTTCATCTACATTAAAGTTGGTGGTTTTTGAGGCTACCCATTGAGACTTATAATATTAGAAAATGATAAAATTATATTGATAGATATATGCATATAATTGAGCGTTGTGCATAAATGTTGTAAGGAGAGACATGTCTTGGGTGTCTCATTTCTTATTTCATTAGGACACTTCACATGTAATATAACAGTCAATTCTCAAGACATTGAATCAACCATCTCCCAATTGACTCTTCAATCATATGTCATTAGATCATATGTGAATATGAAGAGATATGTAAAACTATGCCTTGGTATCAATTTGTCTTATAATCATGTACCTCACTTGAAGGATAACTAGTAAAATTATTTAGATGAATATGAGACACTCTAGAGAGACTAGACCAAATTAGAACATTCATAAATTAATGGGTCCCTGATGAAATGGTTTATGTCTTGAATGATCCCATTGACCCTAAGTAAGCTTATAAATTTGTTTATTCCCTTTCCCACAATAAATTAGTCAATAATAGAACTAGTAGATGTGCATGGGAGAACCCAAAGAGATGGGCCATAACCAAAAATGGTTCAATAATAAATTAGTCAAGATGATTAGAGAAGGTAGTTTTATAAATGGAAAGACTTAAAATCCTTCCAAATAGACTCCTACACTTACTCCAAATAAGAGCATCACTAGTATGATGATTGAATCACCTAGTTATTTGAGTTTTGAAGATGTTGATGATGAATACCCTAAACAAATAAAGTAGCCATTAAAAACCTATGAGGAAAGTCATATTGTTTCTAGGAAAAAAAATTAAAATAAAATGGTGATGATATATTCTTATTTTGTTTCTCTTTATGACCTCTCTCTCATAATCCCTAATGCAATGTTGCAATATTATGCCTCCACTCAAGGAATAATTATGCAATGATCTAATAAAGAATATAAGGTTATATTCCCTTCATCCCCTTTACTCTCTCTAAATGTTTCTCCACTTATATAATCTACTCCTCTAAAGAAATCTACACCTCCTCCCATTGGAAATCAAATGACCACTTTTAGTGATATGTCCTTCCAATGGATGTAGTTGATTCTCAACAAAATAAAGAGGGTGGTAGTAGATATTCCATATTTTCACATAGTATCTGATATTCTCAAGGATCATCCTCCTAAAAAGGCTAAAACCACTTCAATATTGGTGTCATATTTTTATAGCATTCAATTCATTGAAATTATGGATTCTAATGTGGAGAAGCATGTTGGAGAGATGACTATGAGTGACTATACTCTTAAGAGGTTATCACTTGGAGAGGAAACCAGGGAGAGTGATATTCATAACTTGCATGAGACCAAAAAATAATAATCAAAATTTAGAGAAAGATAAGCTAACCTAAGAACAACTCCATGAAAAAATAAATAAGTTGGCAGGGTATGTCAACTACCTGCTCAACCTAGTTGATACACCCATATCACCTCAAGTTGATGCTCCTTTTCAAGTTTTAGGTATAAGAAAAGAATTTATTTCTAAAATTAGTAAAGATAATTTATATGGTATAACTTTGGAGGATTGGGTGAAAGAAGGATTGTTGAGTGGAATGAAATATATCAAAAAGATGATAAATTTGCTCATAACCATTGATTTAGAGGTTATAAATATGAAATAACAAATCAAAGCTCGTAAGAGTGAACTAAATATATGGGAAAACATTAAAGGTGATATTCATGAAATAATTGATATTGAAACATCAAAATTGGTCAAGGTCAATGTCTTTCAAAAAGCAGAAGATGATACTTCATGCAAATGGTCCAAGTGCATCCTATAAAAGATCAATATTTTGGATAGGGTAATATAATAACTAGAAAAACATGTTAACAATGTGAAAAAATATAAAATAATCACCTCTAATATTTATGAAATACATTGCCATCTATTCTAAGAAGATGCAACCACCCTACATACGATAGATGAGGTCAAGGGGCAGTTCAAGAAAGTAATAAAGGAAAATTTCTTCAAATGGAAAACTTTAGTGTAACTTCCATGTCTATGATCAACAAAATTCATGTTTCAATTGAATAAATGAATAATCAATTGATTGAATTAATGGAAGTTACAAACACATTACTACTAAATTTAGAAATTTGGTTGTCATAGTATAAACACATATTAGTCTTGAAAGGAAATGATGTCACCAAGGTAGTACAAAGATTCAAGAAATTCAAAACTACTCAAAGTGAAGAACATGTCAAAAGATTTATTGCCTCCCTAGGTCCCTTAGCACTAGCTGCAGCACCGAAGAAGACTTCCTAGTGGGGCCTACAAATTGTCCTTTCTATTTTTGTCTAACTTATATTTTAGGAAATTTATATTTTCCTTTTTTCTAAATTAAAACTTGTAAAAAATGGAATATGATGAAAAATAGAATACCAAGAGACAATTTCAATGTGAAAGGTCAGCCCATTCCCTCTAGCTATAAATACAATAAATGGCTATTGTAAAAGGGATTTTTAATGTCTATCAGAACTAAATCTTGAAGAGGAATAATAAGGAAAATTTGTGTTCAACATTTAACTAAGAACTAAGCAATTCTATAACTTTGTGTCTTGTTTTCCTTTATGGGTATGTATTTTTTTTACATTAATGTGGAATCACCTAAAAGTGGTATTTGGATGCTAAGAGTGTCACTTGAGATACCATGTTCCTAACTTAGGCCTAGACTTATTCTAGAGCCTTTACCACACTTTTCTAGCCATTGTGCAGACCACAAACATCTTCTATCAGCCCAAACACAGTCCCAAAATAAAATTCCTAGATCCTAACCCAGTATGCCCAATAGTCTGCCAAGTGTACATTAACTCAACACTAAGGACACTACATCCACATGGCACTAGTGTCCCCAACTAGGTGCTAGTGTCCCTTGCCCTAACTCTCATGAATGAATACATTTTTAAATGTGTGCCCCTCCTGAGGTTGACTCAAGTACATTTTGTTATCCACATAAGCTACAAATCTCTATAAATACAAGATGATTTGACCTATATTCACTAGATGGAAAAGAGATGCAAAATCCCATCCCAAAAAAAAAGTTGAGAAAAATTAAGGTATTTGATCCCTATTCTGTTAGGGTGTGGAGCTAAAAGCTTCACCAAGGAGCATACTAAAACAGGTTCGGGTCTACACAGACGCCGGCGTCGGTCAGGAGATACCGACGTCGGTCAGTAGTAGTTGCAGAGGCGCCGACATCGACAGTATGGTCGGCCGGCGACGGTCACAGGCGAACAGGCAGGAACTGACGTCGGTTACCTGTGTGTCCAGAAAGCGATTTCCAAGGACAGAAGCGAGTGTTTGCATGATGAGTTTGAGTTGTAGTCTCAAGCTCGCATCTCTATTATTAGCAATATTATTTTTAGAGCCCTTGTTGAAGAGGCTTAACTGTTTGTTGTAAGAGCATGCTCAAGTTTCCTATTTCTATATGTAGGAAAGATCTTCTTAGCTTAGATTGTAGAAGAGAATAGAACTGTAAAAGTAGAACATTGTGAATGTTTGAAAGACAGTACTGAGTTGCATCAATCCAGGTTGTTGGATTTGAGTGTACTTGAGAGAGAGCTCTTGAGGAATAGAGATCTAGTGAGAGATCTTGTGTGCATCTGAGAGAGGTGTGGAAGAACGAAGTTTCTTCATTGTATTCCTATTGTAAAGAGTTTCAATACAAGTTTTCAGGGTGTTTTCTTGTATATCTTGTTCTGTGCTATTTATCATTTCAGTTACTTATCTATCTGATTTATTTCCGCGTTTATTGCTTTCAAAATTGTAATCTATTGTTGGTTTGATCCCCCAACAAGTGGTATCAGAGCCTTGGTTACAGGTTCAGATCTGTGTAGTGTGTTTGGATTACAGGTTGCTCACAGGGGTTTCTGCAGGGATTTCTGTTTGAGTGGGAGAAGCAATGGCAGAAGAAAGTAAGTTGAGAATGGAAAAGTTTAATGGCAAGAACTACCAACATTGGAGAATGCAGATAGAGGACTATCTGTATCAGAAAGATCTCTACTTACCGTTAGGTGGGATAGCAAAGAAGCCCAAGGACATGGAGGATGAAGAATGGGAAGTTCTTGACAGAAAGGCTCTGGGGTCTATAAGACTGAGTCTGGCCTCCACTGTGATATCTAATTTGTCACAGGCAAAAACAACGGTAGAGTTGATGACTACATTAGCAAATATGTATGAAAAACCCTCAGCTTCAAATAAGGTATATCTTATGAAGCAGTTATTTAATTTGCATATGAATGAAGGTGGATCTGTTTCTACTCATCTGAATGATTTCAATGGAATTGTTAATCAGTTAAGTTCTGTCAATATTGTATTTGAAGATGAAATAAAAGCTCTTTTAATATTATGTTCTTTGCCTGAAAGCTAGCATGGCTTAGTAATGGCAGTAAGTAATACTGCATCTGCATCAAATATTTTAAAAGTAGAGGAAATACGCAGGAAAAGCACAGAAGAGACATCTGGGAACGCTTTAAATTTTGAGAGCAGGGGAAGGCAAAAAGAAAAGAGCAAGAGGAGATCAAGATCTAAGTCTAAGGTGAGAGGAAGATCCAAATCCAGGAATGGCAGGAAGCCACAATGCTGGAATTGTGGAAAGATGGGGCACATAAGCAGAGATTGCTGGTCAAAGCCTAAGGAGGACAATCAGCACGAAGGAAAGGAAAAAGCCAAGGTTGCAGGTATTGCACAGGATGCTTTAATTTTCTCTCTGCATAATAATATAGAGTCTTGGGTATTAGATTCTGGTGCATCTTTCCATGCTACCCCTAACAGAGAATATTTCAGTGACTATATCCATAGAGATTTTGGAATAGTGTACTTAGGGGATGACGAGCCTTGTAAGATTACTGGCAAAGGTAAAGTGCAGCTGAAGATGCAGAATGGCAACACATGGGTGTTGAGAGATGTGATGCATGTTCCTAGTTTGAAGAGAAATTTGATTTCTACAGGTAAGCTAGGTGATGAGGGTTGTACAGTAACTCTCACAGCAGATTCTTGGAAGGTGACCAAGGGTGCACTTGTTATGGCCAGAGGTAAGAGAGAAGGTACTCTCTATTTGTGTAATTGTGTTACTAACAAATCTCCTTCAATTTTATCTACTTCAGATGTGGATTGTAAATTGTGGCACTCAAGGCTTGGCCACATGAGTGAGAAGGGGATGTCAATTCTTAAGTCTAAAGGTATGCTTTTAGATTTGAAAAGTATGGATCTAGAATTTTGTGAGCATTGTGTATTTGGAAAATAGAAAAGGGTTAGTTTTCTCAAGACTGGGTCTACTAAGAAAAGGCAGAAGTTACAGCTTGTTCACACAGACGTGTGGGGATCGGCTCAAGTAGCCTCTATTGGCGGATCACGGTACTATGTTACATTCATAGATGATGCCACAAGAAAGGTATGGATCTACTGTATTAAAAAGAAATCTGATGTTTTTGAGACTTTTAAGGTTTGGAAAGCTATGGTTGAGAATGAAACAGGCAGAAGATTAAAGTGCCTGAGATCTGATAATGGCGGTGAGTTCTGCAGTCTTAAGTTCAAATTGTATTGTTATACACATGGAATTCGTAGGCAAAGGACGGTTCCAAGGACACCTCAGCAGAATGGTATTACTGAAAGGATGAATAGAACTATCATGGAGCGTGCAAGATGTATGAGATTGCATGCAGGGTTGCCCTTAGAGTTTTGGGCAGAAGCAGTTGACACCGCAGTGTACCTGATTAATAGAGGACCCTCTACAGCTCTGGATGGTGGAATTCCAGAAGAGGCATGGACAGGTAAAAAGGTAGATCTCTCATATCTCAAAGTTTTTGGTAGTGAAGCCTTTGTGCACATAGATAAGGAAAATAGAAAGAAGCTTGATGCTAAGTCTATGAGGTGCACGTTTATAGGCTATGGCTCAGATGATTTTGGTTTCAGATTTTGGAATCTAGGAACTAACAAGGTAATCAGGAGCCGTGATGTTGTTTTCAATGAAAGAGTGATGTACAGTGATCAGATAAGGAAGCTAGATCAATCTGGGCAGAGCAATAGTGAATTGGATGAAGTTATGGTCCAAAATGAGCTCGCGGGAAAAAGAAATAATCACTTGCAGGAAAACACAGAGACCGACGTCGGCAGGTTAGGAACCGGCGTCGGTAGTACAAAAACCGATGTCGGTCATACAGAGACCGACGTCGGCAGACCAAGAATCGACGTCGGCCAGGAAGAACCAGCGTCGGCCAGTAACAGGTCTACAGGTGGCCGAGGTCGGTCACTGTCAGAAAATTTAGGTGGACAGATTGTTGAGAACGAGTCCAAGACACCCATCAGGAGGTCTGAAAGGGTAAGTAAGCCTCCAATTAGATATTCTCCTTCCTTATATTATTTATTGCTAACTGATGGTGGAGAACCAGAGAGTTTTGAAGAAGCATTACAGGTGGAGTCCAAGAGTAAGTGGGAGCGTGGCATGGTTGAGGAGATGGAGTCCTTAAGAGAGAACCAAACATGGGATTTGGTTGAATTGCCAGCTGGTAAGAGAACACTGAAGAACAGATGGACCTACAAGTTGAAGGAAGGTGAGGATGGACAGATGAGATATAAAGCCAGATTGGTAGTGAAAGGATTTGCACAAAAGCCAGGTATTGACTTTGGTGAGATTTTTTCTCCAGTTGTTAAAATGACTTCAATAAGGGTTGTATTGTCTTTGGTTGCTTTTGAGGATTTGCATCTCGAGCAGCTAGATGTTAAGACATCGTTTCTTCATGGAGATTTGGATGAGGAAATCTATATGGAATAGCCAGAAGGATTCGAGGTCAAGGGTAAGTAGAAGTTTGTGTGCAGGTTGAAGAAAAGCTTGTATGGCCTCAAGCAAGCTCCAAGGCAATGGTACTTGAAATTTGACAGGTTTATGACTGAGCATGGCTACAGTAGGTGTCAATCAGACCATTGTGTGTATTTCAAGAGATTTGATAACGGTAGATATATTATTCTATTGTTGTATGTAGATGACATGCTGGTTGCAGGGTCTCACATGCAGGATATCTCTGAGCTTAAGGAGAAATTAGCTCAAACGTTTGCTATGAAGGATTTGGGAGCAGCAAAGAAAATCCTTGGAATGAGCATTAGGAGAGACAGGAAAAATCACAGGTTGATATTGTCTCAAGAAGATTATGTGAACAAAGTGTTGGAGAGGTTTAATATGCAGGATGCAAACTGGTAAGTACACCTATGGCTGGACATTTTAAGTTGAGTAAAGAACAATGTCCTAATTCATATGATGAGGTAGAGTACATGAGTAAGGTTCCATATTCTTCCGCAGTAGGAAGTTTGATGTATGTGTACTAGACCAGATATTGCCCAAGCAGTGGGAGTAGTAAGTAAATATATGGCCAATCCAGGTAAGGAACATTGGAAAGCGGTTCAATGGATCCTTAGATATCTGAGAGGAACCAGCAGCAAACATTTGTGCTATGGAGGTTCAGATAGTTCTCTACATGGTTATGTAGATTCAGATATGGCAGGGGATTTGGATGGCAGGAGGAGCACCATAGGTTATGTTTTTACTGTAGGTGGAACGGCGGTTAGCTGGATATCTAAGTTGCAGAAGGTTGTTGCCTTGTCAACTACGGAAGCAGAGT
The DNA here is from genome assembly GCA_037957365.1 of Torreya grandis. Classification (NCBI taxonomy): domain Eukaryota; kingdom Viridiplantae; phylum Streptophyta; class Pinopsida; order Cupressales; family Taxaceae; genus Torreya; species Torreya grandis. Next base: position 3,497,884 of record JARHVA010000204.1, on the reverse strand, counting down.
ATATTGCAGCCACAGAAGCTAGCAAGGAGATGATATGGAGGACACGGTTCATGGATGAGCTTGGTAGGGAGCATGAGAGTTGCAGATTGTATAGTGACAGTCAGAGTGCAATCCATTTGGCCAAGAATTCAGCCTTTCATTCAAGAACCAAGCACATACAGTTAAGGTACCACTTCATACGACAGGTATTGGAAGATGGTGAGTTGAAGCTGGAGAAAATCCATACAGACAAGAATCCTGCTGATATGCTAACAAAGCCGGTTACTAAGGAGAAGTTGAATCTTCATTCAACTTCTATTGGTCTTCATGATTGAGTTGAAGATGGAGGAGCTAGAAGATGTTGCTGTACAGGTTGGTGCAACTGGTTTATCTCCAAGTGGGAGATTGTTAGGGTGTGGAGCTAAAAGCTTCACCAAGGAGCATACTAAAACAGGTTCGGGTCTACACAGACACCGGCGTCGGTCAGGAGAAACCGACATCGGTCAGTAGCAGTTGCAGAGGCGCTGATGTCGGCAGTATGGTCGGCCGGCGACGGTCACAGGCGAACAGGCAGGAATCGACGTCGGTTACCTGTGTGTCCAGAAAGCGATTTTCGAGGACAGAAGCGAGTGTTTGCATGATGAGTTTGAGTTGTAGTCTCAAGCTCGCGTCTCTATTATTAGCAATATTATTTTTAGAGCCTTTGTTGAAGAGGCTTAACTGTTTGTTGTAAGAGCATGCTCAAGTTTCCTATTTCTATATGTAGGAAAGATCTTCTTAGCTTAGATTGTAGAAGAGAATAGAACTGTAAAAGTAGAACATTGTGAATGTTTAAAGGACAGTACTGAGTTGCATCAATCCAGGTTGTTGGATTTGAGTGTACTTGAGAGAGAGCTCTTGAGGAATAGAGATCTAGTGAGAGATCTTGTGTGCATCTGAGAGAGGTGTGGAAGAACGAAGTTTCTTCATTGTATTCCTATTGTAAAGAGTTTCAATACAAGTTTTCAGGGTGTTTTCTTGTATATCTTGTTCTGTGTTATTTATCATTTTAGTTACTTATCTATCTGATTTATTTCCGCGTTTATTGCTTTCACAATTGTAATCTATTGTTGGTTTGATCCCCCAACATATTCTGCCCTACTTCTACATACTACCATCTACATCTACCCTAAGCCCAAATTTCAAAGATTTCAAAGCTCAAGCACACTTGAGGCATTCAAGATGACCCTCATTCTAGCATTCACTTGTACTTACACCAAGCACTAGGTGGGAGAAATACATCAAACTTGATCTCTCCTTGGAGTATTGGTATGTAGGCAACTCTCTTCACAAAGAGGTGTTGAGGATGTCCAACCTCTCCTAATAATGAACACACATTTTCATCTCGTGTCATAATCATAAAGAAGATTAGGGTTTGCACATTAAATTAGGTTTTCTAGGCACAATACATAATTCTAGATTTTGTGCATGTAAGAACAAAACCTAAAAACATAGGTGCAAGTACTCCTTAAAAATAGGAATAATGCTACAAAAAAGACACTAATACAACTTTGAGGACACTACATCAGTATGGCACTACTATCTAGGTGGAGAGATACTATCTAGTGAGTAATTAGACCTAGGGACACTATTGACAACACATAGACATGCCCATAACCTAATTTTCAAAACCCAGATCTTCCATGATAATCACTTTCTAGATAAATATCTATTTATATATATTTATTATTATTTTTTAAAATTCAAAAGAAGTCAAAATCCATAACAAATTGGTGCTTAATTATTGCATATTATTTAACTGATTTAGACATCTTAGCTCTTTAATCTAACTTAGGATTTACATATTGTAAAACACTAAAAGGTTAAATCATTTGGTGAACCAAACTTACTTTGAATATTACTTCAAACCCTAGTTTACATTAATCCAATTTTTTTTACAATAAATTAGGGATACATACTTTTGATTTTCTAATTTTTTAGACAACCTAGCTAATTAAATCAATTACATATTAGGGTTTTAATTTATTTACATATAATTTAAGTTAATGCAAAAAAAACCATATAATCAAAAAACCATAATCTTAGATGTTGTTAGGATTTGTATCATTTTTTTCCTATTTTTATTAGCTACTATTAATTTTTTAGAATGTATATATTTTATTTTAGTAGCTCTATTCCAATTTTTTTACTAGATGCTATCTAAAAGAGCTATCTCTTTTCCATTAAGAAGAAGTGATAGACTTGGTGGTAATCATATAGAGCATATTCAGATTCCTACTATCTAAGCCTATAACATGGACAAAGAACCAATTACAATTCTAGATATGAATCCTTCACACCCTAATTATGTGGATTTCAATGACAATACATCCGAAGATGAATAATATAACCAAAAACAAGATGAGGTACACATTAAGAATTGAGACATAATTATGAATAAAGATGAGGTACTATAGGGATTCATAGATAGAATTTAGGAATAACCCCTTGATCATACACACATCCTACAAGCCACATTGGAAATCAAGAATAAAACACATAATGGTCAATCTTCAACTCCCCTAGTTGATAATATTGTTACACCTCTAATGGGGCCAACTCAACCAACTCAAATATCACAACCTAGGATTGTTATTCAACAACCACCAATGACAACTACACCACTTTTGGCTAGTTCCTCCACTCCATATAAATAATCCCTTATGTATGAGATTCATACTCTACAATCTAAAGTGTTACATCTTGAGAAGGGAGCCACTAGGCCATCACATGCCTTAGATTTCAATATTCTATTACATACACCTTTGACACATCACATAGTGGCAACTCCCTTTCCATCTAGTTTTGTGTCACCCAATCTTACATTATATGATGGCAAGGGTGAACCAGAGCATCATCTCAGAGCTTTTCATGTAGCATGCTTGGACTATGTGTCCAACAATTAGCTTATTACAAAGTTATTTATACATAGTCTCAAGGATTATGCCCTACAATGGTTATATAATTTACCAAATCAATCTATCATGACATTCAATCCTTTAGCTAGAATGATTCTAGCACATTTATCTATCAATGTAAGTGATAAGATATCATATGCACAAGTGGCACAAGTAAAGCAAAAGTTAAATGAGCCTATAACATATTATGTCTTATGATACAAGACAGTATTAGCCAAATTGACTATCCCTATGGCAGACAAAGAGCTTCAGGACATATTTAAACAAAGTCTCTTACTAGCATTACACGAAGCTATCTTCTTCAAGAAGTTTCATACATTTACCGATTTGTGCCAAACAATCAAGGAAACAGAGGCTAAGCTCTTATTAATGGGAAAAATCAAGTACACAAATGGGTAATAATCTAATATTAAGATTTCAAACAAACCTCCATAGAAGGTAAAGGCCATAGTGAACAAAAGTGATCAAAATGTCATAGTCAATGCAACTTTTGAGCCATCTCCCATATTGGTTTTATCCACTCCTCAACACAGAGTCTTCACTAATATTTTAGAGTCACCAACATGGGTTCTAAAAAATCCCTTGGAATGTAATGTCATATCTCTCCTTCCCATTAAATAAGTTGATACGGCATGGCCTCTTCTAAATAACTATGATTCAAATGCACTCTACGAGTATCACAAGGCACCAAGCCACACAACCAACAGATACATTATCCTAAATCACAAGATACAATATCTAATTGAGGATAATATTATTGATGCAGGCACACCCATAGAGGCAAAAAAACAACAAAAAATAGAGGCTAAGGCACTAAATATATTTTCATATCCTTTCCCAAAACATATAATGAATGAGTCAGGGGGCACATTAGATGTTCACTATACATACTAGGCACACCTACCACTAGATTCTTATCACAGAGTTACATAGGAGGCACATCCCTTGTATAACATTATTGGCATGTATCACACTATAGTGCCACTTAGACCACTTATCACATTTTTAGATTAGGAGATTGTGAATGATGACACATATTTACATGTGTTCTTCGTATGAACATACATAGAACACCATCCTATTTAGAGTGTTATGGTTGACAATGGGTCAAACATAAAAATGTGCACTATGACACTCTTACAAAACTTGGGATACATAGAGAAGAATATCTTCCCCATAGATACAATCATTAGTGATTTCAATGTCCACATCAGAACTCCATCAAGGAGATTGTGCTTCCATTATAGGTTGGAGCAGCACACAGCCACTTATTTCCTAGTAGTACCTAGTGTAGGTGTATCCGATATATTATTAGGTAGACCATGGTTACATCAGATCTAAGCCATCCCATCTATTGTACATCAATGCCTAAAGTATATAAATGCTAATAAAGTTGGTAAGGTTGAGGGTGTCCCATATGAGTATCCTCTACCCATCCCAGAATCAATTTCAGCACAATAACCATCTAAAGTTTCATCACAAACACCAATTATATTTCTATCACCATTATCATATATTACATGGCTATCATTTATAGTTGAGAGTATATATCATATGCATACATCATAAAGTTTAGCAAATTCATCAGTGTAGGCTAGGTCTACTCCTATGGTATCTACATGTACGCATACTCTCCCATAGAGATCATTACTAGAGAGACCCCTATGTCAGAGATATGTCATAGATTTTAAGGGACCTTCATCTACTCAATTTATGCTAAGATCAATTTTATTAGGTTCTAGGATTTCTCAGCATAGGGCACCTACATCACTTACAACTTCTTCTATTAGATGGGTTCTTAAGACCTCTACAGTTCATAGGGCATCACAGTTAGTGCCACAACTTCATAACACCACTACATAGGTAAATTCAGACATAAATGACTCTGTACATCAGATTATGGGCTCATAATTTCCCTTTCACACTACATGCATGATCACATTTCCCCTATTCGACATAAGGCATGGTGATACTGAGTCTCCCATGAAAATCATTGGTTAGTATGGTTCTTACTCTTGTACATTTTTACATAGTTTATTTTCATTTACTTGTACATAGCTTATATCTAGAAAACACAAAAACAATATAACATGTCAAAATAAAAAAAATTCTAATATTACTCAAAAAACACAAAATTTACAAATTGTATGCATTGTTATGTTTACATTTTTACTACTTTCTAGATATTACATATGTCAGCTATCTTAATATATTCAATTTTATCATACATATTTGCTTCACTTGTTCTTGTCGAGTGCTTCCATCCAAACTTGCTATCATCTACCCACTGGGGGCATATACACTGATCCAGGTTTATTCATTTGATACACCCCCCCACTCGGGGGCATCTCATACATAATAGCTACTACCAAGTTCTATCCTTACATAGTATACATTTCAATTTACACATTGATATATCTTGATATTGATCATTGCTACTCATTTCTTATATTTTTTGTTGACTATCACTAGTTAGACTCAACATCTGTACATCCTTGCATTTACATAGATTTGTACTACATAGTTATACATGATTTCGGTTCTAGTTTTCCTAGTATATACTTGATTGTGTTTCCTATGATTCTTCCATTTTGAGGGCATTTGAATATGTCATTACTCTTTGGATCTACTCCACTTCTATGTTTGTATACCTTGGACTTGTGCCCATGTCCCTTGTGTGCGATTTCTTGATTATATATACAGACATTTGAACATGTCCTTCTATGTGGATCTAAGCCAAATTGTTTGTTGCTTATGCATGTGGAGATTTGAATATGTCCTTGTATGTCTTCATTTTTAGATTTAGTGACATGTGCCCATGTTTTTTGTATTATGACCCCTTGGCCTAATTTTATGTGCCTCATGTGTTTTCATGTATGATTCCTTATATGATTATTCACCATGACACTTGTATTTTCTTGTTACACACCAATTTTTTATGCCATGAGGGACCTCATGCATCTACCCTTCCTATTTGGGTGTCATATGCCCATCCCCCTAGGTAGATACTCATATTTGATATTACACATTTATTACATCTATCTTAACACCCTTGTGTAATTCTAGATTATAACATACATCTTAAATTACCTACTTATGCTCATATTATTTTATATTTTGATGTTATCTTTGTATATTGTACTGGAATATCGCATATATGCTCTAGCTAACATATTTTATAGAGCTACTTCTTTTGAGGATAGTTCTTACAAAGGGTCCACAACTACCCTCAAAAGAGGGGGAATGAATAGGGGTTTTTCACAAATATTGTGATCCTACTTTTTTATTCATAGATTATTTTCTGCACATAGGCTTAGTTTCAGAAATCAAACACAGGTCAGACATAGGAAAAAATAGGGACTCAAAAAGCAGTTAAGTCACTTAGATTATAGACTAGATAGACATTATCAGCCATATTGGGACACTAGTGCCATAGGGTAATATTGTCCACTACAAGGAGCTATTATCTAGTAGCCCTAGAGACAATCCAAATTAGTCAGACCATTACACTAGGGACATTACAGATTTGCACAGGTATAGTCACAAGTCTGACAATATGTTCAGATATAGTTATTTCACCTCAGATTCATACCAGTTGCTCAAATTTAGGGGCATCATGCATGGCATGATCACTCCCATATTTAATTTAGTTACATAGATACAATATTAGGGTAAGTGCACCAACTTGGGGGACAAAAAGGGGCCTACCCATGGACATGATTTTTTTGAATTTTCAAAAATGTGAACTTCTATAGATAATTAGAGATGGCTACACTCAAAATTTGAAGATGGTATAAAAACAAGAATTGTATCATTTCGATTCTAGTTTCCAAAAAACTATTTTTTTTTAAAAATGGTTAAATATAAATAGGTCAAAGATCTAAAATTTGAAGAGTGCCTCTTGTTTAAAAAAAAAATTGAATTGTACCATTTCATGCAACACACCATTTTTTGAGCATCGTTAAATATTGTTAGAAATCCTTCAGTGAATATTTATATAAGATCTTATAGTGTGTTACAAACTTTTTTTAATAATTTTTTGATGAATTTTTTTTATTAATTTTCCAATTAAGTATATCCTAAAAACTGATAAAAAAATAGATAGTTGTCCTTGTGGCCCACCCTAACTACCTCAAAAAAATGAAAATTGATTTTATTTGTAATGCATGTAGAATTAGGCCTGGTTTGTTACCATATAATTTGTTTTGTATGTGGATCAATGAAAAATAAATTAGATAAACATGAATAGGCATGTATGGGTGAGGCATGTAGTGGCCTAAAAAAGGTGTTGTTATAAATAAATATAGTTTGAACCCTTAAAATATCCCAAAAATTATAAAAATCATAAATTTAGAAAGAGGATAATGTGCTCTTCATAATGGTAATATATATATTTTTTAATTTTGATGATGAAATCCATAGAGTATTTGGTAATTAAAGTTGAAATTTGTTGGCTTTTCCTAAAACTCTTGGTCTTGACTATAGATGCACAATCACAAGCCTTTGGCTCAGAAATCTAAGCCACTTCCAATCCTAAAGGCTCAGTTTTAAATTCAAATTCAAATAATGCTTATGCATTCTATAACACAATAAATAACACGTATGCATTGCTTTGACATAAAATGAAACAAAAAAATTGTGTTTGTTATGGGGGAAATGTCCCATTAGTTGTGCATCCTTATAGGGGAAATGTCAAATTTCATGTTTCTTATAGGGGAAAGGTCCCATTAGCTTTGGATAGTGAATTAAGGTGCCATAACATTGCATTAGACTTCAAAAAATTTACCCATTTCAATATGTCATCTTAAATACTTATAACTAAGGTTTCAAGGTCTAACACATTATACTTTTGACAATATAACTGATTTTATCATGAGAGGTCATAAAATTCATTTTTTAAACCTATGATCAAAACTTGACCTTTAGAGTACCAATCATTGTGCATTAGAGTATCAGTACTTGACTCTTACTTGTCAAGATGTGATTGGTTACTTTTAATTTTATAGAAAAAATGTTGAAAAAGTATTAGATATTACATGTTCAGCTTCTGGTGCACTTAAATATTTATATACACCAATATGTTTCATCAATAGAACGCATGTTAACAAAATCCTTGTTCGATAATTGAAACATGCATAGCTATTGGGATCTTTCCCCTAGTAGGGCAATGATATACCTTACCACATTACTTTCCTAAAATCCTACTTGCCTTTAAATGTTGTGTTTGTTATTGATATTAGCCTACTTACCTAAAATCTTATCTTACCCTTTTGTTATTTCTTTGATATCTTTGACCAGACCCCTTTATTTATAATTTTGAACTAATTTGTTTAATTGGCAAACTCGTTGAATTGGACTATGTAGTATAGATAATATTATGTAAGTAGAATAAGAATTGAGCCCTTGGTATAACAGTGCATCTCTTGGATATCTATTTCAAGAATGCTATCTAATGGATCCCAATACTCGTGAATCATGCCATGGATTATCCCAAAAACATTCCTAAAATGTGTTTAATAAAATCCCTTAAGTTTCCTCCAAGGTCACTTAGTGCAAGTGTATTTTGAGGTCCCAATTAAAAGTCTAACAAGAGTCTTCTATTGTTACAATTATTCAAGTTTGATTCCCTTATTGTATTCAAATACATTATTCAAATTTTTCCTAAAATTAATATCTCTTTTGAAAATATGGTTAATCCTCCATTCTATGCACCTCCTTCATCTACCCCTTCATCACACATGGGACAACCATCAACCACTCCATCCATTCCCACATCATTTGAAGAGTGTGTCTTTGACATGGGACTAGCCCTAACTGCTCCATGGATGAAATAATCGCAAGATAAAAAATAATCTAGACAACACTTGATGCTTATCAATACTATAGAGTTCTATACCTTAATATGTAATTGGGATGGTAAGATACGAAAGTAGGATGATGGACCTACAATGTATGTACATGTTTTTATTAAATATTTTGGTCAAGTTTGGTACGCATTTTATTTTTTATAAGATGTGGTTTTGAGCTCAATAAACTTGAAATGGTCACATGTATCCATTAGTGATGATGTGATTTTAAGATGTCATGCCTGCAGTGATGAATGTATAGCTTAGAAAATATCTAAATGCACTAGGTACTTTGTTTGAAACCATTAAGGGATGATGTAGACCTATAATTTACCAAGTACAACATATGTATAATTTACCCTAGAGCTTAAACTCTATTAAACTTACTCAAGATAAATTAAAACTATAATAATGTCCCCTAAATCTGAGACCTATTTCCCCTCAAGGATGATGCTGAATAGAGAGACCCAATAATTGTTCATGTGGATGATGAACGACTCACCTCATATAAATGGTTGATCAAAATTGAATACCAATGTGCACCCCCTCACTAAAGGTTTTAAGATTATATATATTTTTTACATATATCTTCAATCATCTTGTTCATATTTCATTATAATGAGCTTAAACCTTATGATGTGGAATACAAGAAAGTAGTACATGTCTCAGAATTCTTGCTCTAGCTTGGGATTTGAGGTTGAGGCTTACTAAATTATGTTCTCTCCCACATGTAGGACTTAATATGAATGTAAGTTTTGGGATCTAGAGGAACTTCAAGGCAAAGTAATATAAATAATTTGAATACATACATGTAGAAAACTGAAAAGTGTGGTGCTTGCTCAATTTGGATGGGACCTTAAAGGGATCTACATGACAATTTTTGTACAGTAATGGCAAGTCAAAGGCTCACATCATGTGAATTATTTACTAGACATGAGTTGATTGGATCGATGTCAATATTTAAACATTATTGGCTTCTATGTATGTATCATAAATTTATGAATAGGCCTTAGTTGGATTGGTTGGCTTAGTGATTAAACATGTCTAAGTATCAAATATGTGCATATCTAACAACTCTAACACTTCTCTAGGTTTACTACACCTACACATGTGGAAATCTTTGATTGGATTGGGCATCCTGAGGCTCTGACAAATATGATGCTTCTAAGACAAGTGACAGTTAGATATCTAACATAGATATATGTGTGTACAAGATACACACATGCATGTATCTAATTAGATTAGGACTCATAGGGATATGATATATATCTTTAATGCTTGTAGGACCTGACACCTTTAATAGTGTTGACACTTTTGAGCATGTATGAGGTACACGTGGTGATATGTAATTAGATTTGGCCTCTCGGGGCATTGTCAACTCTGAAACTTCCAAGACTTGATGCATCTATGATAGCTTTAACACTTTTGAGTGTATGAGATACACATGTGGCACAACAAATTTCAATTATATGGGTAATTCAATTGAGGAGGCATGGGAGGCCAATTTGAACCCCTTCTTGACATAACTATAATAACATGATATATGATTTGGGACAAAATAAAGTATGATTTTATCTATCATGAATTGAGCCAATTAGTCGGTTGGTTTAATTAGGGACATGATTTGGGAAAAATTAAGCCCCTAAACCAAATTTATGGCCCAATTGATTATATAATATAAATGTAACATGTATGACTTAATTGACCCTAATTTTATCAGAAATGCAAATACGAACACAAATGTGGCCAATTTCAACCCACTAAACCTAAATTAGATTCTATGATGTGATTTAAAGGGATAAATTAGGTTACATTTTATGACATGTTGATCGTAAACCTTAATTTTATCACTTGAACATGCACAATTCCCCTAAACCCTAATTTCATGACATATACACATGTACAAACCTATTACACTAAACCCCTAACCCTAATTCCTAATTTTATAATAAACATGACCCCTAAGTTCCTTGATTTCATCATAAATGCATAAAATCATGAATGTGATTAGTGCCAATTTGTGAACCTATTATTCACCTAGTTTTGTAAGGACCTATGATGGGATTTTGGGCAAAATTATCTCATTTCATCTTACATATTGAGCCTTATTGCATCATTCATTAGTCTCCTTGCTTCATAGTCTTATCAAGAGTCTTATTACATCATGCATTAAATATGTATGCATCATATTGGGGATTATGCATCATATTGAGCCTTAATTCATCATATGATAGCCTAATTACATCATATTGGAGATTTATTGCACCATATGATAGTCTTATTATATCACATGATATTCTTATTACATCACATGACAGTCTTATTACATTGTATGATAGTCTTATTGCATCATATTGAGCCTTATTGTATGATATGATAGTGTTATTACAACATCTGATAGTCTTATTGCATCATATTATAGTATTATAGTGGGAAAAATGCCTAAATATGAGCCTTTTTGCTTGTCTGTATAGTATATGCCTATACTTTAAAGAACGCATACATGTTATAGGAATGTGTACACATTCCTATAATGTGTATGTGTTCTTATAATGTGTACACATTCCTTGAATCAAAAATAAAAACTCACTTTTCAACGTCTATTTTTATCCCTAATCGAGATTGTTGTCCCCACAAACATTCCCTGCATACTTTACGTACTCTTTTTGTTGCAATTTTTTTTTGGACCCCACATTTGAAGTAATTTCTTGGTTATTTTTGTTAAAATGGGCTCTGATTCACATTCAGGGAAGAGGAATAAGTTTAAGATCAAAACACCGGAGCAATTAGAAGAGTTGAGAGAAAAAAACAAGGTATGAATGCAAGCAATTCTTTCCATACAAGGTACAAACACTAACCATGATGAGCCAAATGCCTTAAATAATAACTCAATTGAAAATAATCAATTTAATAATGATGAAATTTATAAAAATGAATTGAGTTATGATGAAATTCACAATAATGAATTGAATTGTGATGAAATTGACAACAGAAAATTAGATAATATTGGAAATTCACATTCAAAGTTTAAAGGTTTTGATTATGTTGATGAAGAGCCTATGCATGATACTTTACCCGCAAACAATGAATAAAATTTAATGGACTCAAATAATGATGAAATTAACAATGAAAAAAATTCATGGAAACATATAATGAAGAAACAAACAATGAAGAAAATTTCATGAAAACATATAATGATTTTGAAACACCCTCTGGATGGATTTCACCAACAATAACAACTCCAAAAATTATGTGTAGAAAAGATAAGTACTTAATTGAAGTTTATGAAAATATTTTTAAACCAATGCATAACAAAATGTATAACTGCCATTCAATAAGATTGACTCAAGAAATTTAGGATAGTTTCTTTCATTGATTGGAGTATGATAGTCAAAGATGTCAATTATTTATTTTTTTGATGAAATTGGTTAAGATGAGACCTATAATGTACACATTAGGACTAAGAAAATCTAACATGGATAATGAAAATGTTGAAAATCTACATGATGCATATCATATTGTAGGCCTAAAATCATGTAATAAAGATTGTAATGCTACCCAGCGTATAATGACAACTTGTGCAATAAGTGTTGAAATAGGGAAAAAATGATTGATTTCAAAAACAAGTCAAACACTTGATATAAATATAAAAACATTAATGAAAGCAATTGCAAGATGTGAAAGTCTTAATGAACCCAATACAAAAAATCTCTAGACATTCTTTGGTAGACTTCCACAAAAGGACAAGGCTATAGTTGATTCTTTGAAAGACTTAATTTCACAATTTTGGAAAGATAATACAAAAGTTTCACCCAATGCAAGAGATGTAGTGGAAAAAAAAGTTGATTCTTGTAATTGTGAACTGCATCTAAAACATTTCTTGGATATGATTCAAATACAATTATACTCTAAGTTTTTGGAAAAACATCCACAAATTGTTATTAGTCAAAGACTTTTTTGAGATGACCAAACCTTTTTATGTAAAAATAAATCACACACACACCACTTGTTGTAGGCAACATGTTGAATTTTCAATGCACTATGATTTTTTTCACCATATTCATTGTACTTTATATACTACTGACATTTTTCAAGAGTGTGGCATAGAAGTTCTGCCAGAATTAGTCAAGGAATTTATTTCAAATATATATTTTTAAAAACTAGATGGATAGTTCTTTTATAAGAAAGCATGTTTGGATAGAAATTGCAGCATTTACAGTGGATTGCCAAAATTGAAAAAATGTATCCATAAGGAGTGTATAAGTGCAATTAGATAGGAATTAGTTGGTTTGAGAAAATAAAAATCTATGACTTATCAAGTAAAAGATGGCAAAGAATCTAAAAGATGTGAGCTTGTTATAAAAAAAATGCATGTTTTAGAATTTATGGTCAAATTTATGGAGAAAATTATTTATGAGTATGCAAGGCACACACATGGGGATAAATGGTTGGATAGACATTTCAATATAAGTAAGGAAATATTCCCACTTGATTCTAGTGTTTCAATAGTCAACTTTTCAGAAAATTACACATTCAAACCACAAATGTAAGTTTAAGCACAGTATTACAACTCAATATAAATTACTATATTCATGCATATAGCATTCATGCATGCACCTGATAGTATAGAGGAAGATTGAAAAATATTAATGGAGTACCATTTCTATATCAATGATGAAAGATCACATTGTACAGAGTGTGTGCAAGGTTATTTTGACAAGTTTTATGGATAGTTGACTTCGAGGAACATTTATTTAGAATAACATTATATTTGGTCAGACAATTGTACATCACAATTCAAGAATACATGAATGTTTTATTGGTTGAGCAGGATGCACGTTACCACTGGTGTAGAACATATTTAGAGTTTCACTTAGGCTATCCATGGAAAAGGGGAGCATGATGGTGTTGGAGCATGTGTAAAAATAGCCATTGCAAGAGAGGAGTTAAAATATGACAATGTTGCTAATTTTATTGATGCAAAAATTGTGGTTGACTAGTGTAATGAGAACATATGTCATGGTGCTCAAGCAAATTTTACTGTTCATAGATATTTTTGGTTAATGGAGGAAAAAAACTTGGAAAACAATAAGGATTGTATGATTCTAACAGGTTCAAGTGAGCTCCACTCATTTTGTAGCTCAAATGCAGGTTCTTTGACTATTCATACGTGATACTTGGCATGCTTTTATTATGCACACATGGACTTTATTTGGAATGAGTGTGAGTCACAAGAGTGGGTGGATGACTAGAGTTTCAAGCCTTTAATTCAAATCAACACATATCAAGTTCCACTAACATTAAAACTTATTGACATGACATCCTCACATGACTTTGACCATAGATCCGATCTAGTACAGCTAGGTAGAAGATTGATCTTTATGTACTATTTATTCTCAGAATATATCTTCATAATGTCATTAAAAATTTGTTTTTTATGATATAGGCCATGTTTTTGTAGTTATTATAGATGAGGATAATAAAGAGGGAACATATTACTACTTATGTTGATGTGTAAATGGAAAGAAAAAATTGACTTCCCCGATCGTAGATGGAGAAAACATTGATTATCCCATTAGATTTGTGGTAGTCACTAGAACTTGCCTTTGATGATATCTTATAAAAAATTCAAAGGTATGGTTGTTTGAAGACTTTGAAACTCATAGGAAGATTCTACACTATTCAAATTTGGTTCTGACAATGAATATTCAACTACAAAAATATCGTGGGAGGCCAAGAAACAAGAATCTATGAAAAGTTTGCAAGTCAGACCATGAAACTATTCTTGATACTATCAATATTAGAGCATATCTAAGTGGTTCATTAGATTGAAATGCATAGGTATGTTGATTTTTAAAATGTAGATGTAATTAATTTTACCAAATGTTTTTGATTTTGTAGTTAGTACGTGCATAAATTCTATCTTTAATTATTTACTAACATTTTTTTATAGGTTAGTGGTGCCAAATCAGCTTCCACCTTCACGTGGTTGGTACTGTTAGTAAATAATTTCATATTATTGAAGCTAAGAGAAGCTTACTAAAAATACTTGGCATTTTTGCACTCCTAAACAATTACTCATAACAAGTTTATTTCTCCTTGTAGCCTTCCAAACACATTCGTTATTAGTGTTTCCATGCTCTGAAACACTAGTGAAAATGCACTTGCAAGTGGAAGTGGGTGTCATAGGTGTTGGACCACATGTAATTTGCCTATATAGATGTATTTGAAGTGGTGGATTTGCACCTACCAGTCCTAGAGGCAAAGTTTCTAGTTGGAGGTCAAGAAGTTGTCTCTTCATTGCCAAAAAGTTGCATTTTAGGATCCTTTACTACAACTTCTACCATGGATTTATCTTAGAGGTGATTCAAACTGAATTTGGGGTGAAATTAGAGGAATTACCCATGCACATAAAATATCTTACGGTTCCTCCATATGATTTACAATTTTGGTTTTATGCATGCCTAAAATTAAGCTAAAAATTAACATCTTTCTTGTATTAGGAAGGGCGTTCTTGAGCCCAGAATGGATAGTGGGTTTGTCATCCGAGTTAGATGGGAGGTCAATAACCTAGTACTATACATTATTTACCCCTTTGGATGTGTTGTAAATGCCAATTTTCAACCAAAAAGCATCAAAAATTGAGTTCTCAGAGCAAGATTCAACTTTGACAACATTTGTTGTCAATGTTTTTATGCTACATAATAGTAGTGAAAATGCACTTGTAGGTGGAAGTGGGTGTCACAGTTATTGGAACACATGTAATTTGCCTATATAGATGCATTTTAAGTGGTGGATTTTCACCTACTGATCCTGAAGGCAAAGTTGTTAGTCGGAGGTCAAGAAGTTATCTCTTCACTGCCAAAAAGTTGCATTTTAGGACCCTTTACTGCAACTTCTACCATGGATTGCTCTTAGAGGAGGTTTAGAATAGAATTAGGGTGAAATTATAAGAATTTTCCATGCACACAATGGATCTTATGATTCATCCATATGACTTACAATTTTGGTTTTATGCATCCTTGAAGTTGGGCTAAAAATCAACATCTTTCTTGTATTGGGAAGGGCATTCTTGAACCTGGAATGGGTGGTGGATTTGTAATTCAATCTATATGGGAGGCCAAAAAATTGGTCCTAAACATTATTCACCCCCTAAGATGTGTTTGCAATGCTATTTTTCAACCAACAAGCACCAAAAATTGAGTTCTCAGACCGTAGCTTTAATTTTGACAACATTTGTTGTTAGTGTTTCTGAGCTCTAAAATAGTAGTGAAAATGCACTTGCAAGTGGAAGTGGGTGTCATGATTGTTGGAAAACATGTAATTTATCTATATAGATGAATTTGAAGTGGTGGATTTGCACACGTCTGTCCTAGAGCCAAAGTTGCTAGTTGGAGGTCAAGAAGTTCTCTTCACTGCCAAAAAGTTGCATTTTAGGACCCTTTATTGCAACTTCTGCCATGGATTGCTTTTAGAGGTGATTTAGACTAGAATCAGGGTACAATTAGAGTAATTTTACATGCATATGATGGATATTATGGTTCCTCTATATGACTTACAATTTTGATTTTATGCATGCCTAAAGTTAGGCTTAAAATCAACATCTTTCTTGTATTGGGAAGGGCATTCTTGAGCCCGGAATGGGTCATGGGTTTGTCATCCGGCCCGGATTGGGAGGCCAAGAACCTGGTCTTAGATGTTATTCACCCCTTTGAATGTGTTGGAAATGACAATTTTCAGCCAATAAGCATCGAAAATGGAGTTCTCAGATTGTAGCTTCAATTTTAACATTTGTTGTTAGTGTTTTCATGCTCTGAAACAGTAGTGAAAATGCACTTGTGGGTGGAAGTGGGTGTCATAGTGATTGGAACATATATAATTTGCCTATATAGATGTATTCAAAGTGGTGGATTTTCACCTATTTTTCTTATAGGTAAAGTTGCTACATGGAGGTTAAGAAGTTGTCTCTTCACTGCCAAAAAGTTGTATTTTAGGACCCTTTACTACACCTTCTACCATGGATTGCTCTTAGAGGTGAGTCAAACTAGATTCAGATTAAAATTATAGGAATTTTCCATGTACATGATGGATATTATGATTCTTCCATATGAATTATAGTTTTGGTTTTATACATACCTGAAGTTAGGCTAAAAATCAACATCTTTCTTGTATTGGGAAGGGCATTCTTGAGCCCAAAATAGGTAGTGGGTTTGTCATTCAGGCCAGATGGGAGGCCAAAAACTTGGTCCTAGATGTTATCCACCCATTTGGATGTGTTGACAATACCAATTTTCAACCAATAAGCACTTAAAATTGAGTTCTCAGACTGTAGCTTCAACTTCAACAATATTTGTTGTTAGTGTTTTCATGCTTTGGAATAGTAGTGAAAATACACTTATGGGTGGAAGTGTGTGTCAAGGATGATAAAGGGTGCCCTAAAGTGTTCTTACATCTTCAAGAAAGGATACAAGTTAATCAAACTAAGGGAAAAATAGTGAAAACAAGGCTACAAGCCTAGATAGAGTATTATGACTTTGAGGTGTAGAAAGAATGGAATAGAGTGTTTGGTCACTTGAGAATGGTTTATACAAGTGTGTAATGATCACTTAATACCATCAATGTAATGAATTTGATTCTTAGCAGCTCAAACCAAAGAATGGTCCTAGAGACTTAATGGGCTACATAGTGTGAAGGATAGTGAACACCCTAGGAGATGTATTGAAAGGTGAAGTAGGTTTGGACACTTGAAATAGGTTTGGGTAGGAATTTTTTTACCATTCAATCATTGTGATTGTACTCTTGAAACCTAAAGTGAGATTTGGTCCTTGAAACCCAAGGGGTTGTGCCTAGTCAAAACTAGTGAAAAGACTACAAGCATCAAGTCATCAAGTACATTGACACTAGTTGGAATTATAAGTTTTAGAATTATCCTCAATTATCTACATCACAAACCAAGTTCAAATAGGATGATGACTCATTTGTGAAATTTGACCAAGTAAGCATGTGTCACTAGCTTTTGTCAAATTAGGCCTACATGCCAAATATGTTGGATCTAATCATGAAATTTGGTGGAGAGGATAATTATGACCTAATATACCCATTAAATATATTTTTTTGGATTTTTTACAATGAAAACTATTCATTTTTTTAGTACTATCAACCCTATGTCAAATCATGATCAACATTGGAGTTTGCCTTCGAGTAATTGGTCAATTTGGGGTATCTATAGGTTGATTCAAAGCATGAAATTTGGTAAGAATGGTATTAATGACATACCAAAAAATCCAATTTAATCATAAATCTCTTATAAAGAATTACATTTCCCATTGTTTTGACATAATCCTATTACAGTCAAGAAGGTAGCCATTAGAGATTTTTGGAAGTTTTGTTAGTTCTGGATGCTAGGAAGTAGTTTAGGCCTTAGAGAGATATTAAAACTATTAAACACCTTTTAAGTGTGTTCACACTCCAAACTTCATTCAATCCCCATAGGCAGGTTCAAATCTCCACAGGCAGTCTCAAAGGCATAAAGGCAAAGTTGGTTTTTTTATCATTGAAAAGGTATTATGAGATGTTTTAGATGTCATGAGTATATTTTAAAGAAAATAATATTTGTGGGAAGGTAAATTTTTTCCTTTGAAGAGTATGTTCAGGGCATGGGAAACCCTATATTAGCAAGATTTGGGCATTTTTGAGAGATTTAACCATGGGAATTTAATGAAACTTTGTAATCTTGATCCCCTATAAATGTATAAGGTGAATCAAAAGATTTTAACTTGAGATTATATGGATGTGTACAGATTATAGGATTGAGGGTTTGGAATAGGGTTAATTAGGCCTAAATGAGGGTAGGCTAATGAAGGAAGTGATAGTTAGAGGTGGAGTTGGGTTATGAAATTTGACATAGACATGAAAAAGAATAGAGTGTACCTATAAATTCCCTTATAATCTCTTGAGCAATCATAAATTTCCATACAAGGAAAAATACAATAAAAAAGGCTACAAGCCTTGAGAGAGCATTATGCCCATAAGGTGTGGAATGAGAGTATGCTATTATTTGAGTACTTAAAGGGGTTATACCAGGTATGTTATGATCATATAAGACCATATGTGACAACATGTTAAGCTCTTGAAACATAGACTAAGTTTTGGTCCTTGAGACCCAAAAAAGGTGCCTAGGAAGAAACTAGAAAGAGATTGAGAAGAAATTTGTGAATGAGACATGAATGGAATGAGGTAAAATATGTATGGACAAAGGTCAATTCCATCAAGGAGATGATACTAAGAGTATAATGAATAAGTACTAGGTGCAAGAAGCTAAATTAAGTCCAAAGAGTCAAAAGAGGAGTTATCTTGTGAAAGAAGATTAAAATCAAACCATAGCAAGTGAATGTCATCAATTAGGTTTAGAACCAGCTAATGATGTTTTTGTAGACTTCTCCTCCATACCTCTGCATTAGCATACAAACATAATTCAAATGCAATCAATGATATTCTTAATTTATTATAAGGGTTTTATTTGCAACACTATCCTAACAAGTTATTCTCAATCTCATAACATTTGTAATCCTTAATAATACTTCAAAACCAATCATTTATAATACTTTGAACACAAGTGATTCAAACAATATTCACTTCATTGTTTTTCTTAAATATTCATGTACAAAATAAGAATGCCATGTACGAATGCCATATATAGGCATATAATGTCAATAATACATGCATTGCCATATAGGCATACAAAAAATTACATCATATCTAACAACATGGTATCTAATGTCAGGTGAATACATCATATATGCATATATATTGCCAAAAATGTGTACATTGACATATAGGCATACCAAAAAGTACATCATCTACAACATCCTAATCATCAAACAGTCTCCCTCTCTTTGCCTTCTTTGAAGAAGACTCTCTTTGGGATACCTTGCTTGTAGATAGAGATATATTGAATGCCTTGGATTGCTCTAAGGTTTGACTATGAGTACTATGCTCATAGTTCACTTAGATTTGAACCTGTTCAAAGACAAAAATTATTATAAAATTAAAAAGTGTACATGAAACCAAGTTAATAAAATCATATTTTAAACTATAATAAAAAAATCATTTAAACATGCACTTAATGCAATATCATGGTCCTCAATTTTCCATTGATGATTGACTAGGTCAGTGCCAAGTTTAGTTGTATGAAAAGGCATATCAAATGATGAAGAAACATGAGGAGTTGTCATAGTAGTTGTCTAAATCAGACTATCAAATGTCATATTACAACCTTGCATACATAATACATTCATGCATATAAGTTATATTTATCAAAGTATATAGTAAAATTATTAAAACAAAAGTACTAAATTATAATTCAAAATTACAAGTGAATATACATACCTTACTAAGTGCCTATGTAGATGACATGCAGCAGCAATGCTCGAGTCTATCTCAACTTGCAATGATGGAGTGTCCACCCTAGTCATCACCTGAACAAACAACCTAATAATTAATAAGTTGGGAAATTAATTGATTAAACAAGTTTTTAACAAATTTAGTCTTGCATAATATATGAAAAAATCTAACGAGGTCATGGGAAGCATGAATGTGACGAGTGGATATATGCAACATGTGACTTGAACGCCACACTAAAGATAAAAAATGTCAGTTTCATGAGGGAGAATGACAAGACAATGAGGGAGGATTTTTGAGTGAATTTTGTGAAATTGAATCATTAAATGCAAGTTAGGTGTTGAAACATCCTTGATATGTACCTATATACACTAGTTTGGATGATTGTATAGCTTTACTAAGGTGTATTTCAGATTTTGACTTGATTACTTGGTCATTAGGCATAATTGTCTTAAGGCAATGACTTAG
Source organism: Torreya grandis (assembly GCA_037957365.1). Lineage (NCBI taxonomy): Eukaryota > Viridiplantae > Streptophyta > Pinopsida > Cupressales > Taxaceae > Torreya > Torreya grandis. Next base: position 3,477,234 of record JARHVA010000204.1, on the reverse strand, counting down.
TATAGTTGAGGACAGTCCTATGAGTATTGGTGTGACCAAAAATCCCTTATAAATAGTCATTGTGATAAGACAAGTAACATGTATAGGTGTTTTTTTTAAGAAGTTTGTAAGCTAAGTTTTAATCAGGTTAAAACACCTAAAGTGATAGGTTTCTTTTATGGAGGACATCTATACTTGAGCCTTTTAAAAGTGTCTAGAATCTTATAAAATAGGTCTCATCAAAATATAAAAAAACATCTAGAAAATAGAACTGAATATTGTAGAGATAAGAGTGAGTGGATAGTATTCTTTACAAGTGCATGCTTTTGGTTACCCTATAAGTGACATTAGGTGGACTATCTACCCTTTGATTTCCCTCAATTTTTGTAAGGTAAAGTATATATGTATACAGTATAAGTAGGTTGAGGTCAACAAAGGGTGTTATAGTCTTGTCGACACTCAATATTCATTTTAGGGGGACTTTCCTGATTCGAAAGGTGTTCTAATCTTATAGAGTTAGCATGTCACTTGAGTGACAAAAGTGCATGGATATAGATAGGACCTCTCCCCCAACTAGATATACTAGGTCTTTGGCCCCCCTAAGTAAGTGGTGGTTACAAACTACTCAACCCCATCTATATATATGGGGTTGAGGTCCCCTATTTGTATATGGTTACAAGGCTTATGCCATATACATGTAGGCTATAGTTTATAGTCGATACTTTCCCAACAAACCAATGGGATCTAATGGACAATCTCCTAACAAACCAATGGAATTGACTAGGTACAATGGGATCAATATGCTATGGCATCCATAGATAGAGATGAAATTATTATGCTCGAATGGAATCAAGATGGAAATTAAATTTCTAGCTATGACCATTTTGGATATCGATCATAGAGATTAAACTGCTATATGCGATTAGGATAACAAGGAATCAAGTGCCTGGCTATGATGCTAGTATTTAAAATAAATGAGCGGTGTGCATATTGATGAATAGATGGTATGCTCGATTGGGAAATTGATAGAAAATTATTGTATCAAACAACTTTTATCAAATGAATTCTATACACACACACACACACATCCAATCCTACTGATTGGGATTGACCCACTATGGGAACTACACATAATGGGATATCAATAAAATGTTCAAATCGCTATTTTGGTTATTGAAAACATAGTTTAGATGGAGGATGAGTTTCTAATAAGTTATGTTAATACATCAAACAATAAAAAGTCCAAAAAAATTATATTAGGTATTTAATATTTTTTTACACAAAATCTACCAATGATGCAATTAAAGTATATGAATATACATTTAGAATATATAAGATTCACTTGAAGTTTTACCTCTATAAATTTATATGGTGTGGTACTAACACGGATAGATGTAGTAGGGATTGGCCCACTACCTAGTTATGATGTCGAAGGCAACATCTCCTCTTGGAACACAAAAAAAATTCATATATATTATTCAATTTAAAATTGTAAATTAATTTTTACCTTTTTAATTTACAAATATAACTTAAAAATTTAACATTAAATTTATATAAAAGATACCTGCATGTGTGTAGAGGCTGCCAACGTATCCAAACCAAATATGTGTGCCAACAACTCATCAGTCAAGACCATATCCTCCAAGCCCCCTGAGGCACCACCATCATCATCTGAAGGTCCAGTGCATATAACACCATAACAACTACATGGGTGGGGTCAGGTATAGCCACTAGCTAGAGTATCTCAAGCATTTGTCTCTGAAAGTCTATTCATATGATGAAATAGTGTATTAGGAAGCACACTAAGTGCATACAAAGTGCCTATCTCTACAACCTCTATCACTGTAGAGGGAATCTTTGGATGAAGTGGCTTTTGGGTAGGGATCCTTGTAGGTTGATTAGGTTCATGATGTGCACCTGGTTTTTTCTACATAGAGCTTTTCTCTCAGCCCTAAAACTCACCATAGTCAAAGTAGTTTGGAATTTGACTGAGGAAAAACTCACAATAGAGTTTCCTCAAAAAGTACAAAGGGACCTCATGGTTATTACAAGGGGGATAGTCAAACACCATCTACCATCACTCCCAAAAATTAGCTTTAATCAAATTGTGTTGGCATCAATGGATTGAAAAACTTTTGGTCATTATGGGAAATGGGGCATTGATGGTCAAGTCAATAAATAAGGCATAAATTTGATCTTTTGTTATATTTTTGTTCTTCACCTCAGATGCTAACAATTTGTCAGCATAGTAAGCCCTACAACTATCCTTATATGACCTCTATCTATCAATTTGATTTCTTATCAAGTCAACTTGAACTAATACTAACTCTAGGTTATTGATCAAATAGGTGTAGTAGGTGTTCATGGAATTGGGCTCCCTCATTCTTCTAATTATCTACTCAATTTCAATTTTGTTCTCCACTATGTGAGCAACTATATCCTCCTGATTGTCTTGGGGATCAAGGGGAACTATAGGAGCATTAGGAGGGTTAAGAGGGTTAGGAAAAAGGTTAGGTGGAGGATTAGATGGAGGGTTAGGTTGAGCATGCTGACTTATTGGAGAAAAATAAAAAAAACAAATTAGATGAAATTCACATTCACAAAAAAATAAATAAATTATTTAATCTACAAAAAACCTACCTCTTCTTCGTGGTGGCAACATCAATCTTGCAAATGGAGGGCAAGATGAAGATTTGTAGGTCAAAATGTGATCTTGAGGGTAAAACATGATCTTACAGGCCAAAAGGTGAATGAGAAGCACCAAAATGCAATTACGAAACAGGAAATAATGACAGAGGTCAAGGTTTTTTTTTGTTTTATAGTTTAAAGAATGTGTATGTGTTATGTTAACTTATAGGAACACATACACATTATTATAATGTGTATGCATTCTTATAACACATACATGTTTTATGAGTTAACATAACACATACACATAGTGGGTTATGTCCACAAAATTGTCCCCCAACTTCATGCACATACCCATTACATACTCAATTTAGAATTAATATACTCAGATATCAAATTGGGGTTATGTGTGTGGCATAGAGTTTTCATATACTTAGTTACACACAGGTTGATTAGATGGAATGGTAAACTCCATTTTATTCTCTATGTTGTATACACTCTCTATCATATTCCAAGTTATCACCAATTTCATGCCTTACTCCATCTACAGTGGTTGGCATTCTTGAGTGGCCCATAGTTGCCTAATGTACTTGAGTGGCCACAAAATTGATATACATAATTAAGTATACCTAGTTAGATACTTTCAACACTTTATATAGTTCAGTTTCATATGAATATAATTGACATGAGTGGGTAATGATGGAGTCATGGCATACTTGATTTCTTGAGCCATCCATATGATAGGGTTAGACACACTTATAGTCTTATCCAAACTATTCACAGATCAAGATCCACCAAGTAGGGGTGGGAAATGATGAAGTCAAAATTGGATTGAGTTCTTAAGCCACCCATATATGAGGATTGATCAAGTTATCAACTCAATCTAAGTTATTCAATGATTTGATCACTATATACATTTACACACATAAGTTTTCACCAAGTTTATGCACTAGTTCACGTACCCAATAAGGTGTATTTGTTCCTTTCATCTCTCTTTACACAACTTTACTCAATTAGGTTTTTTAGAATAGCTTTTTACTTTTGATAATCTCTTAAGTAAGGATTGATTTTTGCATGTTTCATTATAGGTCATTACTTTGGATCATGTTTTACATACACATATCCAAATTCACATACTCAGACTCAACTACATGGGCTTCACTTCCTAGGTAAGTTTAGATACATTTCTTTTTCCTTTATATTAATCATTTCACTTTATTTCATTTCTAACATAAAAGGGGGGATATGTAATCACCTAAAAGTGGTATTTGGATGTTAAGAGTGTCACTTGAGATAGTTTATTTCTAGCGTAGCCCTAGACTTATTTTAGAGTTTATACCCCATTTTTATAACCATTGTGCAAACCACAAACATCTTCTATCACCTCAAACACAGTCTTAGGATAGAATTCCTAGCTCCCAACCTAGTGTGCCCAACAATCTACCAAGTGGACATTAACACCACACAAGGACACTACAACCACATGGCACTAGTGTTTACAACTAGGTAGTAGTGTCCCTTGCCCCAAATCTCCTTAATGAATACATTTTTAAATGTGTGCCCCTTCGAAGGTTAGTCTAATTACTTTTTATTATTTGCATAAGCTATGAATCTCTATAAATACAAGAGTATTTGACCTCTATTCACTATATGGAAGAGAGATTTAAAAGCTTATCTAAAAAAAAAATAAGTTAAACAAAATTAAGGTATTTGATCTCTATTCATCCCTACTTCTGCATACTATCATCTATATCTGCCCTAAGCCCATATTTTAAATATTTCAAAGCTCAATCACACTCAAGTCATTCAAAACCACTCTCATTATAGCTCTCACTTGCACTTTCACCAAGCACTAGGTAGGAAAATTATATCGAGCTTGATCCCTCCTCAGAGTATTGGTATATAAGTAACTCTATTCATAGTATGGTGTTGAGAATGTCCAACCTATCCTACTAATGAATACACATTTCTAGCTCATGCCATACTTATAAGGAGGATTAGGGTTTGCACACTAGATTAGGTTCTCCAGGGATAATATAGAGTTCTAGATTTTGTGAGTGCAGGAACAAAATGTAGAAATATAAGTGTAGGTGCTCCCAAAAAATAAGAACAATCCTACAAAGATGACACTAATGCCACTTTGAGGACACTACAATAATATGATTATACTATCCATGTGGGGCTCTATTATCCAGTGAGTAATAAGACCCAGGGACCCTATTGATGACACTCAGACCTATCTAGAACCCAATTTTTAGAATCTAGAAATTCTACGATAATCACTTTTTAGATAAGTCCATATTTATACATATTTGTTACTAATTTTAAAAATTCAAAGTAGGTCAAAATCCATAACAAATTAGTACTTAATTATTACATATTATTTAATTGATTTAAACATCTCAGCCCTTTAATCTAACTTAGGATTTATACATTGTAAAACCCTAAGAGGTTAAATCATAATGTGTGTTTCATAGTTCCAAGTAGTAATCTCATTTGATACCAATAAATCACATTAATTATATTTATTTGTCTTTCATTACATGGTTGAATGAAATATGCATTTGCTTGTTCACCCATGACTCTTCACCTTCCCTTTTTCCATTTTTATTTTCAATTGAATATAACAACAACAAACCCCCCATTCAACTTGTAAATATTGTAAATATGTTTAGGGTATTTTTTTACTTTAAATAAAGGGAACCTCCCCTCATAATAGAGGACAAATTTTTCATCTCTTTTATTTTTGTGAAATCTAAATTTGCCACAAGTATCAAATATTTCACTAATAGTGTTTATTTACATGATTTTTCTTTTGTTATGGGAATGATTCATTTTATCGCGATATCTTTAGTATGTTAAAATTTGTTAGCAATATATATTTTATCTACGTCATATTTTTTAGAAGCACAATGAATGATAGGATGGGGTGAATCAATTTACAAATTTTTTCCTTTAAGTTCACTTAAGTAATCATGAATCATTCAAGCAAACATATAGATCTAGCAAGCACAAACACTTATCCACATAAGTATTAAACATAATAACACATCATATATGTGGGAAACCATCGAGGGGAAGAAAATATATAGACATATGCAAATGGATTATATTTATATAAGACAAAAACCAAGTTTAGTGAAGCACCAACTTCACATGAAGCACTAACCCCAACTAGTCAAGCACCCACTTGACTAGGCTTTAGCAAACACGCACATGCAATGAGACACCAACCCCTAGATGACTCAGCACCAAATTAGCCACATAATTACTTTTATAACCTTAAGAACACCTTTTTTGTTAACCAACTGATGATGATCACCTCTTCAGATCTTCTCTCTCTCTCTTCTACCCCTCTCAAACTGTCTTATAGGCTTCTTCACTCAACTAGGTTTCTTCAAGATAGATTAGGTCATGACCTTGATATTCATACTTAGACCTTATATTAGATATTAATTATAGATTCTTTAAACCCATATGATGGTCTAAATGACATCCTTCTATTCCTTAATCTTATTTATCATTCACTTTCACTTAGCATACTTCAATAGGCCTAAAACTGTCTTGTATTTATACAACCCTCTTGCTCATATCCTTCTTGGTCGGATAAACACACTTGCCCACTTATATTTTCCACATAATAGACCATAGGACATGTTACAAACATTAATCAAATAATACAATAGGTTGATCATAATATAGGACCAGCTCTTTTAGGCCTTAAGGAGACCTAATCCCATTAGGCCTTTATTAGAGCACATTGCACTTTATCTTTCTTAGAACACTTTCAAACTCCATATAAAGTAGGAATACATCACATTAAACTCAAATATAAATTATTAAACTTCACATTATGTCCAACCACCTCTTGAACTCCTTCTCAAAATACTGTTCACAAAACCTTGTGCATACACAAAAAATATGTCTTGAACAATTTAAGCATAAACGTCATTTTTCCAAACAACCATGGAAAAAAATCACCTATTAAGAAACCTCATGACCTTAGGGTCATTAAAAACTTAATCAGATGCTTTAACTTAGGGTATATAGGCTCAAACTCTTCTTTGTAAGTAGCCCACTTAGAGCTACCAACTAACCTCAAAACACAGTCATGGAAACTTAAACTTCTGCTATCTAAAAGATCACATTCAAGGCCTCCAATGCATGAAAATGATCTTAAAACAGTCTCATAACAACCTCCAACCAAAATATCATAAGCTTTAATGTCAACTATTGGTCTTGGAGACCAATTTGTTGACATTCTCTCTCATAGACAACACTTAGCTAGACAAGCCATTTTGGCTTTAATGTTTCCATTGTTTTCATTGCCTACAACACCTTATGTAAAGCATGTGTATGTACCTAAATCTGATCACCTTAATTATTCGTATTAATCTTGGTAATTTATCTCTTAATACTAATCATTTATCTAATATCCCCCTTCATTCATCTTCATTTACTAACCTTAATCTTATCTGACTTTATCATTAATTCCTCTAACCATCTCTTAATCCTATCCTAATCTATCTTATTCATTATTAGGAAATTTTAAATTCCCAAATCCCACTATTTTCTACAAGCCTACCCCCCTAGATTCTTTAGAACCCCCTAATCAAATATCTAAGCTACCCCTAATCATGTTTAAACCTGTTAAAGAGATTCTAGAGGTTTCTACCTCTAAAACCTTCTCTCCTCTAGAATCCTCCAAGGAATTTTTAATTTCTTGGATAATCCTTAACCATTGATCTCTAATGGCCCAAGATTGAATTCTAGCCATTGATCCTTCCTTTCATATTTTATATAATCAAGCCACTCCTCCATGGCCAATCTATCTAGCAAACTCATGAATCTATAAAATCTTCATGCCCATATGATCAACTAGCAATCACAAGCAATGTCCATTTGATCAACTAATTCATCTAAATCCATACATCAAACCATCATGATCCTATAATTTTGAGTCTTATAGCAATCTACAATCAACATGTTTTACTTTAAATATATTTGCATGATTTGCAGATCAAATCGATAAGGAATTTGTGGCTCCAAAATTTTTGATGAATTTACATTTTTTTATAAAAATGTGTTGTGTTTTTCTAAACTGCTCCTTACTCGTTTATAATTTTGTAAAAATGATTATAGGTTATGAGCATCTAACCCTCACCTTTCCAAAACATTTTATGGTTTGTTATTTCTTTAAATATTGAAAAAGTTATGACTATTTGAATATTGTTATTCTAAGCAGGTTTTTATTTTTATTTTAAAAAAAACATGTATTTTACTCAATATGAATTTGCCAATTTAGCATTTGGTGAGATAAGGTATTACGTTGGATGGCGCTAGATTGGCACTATTACGGCTCATCTTTAAACCTGTTTGAGCAAATCACTGTTGCTATTTTGTTATTATTTTCTGATCTAGTGATGGTTTATACTAAAGCATTATTCTCTGGAGATATCATTAGCAGCGTTTACACTTAAACTAACGTCTCCACTCCCATGACAAGTTCAGGAGACTCTGAGTGCTACGTCCATCTTGTTATCATAGCAAGACTGCCTTTCTTTTACCAAAATAGAAATTAATACTGTGTTGAGGATGCTGGCAAAAGGGACGGTATTGCAATAACCAAATGGGGAGTTTGAATATGCACTCCATGGCATTATCAAAGGTAAAACCTGATTTTATCTTTCAAGCTTGGAAATTAATACTTGCAATCGTGTATTGATTTTCTCTTTTATCAGTTGTCATATAATATTTAATAGTTGAGTGCATATATATATAAATATATTGAAACATCCATTTCCTTTTGTCATGTAAAATCTGGTGTCATGAACTGGCCTCATTAATATCAAAAGTTGCATGTTAGCTTTGCCATAAAAACCAAGGACATTAAATGATCTTTAATAACTTTACTAAAGTCATTAGATCATTGATTTTGAAAATAACAATTGATTTTAGTATATGCTTTTGTAATAATTGTTAAAATCCTACAATTAAATATCAGTTTTTAACATCATGTTACTTTGTTCAAAATTAGTCATTTTGATTTTATATATATATATATATATATAGATAACTCAAAAAAATTAAAAAAATAAAAATTGAAAAAATAAAATAAATAATAAATAAATAAATAATTATTATAAATAATTTATTTATAAAGTTTATTTTAACAAAACATTAAAATATTTTTTTTTGTCAAATTTTGTTATCAAAAGTGAAAAATCATATGGATAGAGGGTGAATCTTTTTCTAGAGGGTGTGTCAAAGGCTATGCCATCAAACTACTCACATTCTTCCTTGCAGGTTGCCCCTACCCCCCACCCTCCAAGGCTAACAATCGAAGTTGCTACCATTATTTAGCCAAAATTATTAATCAATGTGTTTTACAAGTTGATTAATTTCAAAATCAGTAAAAACATTGTTTTTAATCATTTGTTTGATTTTGCTTGTCAATGCACTAAATTAATGTGTGCCTATAGGGCTCATTGATCAAGGCAAAAACATTTAAAACTACTAACAATGTTTGTGCAAGGCCAATTATCAAAGTTATCGATTTAAAAACTACTTAACCATCTGCTTGCAAGATGAATGATCGAAAACCATGATATATTCAAAATTACTAATCACTTGTCTTCCAAGTTGCCTCTCCAAAACTTGCCATTTGAAACTACTAATCATTTCCTTACAGGTTGCCTATCAAAGGGCATCTTAAAATCCTTTCATTTGGTTAAGATTGTTAATCATCTTAATCATTGTATCATTTTGTATATATCATCTTATATATATATCACACATTTAATTAATTTGTTACTTAATCCTTTATGTCTGCTTATTTGTCACCTGAGGGCTATGGTGGTGTATGCTCTCCTCCTTGCATCCTTGTGGCGATTCTTAGAGGATTAAAAACCACCCATAAAACCTCTCATTTTCTTTTCTAGGGGTAATGTGATGTGGAATTGACACACACACACACACTTGCCATAGTCTTAAGGGGATAATGACCATGGATTTTACCACTACACACTAATCTAAACTTTATGTTCTAACAGAGTATAAATATCAGGGACAATTAACCCCATATAGGTTATCCATGAAGGGGAAGGTTAATTCTCTGAACTAGGCATTAGACAACACCCTACACAGACTTGGACCCCATCGTACCTAGTGTATATCAGGGACACCCCTAGAAAGCCAATTCAACTTAGCATAGGACCTCTTAATCATAACAAGGAATCCACTATTAGAGTTAGTATCAGCTCCCAAGTGACCATCATGTGTAGATGGAGTTGAGAGGCTTTGATTGATACCGTAATGGGTCATTGACCTATAGCCTCACCTACGAAGCTGTTAGATGGTGCGATAGTCGGGTTACAGACCCATCAGTTTACTAATCTTAAGATTATGGTCTGATTGCTTAGGTGTGTGTCATGTTAGACCAGTGTCATTTGTAAATTGAGTCAACCTTTCACCCTAGACCTATACACAACTATCTAGGCTCTTTATTATCATCTTGTATATTCTTACCTCTATCTTGTACATCGTTAATCTTATACATATCATAATATAATTTTGTCTTGACTTCTTTGTCACCCAATCAAACCTTACCATCCCCCATCTAGTCTAACCTCATCCTATCTTATCCCACAACATGCCTAGTTGGCTCTTTAGGTCACACACATGTCCAAACCAACCCCATCTCATTTACATTACCCCTTATCATTTCATCATCACTTATATATACTTGTCATTATTTTAATCCCATTACCCCATCACCTAATCACATATCCATCTTACCTTGAGAAAATTGGTCTAAGGTTTTGAACTAGTCCTCTTGTTACCCATCCATATTATCCTATCATTCTAGTCCACTATCACTCATCACTTGGATTGATCTCATACCTAGTCGATGTCCTGCTAGCATCTTTTCACTTTTTTAGTTTCAATCTAGCATCCAATTAATTAGCAATCTAGTCATCTCTAATCCAATCATCTTGACTATTCAGAACTAACACCCATCTAACCATCATCTTGCTAGTTTAAACCTAGGCACCCATCAAATCCCCAATCCTTTTACTAGCTTGAAAACTAGGCATTGTTGATAGATTATTAACACTTATTGTACCATCAGTTTGAAATCTGATCCTAGTCCTACATCATCTGAATCACATTTCATCCATCTCATCCTCATCATTACCTATCATACTAGCTTGGTCATTCAAACCTATTTTATTCAAGAAACCATATCTAATCTTTAGTTTACCTCTGCATTGCCCCCTTTCATCATCCATATTTTATCATCCATCCCCATGGATTTGGACCCAATTCTCATATACCAATACATCTTGGCTAATAGGGACAAAGTCCTCTTATGAGCAGTAGAAATGGGTGCTTGCCTAACTTCTGACCTTGATCCCATTTAGCCCAGACCAACATCTTGCATCCTTCCACTATCCCCTAGCTCATCAAGGTCAACCTCATCATCTATCCATAATCATAGTAATATGGTCACCCTATTCAATCAATATATCTTGACTAATAAATATAAATTCCTCTTATGGCTATTGGAGATAGGTGTCCACCTTCCTAATGATTTTAAGCTCATAAACCTAAAGTCATCTCCTAATTTGGTCCCTCATCAACCCTTATCCCCATTTAATTATCATGATAACCAATCATATTCCAATCCTCCATCCTCTAGTCATAGCTAGTCATCTACCCTTTCCTGTACTAGCAAAGGGAATCCTATCTTGACCACCTCATCTACTACCAGTCTACCCACCATATTATCTTAACAACCATCTTATACATCCAAGTCATGAAGTAAAGAGAGTCCCTATAATTCTCTTCTTATATCCTTAGAAGCCCTCTTCCATCAACTCATTTCCACTAACATGATGGTCTATCCACCCATATGACATCTTGATCCCACCAAACCTAATCCCTCTTGGTATAAATATAATCAATATTGTATGTATCACCAAACCTGGGGGCATGCCATTAATTAATGTCATAATTTTCAAGACTATGTACAAGACCTCATCATCTGTGGTGACATAGAAATTGAGGATGAACCAGCTGAGTCTATATCCTTGAGTGAACAAAAAGAGAAATGCCAAGATTCCATTCCTAATCAGGATCAAGCCCTTCCCCTTCTAAACCAAGGTCAAGATATCACGTCATCTTCCATGGTCCTCTCATATTTGACAAATCATCCATAAAAAATGAGTCTATTTCTCATGATTCCTTCCATCTCTCATGATTCCTTCCATGTGCCTATTTTTGTTCAATCCATTACTCCTCCATCATTCCCCCATGTTGAGAGGTCACTTATGGACAATCACTCTTCCACTAGTAGCATAGCATCATGCACATCAAAGTTAGCATCGAAATCAATACAAATGTTATTTGCATCAAGGTCATGTTCAGCACTAGCATCTGAATCAGATTCCTCATTAGAAACATAATCTCTCATAGATATCACAACAAACAATGATAATGCTTGCTCTTTTAAAGATACCCACAATTTGGATGATAATTAGTCCACAGGCACATATTTTGTTCCAATAAGGATGATGAAATCATAATAGAGTTCTAACAAGCTTTATCTATCGAATATAGTAAAAAAATATTTGATTCTACCTCGAACACATGTATAGAAAATTTTAGTGATCCTTTTGAGATTCTTGAGGACACTTTTTTTGACATTGAGGTTAGGGCTCCTAGTGACCTTTATTAGGACTATGATGCCAATTAACCCATTAATCCACCACACAACATTAATCATCCACCTTGCCTCCATAATCCTTATATCCCACTCCAAGAAAGGGTTGAATAGGAACATGCATCATTGGATTCCCCTCCACATGCAATATCATGTGCCAAATATACTGGGATCCAAACCTATAATCAATTAAGCCTATCAAATAATCATGCCCACTATGATCCAAATCTAATTAATCAAAGTCAATATGAGTCTTATAATTGGCCAAGTAATAAAGAATCATCCCCTAGTACATATATCCTTGAAGTACTAAGGTTTTATCTAAATTAAAATCATTTATCCAGTCAAAAATCAATCTCCACTAGTGAAGCCCACAATCAGGCACCAGGTGGTAGTCAAAGTCAAACCCCATCCGTAATTCAAAATAATGTCAAAAATAATAATAAGATGGCCAACCATCATCTTAATATTTGGATCAAATGAGCAAAAAATCAAAAGGTCTTGGATTCCTTAATCTCATGGCACCAATATAAAGAATCCCCTCCACCATATCCAATGGTGTATGCAATTATCAAACTCCATTTCCACTCCTCATCCCATCATATTGTCCATTATGATCATATCCCTCCCTCACATCCTATATCCCATCATCACAATCATGACATGCTCCCATCCATACCATATCTCCAATCCTTGGGTAGCATTGTCCCTCATAGGGATTAATGACTCTTGTTTTAACAAGAGTCATTAAGGATCACTAGGACATCTAGGAATATATCATACACAACATGGTCCTAACATCACCTTTTTCTAGAATAGGTGTCGGTTGAAGATCTAGATATTATCAATAATCCTGCATCTCATCCTTCTCCAATAAATTGAGATGCCCAAAAAGTCAAAAAAATAAAAAACAGTAAAAAAAAGAAGTAAAAAATGAAATAAAAACAATGAATCCAATGGTGAAAACTAGTCTTTTGGTGCCTTAGGCAAATATCATGATGAAAATTGATTTTTGATGTCATGGTAAAATAATCTATTATCCACATTGCACCTCAACACTTGGGGGCACAATCCTCTTCACCTCTGCAATCCTATCCCGCATTCCTTGCCAACCCCATCCATGTCATGGTCCAAACATATTTATTCATATCTGGTCTATCATTCCTTTTAGTCATTACCTTTGTAAGGATGAGGAAGATATCTCAAGGAATGTTCTAGAATCATCTTGGCATATACTCCAATGGACACTTGGGCAACTATATATCTGGTTCCTTCATGATTGGTCATTGGCAATCCCTAATCCCTCCTTCCTTGCTCTTATCCCCTTTTCCACATCACCTTCATACTTTTATCATCCCGTTCATCCTTATCTAGTTGTTAGGCTTGGCGTTCCCTTTGCTATTAACCCCTTTGTATAGTGTACATACATATTCCAAAAATCCCTAAAAGGTGAAATATTTAAAAAACCTTAAAAATTATAAAATTTAAAAATGCCAAAAATAGTCAGTGGTATCTTTCTAATGCCTAATCCCCTAATTGCATTCATCTCCATATTTCACAATCACATCCATCCTCCTATTCTAAATCAGGGGAAAATATAGTCTATATCAAGCTAGCATTGACTTGGTCTCACTTTTACCTGATCAGTCTTATGTCTCAAATCTAAATCTCCAAATCCTTAACCTAATCCCAATACAAATCCTAATCCAAATCCTCATCTAAGTCCCTCACCTAGTTCAAAATCTATATCCACATCTATATCCTTACCTAAGTCTTAATCCTCATCATGATCATCCTATCCAAATCCAAATCTATCTTTAGTCCACAATCACATCATGATCATCCTAGTCAAACCCATCACTCATCCCATCATTAGACAAGACATTGTGACATTGCATGTAGATACTTGTGTGTGCTACTTCTTTGTTCTATTAATCTTGTTTGCATCATGTATATATCTTGTTTATCTTATGTTTTGTTTGCATCACGTCTCTTTTTATCTACTAGGCAATTAATGAGGATGATATGATGTCACCAAATCTATAATAATGCTTATAAGTTCTCTTGATGATGCAGAGTTCACTATTTTCCTATGCACTTTGGCATAATGTCCTCTTTGTCACACTTATATCATGGGGCATACTGCCAAGTGCCATATCCATCAGATTGTTTAGACTATGATGAGTCTTATGATAGATTTGATGGCTTGATCATCTACACTCACAACATTTATCCACTCATTTAGTCATCCTTATGGTTCATCATTAATTTGATCCTCGTGATCCATTTGACTTGTTGTTCTCAAAATCAGCTACGCTTATTTTGTAAACAACCCCTACAAAACTTATCTATTTCATAATCTACACTCTAAGTTCATTGATCAAGACAAGATTCTCTTAATCTCAAGTGAAGTTGTCTGACATCCTAGGAGATTTTTTGACATTGCCCACCATGATTTCTTAAAATTTGTGAAGCTTGTTGTAGTCGTAAACTAATCAAAATGTCAATTTTGATCATTTTGGGGGTGTTAATGAAATTTTGATTTTGCTCATGTAAAGTTGGAACTTTTTGCCACTCTTACATGGTTTTTATTTTTCACGTGCTCGAGTAACACTTTTTAGTGCCATTGCATGTTCTTGTGCAAGGCACGTATCAGGACGACTAAAATTGCTGCCTAAGAACGATCTCCAAGATCTTGAACTTCAAGTGGCATTAATGACTACATGCACCAAGCATTAAAGGCTTATTTTCAAGATTTTAAATATGTTATTTCATTATTTTTTCTTGTCATTTCTTTTGTCAAAGTTTCCTAGTTGATTCCTCAACCCTTCTCAAAATTGCTCGACCATGGTGATGAAGGAAGATTTCAAATTTGTCACCACCAAGCTTAGGGTTTTGAACTCGCCAGGTAAGTCATTTTAACTTCTAGGGTTTCATTTTTTGAGTGATATATGTTGTAGATTGATATGTTCATTTTGATTTTTCTTTTATGTCGAACCCTTATTCTTTCATGCGTTTATTCCTAGATTTTTTTTTCCTAGTGAGCCTTGTCGATGAAATCCATCAACCATTGTTCGTGCCATAGATTTTAATTGATGTGTGTCATCGACCTGAGAAGGTTTTTTTCCCCTAACATGCTCATTGAAAACCATCTTCCAAAAACATTGTGATGATGGCTATATTAGCCTCTCTCACAAGTTCCTGTTGTGAACAAGTTATAAGCAAAGTTGGCATTTTTCACTGCTTATGTATTTAAACATATTTTCAAGTCAAAGTGTATGGGCAATGAAATCTGTTGCCCTTACATGAAAACATTACAACTCTGATCATATGTGGTATTGGTAAATTTTGTTGTTCCAACATATAAACTTATGATTTCGTTGTTACCTGCAGTGTTGGCAAATTTTGTTGCTCCAACATATAACTTAGATTTCTTGGAACATGTGATAGCGGCAAATTTAACCACTCTGACACTTGTGAAATATCCCTCATATGTAAGGGCAGAAAATTTCTCTATCCATGCAAACATTTTCTCAAATTTTCCTAACTCTAGGATATTTTTAATTTTGTTTTTTTGAGCCTGCTTTCCTCTAATTTTTTTTGGCCTACTCACACTCTAGCCCTTTCAAGCGCATCTCCATAGTCGTAATCATTGACATGCAATTTTATTAGATTACCAATATTTTCCATAATTGCATGATCATGACTTTTTGTTACAGTTTCTTCTATGGATCTTCTTTCTTCATCGACATCCTTCTAGTGATAACTTGTTCAGATGACTGAGTTGTCTCTGAAGAAGTTGAAAGTAATGAAGTACAAATATCAAGGTGTTTTTCCAATCACCTTAGTTACTTCTAATGTCGATGACATTAGAGATACAGAGATTGGCCATGTGGACATGGTTGAGTTTATGGAGAGAACCAAGTCAAGCAATTCCAGCTCTAAAATGAAAAAGATAATTAACAGTAACATTCATTTAGTATCTTATTTCCTAGTGGCAGCCCACAATATATAATTTATCCTTCAATGTGCTCAATTTTATAATAAAGATACAGTTGTGATGGATGCTAGTGGCAATGTGATAATTAGACTAGATCCTGAATTTATTGAGAAGGTGTTTATGTGCCCTCCTGCTACATAAGTGATAAAGCTTAATTTTGTTGAAGCACAAAAAGAGTATGACAAAAATCCTAAAAAGGCAAAGAAGGTAATCAACAATAAATGTCTCAAGACGTTAAGGTCAAATTTATTAAGGTGGCCATGGAGTTTTCCTAGTAGCAACTTTATAGAAGAAGTTGGTGATCTGATAACTCTTCTCAACAGGATAAGTAGTTTGTCCTCTTCCTCATAGTTTCAAGAATGGATGTATCCTTTTATCAAGGTAATACTCCAAGGCAAACAAACCATCTTCTAGGGAGAACAAATCAGTAATGCTTTGCATGAATAATTGATGAAGGTATCCACTACCTTCAAGTTCTACATGACTTCTTATCTGGTGTATATTACAGCTTCTATGAGAATCTTTCCATGTCTAACATCATAAGGAGATAGGAGGGTAATCCATGTGTATCAATACTATTCTCAATTAACATTGAAGGGTTTTAGTCATAATTTTAGAAGAGTAAATGATGATTTATTTATAGTATTACTATGTATTTTTGATCCTCAACTAGAACAAAGAAGAGTGTCAGATGAGGCTTGGATAGTAGTAAATGATTTTAGATGCATGTTCTTACAGTTTCCTTTTTTCTCATACCTGAGGGTTGGCTTTTTGCAAGGTCATCCTTATATGCTTCCAAGATTCCACTTAGACAAAATGGTCTTAATGGAGTTATGCAAATAAATGATCATCTTGCATAATAAATAAATGGAGCTTAAGAAGCCCAGTTTCAATTTCCCAATTGAAATTGGTAGGTATTTAGTATTAATTGTTGTGAAGGCTAGGGCCACAGAAACTGAGATATAACTTGTAACCATGAAGCAATTCAAGAGAAGACCAAAGTTTGACTACAGGGGCGTGAAAGACAAAATCAAGAGGAAAACCCAATTCCATGAACCTATGGTTGAAGATGTTTGGGTAGATTTGAGAACATAAGAAGATGTTAGGAAATTAGACTACAGCTAGTTATCTCTTGAGCAGATTAAATATATGAGACTTGTTGATATTCTTGAGTATCTATTGGATGATGGAGAGTTGGTTGATGATAGATATAATATTGAATAGATTGTTAATATCCCTCTCCCTCTAATCCAATGGTCCCAAAAAGAGCTGACCTCTTTGAGGAAAATATTTGAGCCTATATTGACAAACACCAATAATTGGCTAGCAAACAAGGGAATTACATTGAAAGAATTCCTCACAGGGTTAGAAATTGAGATTCAAGAGGAAACAAGAAGAAAGGCAGAGAACAGGATGAAGAGAAAAAGTGATGTTCCCTCTTATTCCAAGCCACATAAGCCTAAGATCAGATTTGTGATGAAAAAGTCAAAAGTTGTGGAGAAAGAGTCTGAAATAGAAGATATGGAAGTTGAGAAATAGAGCACTAAAGAACCAACCACAGAAGAGATGGAGAATGAAGATAGGCCTATATATCAACAAGAAGAGGAAGATTTGTCTCTACAAGAGAATATACAACAAGAAATAAGAGTCTCTTCTCCCTTGCCTGACACACTTGTTGTAGCTCCTTTGTTTGTTTCTCCTATTAATATTCCCTCTTTTGAATCTCCCTCTCCTTCCAAAATAATTTTTGACAACCCTCAAAACACTTTTGAAGATGTTCTCCATTCCTCAGGATCTATTCTTAGTTTGTCCTCCTCATCTTTTGATATTGGAGATACTTCTATTTTTGATCACTTTGTAAGAGGTGCAATTTTTACTAACACTCCACCTATTATTTCCATTACCAGTGCAAGTGCAGTTCTGGTAACACCAATAATGGAGACAAACCCTAATGTGACTACTTTTGTGCTTCCACCATGGTTGTCAGCTTATACACCAAAAAAGAAGAAATAAGCCATCTCCTCAAATGACTTTGATTTTAATAAGTTGGTGCCTATGAAAGTCAAGACCTCGAAGAAGGAAAATATTCTTTCAAAAATGCTTGGGGACAAGGGACACAAATTTTTAGAGATTGCAAGACCTCTACAAGATGCAACCATAGAAAATTTTTATATGAATGATTACTTTATCTCTAGAGTTGAATTAGGCAAGATAACTCATGAAAGTGCCAAGAATGATATGCAGTCATCCATGGACATCTTGATTAGAAATTTGATAGGGAGAAAGAAATGAAAGATCACTACAAAGCAATGATGGAATAGTTGACTGCAGTGGTAAGGAAAATCACTTTCAATTCATAAGTAGTAACTCTTGAGACCATTTTTGTAGAAGATCCCATCATTAAAAAAGTAGAAAAGACTCATCTCAAAGGAAAATTACTTGAAGATTACTTAAACAGGATACGTGCACAAGGAATTTCCCTACTTACAGAGCCATCTGAGAAGATAGATAAAATGAGAAAAATAAGACCAAAACTTGATGATCTCATTGATGTTGTTTCTCAAGATATTGAGAGCATAGAAAATAATCATGATAAATGGTTGGAAATGAGAAAAATAAAAATAGGCACTCTAATATCAATTGGCATCATTCCTAATAGAGATTATTATATAGAAACTAAAGAGGCATTGACATATAGGAGTCGTGTGCTTAAAGATTTGATCAATGACCTTGAAACTTCAAGGAAACTCAGTAAATAAAGTGATGTTAGTCTTTTCCATAACTTGGAGGAGCTATCTTACAAGCTCGTATCACAAGATAACCAATTTCTTTTTATAGAAGAAATGGTTCAAGAATTTGAAGATATGTTCCAAAAAGAATTAGAAGATAAAAAAAATTCAATGGCCTTTGTGGACAATATTCTGGACAATCAGTTAACTTTGGATAATCTAAAAACCAAGTTAACTAGTCATGCAAAATCAGTCACCACAATAAGAGATGTCATAGTTAGAGCCAAGATGATTTTCAAGAACACTGTTAGACTAGAAAGTATCGGGATGCAAGCAACTTTCACTATGTATGATGGTCACATGAAGAAAGATGGTGATACAAATTGAAGCAGTTTTTTTCCTTAGTTTATTTTCCATTTTTAAGATGTACTTTTGAAACAACTTTAGACATATTTACATGTACTTTTTTCATGTAGTAACATGTAAAAACATAGGAAGTCCCAAATCAATAAGGACTCCTATTTTTGAATAGGTCAAAGTAGTTAGGTTTTTTCTAAATTTTCTCAAGGCCTCTCCCTATAAATAAAGAGGGCCTCTATTGTAATGATCTACCTTTAGTTATTGAAGCAAAATTCTACCTAATTGAAGAGCATTTTAAGACTTTGGGTTCAAATTGTAAATCAAATTCTATCAAGTGAATAATAAAGCAAGTGATTGTTCAAACTTTGTGTTGAAATAACTTGTGTTATATTGGAAATTGTTCTTATGTCCTTTTCCTAATACGATCTTATCTATTTGATTAAATAGAAGTGTGAGTGAAAATAATCTAGGAGATGTTCTAAAGTTGATTGTAGAGAATTTGTGCTACAATAATTATTGTTAGTTTGTGATTTAGTGTTTTAAAGTAAAAGATATTGGAAAGGCTTTGAACTACTATTATCTTTTGTGATCATATATTTTGTCATAGTTTTCGGTGAAGACTTTGGGCTGCACCTCATTCTACTATGTTCTAAGTTATAAATCAGCAAAAGAAGCAATGATAGACTTTGTGCTCTCATGGGTTTCTTGGTTTTTTAGGTAGTATCAAGAAAGTATTCTTTTATTTTGTAAACATCATTTCTAAAAAAAGAGAAATAGATGATATGGTCTCACCCTTGAATTAGTATTTATTTTAAATTAGTTTGTGATAGTTTATAGGGACCTCCCCTTGCTGAGAGGAGAGATTTATCTCATTACATTGTGGTTGATATAACCATTTTACCTTCAGTTAGTTGAAGACAAAATATTTACCCAACAATTTTTTTGGTGACTCCGTTGAAGAACGAACGTGCAACTTGAAGCCTCACGCTTCGAGTTGAAGCATTTTCAGTTCTTTTCCATTTGTTGCAAAATTTTATTGGGTATACTACATTATTGCAGATTCATGGTATACACGAAGCAAGAGAGCTCAAGGTATTTTTAATCTTGTATTTGAGTTGATGCAGTAAAATAATTTTTGTCTTTTGCCTCTACAACCTTGCCTTCAGTGAACCAGGAGTTTTTCTCCTACCAATGCCAGGTCTTCAATACTAGGTGAAGTTTCTAGTTCTAATGCTAGCAGAGTTTTGTCTATTCATACTCCACAAAAGTTTATTATCCCACCTTTTAATCAATGCATCATGGTAGCCCAAGGCCCTTGGGGTAACACTTTTGGTCCTCTAAATCCAACCCCACCTTTGCATGAACTACCTCATAGTTCAAGAAAGGATTTTTCAAAGTTCTATGGTGACAAGAAAGTTCAACCTGATGAACATATTGCAGCTTTTTGCATAGCCTATGGTGTGATAGGTGTTGAACATGAAGATGTAACAATAAGGTTTTTTGTGGAAACATTGCAAGGTGCTACTACAGATTGGTTTTATCATCTTCAAGCTTAGACTATAACTAATTGGAACACTCTTAAGACCAAGTTTGAGGCTAGGTTCAAACTTGTAAAAGATGTACACACCTTATTGGCTTAGCTTACACAAATGAAGAATGAGCCTATGCGAGACTTCATCGCTAAGTTCTATAAACTAAAAAAAAGGATTCCTACAACTGCTCAGCCAACACTAGAGAATCTTAAATGTTTATTTATCAATTCTCAACTTCTTAAAGTGAGTTTTCTATTAAGGTAGGCTAGCCCCACAAATATTTCTGTAGCTCATATTTTGTCTACCAATGTTGAAGATGATCTTATCATTGCAAGTAAGATAAGAAGAGATTCTAATAGAAGTAGATTTTCCTCTTCTACTGAGAATTCTTCTATAAGGACCACGGACCCTATAGTGCAAAATTTAGCAAATAAATTATTAGCTCTGAAAAGGAAAATGTCCCAAGGTATGTCTGCCCCTCCTTCTTATCGAGATATACCAAGGAGGACATTTCCCAACAATTCATATCAAAGCAACACTACTAAAAATCAAGGGCAACCCAATCATCTTCCTCCTACAAAAGGGAAGCTTGCTATTGAAGTAGTGCCGATCAACTTAACAGTTGTTTATTATGAAGCTGAACATGATCATTCTTTCCAACCTGAGTTAGACTAGGAGAATGATGCTAATATCTTTGCAGAAGGAGAAGAATAATTAGTTGGTGACTCTACCATTAGTTTTTTAAATTACCAAGATGAAGCTAAAGAAGAAGAAGTGCATGATGGAGCATATGTTGTTTTTACTAGGTCCCAAAATTAGTCAACTCAACAAGTTGATAATAAAAAAGTAAGAAAAGAACCTCAACCAGTGATCTCAATTGCTAAATGGGGAACTCTGTTGCCTTTCCAATCAAAGGACCCAGTGGGCAATAAGCTAGTAAGTACATCTAACAATCCTATATCTTTTGCTTCTGTCCCTCAAACTAGTACTAAATCAAATAAAAATTAGAATGATGGATGTCCTTCCTCTATTTCTAGTTCATTCTAGTTATTTGACATAATAGATCATGCTAGGAAGACCAAATCCAAATATCTGAAGTTGAGTATTTATAAGCCAATCCTAAATAGTTTGATAGATTGGCTAAATACGTCAAAAACAAAACCATCCCTACAAAACAAGATTTTTCAAAAGTTACCCATAATTCTTCAAAGAACAAATCTATCCAAAATAATCTTATCACTACTCTCCTTGTTGCCTCTAGAAAAATAAAGCATTTCTATGTTTCTCTATTGGTAAATGGTCATAAGTTGAGCAATTACATAATAGATTCTGGAGCCTCTGATAATGTTAAAGGCATCATGCAAAAGTTGCTTCCTGAGAAGGAGGCCAAATATATCGTTACCCAAATGACAAATCCTGAAGCACAAATTTTGTTTGAGTCCTCAAGAATGGGTAATTATTTCTTATTCGATGAAGATGTTTCTAATTCATCAGATGAGAGTTCATCAGGTGATAGCTCAAACAATTCAAATAGAGAATCAAAAGAGTTTTTAGATGAAAGTTTAGGTAAAGGCATAATAATGTCAAACTCTTCCCTCACTGATGAAGAAGAATCTTATGATCAATGAAATTCAAAAAGATCAAATTTTAATGAGGTTTGGGTTTTAGAATTTGATGGCAATTGTTCCTCTACCAGTTCTAGAGCCAAAATTATTTTGATATCCCCATAAGGAGATATCTTCCCTTTCTCATACAAGTTGCAATTCAACAATACTAACAACACCACTA
This sequence comes from Torreya grandis, assembly GCA_037957365.1. Classification (NCBI taxonomy): domain Eukaryota; kingdom Viridiplantae; phylum Streptophyta; class Pinopsida; order Cupressales; family Taxaceae; genus Torreya; species Torreya grandis. The sequence goes on along the minus strand of JARHVA010000204.1, from coordinate 3,454,494 downwards.
AATACGAGTCATTGTTGCTCATATTGGAAGTTGATCATGCTAGAGGTGTTAAAATTATTCATGCTCGAGGAGATACCAAATTAGTGGTTTGTCAAGTGAGAAATTTGTATCAAACCAAAAATGAAAGATTGTGACATTATCACAATCACGTATGGGATTGCATTAAAATTTTTGATGTTTTCAATATATCTGTGATGCCAAGAGAGTTTAATGATCGTGCAGATCCATTAGCTATCTCTGTCACTCTCATGGTTCCTCATAAATATTTCAAAGGAAATAAGTACACTATTGATCTAGTATTTTGACCAAATGTACCTGATAATTTTGACCATTGGTAGGTGTTCAATGGTGATAATCAAATCATTGCTTTCTTGGAAAATATGGATAGCTTTGATGAACTCTATTTTGAAGGTAGTGAATCTCCACTATGGGAATATATTTTTAAAATAGATTCACAAACTGGTGAAGAGTTTCTTCAACTGAAAAGGAATAAAATTCCAAAAGGTTTGATTCCCTTGAAAAGCTATTTGATAAGCATGATAAATATATCAAGCAGCAACAACGACTAGATTCAAGTTCCTCTATGGAATTTGAGCAAGTAAATTTGAGTTCGAAGGTAGATCTCAAAATGGTCAACATTGGGAAATGTTGCACTGCCAATGAAAAGTTAAAATTTATTACTCTCCTTCACCATTACATTGATGTTTTGGCATATTCTTATGATGATCTGAAGTTCTTTAGGCCTAAGGAAATTCAAGAAATTCCCCTTAAAGCTGGGTCATTGCCTCACAAGCAAAAATAAAGGCAATACAACCCCAAAATATCAAGTACTATCCTTTCTAAGATTCATAAGATGTTGAATGCAAGAATAATTTTTTCAATTCATCATTCCACCTGGATCACAAACATAGTTCATGTAAGGAAGAAGAATAGAAAAATCTATATTTATGTTAATTTTAAGAATCTCAACTAATCTTCTCTAAAGGATAACTACCCCCTACCCATCATGGACAAAGTTTTGCAAATGGTAACCAGTTTAGAAATGTTATCTATGCTAGATGGTTTTTTAGGGTATAATCAAGTGGAAGTTAATGAAGCACATCAGTATAAAACTACTTTCACTACACCTTGGGGCACATTTGCATATCACAGAATGCCTTTTGGTCTTATCAATGCTGGTACCACATTCTAGAGAGCAATGGACCTTGCCTTCAGAGATGAGATAAGGAAGTTCATTGTGGTGTATCTTAATGACTTGACTATTTCTCCAAACATTGTCATGATCATGCACATCATTTATGACAATTGCTAGAATGCTATCAGTAAAATGGTATCTCTCTCAACCCTAAGAAGTCAATTTTTGGAGTTACAGAAGGTAAGCTTCTCGTTCACACTGTATCCTGAGAAGGCACTAAAATTAACTCAAAAAGAGTCAAATATATTCAAAGTCTTACTCTACCTACTAGTAAGACTGCAGTTCATTCTTTCTTTGGAAAGGTAATTTTTTTGTGAAGGTTCATTCTTGAATTTGTAGAGAAAACCTATCACATCATCAACATGATGAAGGGTAAGATTAATTTTTGTTGGACTACAAAAGGCAAAGTGACATTTGAGGATATCAAGAAGGCTATTGCTCATGCTCCAGTCCTTATTTGTCTTGACTATACCAAAGATTTTGTAGTATACAGCTACGCTTTTCAACATACACTTTCAACCATTCTGGTTTAGAAGAACAAAGAAGGTGTGGAATATCCTATATCATTTATGATTTTTCCTCTCAAAGCTCATGAATTAAAATATTCAAATATGGAGAAGAATGCTTATGTTGTGGTTAAGGTGGTAAAGCATTTTCAGTTTTATATCTTGAATTCACATACTATTGTTCTGGTGCCTGACACAATAGTAAAGTCTATTCTAACTCAACAAAAGTTTGGCACTAAAAGGGGAAATTGGATTTCTAAGATCTAAGAGTTTTATCTTGATATCAAACCTACTAAGCTTGTATGTGGAAGAGGTTTATGTCAATTGATTGTTGATAATGTACCAAAAGAGATCGGGGATGAAGAAGCAGAAGTTAAGGACATGCCAATAGTTCTTTTTATTACTAATACTAATGAGTGGTAGTCAAACATCACTCATTTTATTACCTATGGTGAGTGTCCTACCCATTTGTCTTATAAGGAGAAAAGAATTGTTAAGTTGAAGGCTACTCACTATGTCCTATAGGATAATGGTTTGTACAAAAGAAGCCTTGATGGAGTATTTCTTCATTGCATGGATAAAGCACAACAAAGTAGACTTCTGGAGTCTTTTCACAATTTGGCCTGTGGAGGGAATTTTTATACACCCATAACAACTCACAAGATTCTATGATCCAGATATTATTCCCCTACACTATTTCAAGATGCATATAATTGGGTGCGTAGGTGTGAGTTGTGTCAACAGTTCATTAAGAAACCTAAGTTGGCCGCATTACCTCTCAAGCCGATGGTGATTGAAGAACCTTTTCAGTAATGGGCCATCGACTTCATTGGTGTTTTGAATCCACCATCAAGTGGGGGACATGACTATGTTCTCACCATGACATACTATTTTACCAAGTAGGTGGAAGCCATCCCAATTAAGCGTGCTACTTCTGAAGTGGTATACAATTTCCTTAAGGAAAATATTATTTCCTAGTTTGGAGTTCCAAACAAGATTATAGTAGACAATGCTACTTGTTACTCTTCCCATAATATTACTGACTTTTTCTACAAACATGAGATCATTATTTCCCACTCTTCAGACTATTATTTGTATGGAAATGGTCAGACAAAATCAAGTAACAAGAATCTGGTTACTATTATCAAAAAATTGGTAGATGAGAATCAGATAACTTGGCATAAAGCATTGTCTCCTAAAAGGGCAATATGTATGTCACCATTTTAGCTTCTGTATGGTCTGAATGCAGAGATACCAATTACCTTAAAATTGCCAACACTGAAGTTGGCAAAGGTAGTAGAAGATAGTACTTTTGAAAGTTCTATTCATAAAAGGATCATATGCCTAATTGAACTTGAGGAGCAGCAAACTATGGTAGTGAACCATATTTCTAAGCATCAAATTCAGGTAAAGAAACTCTTTGACAAAAAATCAAGGACTCATGAGTTTTAGATTGGAGATCAAGTCTTGTTGTGGGACAAGAGGAGAGAACCAAAAGGAATGCATAGAAAGTTTGATTCGTTATGGAGAGGTCTATTCACCATTCATAAATTATATGGAGAAAATAGCTTCTTGTTGGAATATCAGGATAGAAAACCATTCTTGCTACCTCATAATGGGCAACATCTAAAACACTTCAATCCTTAAAGTATCAGATAAGTTCATTTGTACATTTGTATAATTTTGTGTTTCTGTTTAGTATTTTATGTCTTTTTCTTTTTGATAGCTTGAATTTGTAGCCCAATGGCATGGATGAAGGCACTTAGAGACTATATTTTTCTCCTTTTAATCATTTCAAAGTTTTATTGATGGGAGTTCCCCAGTTGGAGCTAGCTATTGTTCCCAAAATCAGCTACGCTCATTTTGCAGATAACCCCTACGAAACTTGTCTATTTCATAATCTACACTCTATGTTCATTGATAAAGACAAGATTCTCTTAATCTCAAGTGAAGTTTTATGACATCCTAGGAGAATTTGTGACATTCCCCCACCATGATTTCTCAAAAATCATGAAGCTTATTGTAGTCGTAAACTGATCAAAATGTCAATTTTGATCATTTTGGAGGTGTTAGTAAAATTTTGATTTTGCTCATGTAAAGTCGACACTTTTTGCCACTCTTACATGGTTTTTCTTTTTCACATGCTCGAGCAGCACTTTTTACCACCATTTCATGTTCTTGTTGCAAGTCACGTGTCAGGATGGCTGAAATCATCACCTAAGCTAGATTTCCAAGATCTTGAACTTCAAGTGGCATTAATGGCTACTCACACCAATCATTAAAAGCTTGTTTTCAATATTTTAAATATGTTATTTAATTATTTTTTCTTGTCATTTATTTATCAAATTTTCCTAGTTGATTCCTCAACCCTTCTCAAAATTGCTCGACCGTGGTGACGGAGGAAGATTTCAAATTCACCATCACCAAGCTTAGGGTTTCAAACTCACCAAGTAAGTCATTTTAACTTCTAGGGTTTCATATTTTGAGTGATATCTACTACAGATTGATATTTTCATTTTGCTTTGTATTTTGTGTCAAACCCTTGTTCTTTCATGCATTTGTGTCCTACATTTTTTTCCCTAATGAGCTTTGACGATGAAATATGTCAACCATTGTTCATGCCCTAGATTTTAATTGATGTGTGCCATCGACCTAACAAGGTTTTTTTCCCCCCAACATGCTGGTTGAAAACTATCTTCTAAGAACATTATGATGATAGTTATATTAGCCTCTCTCACATGTTCCTGTTGTGAACAAGTTATAAGCAAAGTTAGCATTTTTTGCCACTTATGTATTTAAACATGTTTTCAAGTGGAAGTGTATGGGTGGCAAAATCTGTCACCCTTATATGAAAATGTTACAACTCCGGTCATATGTGGTATAGGAAAATTTTGCCGCTCTAACATATAACACTTGTGATTTCCTTATTACCTACAGTGCTGACAAATTTTGCCACTCCAATATATAAGTCAAATTTCTTGGAACATGTGATAGAAACAAATTTAACCACTCTGACACTTGTGAAATATCCCTCATATGCAAGGGTGGAAAATTTCACCACCCATGCAAACATTTTCCCAAATTTTCTTAACTTTGGGATATTTTCAATTTTGTTTCTCTGAGCCTGCTTTCCTCTAATTTTTTTTGGATTGCTCACACTCTAGCCCTTTCAAGTGCATCTCCATAGTCATAATCATCGACATGCAATTTTTATAGATTACCAGCATTTCTCCTAATTACATGATCATGACTTTTTGTTGTAGTTTCTTCTATGGATCTTCTTTCTTCATCGACATCCTTTTGGTGATAGCTCATTCAGATGATTGAGTTGTCTTTAAGAAAGTCAAAAGCGATGAAGTACAAATATCAATGTGTTTTTCCAATCACCTTAGTTACTTATAATGTTGATGACATTAGAGATATGGAGATTGGCCATGTTAACATGGCTGAGTTTGTGCAGAAAACCAAGTAAGGCAATCCCAACTCTGAAATGAAGAAGATAATTGACAGTAACATTCATTTAGTATCTTCTTTCCTAGTGGCAGCCCATAATACAAAATTTGTCCTTCAGTGTGCTCAATTTTATAGCAAAGATACTAGGGTTGTGATGGACACTAGCGTCAATGTGATAATTAGACTAGATCCTGAATTCATTGATAAGGTGTTTATGTGCCCTCTTGCTATAGAAGTGATAAAAATTGATTTTGATGAAGCACAAAAATAGTATGACAAAAATATTGAAAAGGCAAAGAAGGTAATCAATAATAAATGGCTCAAGGTGGCCACAGAGTTTTCCTAAAAGTGACTTTATAGAAGAAGTTGGTGATCTGATAACTCTTCTTAGCAGGATAAGAGGTTTGTCCTCTTCCTCACAGTTTCAAGAATGGATGTATCCTTTCATCAAGGTAATACTCTAAGGAAAACAAACCATCCTCTGGGGAGAACAAATTAGTAATGCTTTGCATGAACAATTGATGAAGGTATTCACTACCTTCAAGTTCTACATGATTTCTTATCTGGTGTATATTTTAGCTTCTATGAGAATCTTTCCAGGTCTAACATTAGAAGGAGATAGGAGGGTAATCCCTGTGTATCAATACTATTCTCAATTAACATTGAAGGGTTTTATTCATCATTTTAGGAGAGTAAACGATGCTTTCTTCACAATATTCTTATGTCTTTTTGATCCTTAACTAGAACAAAGAAGAGTGTCAGATGAGGCTTGGACAGTAGTAAATTATTTTGGATGCATGTTCTTATAGTTTCTTTCTTTCTCATACCTGAGGGTTGGTTTTTTCCAAGGTCATCCTTATATGCTTCCAAGATTCCCCTTAGACAAACTAGTCTTAATGGAGTTATGTATAAAAATGATCATCATGCATAATAAACAAATGGAGCTCAAGAAGTCTAATTTGAAGTTCCTAGTTGAAATTGGTAGGTATTCAGTATTAACTGTTGCGAAGCCTAAGGCCATAGAAACTGAGATGCAGCTTGTAACCATGAAGCAATTCAAGAGAAGACCAAAGTTTGACTATAGGGGCATGAAAGACAAAATCAAGAGGAAAACCCAATTCCATGAACCTATGGTTGAAGATGTTTAGGTAAATTTAAGAACAGAATAAAATGTCAAAAAATTAGACTACAGTCGGTTATCTCTTGAGCAGATTGAATATATGGGACTTGTTGATATTATTGAGGATCTAATCGATGATGGGGAGTTGGTTGATGACACTTTCAAAGACTCTTAATTCATGAATATTATCCTTATATATCTTTATAACATCTCCAAATATAAAAACACTAATGTCTAATGGCAAATTTTAGACATATAGACCAATCTCTAGACCTCTCTCCTCACAGGCACATCATTATCAGATAAGTCAACTTATGAGAAACATTTTGTCATAAAAAATGACCTCTAAATATTCTATCCAATATGAACATGTATTATATGTCTTTAAAAACATATCCATGCAATTTTATTCATCCCTATTCCATGATAATACATCCCTAATCAACTTCTCACTTTTGCTTAGTTTTCTCACCGTTTACATCATTAGATATATTAGCGATAGGTTAACATGTATGACCATTTTAACATACTTGAAGGATATAACCTACTCATAAACCATCATGGACATAAAATACAAGTCTAAATCTTTGTCCTCTATCCATTTAGCAACTTTGATTTGGTCAACTCTGTCTGTTATAGCAAATTTCTAAGAAACAAGGCCTTTCCTATAGGGTCCACTCCCTCACCTAACAAACCAATCACACTTGGAGGTGACTCAGAGAGTTTAATATAGGTTCCAATCACTTATCTATCCATTTGATACCATTCTGGGCGGGTTTGAATAGGATATTTCACATTGGGTCATTGTTAGGGTTCTTTGAGGGTTTAAACCATCTTCCAATTTTAATAATCATTCATAAAGCATAGTCCCTCATTATAAAAACTAATAATTTTAACTTTGAGATAGGAACATTACCCATCTACCATGAATATCTTAGGTCCTCATGCATATGTTGTATGTGCCAATGAACATTTGAAACACCTTCTCCGATAGACAACTCTTCATTATGTGCATTTGAGAGACTTTAAAACTTCTTTTCATGTATTTTATTGCAAACCTTGACTTCATACTTGGTAAAAATACCTATGACAACCTATCAAACCACTTACATGCTCACATGCTTATTCTTATCTTGAAATCTAGATCTCATATCTCATTTGGCCACCATCTCTCTCTTTGCTCTTTAGACCTTGACCTACAAACTACACTAGGCCTTGAAACTGACCTTCAAACCATTGTCCAAGCTCTCAAAACCTCATGTACATTCCATATGAAATTTTAACATGCTAAAACAAATCCATATACCCATCATGTGCCTTGACAATAGATCATGATGCCTCATTGGGCCAAGCAGGGTCTAGAACTAGTCTAGCTGTAGATTTGGACTAAAGTACTTAACCCTGTAGGATTCACCTTGAAACTCTCCTAATTGATCCAATGCCTCTTTTTTATGCTCAATAAACCTTATACAATCACTCATGCATGTTTGTACTTATCTCACTAACTCATCATACTTATACCTTCTCATAAGGTCTCTATATGCCATGACTAGTCTGAAGCTACTTAAGCATTTGACCTTCATGCCTCTTTTCATGTTATCAATACCTCACTATTATGCTCATCATCTCATTCTCATGTCATATAATGAATCTCATGTTTGAACAATGTCAAACATCCTTCTACAACCTTATCTCACCATGCAACCAAGATTATGCCTTTACACAAGGACTTTTCATACCATAACTAAGCTTCACAAGCCACCTTGTCCTTAAGGATACTTGATATCAAAATTCTATAGGCTTTAAAGGACAAGGATATCCAACTCACTATGCCATCATGCCTCTTCATGAAAAATTCTAGGCATCCTATGCACTTGACAACAAGGACCTTCCATGCTGACCTTCACATCACTCATACAAACATAAGAACATATACTAATCATATCTTACACTCAAAATCACAATAATAGTGATCAATATTCTCTCTCATAGCTACACTCTTTCATGACCTCATGAAGACCTTAACCTCATGACTATGCCAACTGACCTTCAACACTTTAGCTTGTTACAACATAATACTCACTAGAGCACCACTGAGACATAAATGACAATAATAATGATAACCAAATGACATCAACCTTCATAAGCACCTTTTACATCAATCTTCACAAGATCACTTTTGGAACAACAAAGATAATCAATTATAACAACAATGATATCAACCTTCTCAAGAACCTTTGACATCAATGAAAACATCAATTCTAAACCTTAACAATAGGAAAAATGCTCAACAATCTTCCTAGGCTTCAATGAAATCTTGAAATTCATTTTATTCATCATCTACCATGGAATAGTATTTGGATTCATCTTCTTGTGTAGAATTGTAATTTTCTTCATTATCTTCTTGATATGTGATATGACATTTCCATGGAATTATTTTAGGTATAATAATTTATGGACCCTTATTTTGGGGATGTTGTATATCCATGCTTCAATGTCCTCGCCTGTATGTAAATCTAATTCTTCATGTTCAAGTTATATTTCTCTCTTATTATTTGGTTCAAAATCTCTATTCAAATGTGTCACTTTTTATATTGCATATATTCCTTGAAATTTATCAAAATCATTCTCAGTGTCTTAGTTTTTCCATACCACTTTGGTCTATGTGGCACTTATGTTAGTTTATAATGGAACATGTACCATGATTTCATTCCCTTCAGATTTTATTTATTCATCTTCAAGCTTGAAAATGTTTATATAATCCAGAAATAAACTTAGAGCTAATAGGACAAAGTATGATGGATTTTTGGAGGAGCATTGCATGACCTCAATATCAATTGTTTTTTATATCCTTACAATTTTTACCTATACTCCCTTTAGGACTACTAATGGTGCTTTTAGACTTTCATCTACCATTACAATATCATAATTTACATAGTCTAAATTAGGTCTATCTAACACTTCTCATGTTTTTTCTAACATTACATTTACATTTGCCCCTAAATCCAACAGTGCTCTTGTGAAACTATGACCTTATACCTTTACGTCCAAGTATACTGAAGAATTATTTCTTGATCTTTTTGTTTAGAATACATTTTTATTTTTGGTTTTATTTTTCATAGTTCACTACATGCGATGTGTGCATTATTGGTTATTCTAGTATTTATAAAAATTGTTTGAGTTTGTGTAGATATTGGTCATTCATCATTGGGTTAGTTTTTTTAGTCCTCTCATTTCTTACTTTTGAAAATAGTTTTCTTTTTCTTCTTTTTTTTGTTGTGATTTTTCAATTAGATTTTTACTAAAATGTATTTTTTGGTCATGGACTTTTGGATTGGGTTATTTTTCCTACTCCACTTTAGGTGATTATTATGGCTCTATCATTATCTATAGGTTTATGAATATTTACTTTAGTGGTTTTCTTAATTCTACGGTCTTTTGCTTTTTTTTCTTTGAGTTTTTTGGATATCATCTTGCCTTGTGATAGGTTTTGGGTTATTGTTTTTTTCTTTTCATCATTACTTTACCGAGTGATTCTTGACAAATTTTAGGCACCTTTGTTGGATTCATTAATGTCCTTTGATTTTGATTCACGCATTTTAAATAACTGTATACCTTTCAAATAGGTATACACATGATGGTTACGTCATTCATGAAAAAATGCACATTCTCTTTGTTTGTGTTCATTACAGTTGCATGTCATGTGTCCATCCTTTTCACACTTATAATAGTTGTGGGGTCCTTGGTCTGGAGAAGTTGGTCATCCTTGGTAATTCCCACCTTATTCTCCTTGATAACCCTGATATCCTTGATAGGTATTTCTATAATACCCTTGGTATCTTCTACCTCTGTCTTGGTAGTTATTTCCTTGGTACCCTCCTTTGTATCTTCAGTGGTATCCTAGATTATAGTTATTGCTTTGATATGCTTCACGATATTCAAGTATGTATTTGTTTATTTGGTAACCCTCATGACATCCTCCATGGTATCCAGGGTTGTAATTATTTCCTCGATATCCTCCTTGATAATTATTATAATTTTGATATATGGGGTTGGTTATCTAAGGAGGCAATATTGGTGGTTGATATTATGTTTAAACATGTTGTGAAGGATTAGTATTGGTTGTCACAATTAAAGAAGTATATATATTATTTTTAGTGGCTTAGGATGTTGCTTTGGAATCTTCCTCTTTTAGTTCCTCTAGTGCAACCACTTTGGGACAAGTTTGTTGATTATGGCCAAATGACCCGCACATTGTACAATATATTAATTTAATTTTTCATAGAGATAATTCCATGAGAGGGAATAAAAGTTGAGGATTTTGATCATAGATCTTAGATTCCACAATATAATTTTTAGCTTATAATTATGTTTTAAATTAGTGGCATCATCCTAGTTGGTTAGGCTTGTGTTGTCACTATGCTCCTAGCTTTATCAACATGTGAAAATTCAATTTTACTATGTCCTTATTCATAATATAGTTTGAACCATATTTTAGTCTTGTAGTGAAACCAGATGATGGTATGTTTATCTCATATTTCATTTAAATTTCTTGCTGCAATATTAATTATACTAGTTCCTACTCCATTTTTTAAAATTTTATCTGCATGATTATATATTTTCCCATCCTCCATGTCTATGCTTATAAACAGTCAGCCATCTCTAGTGATTTAGTGAATGTTTTGAATTTTTATTAACTATGACAGTTCTTAGGTGTGGTAATAGATGAGATATAAACCACTCTATCTTTTGTTGTTCTATCAGAGGTTCTATCAGCTTTCTTACTACATCTTTAAGTCATTTATCAAATTATTTTACTGATTCATTATCTGCCTAAATGAGCTCCCTCATTTTTTGTATACTTTATGTGGGGGTATATAGGTATTAAAAATCAATCTTGAATGCATATTGTATGTCTATCCATGACTTTTTGTGTGTGGAGCTAATTTTCATTGACCATTTTGATGTTTCATCTTTCAATGTTCTCACAAAATCAAATAACTTGATTATCTGTTATATTTTAATTTCCCAGTATACATCTAATACAAAAATATGGGCATTCACATATTTGGTGTCTTTATCTAAAATTGGTAGTTTAATTTTTTAGGGCATTTTATTTTGCTTGGAATTTGATTTTCTGCTTGGTGATTGATTGTTATTATTTTACTGCCTTGTAGCCTTTTTTATTTTTATTGAAGGTTTTGAATGATTGGATGGAGTGAAAGTAAGCTTTGTTTCACTCTAAAATTGAAGTATGTATCAACAAAATTGTCTTAGAATTACTAGTTGTCAAACTAGATATGGTGTGAGTGAAATTGTTGATAAAAAAATGTATTGAATAGTTTCAAACTTGAAAAGATATGTTTGCTAGTCTAAATTACTATATACCTATAATAATATCAGAGATAAAAAATTAAAAAAACCTCTCAATTTTAATTAATATACCACACTTCTATTTTGTGTAACTTTATTAAATAAATAAGGCTTAAAATGAATCTTTTATAAAATAACTTGCATGACAAGTTATTTCAAAAAAATCATAAAATAAAAACCAAATAAAAAAAATTACTTGAAAACAAAGTAATATATAATTATAATTATAAAGTTAGACTCTAATACAACTTCAAATAATTTAAGCTAAACTTAAGAAACAACTAAGAGTACCACTAACATTAACTAAGAGATTTTTGGTCATCATACAAGAAGTCACAGTCAATTGACTACCACAAGCTATAATTAAACAAAAGTGACATCCCAAATTTCATTAAAAACAAGAATTGAATTAAATACATTTTAATCGCTTAACTAACACTAAAAGTGTGCCCCACTACTTGAGAACCCATTCTAATACTTAGATAGTGAACTTGAGTTAACTGACAGTTCTAGTTATTTTAAGAAATCATTAGAAAGTATCTAAAAGTGAATAAATAACTAATTAAGATCATAAATAAATTAAATATAATTTAAAAACACTTAAAAAACTAAATATACTAAGTCTAAAAATATAATTCAAGTGTTATTATTGGCTTCATACTCAACATTCCCCCTTTAATTCAAAGAGGTGAGCTTCCTATCATCTCCTTGAATCTGCCATAGATATTCTTCAGAAATATCAACCATATTACTTGTTTAAAAGTTTATGTAAGGGATTTGTATTTAGATTTAGTATAGGATAATTAAAATGTGGCCTTTTTTTTTAATACTAAGAAACCAACCCACTTTTTGATGTGAAGTAATAATCTGAAGTTGACTTCTTATCATCAAGAGGTCCTCCTTAATATGAATCGATGTATCTAATAAGTCATAAAGGCATTTTTAGTCTAAAATTAATACCATGACTATAAGTACCTCTCAAATATCTTAAAATTTTCTTTATTGCTTTCAAATACTTGAGTGACGATTTACTCATAAATCTAGAAACTAGTGAGACCCTATAACTGATATCAAGTCTTATCATAGTGAGATACACCATGATTATAAAATTATTCTCATCATTTGAAATAATTCCATCCTCCCTCATAATAATTTCTCCACTTGTAATTGGAGTGTCTTTAGGCTTTGAATCTTGAATATTGTACTTCTTTAGCATGTCTTAGGCATACATGGCATGACAAATAAATACTTCCTCTTTATTTTGATGGACTTCCATGCCAATAAATTATTTTATAAGTCCAATATCAATACCTAAAACTATAATTTTATATATTATTTTAATCTCTTCAACATATCCATAGAGTTACTTATAAATATCAAGTCATCTACATAAAGATAGACATATAAAACATTAGAATTCAATGCTTGTATGTAAAGAGTTGGTTCATTTTAAATTCTTAAAAAGACTTGATCCAATAATTAATTATAAATTATTGATTAATAATACGTATAAGCTTGATTAATCCCATAAATATCTTTATTTAAATTATATACTAAAAAAATTTACTCTTTACCTCAAAACCTTATGACTGTCCCACATATACTTCTTCAATCACTTCATTAAGGAATGTACTTTTAACATCTATTTAACAAATTTTTTTAGTATCTATAGTAATCAATAGTATTATAATATCTTGACATGAAATAGGAACATAGGTTTCACATTATTCAACCCCATATGTTTGTGCAAATCCTTTTGCAACAAGTCTCTCAAAAAGAGCTAGTATTATTTCTTGTTGAACTAGAAACATATGTAGGACTTTGTAAGCCGTTAAAATAAAATTCAATAGGTTGACCCCATTCAATTATTAAATTTTTATCTATATTTTTAGAATTGACATACACCTCATTTTCAAAAAAAATATAATCCCTAGAAACAATTATAGATTTACTGGTAAGATTATAAAACTTGTATATTTTGATTTCATCACTATATCATGTGAAATTATGATTGACACTCTTAGGATTAAAAAATCAATCTTAATTTTTATTTTATTAATTTTTATACTACTATTTATTTTAACTTGGATGAACTTTCCATCTCTTAATTGCTATTGGATTTTGAAGGAATCGTCTAACTTGTTGAAATCATCTTTGTGACTTGTCCCCTAATTTGAACAACCTGAGTCAAGAGACAACAAATTATTTACTTCCTATATTTTTAAAAAAATATGTGAGACAATAATTTTATCCCTCTTGAAACTCACTTTTATCATCTTGAAAATATTTCTCTTTGTTGATTGACTTGATTTTTAGTTGTTAGTATTCTGCAATATTTTATCATGTGTCTTAGTTTTTTATAGTAATAACGAATAAAGTATTTATTGCTCTTAGTTGTGAATTTTTATTCAAATTTTCCCTTTAAATTTAAGTTTTTTAAACTCTGTTGATTCTTATTTTTATTTTTCTCTTTGGTATTTGAAACTTTTGCCTTGGTTTCAATTTCTTGTTTTAGACCATGTTCTAGATCTCTTACATATAATCTCATATTATCCTCATGAGACAAGAGAGAACCCATTAACTCATCAACACTTATAATGTTCTATCTTTGCACTATTCAATATTTATCATAATATTTAGTCAATTTTATCTTAAATATTTATTATTATAATACTATCTTGGATAGTTTCTCAATAAACCCTCATTCTATAAATTAAACCATTTATCCTTATGAAATAATCTCTATCTCCTTCAAAATCTGACATTTTTAAATTCTAAAAATTAATTTTAAGGGTTTAGATTTTTACTTATCTTACCTTAATAAATTTTTGATATGAAGTCTCCAAGGTATTCTACGCCTCATGGGTATTCTTGTATCCTATAATTATTGAATAAATGCTTAGGTCTATGGCACTCTGAATATAAAATAAAGCTTGTGCATCTCCTATTTTTTCATTTTTTTTTATGATTTTGTGTTAAGGTGTTCCAATATTAAGGTGGTGTATATCCATGGATAAAATTCTCTTAAACTTATTTACACATAATAATCATCTTCAATTGATTTTTTCCAATACTCGAAGTTGTCACCATTGAAAATATGAATATTCAAGAAAACAAAATTCATTGAAGCCATTGCATCTTTTGAAAATGGCTTGAAAAATATTCTAAAATTTGATTGAACATGGATATAATACCAAATTAATATTTTTAATGATTATATGGAGTAAAAATATATTTTTTTACTTTAAATTTGAAATTATGTATCAACAAAACTATCTCAAAATTATTAGCTGTCAAACTAGTTGTGTTGTGAGTGAAATTATTGATCAAAAAAATATTTTGAATAACTTCAAACTTGAAAAGATATGCTTATTATTATAAATTACTATATTCTTATAATAATATCAGAGATAAAATATATAAAAATATTCTTAATTCAAATTAATGCACCATATTTCTATTGTGTGTAACTTTATTAAATAAATAAAGCTTAAAAAAAGCAATTTACAAGATAACTTGCATGACAAATTATTTCAAAAAAAATATAAAGTAAAAACTAAATAAATAATTTTACTTGAAAATTAAGTAATCTATAATTATACTTATAAAATTAGACTCTAATAATATTAAAGTTAAATTAACTAAAGATAAACTCAAGAAATAACTAAGAATACCACTAATACTAATTGATAGCTTTTTGGTTATCATACAAGAGGCCACTCTTAGTTGACTACAATAAACTATAATTAGATAAAAGTGGCATCCTAAATTATCTAAAAATAAATAATTGATTTAAATACATTATAATTTCACTTAAATAACACTAAAATTGAGACCCACCCCCACCACTCGAGAACTCATTTGAGAACTCAAATAGTGAACTAGTGTTAATTGACAGTTCTAACTATTTTTTAAGAAATAATTATAAAGTATCTAAAAATGACCAAACAACTAATTAAGTTCATAAATAAATTAAATAACCTTCCAAAACACCTTAAAAATTAAAATATACTAAGTCTAAAAATATAATTCAAGTGCCTATATTAGCATCATACTCAACATTTCTTTTATTTTTCCTTTTCCTTTTGGTATTGTTATTTTTCTATGCTTTTCTTTCTTCCTTTATCTCTTTGTAATTGGATTTCAATTTATGTTTTGCCTAGTACCACTTAAAATGCTCTTACTATCAAATATTCATTTTTTTTGTGTGTAGTTATTATGCAATTCTTCTCCTATACCTATATTTTATTTGAGTGGTGTCTCCTTTTAACCTTTATCTTTTGAAGTGGCATGGGGGACAACGATTGGTTCAAGGGGTTCATCTCCTCAAACATTGTTTTTCAACTTATTCACTAATTTTATCACTTTATTCACTAATTTTATCTTTTTACTCATTATTCACTAATTTTATCTCAATTTATTCACTAATTTTATCTTTTTACTCATTATTCTTAGCTAATATTTCTTCTTTATTTTATTTTTCATCATCCATTACTTCTATTCTACTATTTCCTTCTTCTAGTCTTATTTCTTATCCGTTGCCTCTAATCACTTTTCTTATTATTTTTTGTACTAATTTTTCTAGATCTACTTCTTCTTTTCTATCACTTCCTTCTCCTTCTATATTTTCTTCTTCCTCTATTTATTTATTTTGTTTCTTATTTTCTCCTTTCTCTATTTCCTTATTCTCTTTCTTTTTTCCTACTTATTTTATCTGACTTAGTCTTCTTGTATTTGGAAAAGAACTTATTTGCCTTCCGCTTCTAAATATTATATTATTTATATTTTCCCTAATATTTTTATCATATATTTTATTGATTCAGTTATTCATTTTGATAATTTCATGTGTTTTCTTTCTGCCTCTTGCATCCACTTTCAGTCTATTTCCCATATTCTTGCCATCCCTATCATTGGTATAGGCATCACTACTACTAGTTCCAAGTTTTTTGTGATTCATAATTACTATTTTTCTCTTTCTTCTACTTTTTATTCCCTTGGCTCCACAGAATCCTCACACAATACCATGATCACCTATTCTCTCTTCAAGCTTAATTACTTCCTTCTTTCTTCTCTTTCAACTTTTAGTTTTTCTAATTTTTCTTCCATTTTTTTGACCTTTGATTTTAATTTCAGTTGTTCTTCTACCTTTCCATTCTTTTTTTAATACATTTTATTCTTCCACTACCTTATTTTCTTTTCTTTTCTTTTGTGGTTTAACCAATCATTTTTTTTGTTTTCCATGTCTTCTACTTTTTCTTATCTCTTCTAATCTTTGTCTCGTCACTAATTTTTATTGTGATTCTTTCTTTATTTTCATTAATATTTATTCCATTTTCCCCCCAAGTGTTATGTTTTATCCTTTAATAGCCATCTCATTTTGGATCCTCTTTTTAGGATCCATCTATTGCCTTTTGTCATTTCCTGGGTGTTTGTCTCCTATAGGAACTTTCTATTATTTTTATTAGGTCACCTTCCACCAACAATATACAAATTAAAGTTGGAACTTTTTAAATAAATATACCTCATGGAATTTCTATGAATTCTCATTTCTTTGCTTCGAAACTCATCCAACCATATATTTTTAAGGGTGTGATAAATGAATCTAGAGTTGTCTCAAACCAATAATCTACCATGTGGGTCCATGGCTTGTCTCTCTCTTGTAGTTTTTGTAATTTATCTATTATCTAATTAATTGGTTTGTTAATTTGTACTCTAGATTATTTTGTTACTTTTTTTAACCTTAGTATCCATGACCATAATAAGTCTTTAAATAATACTTAGTATTATTCATCCTTTGGTTTATAGAATTCATCTTCTAATTAATCCATAGTAGTCTCTATTATTTTTTATTATTGTTTAATACATTATTTTATTATCATGTCTTACCAATGTTATATTTCCCTTGTTGATGGTTTTTAGAACTCCAGAGAGTACTTTTATCTATTCATTAGTTTGTGTGAAGCTTGGGCTCTGACATCAAATTTTGACATGAAAATGATGTCAACCTATGAATTCATAGTTTGATATTCCATATTACACTAATGTACAGAGAAAATATCTGTGTATTTTGGTTACATATGTATTAATCATAAAGGAACATAACACACATGATGCATATAAAGCTTCCAAATTCCAAATAGAATTATTATTAATATAATAGATGTAGTTACATATGATATATTAGAACACAGTACTCATGTTTATATTTGTTTTATTCTTTTTAAGAATTAGGTGTATAATTCCTAAGTAAATAAAGTTTTGAGTAAATGTAAATCAATAATTAATGTGTCTTAATTAGCCTACTAATTTGTGTCAACAAATATGTACTTTACCTTTTTCTAAAAATAGTAAGAAGTGTGAAAAAATCAAACTTAGCTTATTCTAGGCTGAAACGGATAAGGTCAAGTCTATAAATTACTATGAAAGGATGGAAGACTATCATAAATAGGACCCAAAACACTACTTCTTGATTGGATAAGAGTGCCAAACTAAGGACACCCTATTACTTGGTGTTGTAGTCCACTTTTTGACACTGTTGTCCACTTCTAGTGATGTTGTCCACTTTTGGTGTTATTTTCATGGTGGTTTGAATTTTTTGGGTTATACTCGGTAGGCCTATGTGATTTGGGCAACAATTTAGCTGATAATTTAGGTGATGGTTCCACCCCAATTGATGATGAAACTTTTGGGAGCCATAACTTTTGCACCGTAGCTCCAATTGACTCACCATTTGAATCGTTAGAAAGCTAAGAATGAGGAGAATTTGGTGAGATGTCATTGAGATTTTCTCAATGGATTTTGAACCTTGAAAACCCAATGGAAGCACCCTATATTTTAATTTTAGTAGTGTAGTCTAAAAATAGTAAGTTTCTAAAAATAGTAATTCTTCAAATTTTGTATTGTTTTAAATCATGGAAGTCAAAACACTTAATCTCCCTCAATATTGGTGACCTTCCACATCCTCCCCCTACTTTAAAAATGTGTATAAATGAATATGTAACCCAAAATGGAAATCAGACATCTCTTCCTAGATATAAGCATATAGTTGTATTGCGATCTTGAGTAATAAAAACATCTCTTCTCAGAGAATTTATTGTTACTATGTTATTTTTGTGTTCTTTAAATATTTATCAACCAAAAATTCTAAGTTTTAGATCACTGTGACACATTGGTAGTGAAATATTGAAACTTAGATCTATGTGGAGCTCATTGCGTGTTTGATTCAATCTTCAAAACCTTTAGGAGCCCCTAGTACTTGAACTTGAGTATCAAACTTGGGAAAGAGAGAAAGGGTTAGTGTGTAAAATATATGTTGGATGCACTTCACAACCTGTGTGTGGGCACACGACCTACATACCAATATTCTAAAGAGGGATCAAGCTAATGTCATTCTCCCATTTGAAGTGTTTGGTGCAATTATGTGATGTATATAACTAGATGCAAAACTAGAATGTACTTTGGATGACTAGGGATTGGTATGAGTGCTTAAATAGACTTGAATTGGTCTTGGAAGGTTGTATGCATAGAATAGGGAAGAGTGCTTGAGTGTACTTGCTTGTATTCTTGCTTTTTTTTTAATGAGTGTAAACCCTTTTAAATAGACATTTAAAGTCCTTTTATATGGAAATTAATGATCATGGGTTAGATGAGCTTGCATTAGGTAGATAGGGTAAAAAATAAAGATTTAAGAAAATCTAACCATTTAAGGCTAAAGTGAACTTGGACAATAACACCAAAAATAAGACACCCCTAAATTTTGGTGCTCTTGTCCAAATTGGTTAATATTGTCCTAAGAGGATGAGACCTGTGGGGATGGATCTAGGTTCAAGAGGGTTGTCAGGGTCTCAAAAAGCTAAGTCTGAGAAGCTATGGGTGACTGAGAATCAGTGAAAGTCTAGCTGAGAAGAGTTGAGTGAGTAAAAAAGAGGACCTATAGGTTGGGTGCTATTAGCCATGCTTAAGTCATCCAATTTTACATTTTATATGATTACATTTGCCCCTCCTTTATTCTAGTGATGCATCAAAGTGAAATACTAGGATAAAGGAAAAGTAGAAAGCATACCTAAACTTACCTGTAAGGGAAAGGCTCATGAAGTTATGTGATTTTGGATGTGCATAGAGAGAGCACGTTGTGATGTGTGAATTTGCAAATAAAAACATAAAGTAGATCAGTTCTTACTAAATATGTTATATCTAAAATAAAAATGTACAAAAGCTGAGTAAAAGAAGAGAGAGGAATGAATACACCTCACCGGCTATGTGAACCAATACAAAACCTATTGTGATGTTGGATTGTAATGAGTATGTGCTGAATCAAGAGTAATAACATGAACAAAGTTGAGTGCTCAATTCCTCTACATGTGGCTCAAAAATGCAAAGGCTAGACCTTTGGCTCCATCATCACCAATTAAGTGAAGTTAATGAATCATGCATGTGATAATCGATGTCTAGACTGTATGTCCAATCACTCTGAATAGGTGGCTCAAGAATACAAAGATTGGCCCTTTGGCTCCATTGTTGCCCTGTGAATTGAAGCTATGAAGTGATATCGATATAAAATATATGTCATATGAGATGTCTCATAGAACCCATGAATGTGCTATAAATTTGACACTATGGTATGGATAGTCGAATGTGTGTTGGAAACTAGGCCACTCTTAGCCATTTCAAAAGATGGAGATTATGCTTGTATGAAAGCCACTTTGAAACTTATGTATTAGGCTTATATGAAATCCAACTTAGAAACTTGGGTAATCAAAAATTTAAACTTGTATGAAAGTTTAACTTGAATGTGATGCCAACCACCTTCAGATGGAGTAAGGCATGCAACTACTAAGAATGCTTGGAATAAATTAAACTTAGAAACAAAAAAAATCAATGTGTTATGCACATTGCCCTCAATCACTAATGTCTAGAATGTGGATTCTAATTTGGAAGTTATGCCAACTACCTAATCTAAACTAAAAGTGAGAACCATCATGTTGTGTATGATAACCCCCTACATCTGAGAAAAATGTGCTATAATTGTTGAATCTGAAGGATTTGGAAGTGCAAAAATTGTCTCTATACTAAACTTTTTGCCTATTTCTGGAAACCTTAAGTGTTTTTTTTCCTGGATAGGAATGCCAAACTATGGACACCCTTATTTTTGGAACTACTATCTATTTCTAGTGCTACTATCAATTTTTGGTGCTACTATGCATTTTTGACGTTGTTGTTTGATGTGAAAATTAACTGCTAATTTGAGATTGTTCATATTTTTTGCTCTGATTTGATCAGTTTGACCTCTGGATTCTATGCTAATTATTTTGAATGTTGCTATTTTGATTGCTAAGAGGTATTATCTATGTGATAAAGCCCCTATTTGATGTCCCCTCTTCTGAGGGTAAGAATGATAAACTTGAAATGACTACCCTCAGAAGAAAAAATTCCTGCAAGCATGTTAATCTAAATATATATATGATATAACATTTGATATTTGACAATATATTTTAAGATATAACAAATTTTTGTATCAAGATATTGTTAGATCAATAGGGGTATGCCTAGATAGATAAAATAATGTGAAAGCATACACAAAGTACTAAACTGGAACTATAAATATTAATTATTAGCTGTTATTTGGAGGGATGGAGCATGATGTCCATCATGGCATCCAAGAAAGCAAAGAAATGTATGATATGGATCATGACATTGCACACAGTTGACAAGCAACAAGTAAACGAGCAAGAAGTAGATGGGCCAAGGGGCCATGCAAACAAGGGAAATGGGTACATGTCACTCAAACTAAAAATAAGAATGGAAGGCATGTTCAAATGCTACATACACATGCAACTAAAATAATCAAATTTGGCACACAGGCCACAGACACATAGAGGAGTACAAACAAAGGACATTGGAAAATTTCCTAAGGCACACATATGAAAAAGAAGCAAATGAGATTGGCAAATATCCTAAGGCACAAGCAGGAGACAAGATGGAATTGAAAATGCAATCACACAAGCTATGTTAAGCAAGCAAAGAAAACATGTAATAACTAGAAAGAGACAAGCACATATAACTGATAAAAACAAATGTGAAAGTGTGAAAAACATATGTAGTACAAGACTAGGTATATGATAAGAAATACACAAGTGCTAGATACTAGTGAGATGTCGATATAGTATTTTGTGTAAGCTATAAAGTAATGTACATCAACATGATAACTTAGAGTGTGTGGTGTAGGAATGTCATAACTTGGATGGTGTAACCATGTAGAAGATGCCCCCAGTGGGTATGTATATCAATGTGTGTCTCGAATGTAGAAGTAGGAATGCCCCCTCAATGGGTAGAATGAAGTAATCAAATAGCTAGGTGTCATTGCACACACTCAAAGAAGATCAAGTGAAGCATGATAATGTATAAAATTGACCTACAATAGCATGAAACAAATGTAAGTCCTAGCATGATAGTAGTGATGTAAAGCATGGATGATGCACACAATCAAAATGTTTTTGGTGTTTTTTTGATATTTTTTGAATGTTTTTTTAAATTATTTGAACTATGTACAATCAAGCAGGAGAGATTATGTACAAGCAATATTGAAAATAAATGATACTAACCGATGAGACTCCCTATCATGGTGTCCTGTATCAAACAACTGAATCATGCATGATTGTGAAGCATAATTGAATGGCTGATAACATGACTTTGTATATTTGGATTCATCATCAGTATCTTGAAAATCATAATAACCTGTATTGTTTCACTCATCATTATCATCTTGATTTTGAACCAATGGAAGCTAGTGTTGACTGTTATTGTATTTGGATATTTTTCTTTGATAAATTATGTCTATGAATGATTTGCCTTAGGATATTCAATAAATCCCAAACCCTGTTGACAAACATTATCATATGTTAAAATAGGAGTAACAATACCTTGATCATGTTTGCCCAACCCTTAACCTTGATAATCAAACTATTTTAGATATCTTTGACCAAACCCATACTACTTTGAAAGTTGATCCTCATTTTGGAGAGGTATATTTGCATATTTTTCATGTTTGACATGTGCTTGTGGTATTTTTTGTTGCTCTGATTTTCCTTGTTGATCCTTGTGTTGTTTTGAGTTCTACTTTGGTAACCACTTTTGTACTATTTTTGAATTTGACCCTTTGTGAATGTATTCCTGTGTTGTTGTGGATTGCTTGACTGATTTACTTTGTATAAGGTCCTCACTAACAATTATCTATTGTATATGATTTTTCAATGCCAAACATGTATCTGTGTGATGCCCATGCATTCTATGATATGCATAATAATATCTAGATCTTCTCACTAGATGTAGAGGAGGTAGTTTGATCAAGTTAGATTTAATCATTTCTCTTTGTAGCTCACTTGAACTCTTATTTAATCTTTGAATGCTTTTTGAATCACTAGTTGTAGAGTTACTTTGTTGTGATTTATTGTTTTGATATGTAACATTGTTTGCAACCAATTGACTAGGTGAAGGTGCATATACATGATTGACACTAGGGTGTCTTTAAAGCTTTTATATCATAATTTGATTTTCCAATGTTGTGTATCTTCATGTAATAATTGATTTTACATTTTTAAATCTAAGATTATCTTGTTCATACTGGTGATTTGATCATTTAGAATCTCACGAGTGCAAACCTTAGTTGCTTCCAATTTAACATGTACGCACATATGTTGAAGAGGTTTTGAAAAAGCTATAGGCTAAATATATGCATTAGGAAAAATAGTAGAGGCTACCTCACCTTTTGGAGGGGTGATAACATGGACCTAGTTAGAGGGAAAGTAGCTATCACCCTCTTGAGGGAGAGGAGGAGAAGAGATTTCTTTCCTTTGCATAAGATATGACATTGAAACAAGCTAAAGAGGCATATACATCTAGGTAAAAACTATGAATATAGGCAAAAATGCATGTAAGTGCAGTTATAAATTGTATATCAATATAATTATAAAGAACATTCCACATGAAACATATCAAACAAGAGATAGAAAGCATGAATTTGTGCATGTATGCATAAGAAACTGTGACATGTGCTATGACATTTCTAATGTGTTTAGCATGATAAACTTGTATATTTCTCCCTATGAGAGATAGAGATCAAAGGGTAGAGAGCATGGATTTGTGCAATAATTCATAAATATATTTAAAATGTATTATAACATTTGTAATGTGTTTAGCATGATAAGCTTGAAATTTTTTCCATATGAGAAATAGAGAATATGCAAAAGAAATATTGAAATCTTGTGCAAGTTTAGCAATGAATTTTATAATATCATCCATTATAATGACAAATAATCATGAAATGTAGAGAATGAAACTTTGTACTAAGATATGATCGACTTCATCATTCATGTACATGATAGGCCCCATTATGGTTTCTTTGTTATTTGCAAGAAATGTAAGAAGAATCTGGAAATAGTTGAACATCATTTTTCCAATTTGGCTATAAATGTAAGGTGATACTTCAAAAGCAAGTAGGTGCTAGTATATGCAACTAGGGATTTTTTATAAATATTATTTGTAAAATACTTATGAACTTTTGAATTTGAAATTGATTTGTTGAGTTTGATATGCAATTAAAATTTCAAAAAATGATGCAAAAAGTGTTGAAAAGAACTGAGAATGTATTTAATGCAACTAGGGTTTGAAAAGAATTTTTTTCAAATTTAGTATAATAATTTGAAAAAAAATTGTTATGAATTTATAGAATTGAGCCTAAAAAATTTAAGAAATATTTGGAAATATTTCTAAAATTAGTGATATATTTTTCCTAGTGGTTTGAAAGTATTTGTATGAAAATAGGACCTAGTATGTGCAAACTAGGGTTTGGGTGAATTTATTGAAAATATTTCAATTAATTTATAGGTTTTTTATTTTTAAATTCAATAAAAATTATGAAAATATTTCAAAAAATTAGAAATAATTAGCCCTAGGGTTTCTAGGGTTTTTATGCAAAAATTCAAAGTAAGTCGAGTTCACCAAAATATTTTATTCTTTTTGAGAATTATGTGTTTAATTCTTAAATAAATAAAGGTTTGAGTAAATGTAAATGAGTTATTAATGTGTCTTAATTAGCCTACCAATTTGTGTAAATAGATATGTACTTTACCTTTTTTTGAAAATAGTAAGAAGTGTAAAGAAATCAAACTTAGCTTATTCTAGGTTGAAATGGATGAGGTCAGGTCTGAAAATTATTGTGCAGGGATGACAGACTATCATAAATAGGACCTAAAACTCTATTTCTAGATTGGATAGGAGTGCCAAACTAAGGACACCCTAATACTCAGCATTATAGTCCACTTTCTAGCTCTATTGTCTACTTCTAGAATTATTCTCCACTTTCAAAGTTATCCTAGTGGTCTAGCTTTTTTGGGTTCTGCTTGGTAGGCCTATGACACCCTGACAATGAAGTATTCAAGCTTGGATCTGTACAGATCTTGTTATGTGTCTGATTCAATCTTCAAAACCTTTAAGAGCTCTTGGTACTTGAACTTGAGTAGCAAACTTGGGAAAGAGAGAAGGGGTTAGTGTGTAAAGGATATGTTGGATGCACTTTACACCCCATGTGTAGGCATGTTACCTACATGCCAATACTCTGAAGAGGGATCAAGCTAATGTAGTTCTCCCATTTGAAGTGTTTGGTGTAATTATATGATGTATGTAACTAAATGCAAAATTAGAATGAACTTTGGATGACTAGGGACTGGTATTAGTGCTTAAATAGACTTGAATTGGTCTTGGAAGGCCATATGCAGAGACTAGGGAAGAGTGCTTGAGTGTACTTGCTTGTATTATTGTTTTTTTCCTATGAATGAGTGCCAACCTTTTTAAATGGACATTGAATGACCTTTTATAGGTAAATTGATGATTTTGGGTTAGATGAGATTGTATTAGGCCGACAGGGGAAAAGATAAGGATTCAAGAAAATATGTTTTGGACAACAACATCAAAAATAAGACACCCCTAAATTTTGATGCTCCTATCCAAATTGGGTGCTATTGTCCTAGGAGGATGAGAATTGGGGGGATGGATCTGGGTTCAAGAGGGCTATTTGGGCCTCAAAAATCTAAGTCTAAGAATCTATAGGTGACTGGGAATCAGTGAAAGTCTAGCCGAGAAGGGTTGAGTCAGCAAAAAAGAGGACCTATAGGTTAGGTTTTATTATCCATGCCTAAGTCATCCAATTTTGTATTTTATATGATTACAATATTACTCAAATTATGATATGGGATAGCATGATTTATATCCAAATTATTAAGTCTAAATAAAATGTTATGATCTAATAGTTGCATCATTTTTATGTCACTCTTTGTTTTTGTGTATTGTTATAGAATGTCGTGAAGTATGGTCGATGTCACAGTGGACATCTATGTTTTATGGATGTCATGATATGACCAACTCCTCCCATACTTTCTATGAAATTCATGAAGAAACCCACCAACATAATACAGTGAGAGTTAATAAATAATTGTGGTAAAATACCCTAATGCATATGAATCATTACTCTCACTACATCTACTCACCTTAGAAGTAAAGGCTATACTATCTCTTCTATGCTGACATGGTTTAGACCCATATCATCTCACACGCTCTCAAAAACTCCCAAATCCACCATCATCTATGTTTAATATTCTTATAGATCACTATAATGAGCTAATAGATCACACTCAGGCACAACTCTTAGGCATCTATCGTGTACTGCCTATAGATTGTCTTGATCATCGATAACTATAGTGAATGTAGTGGAATTTAAATCATTATATAGAGTTAGTTAAGGGTTAACCTGACCTCCTCTTTTATCTCTTCATCCTACTCCATTTCCTCCTCCCTAAACTAAAGGCATGTCGACTGGATCCACAACAATAAGAAAAATAATAGGCCATCTAGCACCTATCCACCACTAGGCATATGATGTGGTATACCCCACATCATCTATATATATGGATATAAGTGGAGGTTTCACATAACTTAAAGTTATTAATGACATATTTATTCCACTCAACCCCATTCTATCACTTATATGATAAGTTAACCTCATAGTATTAGTTTATGGGTATGGAAATGGTGGCACATATTATTAAATATTGAAATAATTTACCACCCTCTCAAACTAAAATATATCCACAACCTTAGGGAACTAATCATAGAGCCACAGGCTAACATAAATATGGTATAACTTAGTTGCATCCTTAGGTCACTAACCATAACCATGATACGACCTCTACACTATGTCAGTATATGTGAGCCTATGAAGGATCACATGGTACTCCATAATGTTAATATCCTTATGTCTATCCAAACCACCACTCTAAAAACATTTGAGGTTGGATCCAACCCCCATGAGTTCCTCCAATCAACTAAATAACATTAATGTACTCATAGGCCCAAACATGTAGTAAGGTCATTGGGCCAAAACCTCCATCATGGCCATCTAATGTGAATCTATAGAGATCCTTGTATAAATGGGCCACCATGGTGCACCCCCAAAAATATATTATGATTCTCTCCTTGATATCATGTACAAAATCATATGTCCAATAGTAAATAGCTACAACATTACCATAGATGGAATTGAATGAAGCAAGTAAACAACATAAAATTTTCTATAGTTGTGGAACATCAGAGGTAAAAATATCCCCAAAGTAGTATTATGGAATCATCTGCTCTATATTTATCTTTATGGGCATGGTTAGTCGTATATCTATGTGTACAAAGAACCTATCCCCACCCCATCATGGCCCACACTACAACGCTCTTGCCAACCACCAACAATCTCAATACTCATCATACATCTTATAATGTAACATGAATCTGCCCTATGAGAATCCATGATGTACACAGATTATGGTTCCATATCTCAACTAAGACAATCATAAAATGCATATCATTAGGAATCCACCCTAAATAGACCACATGTCCAAGCCCAACTATGTCAATAATATTCCAATCAACATCAGCCAAACTAAGCTTAATCATGGTCTCTATATGCTAACCATATGATAACTCCCTCACTTAATCCCTCTACAAACACATAAGAAAAAATGACATGAGTTAATATCAAATAAAATACAAAACATTGCGAAAATGCTAAGTCAAATAAATACATGTCAAAGGTTAGAATTGATTGGAAAATGTCAACATTGTCAAATATTAACGTCATGATTAGTCTGGACATTAACATCATGATTAGTCTATTTCATTATTTTTTATTAATGGAATAGAGTATAGTTCTATCAAATACCTAGTAGTACTAACTTCATATGGTCAGTAATGAAAATGTGTTAAAACCACTTTAAAACACCTAAAATATCTAAAAGATCAAAATTGAAAAACATGTTATATTTTAAATAAATGAAATTTTGATACATGATATGTTCTCGAGATACTAGGCCTATAGGGCATATTGTAAACAATCAAAACAATGAGGCAGGGCATCTTGACAACTCAACACTATGATAGCTCAAATCTCAAAATTGAAATCATCTATGTGCCAATAACTTATTAAATTATAAAAACTCGACCTATTTATATGGTTAACTTTTCAACTATGAACTATACATAATCCAATTTGTAAATTAATACTTGTGAAATTTCCATGCAGGGTAGCTCGAACATCGTATAGTAAAATCATTTCCTATCAAATGTGTCAGAACACACACAACATGATCTCTACATGGTAACATTTTCATTATTATTAATGACAATCCATAATATGCCAAAATTTTATGGATACACTCTATGTATTAACATGACCTTAATTTTTGAAATGGGGGAATTTGTTAACTCTTGATATATGCCATTGCCTTTATAAATTACTTTATATTATCAAAGGAAAAAATTTATCGATATTTACTATCTCTATATACTGTACTAGCAATCAAGTCATGCAAAATAAAAAATGCAACAATACAAATTCACACAACAAATATTTCAAAGAACTAATTTGAACAAATTTATGAAATGTTACAAATCATCAAGCTTATCGAATTGCATATATCTTTTCATCCAATCAATATGATAGTCACATTCCTCACATAGAAAGAGGGGAATACATTGGTATTATTATATGATTTTGAATTGTCAAAATTTGGGACATAATACATGATTTTAAATTATCAAAATTCAACATAGTATACATGATTTCAAATTATCAAATTTTGGTACAGTACACATGATTCATATTATTAGAGTTGGCACATTATACATGGTTCACAATGGTTTAGTTACATGATAGATATTGGCATATTGATATAGATTACAGGGGCATATTCCATAAGTACATACTCACTTTACACAAAATTGAGCATAAGTTCATATACATTTGGGTGCATATGCATGGGTATTGCATTACATATTTTCACATACACATACATTGAGATACAAGTTTTCAAATTCAACATACAAATACATGGCATTCTATATTGGTTGGTACAAATTTAATCAGTATGATATTAATTCATGTACACTTACAAATTTAGGGGGCCTGATATTGATTCATGCACATATACACACTTTCATATTTACAAGGTGTGATACTAATTCATGTTAGGATAAATTTTAGCGATGAATATTCATTAATTCATGAATATTCTAATTTTTGGATAATTCATGAATATTCTAATTTTTGGATTTTGGTTTTGGTGATTTTTTAGGGTCGGCAGATGGGACTGGATCACCAAAATTTTAGGGATATATATTATTTTGGGGGTCAGCTCACTAACCCTTTATAGCATTATCTTTGAAAATATTTTAATTCTCCATAATATATATATATATATATATATATATATATATATATATACACCCCTTGATCTTGATATCAAACAATAAAACACCTCTAAATCTTGACTAATTAAATGGTAGTGTCGAATAACATTACCAAATGAAAGCACCAAATGATAATGCCAAATGACAGTGAAAAAAGATGCTATCAAATGACATTACCGAATGATAGACTAGCACTAGTGTTGAATGGATTGCAAAAAACCTTCACTAGGGTTAAAGCTTAAGGGCATGGAAAATAAAAAAATCAAGGACTGTATTCCCAAGTCCTACCAAGACTAGGTGGAAAAGAATAAGGAAACCAAAATTTGAAACATAGAAAGATAACCATTAAATGCACCTCACCTATTGAAGGATATCAAAGTGACTTTCAATGGAATGTACAAATAAAACCTGGCATGTGTACCCTCTAAATCATGAACTAGTGAAGTTGTCTCTGATAACCATGTCATGGATCTATTGGATAGCTTCATAATGTATATAGAATCATATGAACTATCCAAAAAAATTATCCATAATAAAAAAAATGAAACCTTTGGTGACATAACTATTGAACTATTGTATGGAATTCATGATTAGGACCAGTCTAATCTTGGATTCTATATAACAAATTAATATTTATGTCAACAAGGGTTTTATATTTTTTATTAACTGATCGTTATTCAATTGTAACATTATCAACCATTTTTTTGATGAGCCCATATGCTCCAGATGGATTCTGGAGTGATGAGGGCATAATTTATAGGACCACCTAGAAATGATGGTGCAATCTAGCAGTAGACCTGTGGCACTTTCAACCCTTTCAATCTAAACATAGGTGCTTGATAGAAACATTCAACGCTGGTGATGGCACAACTATTTGACTGGGTCATTCGATAGAGCCATTCACTTTGACTATTTAGTAGGGCCATTCAATCTGGTCGATTTAAAAAAGTTGAATAATTACATGATCAACAGAACTAATTGGCTCAGTCATGGGTAGAACCAAATAGACTAGTTGTGGGTGAATTTGAATGGTTTAGCCATAGGAGAAGATGAATGGCTTAGTTTCACGTAGATCCAAATGACTCAACCTTAGGCATAGCCCAATAGCTTGGTCATGAGTAGATGACAAAGTTAAACAACTTGGCTGTAGGTAGAGTCGAACGGCTTCGCCGTAGGTAGAGCCAAATGGCTTGGCTTCCCCTAGAGTTGAATTAAAATTTATGCTCTTTGATTAGAGCCTGCTATGTGGTGAAATATCTTGATAAGACCATTACATATAAATAAACCTAAAAAAATTTACCTCCTAGATTAAACCTATTAATATTAAAATATGATTGGGTGAATTGAAGGAAATTTTGGACTTGCCAATTCACTAAGGCTATGAATCAAATTCACCTAAACAAATCTAAGGGGATTTGGGATATGGGATCTTAAAATTTACCCTAATTCATGCTCACACACACAATAAGATAGTTTACAATTGAATGGAAAATGGTTGTCATTCCACTTCAAAATTATCAGATATGTGGTCATGATGGGGGCATGGTTACTATCAATTCTATTTCAATCATGCATTCTATTATACATTGAGATAAATTACATAATCAAAACCTATATTCATGATGGGGGCATGAACATTTTTCATATGCTTTCAATCGTGCTTTTTTTACATGGAGCGAACATGATCAAACTAAAACTAAACATTAAAATTCAAAATATAATCCATATACAATAGTTGATTCAATTTTAGTGATATATTAAGGTTTAGTGAAGCTTAACACATCACTCCTTAACCTAACATAGAGTTTTCATTTCATATTTTGTCCTTCAAACAACCACTTGTAAGCTTGTCCATTTCCTTGGTTAGGAAATGAACAAGACTACAAGTTCCCTCTTCTTCTCCATAGTGACTTGGTTATTGTTGACCCTTGACATATCCACTCTTCATGACAAGAGCCCACTCCATGACCATACTCTATGAATGACACCATATAAAAAACATAAAGGCGTAATTGTTATTTGAATAATGTTTGTTCATTAAAACTATATTTTATTTATCTGAACATAAATCTATCTAATCTCATACATCTTCTCTTGTTGGAACACTAGAAAAACATTGGAACAAACAAGAAGCCTAGATTCATAATCACCAATGCAAGTTTGCATTTTTTTTTCCTTTTTATCTATTATTTGAACTTACACTAAAAATCTAGATTAAAAGGTTAGGGGGAATGTAAATACCTAGATTTGGTACAAGCCTTATTTCATAATACTTTTAAGTAACTTTGCATGTATATATCTCAAACCACAAACTAAATACTTAGTGGTGAGTTTATCTTGATATTTTTATTGTCTTACTGATTATATTTAGCTGCATGATCCACTTATCATGTCATGACCAGCGTCACATGACATATTATAGAGATCTTTGACCCTTCTTATCACCCTTTGAGACTTTTAAGTTGTGGGTTAATTCTTATATTTACCAATAATATCGATTATCAGTACTAACCAAAAATATCACAACCAAACCAAGTCCCCCTTTAAATAATTTTGGGCACATTTCATTTTATTACCATTATTTGTCCATAATTCAAATCCTTTTTTTAGTTTTTATGCATTAGATCTTAACTTTAAATTTACATGCTCATACAATACTCTTAAGAGGGATCAAACTCATATGTATTTATCCTATTAATATGTGTGTGTAATTATGTATACAAGCCTAGATGTTATTTTTCCTTTGCTACAAGCATGCAAATATGAATTGACCCTTTTAAACTTAAGATTCAACTATAAAAATTCTATAGGTGAAATATTTTTCTTGTCTAACTCTTAATAATGCAATGTGCTTATCCTAAAATAAATTACAATAATTACACACACACACACACACACACACACATATATATATATATGTAATTATTGTAATTTATTTTAGGATAAGCACATTGCATTATTAAGAGTTAGACAAGAAAAATATTTCACTTGTAGAATTTTTATAGTTGAATCTTAAGTTTACAAGGGTCAATTCATATTTGCATGCTTGTAGCAAAGGAAAAATAACATCTAGGCTTGCATACATAATTACACACACATATTAATAGGATAAATACATATGAGTTTGATCCCTCTTAAGAGTATTGTCAATGTAGTGTAGTATTCGATCTATCAATGCAGATTGTCTAAGTTTAGTCTAGCTCAATCCTTTCACTTGACACCCCTCGTAAATATTGTATTGATTGTACACAACTAGGGTTTGAAGGTACATGTGATCACATGAAAATAAATGAAGAGATAAATATATATATATATATATATATATATATATATATATATATATATATATATATATATATATATATATATATATAAATCATAGGCACAATCACATCACTTTAAAAAGAAATAGTCGTCCACTGCACATAGGGTCAGTTCTAAAAATTACACCCAATATCAATTATTGATACTAACCAAATTCATCAATACTGATCAAAAAGAAACAAGAAAAGACAGGTCATGTTCAGAACAATGATATAGATCTAGGGTGTATAAATTGTATAATTAGGCTTTGGATCTACGTGGTAAATAATATAAGAGTTCCCTTACCTCTTATTGGTTATTCATTAATATATTTAGCATGTGCATTTGTATGTATTGTGCTAATATAGATTTGGACATTATTTTAATCAGATTCTATATTATTAGAGTTAGTTTTGATTTCATTAATCATAATTAGGGGTAAAACACATTGATTAACTAATTTAGTCAATTTGTAATGATATTGGGACTAATTGAGCCCAAAATCACATTCTATGTAGTTGAAATTAGGTTAATAGGGTTCTAATTGGCCCAAATTGTACTCATGATTAAGCCAATTAACTAGTTGGTTCATTGAGTTATGCAATTAGGGCTAATTGAGCCTAAAATCACATCATATAGTCACAATTGGGTGAATAAGGGGCTCAATTCAGCCCAAATTAGATCACTAATGGCACCAATTGACTAATTCACTCAATTGGTGATGAAATTAAGGCTAATTGAACCCCAAATCACATCCTATAGTCATAATTACATTCACAAGACTCTAGTTTGATCAAATTATGTCTAAATTGAATCAATCAATTAATTAATTTAATTGATGATGTCATTGGGGCCAATTGAGCCCAAAATCATATCTTATAGTCATAATTAGGTTCAAATGGCTCAAATTGGCTTAAGTTACTTCCATAATTAAACCAATTTGACAATTTGGTTTAATCAATGAAGACATTAGGGCCAAGTGAGCCCCACATCACATCGTATATAATCATAATTAGGTTCACATGGATCTAATTGGGTAAAATTTTACCCCTAATTAAACTAATTGACTAAGGTTTAATCTAATCTTATAATTATAATTAGGTGAACACATGGCTTAATTTAACCTAAATCGCATCACTAATTACATTAATTGACTAATTCACTCAAACTATGATGAAATTAGGGTCAACTGAGGCCGAACTCACATCCTATAGTCATAATTATGTTCATGGGGATCCAATTGGCCCATATTATGTCCCTAATTAAACCATATATTAATTAGTTTAATCAATGATGCAATTGGGGCCAATTGAACCCCAAATCACATATTATAGTTGTAATTAGGTTCAAGGGGCTCAAATTTGTCTGAGTTTCCTTAATAACTGAACCAAAACTACTATTTAGTTTAATAAATAATGATCTTAGGGCTAATTGAGCCCTAAATCACATCTTATATAGTCACAATTAGGTTTATGAGGCTCCAATTTCACCACATTACACCCTATGTTGAACTAATCGATTAATTGGTTCAATCAATTGTGTAATTGGAACCAATGGAGCCCCATTTCACATCTTATAGTCATAATTATGTGAACATAAGGCTCAATTCAACCTCAATCACATCTGTGATTACACCAATTGACTAATTCACTCAATATGTGATGACATTATGACCAACTAAGTCCTAAATCACATATTATAGTCATAATTACATTCAAAAGGCTCGAATTGGCCCAAATTATGTCCTAATTTGACCAATCCACTAATTGGTTTGATCAATGATGTAATTGGATCCAATTGAGTCCCAAATCACATATTATAGTCATAATTAGGTTCAAGGGGTTTAAATTAGCCTAATTTTCTTTTGTAATTAAACCAAATTGATTATTTAGGTCAATCAATAAAGACATTAGGGATAATTGAGCTCAAAATCACATCTTATATAGTCATGATTAGGTTCATGGGGCTCCAATTTAGCCAAATTATGCTCTTGATTCAACCAATCAATTAATTAGTTTAATTACTAACATAATTGGGGCTAATTAAGCTCCAAATCACATCTTATAGTCATAATTAATGAAAATAGGGATCAATTTGGCCCAAATCACATCATTGATTACACTACTTGACCAATACACTCAATTGATGATGAAATTATAACCAATTGAGCCCCAAATCACGTCCTATAGTCACATATATGTTCATAAGGCTCTAATTGGCCAAAATTGTTTCCCTAATTAAACAATTCACTAATTGGTTTAATCAATTATGCAATTGGGGCCAATTGAGCCCCAAATCACATCTTATAGTTAAAATTATGTTAAGAAGGCTCAAATTGGCTTAAGTTGTCTCCATGATTGAAACAAATAGGCTATTTTAAATGCTTAATATTAATGAAGACATTAGGTCCAATTGAGCCCATAATCACATCTTATATAGTCATAATTAGGATCACAAGCCTCTTATTTGACCAAAATGCACCCCCAATTGAAAAAATTGACTAATCGATTCAATCAATGATGCAATTAGGGCCAATTGCACCCCAAAACACTTCTTATAGTCACAAATAGGTGAACATAGGACTCAAGTTTGTCCAAATCACATCACTAATTACACCAATTGACTAATTTAAACTTAATCTATGATGAAATTAGGACCAATTGATCCCCATATCACATCTTATATTCATAATTAGGTTCACAAGGCTCCAAATAGAAAAAATTATGTCCTTGATTTAACCAATCAACTAATTGATTTAATAATGATGAAATTGGGGCTAATTGAACCCCAAATCACATCTTATATTTGCATTTAGGTTCAAAGGGATCCAGTTGGCCTAATTTGCCTTTTGTGATTAAATCAAATCACATATTCTATTATGGAAATCCCCAAATCACATTCATATAGTTACAATCAATTTCATGAAGTTTTAACTAGGCTAAATTGTACCTCTGATTGAATTGATCAACTAATTATTTCAATCGATGATGCAATTGGGGCTGATTGAGCCCCAAACCACATCCTAAAGTCACAATTAGGTGAACATATGACTTAATTTATTCAAAACCACATCAACAATTACTTCAATTGACTAATTCACTTAATCTATGATGAAATTAGGGCCAACTGAGCCCAAAATCATATCATATAATCATAATTATGTTCATAGGGATCTAATTGGGCCAAATTGAATCGATCAAGTAATTACTTTAATAAATGATGAAATTGGGGACAAATTATATCTAAATCACATTATATCAATAAAGAACACCTTATATGGTGCTCAAAGATGTGAAGTTTTTAAAATTAAACTATCAAATAACACTTTATCAGTCTATTATTTGATCTTATTTGCATAAATAATTACATAAAAATGAAAATTGGTGCTCAAATATTAATAATTTACTCTAAATAAACCTTCATTTATTCAATGACACCTAATTGAGGTTTAATGCCATAAAAATAATTCATATAACATCTAATCATCCTAAAATGACAATTGGTCAAATTTAATATATTAATGACCTATCAAAATGAATATCATTTATGTTTATTTCCCTTCAAAACAACTATCCTTCTAATCATGTACTTAAATAAGGGGGTTATCAATAAAATTATATCTAATCAAGGACTACAAACACACAAAATAATAATAACTTCAATCTCTTGTTATGCACAACAAATGTCCCACTTTAAAACTCCAAGCATGACTGGATAAACCATTCCCATAAATGTACACTAAGTCAATACCAACATATAGCGCATACATGTTATATGGTGCAAACACACTTATGATTTGATAAAATTAAAAAACATGTCTACATGTTTAAAATGGCTTGGAATCCCATTCCTAAGCTTAGAATTTCACACATATAGTCAAATCCAAGTTTTAGACTGAAAATGCCAAAATCCAACTTCAGTGATGATAAGCATTTCATCAAGAAATTTCATGAAAATTTGACTATGAATTCAAACACACTTTCCTTTTTCAAAATATATATTTTGATTAATTTAAAGGTTTTATCTTTATTGACTTCTAAGCATGTCTTTATATCGTAATATATGTTGTAACTATACATGTCTTTCTTTGTTTATGTATCTTTTGTTTCATTCATCTAAATTTGTAAAAAAATATAGGGTGAAAAACTAGGTCTAACTGTATATACATTTAAAATTAAATTTTGATTTTTTAAGGTAGTTAGGAGGTCGCACGATCAATTATCCATTATTTATCATTTTCAGGGTCTATTTACTTGTAAAATTATTTAAAATGTATATTCATTTAAAAAAATAAAAATATAGATCATAAATTAGGCTTAACTCTATATATATTTAGAAAAAACAAATTTCTAATTTTTTTGAGGTAGTTGGTTGGCACATAACTGACTATTTACTACGTTTTTTCTAAAAATTAAGTACCTCTTCAAATTTTAGCTGTGTGACTTACTTATCCTTCACCATTTTTTAAAAAAAATTGTAGAAAATACACTCAAAATGATATAATTCATGTTCTTATATCATCATTTGAGTGTATGTACCTCAAATAATTCATGCAAATATAAGTTTCTCATTTTCTAGGAAAAAATGTGTCCATGTAAGACCTCTTTTTGGTCCCCTAATTCCATGTGCTTACTTATAAAATATTTCTCCAAATCTTGGGGTGCACTATGACCCAAATGCAAGTTATATAATTGTTATATAAGATATATTTAGTTTTCACTTCTCAACATGTTTATTATATTTATTAGTTTTTTTTATAGATGTGGAATATTTGCATTGTGTGTAAATTAAACAATGAATCAATTACAAATTTTTAAATGACCAATGACCTAGGAGAAATATTTGAACCATATATGCAAATGTTGTTCTAATTTTTTTGCACGATATAAATGTTCTTCATCTTAAACTATATCTCCAAATACATAATGCCATTTTTATTAAACCTAGTTTTTTGTATTGAAGGTATCTTTATATACATATGCTTCATAGACTCACTTTCTTTAATAGTTGTGCTTATTTCTAAATATGTTTAACTCAGCTTTTTAGTGGACAAGTAATTGATTTGAAAGAAAGGAAAATGTTTGACAAAATTAATCACTTAAATATCATCTTATACACACAAAACAAGGGAAAAAAATACTAATGTAAGATATCTAAGATGATGATAGTAAATTGAAGTCAAACTGAATCCTAACAAGAAAAAATATATGTATATATTTTTTTATAAAATAATGTTTTCTCATAATATGAAATGTGAAATCCTTAAATATTTTATATATATATATATATATATATATATATATATATATATATATATATATATATATATATATATATATATATTTTCTATTGATATATCTATAGTAAAAACAAACAAACCATATTTCATGTCAAACCTCTTATCAAAGATACTTCAAATTATTTGTCCCTGATCAATTTACAAACCTAAAAAATCAACAGTGATATACATAATCCTTAAACAATCATTTATGATTTCAAAAATACAATCTCAAAAAAACATCATATAATGTTTTAAAATCACCTACTATATGATCACTTTAGGATGAACACCCATCCAAGCTCACATAAGGTTGAGTTTAGGATCTAACATTAAATGAGCATGGATTGGAGTGTCCACATAAAGGCCCTTCATTGTGAAAAGAGACTCGATAATTAAAATTCATCAACATAAATACACACACACACACACACTTTTTTAAGTAGTGATACACACACACACACACACAAACATACATACACATACACATTATATATATAGAGAGAGAGAGAGACAGATAATATATATAGTTAGACTCCTTATATATATATATATATATATATATATATATATAATTTGTATGTCTGTGTATATGTATGTTTGTATGTGTGTGTGTGTATTACTACTTAAAAAAGTATTGATATATACACACATACATACAAACACACACACACACACACACACACACACACACACAATGTGTATGTATGTGTGTCTATATATATAAACTTTTCTAAGTAGTGATACACACACACATATGAAAATATACATACACATAATATCTACACACACACACAGAGATATATATATATATATATATATATATATATATATATGCAAGTATGTATGTATATATGTATATAGATACATATACATACATACATACATACATATAGTATGTATGCATGTCCTTATATATAGATATAATGTGTATGTGTAAGTTTGTGTGTGTGTGTATCACTACTCTTTCAAGATGTGTGTGTGTGTGTACATACTTGAAGGAATATATATATATATATATACACACACACACACACACACACACACACACACACACACACACACAAATACACATAGACACATATATGTATGCATATACATATATAAATACATACACACATATATACATATGTATATGTATCTATGTCTATCTGTGTGTGTGTGTAAATATAATGTGTGTCTATATATAGATATTATGTGTGTGTGTATGTTTGTTTGTGTGTGTGTGTGTGTGTGTGTGTGTGTGTGTGTGTGTGTGTGTGTGTGTACCTGAAGGAGTAGTTTTATATATATATATCACTACTCCTTCAAGCGTGTCTATATATATATATATAATTAATTATATATATTCTTGAAGGATTAGTTATATATATATATATATATATATATATATATATATATATATATCACCACTCCACCAAACGTGTGAGTGTGTGTATATATAGACAACATTTGAAGTAGTAGTGATTTATATACATATATATACACTTGAAGGAGTAGTCACACACACACACACACACACACAAATACATATATACATACATATGTATATGTATATGTATTTGTGTGTGTGTGTGTGTATCATTATTTCAAATGTATGCCTCGATATATATACACACTCTCACATA
This sequence comes from Torreya grandis, assembly GCA_037957365.1. Classification (NCBI taxonomy): domain Eukaryota; kingdom Viridiplantae; phylum Streptophyta; class Pinopsida; order Cupressales; family Taxaceae; genus Torreya; species Torreya grandis. The sequence continues at coordinate 3,414,854 of JARHVA010000204.1, read as the reverse complement.
TTTTAAGGAGTATATATATATATATAATGTGTAAGTATATGCATATTTATATGTGTGTGAATATAAAACTACTTTTAAAAGTATACATGTATGTATACACACACACATAATGTGGATATATGTGTGTCTATATATATAGATATTGTTTGTGTGTGTCTGTGTGTACAAATACATACTTGAAGGAGTAGTTATATATGTGTCTATATATAGACATACACACACTATCTTTTTTAAGTAATGATATATAGACACACATACAAACTAGTTTGTATCTCTAATAAAAAGCGATTACCTAATAAAAAAAGTTACCAATTTTAGGAGAGATTTAAGAAGTGGAAATTGTTATGTGAGTATTTAATAGAATAATTTTGAATTAAAAGTGTTTCCTAAGAATTTACAATGCTTACTCTCTAATTAGGAGTATGTCAAAATGGATCAACTATGTAAACTTTGGAGATTGCTTTTTATGGTGATCATTTGGAATTTGTGGAAAGAAAGAAATAGTTTGAGAGAAGAGAAGGAAAATTATTTTCTTAATCTTGAAATGCCCTGTCAAGAAATATTTAAATAAAAAGTTACCCTGCCAAAAAACAAAATTATTGGAGGTGAAAGGTATCATTTTCAAATGAGGCATTTTTAGGAACCTTGCAACAAGGCAATTGATCTTGTCTAATAAGTGAAAAGAGGCTAAAATAGAAAGTTGAGGAATAATATTTTCAAATTAAATTTTAATGGTGTTTTGAAAGGTAACCTTGGGCTCTTAAGAATGTGAGGCATTATAAAAAATCCTCTGAATGAAATGGTTGTAAAATTTTCAATGCATATCTTCTCTACATCCAACAACTAAGCAAAAGTGTGGGCTCTTATCCCATGGTTAAAAATGGCCATCCTTCATAACATCTCACAGCTAGAAATGGAGGGAGACTCCCTTATTATCATTTCTATTGTTAATAACAAAAAGATAGGCTTTAAATCAAAATTTGAGATTTTAAATCAGATAGGATTAAGTTAAGTAGGAATGTAGATTTGTAAACTCTTAGTGGATCGGGTGTTGATATTTTGTCTCAAGAGGATATTGTGTACCCAATTTGGAAACCTATTCTTCCAAAAAATGTGTTATTTAATGGAATGAGGCCATCCCAAGAAAATTATGCTAAGGGTGTTTAATTGTTGTATCTTCGTATCAATGAAAATAATCAAGTTTAATTTGGTGTTGCTAACCTCTTTGGTCTCCTTGATTTCTCACAAAAACTTAGTTATATTGAAAAATTTCTCATTATAACTCAGTTATAATGAAAGATTTCTATAAGACCTTGTCTTGATGAACTGGCTAGATGAGACATACTTTTTTGAGGTTTTCATTTTTTTATTGTTTTTGTGTTTTGAATGAGACTAACTTGATGGCACATTTTATCAAACACTTGAATTTTTTTTTGAACTTATGGCATGCCATTTTGTATTACAAATACTTGCCCAATCTATGTTAGCACAAACATGTTAAACATGCACCCAATTATATATTGATCGACCATTGTCAATTTCCAAATGTGTCAACTAGATAATTTATTCCCTATGTCTTTGTTTCTATTTTAAGACTGAAGATGTTGGTATTAGATAGAATGAGGGCATCACAAGAAAATGTTGCTAAGCGTGCTCAATTGGTGTGTCTACATATAATGAAAATAATCAAGTTCAATTTGGTTTTAATAACCTCTCTAGTCTCCTTGATGGATTCCTTTTTGTAGCCTTAGTTACAATGAAATATTTTTATGAGACCTTGTCTCAATGGACTGCCTAGAGGAAATACACTTTTTGAGGTCTTCATGTTTTTATTGTCTCTGTGTCTTGAATTAGACTAACTTGATGGAACATTCTACCGAATAACTATCATTTTGTACTACATATACCTACCCAACTCATCTGTGTCTGCACAAACATGTTAAACATGTGCCCCCAATTGTATATTAATTGATTATTGTCTCTTTTTGAATGTGTTGGAAAGATAATATATTCCATGTGCCATTTCTTCTTGTTTAGCATTGTAGTTTTTATTATTATTTTTATGTGTTAAAGTCTTTACTTTAAAGCCTTGCATGGCTACTTTATCTCTACACAATTTTATATTTAATTTATTACAAATTATATTTACATGCTTTACTAATTTTTAATAAAATTAAAATTAAATTTTTTTAACATTGTTCTAATATCATTAAGGACATTTTTTGAGTTCCATACAATTCAAAGTTTCTAATAATTTTAAAAATATAAAACACCATATTTTTCTAGATAAAATATTTCTTCAAACCTTAAAATGCACTATGACACAAATACAAATTTTATTATTATTTTATGAAAGGTATTGTAATTTAAAACAACCTAAATATATCCACATTTACATTAGAATTTTATCATCTAGATTATTCTATATTATTATTTCAATTTTTCAAAATCAAGAAAATTTATATAATTTAGAATTTCCTCTTCATTCTTTGACAATATCCAATCTAAAATTTATAAATTCGAATCAAGGGGACAGTTATTTACCTCTTCTCATTAATCAGAGAGATTATTTACCTTTTCATCTATAACAATCCCACCCCCATCCTTAGTTATTCACCTCTTCTCATTAATCAGAGAGATTATTTACCTTTTCATCTATTTAAGTCCCCCCCCATCCTCTTGTGAGGATTCAATCCCACCACCACCACACTCTTCTTATGAAGATTCATTTTCAGATGCAACAGGTGGAAGAAAATAAGGTATATTTAGTTCACACATCTCAACATGTTCATTTTCTTTACTAAATTGTAATGATCATTCATCAAGTGAATAATTTCAAAATAAATAAATAAAAATAAATCAATCTATCTATCTATCTAAGAACTTTAAAATCTAAATCAACTTGCTAACCATATTAGAAGTAATATCTTGCACTTGTGAACCCCTGAGTACTATAATACTTTGTATGGATATTTTGTTTATGCACTTAAAATCAAGAGGAATTTCCTCCTCCTCTACTTAAATAACAACTAAAAGTTCTATGATAGAATGAACATAATCAATACCCATCAAATAAAAACTAATAATCAAATAAAAACTAAAAGTTTTATAAAAGAATATCCATAACTAATACATTAATATTTTTAAAGTAAATTACCTACATATTCAACCTCATTCTGCTTAATGCTTACCAAAACTACCAACACGTAAAAGTGTCAAACAATCCATACATTAACTAATATAAACATACCTACTATTTAAACTTTACCCATTTATATTTTTAAACTACAGTTAATCATACATCTACAGTCAATGATACATGTGGCGAATAGAGATGACTGATACCTTTGACATTGAAAATAGAGTTTGGAAGAGCAATGCCAATCTTTGATTCCACAAATTACTTATCACTTATGTTCCCCTTTAGCTGCAAACAATAATAATAAATAGCATCTAGTTGAGGCAATCACACAAGCATTGAGGTTCAATAAAGGAAGTAATATAAAACCATATTAACATATTTTTGTAAAAGTTATTTCTTTTGATTTATATAATTTATTTTTATCTTAAAATTTTAAAAAATATATATTAAAATATATTGAAATTTTTATATATCCACTCATATAGCGTATAAATGTAAGAAAAAATTATATATCCACTCACACATGATATAAATGTAAGAAGATATAATAACTCCAAATTTTAGTTTTAGATTAATTATAAGGATCAAGCTTCTAACCCCAGTAATTAAGGAGCTCTCACTACAGTTTAAGCACCTTCAATCCTTTGAACAAGTCTTTTATCTTAATCTATATCATAATATAATATTAAGTTGCTAGTAAGTTGAGAAATAAAATTGAGTGTTTTATTAATATGAATATTCTTGTTGAAGATATTTAGGAGGGACTTTCCTCCTAGATCAATTTTAGATTATGTTTCTTGTTTTTGTTTTAAGTATTAGTTTCTCTATTTTTGTCCTTTCAGTCCTAGTTGATTTATTAAAATTGTTGTAATGCACTCTCGTAGTTACAGATCCCTATAAAACTTGGCTTTTATCTTATCAAATTAAAAAAATATGAATAATTATTAAATATGCAAATAATTTAACTTTTGTTCATTGATAGTGTCTTCCCATATCATAGTTCATGTTAAGCTAGGTCAATGTTGGTAATCAGAAAATTAAATATTTATACAGGTCTGATAGCTCAGAAACAAAAGCTCAAATTCATATTGGATATGAAAAATAAAAACATGAACAGCAATAAATGATAAGAAGAGAAGTGAAGGAAATTCTTTACACAAAGATAAATGAAACTAAAATAGGTACTTTGAAGGCCACATGATGATCTAAGCTGTTGGATAGTAGAAAAGAAATTGAGCTCTCTTTGTTCAATTCTTCCAAATAGGTTAGAGCTCGTGAAAAAAAATAAAAAATGCAACATGGGTATAAGGAGCCATATCCTTTTGAATTGGTCCAGTCAATGTTTTTGCACTTACATTGGAATTTAAGCTCTGTGGGCTCAACTTTGAGATGATCTCCACCATTCATTATTTATCCAACCTGAGGTAAGGCCAAAGCTGAATGCAACTATGATAAGAAAGAATTGAGATCAATTCCTGCAAATAACCAATTTACAAAGATTGAAATTAAAGTTTCTAATATTTGGCAAATAGAACTAAAAAATATCCATCACCAAATAAACTTATAAACTTATTATTCAAAAGAATCTCGACACCAATACTTCCTATAAAATTTCAAATGCTTGTATAAAAACTAACAACATCTCTGGACCAGCTAGCGAGCTTGAATAGATAAGAATTAAATGGGTTGGCAAAAGAAGGTGCCCTCCTTAAGTGTCTTCTATGGGTTTATACCAATTCTTCCATCACCCTTAATCTTCCATTAAGAATAACATGAACAGACGAACATTTGAGGATTTATTAAGTTTTGAGAAGCATCATCAATAGCCAAAGAATCTCCAACTCACCTTTTGTCTCATGGTGTTACCTTTAAAGCAATCATTTTTTGATTGACCAAATCTTCCACTTAGCGTTAAGGATTGAGGGGTTCCATTCCATAAAATTTATTTGCAGATGAGAAATAAGGACAGGTTTAACCCCCAATTTTCACCTTCTACCCTTTACAAATTCTCATTTTGGTATATATTGATTCATATCCTAAAAAATAGAATTCCATTTTTACTCCCCTATGTACCTCAGATAATTTCATTAAGCTTATTTCACATAGGTTATATATATGATTTTTTTTATTGGAACTCAATGATATATCTATTAATCTTTAAAAAAAAATACGTAGATGGTTACAATAAAAAGGTAGTGGGTTGTTGTTCATGGTACAATCTCCAAGCTTGTACAAATCGCAAAAAAAAAATGCATAGATGGTTACAATAAAAAGGTAGTTGGTTGCTATTCATGACATATTTTCCAAGCTGATACAAATCATAGTGCAAAAGGTCAAAACAAAAACATGAGCAAAACAAAACAAAATGAAAAATGGTAAAATCAAAGTATCACATCACAAGGCAAGTGAGGTAGCTAATCACAAGCAACAACGCCTGATGAAAGTTGGGGTGGATCATCCTTAAGGGGCTAAGCAACCAAAGAAGAGAGCTTGGCTAAAGGAAGATTAGGTGCCACCTGACCATCCTAAGTGGTCTCTGAAGGAGCCAAAGAAAATGCAATTCCCCAACTAGGAGGTAGTGGCACATAGTATGCCACTGACTCACCGCCGTAAATAGAGAAATCTATCAAGACGGGCTAGTATAGGTCTTTTCACATGGTGGTGGACTTCATACCCCCAATGATGAGGAGAGGAGAGAAGGTGTTATGGGAATGACTCCATCAATGTTTGGGGTCTAGTGGAGAAGTGTCATGCAAGGGTTGGTCAGGAGGAACGTGAATCATGGTTATATATATAAATTATAATCATAATGTTAAATGAATATTAATAGTTAGAATTTATATACTTAACTTATATAAAATAAAATTTAACATAGTTTAATATAACTAGTACAAATATCTTAAATACATCTTTAAGAAAAATATTGAGAGATACCAATCTCGAGACACCTATTTTGAATTTTTCACATACCACATTGATTAATGACTATATTATCTTCTCAAAAAAGTTCATACTAACTAGGGACAAATAGCCTCAATCTAGATGCACCACTCTATCAGGCTCAAAAACTCTTTCCAAGAAAAAAAAAAGGGCTCCAAACTCTAGCATATGCCCAAGATATTATGATTTTTTCATCAACTTCTCCAAGTAAGATGAAAAAATTTCCATATGATGGTCAATTAGATGTCAAATTAAGGTCAAAATTATCATATGATGGTCAAATAGAGATCAAATTTAAGGTTTCCATTAATTCTTAAGAAATCGTAGAAATTACAGCCCTCCACAATTTTACCTTATTTTGGAGGTTAAGGTCATGGAGATGGAGATCAGGAATGTGTTGTGCGTTAGATGCCCTCCCCTATACTAAAAATAAAGATAGTGTATATAAGCATAAAACTTTAAACTATTCAAATTGTATAATTTATATCAATAATACACAAATTTGAATGCTACATTAGAGTATAATTAAACAATTGCAATTTATTATTTATGGCAAGCACTATCAGGATTAAGATACTTAGCTTATTTAGGTATGTACAAGACTAAGACTATGTATAAGCGACATAAATGATTGTAAATGGATCAAGAGTCACTCACATCATGAAATTAAGTATCTAGATCTACTTGGACAAGTTCCTTAATATCTAAATGTCTATATCAAGCAAAGGTGTTTACCTTCTAATGGATCTATCCCTATAAATTGTGCCTCATTATTTTAGCATAGGTCATTGTGCTTACCTATAAACCATATATATTTGATATAAGTCATTTGTTGTGTTTAAAAAATCTATAATCTTGTCTCCTTCACTTCAACTCCCTAGTTTCACTTTTGACACTAGGTTAACCTATGAAAATAGGGAATAATGATGGGAGAGCTAGCTTCAACCACTCCATAACAAGTGGTTGAGTGTTGCCTACTATCCAATACTCAAATAATGAAAATAAAATCACAAGTAATTCTCATGGTTAGGTGTATATGTGCAATGGTGCTCCTATTATGAATGCAACCTATAATCTAGCTTTCAACACTTTCAAATAGTAAAATTGACTTGGCTTAGGTCTTTTATACATGGTTAATACTTGCTTCTTAGGGTGGATTTATAATATAGGAAGTATAGGGTAGTCCCTTTCAATGTATAGATTTGTATCTATGTCTCTTTGATGAGTGTTATATAGTAAAATATGCTTAGACCTATTGTGTATAAATAAATGATTCTTTGGGTAACTTCTCATGCCACTAACATGTGAAAAGTACTGACTAATCCAAAAAGATAATTTGAATATGAAAAATTACAATTGCTTCGTGTGGGGATAGGTCCATCAGAGTTGGACACCTTCTGAATTTTGAAGTTGTCTAAATTCTAATAGGCTTGTTTAGAAAGTAAAAATTATGATAGGATGACTAGGAGACAATCCAAGTGTGATGATAAGTAGGGTAGATACAAACTAAGGAATTCTTATAGGTGATTCATTGTAAATCGATAAGCCCAAACCCATAGAAGGCAAGTGGATAGGACAGAAAGGTGAGTAAGAGTCATATGTGTGTTCACAAGACATGTAAGGTGAAGATATGTTAAGACTAAAATTACTAAGTGTTTAATACTATATTTTAGTGTCTTCAAATATTCACCTTTGATTCTAGTATTAAAACTAAAAATAATTCTAGAGTAAAAAGATAAAGAGATGTACCTAAGTGTGTGTATACACACTTTATCTCTAGGTGAAGGCTCTGAATGTATAGCTTGCTCCATGAAAACTTGTAATGAAACATACAATAATCAATGTCCATTTATGAAGTGAAATCTTAAATAAACTAGATCAATGCAACTTTTTAAATTTGAAGAGCAAAGAAGTAATACCCCTGTAAGAGGGTGAATCATATTACCCTTTGAAGTTTTAGAGATGTGCTTCCTTTTGAAGCTCAATATATTATGGGTGTTCATTCCCTAATAGATAAATGTCATAAAAGTATTATGTCCTAAGGAAAGTGCCATCATGAAAAGCCATGGGTTAGAAGATAAATTCCCCAACCCTTATGAAAAAAGAGTAGTGCTTAGGTCATTGAGTGACATAAAACCTCAACCACACTCACTTATATATCTAATCTTGAACCTTAAGATGAAAGGAATGGAGCACTATATTAGGATAGTATTTGTTTTAACCTTTTATGACTTAGTGAATCTAAATCCTATGTTTGTCAAAGAGTTGAGTAGACCAAATTAGGGTAATAATATGCAATAAATATAACTACTAATTTGTTACATAATTGACTAGGTTTAACTTTTTTTTAAATAATAATAAATAGTGCAAGAACTTAGCTAGAAAACAACTAAGACAAATGATCTGGGTGATGAAAACTGAGGTGAAAGTTGGTCTGAGTGATGCAAACTGGATCCGAATATTAGAACCCCTCCTAGATAGTAGCTCCACAATTGGACAATAGTGTCATTATTGGAAATGTGGTGGTAGTGTCCTCTATGCAAGACCATCCCAAGCTCTAGGTGCACCTATGTATGGATCTCTAAGGCCTGTTCTTGCATACATGAGTCCTAAAATACTTTATTTTTTTTAATATGATTAATTTTATGAGAAAACCCTAATCCTCCATATAGCTAGGGCATCTAATTGATATGAGCTAAAAGTGTGTTTGTTAGTAGGGTAGGTTGGGCATCCTCAACACCCTATTGTGAAGATAGTTGCCTACATACCAATCCTCTGAGGAGGGATCAAGCCCAGTTAGTTCTCCACACATAAGTTTTGGTGTAAGTACAAGTGAAACTAATGTGATAGTGGCTTTGAGTGCCTTGAATGTGTTTGAGACTGAAAATCTATGTAATTTGAGCTTATGACTATTGTAAATAGTAGTATGAAGAAGGTAGAATAGGGAGAGATAACCTTGATTATACATAACTTGTTCTGAGTTTGAATGTATATTTTGCATTTGATTTCCATATAGTCATTAGAGAGCTAAAAGTCATGTATTTGTATTGTTTTGTTGCTTGTGTAAGTGACAAAAGAGGTCTAGGCTGACCCTAGGATGTTCTAGTTTTAAAAATCTATCTGTTTGGGAAAAGAGAGGGCAAAAGACATTAGCACCATTTTTTGGACACTAGTGCCATGTGGTACTAGTGTCCTTATTATGGCACTAGTGTCTAGCTGGTAGAACACTAGGCATGAAGGGCTAGGATCAAGAAATGAGGGTTTGGGACTACTTTAGGGATGACTAAAGATGTTTGTGGCCCACACAAAGGTTGGATAAGTGTGATAATAGGCTCTAGGATAATTTTAGGGCTAAGGTAGGGATATGTAGTCATGAGTAACACTCTTAGAACTCAAATACCACTTTTAGGTGATTACATTTTCCCCTCATTTATTCTAGAAGTATAGTAAAGTGATATGACTAGGATAAAGGAAAAAGAAGCATACCTAGACTTACCTAAGAGGTGAAGCCTATGAAGTTGGGTTTGATTATGTGAAGCATACTCCAATGCACATCCTGCAAGTAAAACATGCATAAATTAGTCCTTAAGAGATATCAAAAGCAAAAGACTAAACTAAGTAAAGCGATAGGAAAGAGGAAATGAAGGAATACACCTTAGTGGGTACGTGAACCAATTTATAAACTTGGTGACAACATGTGTGTGTGTGTTTGTGTATAGTGATCAATCGGTGAATAGCTTGGACTAAGCTGATGGCTTGCTTAATCCTCATGTGTGGGTGGCTTAATAACTCAATATGGTTTTGACTTCATCATTGCCCACCTCTATTTGGTGGATCATGACCTATGAATATCTTAGACTAGATTTATGGTTTGTATAACTCTCTGATGTAGGTAGATCGAGAACTCAAGTAGGTTATGACTCCATCATTTTACACCCATGTGTAGTAGATGAATCTAAAATTAAAACTGCATGAAGTAACTATAAACATCTAATTGGGCATATCTAATTGGGTATGTCAGCTTTGTGGCCACTCAAGTATAATAGGCGACTCTGAGACACTTAAAAATGCCAACCACTATAGATGGAGTAAGGCATGAAACTAGTACGCAACTTATAATATGATGTCAGATGTATACAATATAGAGAATGACATGGAATTTATCATTCCATTTGATCAACCAATGTGTAAGTGAGCATACGAAAAAAAATTATCATTTGTAAATCAAGGTGTGTAGAATCATGTGTTGGTTAAACTTATAAAGAAAAGAACTATGCTAGAAATCCTTCTACCCCTTTTTTAAGAATCTTTGTCATATGATGTGAACTAACCAATTAGGGAAAATTTGCCCATAATATTTGCAATTTAAAAGTATTACCTTCAAAATGAAGTGTATGAACATTTCATGGAAATTCATCTCTATTGTGCCCAAAGTCGTGAGCCATTTAATCCCAAAATAATGTCATCCCCACCCATGGGAATATCAAACATAGGAGAATTAATTAGGTAACCCCCAATGGCAATCTTAATACTATGAAATTTTCTAAAATAGTTGTCTATCCCAACATTTACAACCATGACTTGAAATTCTAGGGCTAGATAAATAAAATAATTCAAACTAACAAAAAAATTATTATTGATGAAGTTATGTGTACTTCCCGAGTCAATCAATACTCTCACTTTCTATTTCTTGAAGAAGCCCACCACCCAAATATTTTAAGCAATACTTATACCTAAAAGGGCATGATAAGAGATAGTAAGTGAGAATTTTTAGATTCCTCCTCTGGCTCTTCCATAACCTCACATGTGGCCTCATCATTGTCTTCATCTTCATTGGTACCTTCAATGTAGAATAATTTCTTTTCGACACATTTATGTCCTTTGTTCCACTTGCTATCACAACAAAAACATAACCCTTTGGAATGCTTCTCTTCAATTTATTGAGGGGTCAATCTTGTAGGTCACAAAAATGATGGTGCTATGAAATTTCATTCACAACCATGAGTAAAATCCCTTCTTTTGACTAATATTTTTCCTCTACCTAGCACACGAATGGTATGGCTTAAAAAAATAGTTGATTGATTAAACATATGAACCTCAAGTTAGATATTATTCTCGATCCCCCTAAGAATAGGTTAGTCAAGTTATTTTGAGTGATGTCATCCACCCATAAGGATAGATCCTAGAATTACTAAATATGATTCTTAACAGTACCAATTTTTCATAACTTCATTAATTGATTGAAGTAGTTTTTAGAGACATTGTTGTGATAGTGTATCTATAGCTCCTTAGCAAACACCAACTAGGTAATAGGAGTGCCTTTTTTTATTTTGAGCACACAACCACCAATACCAAATGAACTACACAAGTTACAGATAAAGAGATGTTGTGATCACCTTTTACATGCATGGGGCTGATGTAGATAAAATAAATTTTCTATTTGATTGATCCAAGTGAGTGGATCTTTACCATCAAATTTTTGCACTTCTACTTTTGGCAGCATGTGCTTCAAACTAGTATTAGAGTTGTGATTATTTTGAGTGGGTGAACTTGACTGGAGTGATGGAGGATTATTTTGTCAAAGTTGAGTCGCAATAGAGCTCAACTAAGCACTCATCATTAACAACTAGTCCTTCAAAGAATTTATTTCCCCTTTTACTTCATTAAGATCATCCTTCTCATTATGCTTTAAATATCTTACTAGATTTGTTAAATCGCCTCAGAAACCAACAAATCTAAAGTTTTAGACACCATGTTATCTTTGTAAGGATTTTTTGGGGTGTTTTGACCTTTCCCACGCCCGTGAGTGTTTAAAACAACCATGCAAAAACCCTAGGATGGATGGTTTTGGGCCCAAAAAAAGTGTATGAGTATATTATACTATTGTGATCATCTCACCGAGATGAATCCAATGACTACTAATTTGCATAACAATGTAAAAAAATTCCAAACTTTTTTTGTTTAAAAAAAGACTTCAAAAAATACTACAGTGATAGAAAAATTAAATTCTTGGATCGTAAGTTATGTTTTTTCTATCCTTCAACTCTTTAGATATCCAAAAAAACATCAGAGTAGAAATTGTCCCAAAACAATGTTATGATACTACTTGTAATGAAATTACTTATATGTTCACAATAATGGAATAATATATTGAAGAATTAAAATCAGATTAATCATATCCATAATAATAATTGACATAAGAGTAGAATACTTGATAGTAATGATTGAGTTGCTTCTAGAGGAAACCTATACAACAATGCAATAAAATCAAAATTCACAATATTATGATAAAAGACTAACCACTACCTCCTATATATACTCTACTTAGCCATGGTTATTCCATAGGTCGACCATATTAAGAACATAGATAATACAATAAGATAATATGAAAGGTATGTAAGCCACAAATCCACCACACATATATCTAGATGCACTATAGGTTAAGGGTGGAGCATAACTTTTCTTGTCCTATTCTTTCCTTTTGTAATTGTTCTTATTCTATTTTTTCCTTTTGTAACCTTTCTAGCTCTACCTTTGCCTTTCATAACCTTTCTTACTCTAATTTCACCTTTTGTAACCTTTCTTGCTCTACTTTTGCCTTTTTAATTTTTCTTGCTCTAGTTGTTCCTTTTGTTCTTTTTTGAATTTGTTCCTTAGAGATGCAATCATAGTGTGTGTGGGTTGTTTGATTGATTTATCTAGTACATGATTACTAGTATCAATAATACTTTATATTTTTTATTCAAATCCTAAAAATTATATGTATGATGTATATGCACAATAGTATTTTGATTTCTTTAGAGGATGCATATGAGATAATGTGATGAAATGCTTTCGAAGCATTTCCATTAGAATTCCAATTAAACTCTTATTAGCCTTACACACTTCTCTAATCACTAGTTGTAGATGTATCCCATTTTAGCTTCCATTTTTGAGATGATTTATTTTTTAGGATCAAGATATTTAGATAGAGGTGCATATATATATGATTGACCCTAGCATGCTATGGATTCTTTGCATATGCAATCTTATTTTTGATTGATGTGATTCTTAAACTAAAATATTGAATCTACCTTTGTAACTCTTGTATGACAGTTCTCATAGTAATTATTTGATCTTGATAGGTATCACACGAAGAAGTTTTTACTACTTCTAATTAAGGATGCATACAAAGGCTATCCAAAGGGTTTGTGGGAGGTGATGGGGATGAAAATGAAAATTTAGATGACATTATTTTATACCATATGAGGGGTCACCTTAACTCTTAGGATAGTAACAACATGGACCTCCTTAGGGGGGCAAATGACTATCAACACCTTGAGGAAAGGTGGAAGGAAGAATAGAATAATCCATAAGAAGTGATAAATAACCAAACATTCCAATAAAATCATGAGGAAATTTTAGAAAAATCAGTAGATAAATAAAACCCATAAATTAATTTTGTATAAATTACTCCATATTAGAGAATTTCTTCATTGTGAAAGAGCCAAAGGCTCATATGTGCACAACAAAAAATGAGGTTCAATCAACTTAAATTAATTTTTTATAACCCAAAGTTACATATAAATAGCCTAATAAACTCCTACAATGATGGAGTTGGGCATATCTTCTAATCTCACAAATCTCTCACACTTATTTTATCTAGAGATTCTCCTTAAATCACTCAACCTATCATATCTTCTACAAACTCTACGTGGTTTGTTTTAAAAAATAACTTACATTATTTTCTCTACATATTAATTAATTAATAATCTAATGTGGTGCACTAAACCCACATGTGAGGTCTAAAACCTAACATTTCCCTCTTAGTGTGAACGTGAGGAGAGGAACCACGTGGATTAAAAAACTCTAGATTGCCCCCCTACCTCCCCCAAATTTTAACTCATGGATGTTAGGTTCACCTGAGAATGCATCTATTATATTGAATAGGAGATTATTACATAAAATATCTTGTTTTACTAAAAATTATCTTTAACATAGACTTCTTTAATATTTATCTTCATGAGAATTATTTAATCTTTTTGATCAATGACGAAGGACACACAAAGATGACACAAGATTTTCAAAAAAACACCTAATGGTATTAACACTTTATTTAAATTTTGAAATTTTTTGACAAAGAATCTAAAAACCTAAAAACAAAACTATACTAACACATAACTTAAGAATAAATAACTATGGCACTTAAAAACTTAGAGATTTAAAACAACTTATCACATAAAATCTTTAAAAATAACTAAAATTATAACTAAACCTAAAACAAAATACAAGACTCTTATCCTAAGCAAGACACATAATAAAACTAATGAAAAAAGACTAATCCTAAGCTAAAGAAACAATTGAAAATTATAAAAAAAATTGTGACAAATATATCAAAAAAAAAATACTTAAACTAAAAGTTAAAAATATAAACTAAACCTAAAAACCACAATTTTTGAAACATTGGACCAATCCAAAATCATGTTAAAGAAATGCCAAACTGTGGGCTTTGAAGAGGATGATACCGAGCTTGGAAGGAGGTATATGATATGCTAGAAGCCACCAACGTATATCCAAGTTGAAGTAGAGCATTAAAAAAATGAACCTTTCAATGCAAACACTTGAAGCAAGACATGATGCAAATACACTTTCTAATGATTCAATGCAATAGGATTGAGTCATTCAAATAGAGATGTTTGCACAAATCTAAGTTGTTTTATGCAAGGTCCAAAATTTGTAAACCAAACCTATCATTGAATGTAGGGTTGCACTCAAGTAGAGCCTATGGTTGCACTCTGGAAATATTTTCTCTATTTTTTTTCTTTCTCGAATCTGAAACACATCCAATAATATATATTTGTTTTTTATGTAAACAGTGAACAAAATGGAATGTAAATTGTGAATATAATGCACTAGATAGAAGAAGAGAAAAAAATGCATGGGATGGCATAGTTCAACGAATGTGCACTAGCTTGCATTGTAAATTATTGATAGTATGCTAGCAAGGTGGATGGACAAAAATGGTATTTACACGTGGGCTACATTGCATAGCCACTAAACTATTTTGATGTAAAAACAAACAAATGAAAGGCAAATAGAGAGGTCTAAGGGAACCTACTCTAATACCAGATGTAGAAATTATTCCATGTTGAAGAATTTTTTCATTATGAAAGAGCCAAAGGTTCAAATTTGCACAACACAAAATGGGGGTCAATGAACTTCAATTAAATTTTAATAACTCAAAATTACATATAAATAACCTGATGAACACCTACAATGATGGAGTTAGACACATCTCTTAATCCCATAAATCTCTCACACTTGTTTCTCCTAGAGATTCTCCCTGAAGCAATCAACATAAATCAATCAACCCATCTTATCTTCTATAAACTCTACAATATTTTTTCTAATAAATCACTTACATTATTTGCTCTATACATTATTTACACACACATACTAATTAATTAATAATATAATGTGGAGGACTAAACCCACATGTGAGGATTAAATCTTAACAAATTTGATAATGGGTACACCATCCATCCTTTAGGCCAAATTTACAAAAAAAGTAAATTACAAATTCTAAAAAATCAAGGTACAATTTTGTCAAAAAAAAATAAGGTTTTCATCCACTCAATCTGACTAGAAAAAGAATTAGAATTTTTGAAAAATTGATCCATTTTTATCCAAATATCGGCCAATGAAGGAATAACAATGATAGAGGAAACTCTAATAGGAGAGTGAGTGTGAAACCCTAGGGCAAAAGATTTTCTTTTTTTGCGCAAAGGAAAAGGAGAAATCTGAAAATAAAATCCTAATGCTAAAATCTAAAAAATTATAAGGATGAAACCCTAAATGAAAACATAGGGCTTTGCACTATTTGATATGTATACGGATACACTAATGTATTCTACCCTAATTTGAATTAACGAGTTAGATTAATCTAATTAAAATATAACTTTGAAATTGAATTCAAATCAATAGATATATCATTTGAGCCTACATCTCAATGTAAAACACTGATATCAATTATTTTGATCTGATAAGTGCAGATGTTAAATATGGAAATTATTAAGGAGATCACAATACTTAGCTTTTATAGTTGATTTTCTAACTGTGACTGTTCTAGAAGTGAAAATCAAGGATAAACACAACTATGGTTTGTCTAGTTCTAGAACTAGACTATTATCTACACTCGGTTGGTTTTATAGGTATAGTCAGTATCATCAATTGATACTGACCTACGTGGATATGTAGTATAATTACTATACGATTTCCCACAACTATCTTTTTTACTCTTATGTTTATGATCTTGAACCCTAATGATGCACATATATCTAAAAATCAATGTCTTTTATCTTTAAACCCTATATGTGCTTATGAGGGATAGAAAGCTACAAAAATGGGAGAAGTGTAATGGGTTGAGTTGACCCTAATGACCCTTGCCAAATGATTGGTCATTGTTTACATATCCAATACTCTAAGGAGGTAAATCAAGCCACACATAATTCTCCCACCTAGTGTGATTTTGAAATCATGCTCCTTCACTATGTGTATTTAAGTAATGATTAGATTTTGTACTTGACAATGCTTGCTTTGACTTGGATTTTGAGTGCTCCAAACTTGACTTATGATTGTTTATAGTGATAGGTTTGCAAATTTAGAAGAAAAGGGAAAATTTACTCAGTGTGCAACACTGTACAAGTGTATTTCAAATAAGTTCCCAATCCATTTTGAATGAGACCTTGATTTGTTTATATACATATTCAATTGAATCAATCCTTACACCACCAACACACTAGGTTAATGGGTTGATCGTAAAGATGGATTTGATTTTATAATATAATTGTTATTGGGAGAGAGTCGGTTCCAACTAACTCATGTCATTATCGAGCGGTG
Organism: Torreya grandis; assembly: GCA_037957365.1. NCBI lineage: Eukaryota > Viridiplantae > Streptophyta > Pinopsida > Cupressales > Taxaceae > Torreya > Torreya grandis. The sequence continues at coordinate 3,397,894 of JARHVA010000204.1, read as the reverse complement.
ATAATGACTGTAATTGGTAGAACTAACATGTGTACATGTGTGCTAAACTGAGAGTCTAAAAATGTTTATGCTAAATATTAATCAAGTCTGAAATAGACAGTGAGGTTATTTTACGTTTATAATAGTAGAACAGAAGGGTTTACTCAAGATAATGTGTGAGTGTGAGAGGATGGTGAATTAGGATCTTATTTGAGTTCTCGAGTTCTGTGTGGTAAATGTGTGTCAATATTATCATTTTCAAGTACCCAAAACTATATTTTAGTATCTAAATTTACCTTATCCTTAGAGTCGAGGACATATAATGTTAAGTTTGATAATAGTGTCATGTTAGGTTGACCTATAGTATAATGGATACTTGATCATATACATCCAAAAAGTTTTGATATGCCTACATTTAAATTGTTTGATGGGTATTGAGATCATCATACCCACCTTGAAAAATTTGCATCTTCTCTTTAAGAATATTCATGTGATGGAAGAGTATTACTAAAAACCTTTCATCAAATTTTAAAATGTATAGCCTTGGATTTGTTCTATAATCTACCTAGTGGGTCTACAACTTTCTTTCTAAAATTAGAAGAGGCTTTCCTATCTCATTTCAACAACTTTATTTATATGAATGTGATCTTATACATGCAAGAACAAGTGTGTACGATACTACAATTTCCCAAAAGTAAACAAATTCAAGTATCAAAAGTGATTCTCCATCTAATAAGGAAGTTACATATAAGACAATTAATGAGGTGTCAACTTGCGCGAGTTATACCCCTTCTCTTGTGGACCAACCCATACGATTTCAAAAACCCAAGGATAAACCAAGTGTTATATTACAAATGATCCATGGTAATAATTTGATCACATTTCCTTTTAATCCACGTCACCTTGCACATCATTTAATATGATTGCAAGCAAGATCATTATGTAACTATCATTGCATAAATAGGTATAGAGATAAAAATTGTTATGCATTGCAACATAAAATTGAACAACTTGTGGATAAGGGTGACACTATATTTGAAAAGTATAACAACACTCCTACAAGGTTAGCTTTGCCAACTTATTCTATTTCCCAATCTGTGAAGGCCGAGGTATACAAGAAATTTGTAAAGGTCATACATTGCAATATAAACCTAGAAATAAACCAACAGTCATTCAAGTTCATATAAAAAGTGAACATAGAAAAATAATTGTCGTTTATCATGAAAAAGTAAATTAAAATGTATGCACAATTGATTTATCAATGAATTAGGGCATGATGAGATAGAGTTACAACATATGAGCATCTATGAAAAATTAGTAGGGCATATTACCATACCTATTTCTTTTGGGCCCAAGATAGTGGAGACATTATTTTCCGTGAAGCCTACTATCACACAATTTAATGGAATACTTAGACAATCATAGTTAAAACAAATGGAAACAACATTGTATAGCATAAAAAATACTGTTACATTCAATTTCTAAGTGGTTTAAATTACAAAGAGAGAACATATTAAAAGGAAACTCCTACTAAGAGTATAGTTACATCTCAAAGCACACAAGTATGGGTGCCAAAATAAAGTAAACTAAGTAAAAATCAAGAAACTAAGAAAGTATTAAGTACTCCTATTCCATACAAAGAATAATAAAATAAAAAGTCTATAACTATTGGTATGGGTTAAATATCACTATGTGCATTATCTTAAGTAGGTTCAACATCGTTATCTAGTGAGAATGTAATTATAAGTGTTCCTACAAGTTTAGTACCAAATGTATCTCCACTAGATACACTTACTCATAAGATAGAATAATTTAGTCAACATAATGTGATATATGAAGATGACTTATTATATATGCATAGTTGGTCAAATGATTTCATCTCATTCAATTTATCAGAATGTGATGAGAATGTTGGATAGTTACAATTGAGACATGCATTGTGCTTCAATGTTATATCATTCACACATCACTGTCAGGATCTAGGAAGCACAACTGATTACCATATACAAGCAACTAACATGCGGAATTAAACCAGAATCACAAGTAACTAGAATTCAAAAATAACACAGAATATGAGAGACAATACCCAATTGTATTAATACTCTTCCAGAAAAGAATTACAAATGAAGAGACACCACACTCTTCCCACCTTACAGGTTTCCCACACCAAGTGTTCAGTAATTCACCTTTAAGAGCTCACTCTCTCAATTACAGTCCCAACACACAACTCAAACACAGAGTTGGTGTTCACCTCCAACTAGTCAATATCCACTACTACCAGTACCACTAGTCAGTATCACTACTGCCAGTACACCGAGTATACAACGCACTCCAAGTAGATCTCCCATGAACTTGCAATAACCTGCAACTCAAATGATCTTACTTTGGAAGGAACTACCTTGCCTTCCTCTATGCTCTCCAACTGAGTACACACCGTACTCCAAGTAGATCCCACCTAATCTTGCTCTCTGTTGTGTTGCTGTCACCTTGATCCTGTTGCCACCTGTAGATCAACCTAGTTCTGCACACCTGCAAACCTAGACCTCGCACACACATACACTTGCAGATCAATGATCTTACTTACCATGCAGATCTCTAAACGTGGTCTTGTACACCTGCTGACCAAGATCTACATACATGAAGAATCCTTCTGATTCTCCAAACCAGCACCCACACTTGGCACTGTGGCACTAGGAGGAACACACCATGCTCTCTTCACTCTGAAGGAGCTAATTTTTGCTCTCTTACTCTCTAGCACTCTTTACAATACAGCCCATGAGTCTATTATATAGATCTCATGCAAACAATGATTAGACATCTAATTACAATAATTAGATCTACAGCTTCAAGTCTAAAATTGGCCTTCTACATGCAAACAACCGATTCGTTAACTAAATGTTTGTGCAACCGATAGTTCCAGAACCGCACAGGCGACCAACGTCGGTCTCTGTCTGCCTAGAGGTGACCGACGCTGGCTGATCTTTGACTGACGTTGATTGCTCTTCTCACTATATATGACTGATGTCAGCTGATCAGACTGACATCGGTTGCTCTGCAACTCAGCAACCTCCTCCATGTCTTCATCAGTGAAGCTTTTAGCTCCACAACCTAACAATCTCCCACTTCGAGATAAACAGTTGCACTATACTTGTACCTATACACCATCTAATTTGTTTCTTGGCTTGTATCCCTCTTCAAGCTCAACCTTGAAGACCAACCACCACAAATCCTGTGGTGCACCTCCTGTCATCCAAGTACCCTGCCGCATCTGCATCTACAAACCCATGTAGAAAAGAACTTGACCCTGCATAGCATGTCAACCTGTTGTTGGTCCCTCTCAAATACCTGAGAATCCACTGAACTGCCCTCCAGTGCTTCTTTCTCAGATTGGCTCCAAACTTGTGACAACTCCCACTGCTTGGGAAATCTCAGGTCTAGTACATACCATGCACTTAACCTCATTATGTGAATCAAGACACTGTTCATAGAACTGTCCAACCATCGGCGTGTTAACCAGTTTCACACAATCATCCGGAGACAAAATCAACCTGTGACCTTCCATGTTTCTAGAACACACTCATGCCAAAGAATTTCGTTGCTCCCAAATCCTTCATGGCAAACCACTGAACTAACCTTACCTTTAGCTCAGTAAAACCCTGTATGTACGAACCTGCTAGCTAGCATACCATCCACATACAGTAACAAGATAATGTTGTGACCATCATCCACCTGATAAGACAAACACAATGGTTACATTGACATTGACTAAAGCCCTGCTTTGTCATCCACCTGTCAAACTTGTACCACTGTCCTGCAACTTCCTCAAGACCATATGACCTGGCCTTCCGTCTCACGTGTCCATTCTCTCTATTCTTTAACTAAGGTATCCATTCGTCTTTCAGTGCTTTCATACCAGCTGGCAACCATGCCAAATCTCTCGTTTGGTTTTGCATCCTTTTCATGCCATGCTCCCACTGTTTCCTGGATCCTTCCTACTCTGCAATGAGCAACAAGTATAAAGAAGAGAAACAATGAATTCGAGGCTTACTTACCCTTTCAATCCTCCATATGGGCATTTGAGACTCCTTGACAACTTATTGTCTACCCAAAATTTGTTACAGTGACCGACCTCGATCACCACACAATCTACATCCAACTGATGTCGATTCCCATGCGACTGTCCTTTTTGTCGATGCCAATTTCCTGACCGACGTTGGTCTTACCTGGCCGCTGATGTCGGTTCCCTGACTGACGCCGATAGCCACCCTGCCCGACATCACCAGCTCTGGTCTGCACATGACCAACATCGACACCTATCTGTTCGACGCCAATTTCCCATAACCGACGTCAGTACCTGTGTTTTCCTGTGAGTGATGACTTTTTACCCGCGAGCTTTCTTTGAATCAAACCCATGTCCAAACTGCCCTGCTCAGAGTTACTCAGCCCCATCCACTGATCTTTATCCATCATCTCCTCCAGAAACACCAAGGCTTTCCAATTCTTAAGTCTGTCAAAGACATCTGACTTCCTCTTAAGAACATGCATCTCCTTCTTGCTCATGTGACCAAGCCTACAAAGCCATGTCTTCGCAACAAAAGAAGAATCAGTAATATAAGTAGATAGATAAAGGATACCTACTTTGTTACCACCAACTAATTCAAGTACATCCACTGTGAGAGTTCTTGTGCATCTCTCATCACCCAACTTTCCTGAAGAAATTAGCCACATCTTCAAGACTAGGACCTGCATGACCTCCTTCAACACCCATGTATTGGCTGCCTGCAATTTTAGCTTCACTTCCCCTTTGCCAATTCTTTGCAAGGCACACCAGCCCCTAAATAAATCTTTTCAAAGTCTCCAAAGACCTTAACATGGAAAAATACTCTATTTCGGATTGCATGGAAAGAGGTAACAAAATCTATAAAACAACATTCTACTTTATCTAAGAAACATCCCAAAGCATCCTGTACAACAACACCTGCAACATTTGCATCTTCAGTTCCTTCATGCTAATCTGCTACCAACCAACAATATTTCTTTACCTGCTCTTTCTTTCCATAACACCGTAATTGACCATTCGTGCTTTTCAATTCCTCCATTCTTAGCTTACTTTCTTTTGCCATTGCTTTACTCCCACTCAATCAGAAACCCCTGAGAGTGACCTGTAATCAAACACAAACCTGCTCCCTGCAACCTTAGCTCTGATACCACTTTGTCAGGATCTAGGAAGCACAACTGATTACCATATACAAGCAACTAACATGCAGAATTAAACCAGAATCACAAGTAACTAGAATTCAAAAATAACACAGAATATGAGAGACAATACCCAATTATATTAATACTCTTCCAAAAAAGAATTACAAATGAAGAGACGCCACACTCTTCCCACCTTACAGGGTTCCCACACCAAGTGTTCAGTAATTCACCTTCAAGAGCTCACTCTCTCAATTACGATCCCAACACACAACTCAAACACAGAGTTGGTGTTCACCTCCAACCAGTCAGTATCCATTACTGCCAGTACCACTAGTCAGTATCACTACTGCCAGTACACCAAGTATACACACATACTCAACCGAGTACACAACGCACTCCAAGTAGATCTCCCATGAACTTGCAACAACCTGCAACTCAAATGATCTTACTTTGGAAGGAACTACCTTGCCTTCCTCTATGCTCTCCAACTGAGTACACACCATACTCCAAGTAGATCCCACCTGATCTTGCTCCCTGTTGTGTTGTTGTCACCTTGATCCTGCTGCCACCTGCAGATCAACCTAGTTCTGCACACCTGCAAACCTAGACCTCACACACACATACACCTACAGATCAATGATCTTACTTACCATGTAGATCTCCAAACGTGGTCTTGCACACCTACTAACCAAGATCCTACATACATGAAGAATCCTTATGATTCTCCAAACCAGCACCCACACTTGGCACTATGGCACTATGAGGAACACACCATGCTCTCTTCACTCTGAAGGAGCTAATTTTTGCTCTCTTACTCTCTAGCACTCTTTAAAATATAGCCCATGAGTCTATTATATCTCATGCAAACAATAATTAGACATCTAATTACAATAATTAGATCTACAGCTTCAAGTCTAAAATTGGCCTTCTACATGCAAACAATTGGTTCGTTAACTAACTGTTCGTGTAACTGATAGTTCCAGAACCACACAGGCGACCAACATCTGTCCCTGTCTTCCTGGAGGTGACCGACATCGGCCGATCTTTGACCGACGTCGGTTGCTCTTCTCACTGTATATGACCAACGTCGGCTGATCAGACTGACGTCAGTTGCTCTGCAACTCAGCAACCTCCTCCATGTCTGCATCAGTGAAGCTTTTAGCTCCACAACCTAACAATCACATCTAAAATACTAAAATCCATATATATATATATATATATATATATATATAAACTAAGACCCATGGATGACATGATTTACTAACTTTTACATGACTGATTAATATTATTTATCATATACATAGTGAATTACATATCCATTTTCTATGCATGTGCTTTATATACATGAGTGGGATGGAGTACATACATGTTGCGTATGATACATAGACATATAAATATTTGACATTATTTATACCCAAGGGCAACCTTTCTATAATAGTTGCATGCTTGCATCGGGGGCACCTCTATACACTTATCAGGTTATATATTTTAATACCAATATGTTGATCATAGTAGACTGTAACATATGACTTGCTCTTGTTTATACTTTCTAGAGTGTTATTTCTTATGGATATTGTGTTTTTTTATATTAGATGATGATATTGATTGATTATGTAGACTAAAATTGCTTGTTTAATGTGTATTTATTGTTGATGATCATTACATTATGTGATAATTGATGTGTACTATATTGTGTGATGTTATGAGTGCATAAATTGTGCTTTGTCACATTATGAGTCAGTTGTGTCAAAGCATCCTCTAGTCCATGTCATGTTCATGTTGTGTTCATGTTAGGTTAAAGTTGAGTCATGTCTTGAGTGCTAGTGTGCATCATGTTGATGATATTGTGTGCATGTGTGTGGTTACATATATGACTTTTGCTAAGCTTGGTGTCATGATTTATATCATTCAAACTTATATTGTGTGTGATGACATGATTTTTATCATGCATCTATTGTGATGTTTATTACTATGTGGCAAATTCATTTATCTACTTGACATAACACTTGTATTCCCATTGCCTTGAATTACATGTTTAAATGATTAAATATTTATATGATGACATATCTTATCATATTTTTATACATAACATACATGATTACATATTTATATATAACACATGGTGCACATAACTCTTTATTTTGAGATGACTGATTCACATGCTTCACCCCTCATATATAAATGGGAGCATAAAGTGGGCTTGTTTTAGAGATTCATACCATGGCAAACAAATAGTTCATATTTTGGGTTAGATTATGTTATTTAGATGGGATTGATTGGATATATTAGGGCATATGTGAGGCATATGTGGGGCATTATATATGATTGTAAAGAACAGTTGGGGTATTTTATGACATTTTGAGACAAATTAGATGGGTTAGATTGAATATATTTATCAGATTGAGTAGATTGAGGGACATTATATGACATTGTGATAGACATATTATGGCTTTATACATCACTTTGAGATAAAAATGGATTAGATTTGGGGCATGAATGATGTTCATGGAAACACTTATGTATTTATATATTTTGGATCGATGGGGAACAATGGTACTACTTAAGCACTTTGCATCTAAAATATACCTATAATTATTGATACAAAGTTCCATTTTGACAAAAAAACATATTTTGGGGTTTTAGTTCAACATACGAACCCATTTCAAGGTTCCACCTTTGCATACAAACATGATTTCAGGGTTACAAAAAAGAATTGTGATGATATTCTAAATATTGCAGTTAAGGTTTCTATGTCGCTCAACTTCTAGCATTTATCCTTCTCCAATGATGGTTGAGGCATTTGTATTCCTCAACTTATGGTTTCAGTGGTTACATCCCATTAGGATATAATCACTTCATGATATTCCCCAAACATGTTCAACAAGTGGTGGTTGGGTTCACATAACCTCGGGTGTATTCATTCCTTGACTTTTCAATTTCAAAATTTAATGATCTAGATTACTTTAGATTTTCTATTATGAATGGGCATTTATCTATACATGTTTTCTTGAAAATTTTGCATGGATCAAATGGGATATTTTGGGAATTCATGTCAACACTAAGTGTGGTCATCACAAGTACAAATCTATTCTTTAATCATTTTAATCTAGTATTTTTAATAGTAGAATAAAATGGATGCATTTGTAGACACCTAAATTTGGTATTAGATACATTGACAACATCAAATTTGACACACTTTGACATACTTGGACTTCGCATACACATTTAACTCCCATGCACACTTTCCCCTATCCGTCTACTCACCTATGGTCTTGGCCAACCTAATTTACCAGATATACATAATCATGATCACCTTATTCTATGATGAACCTTCTGAAATCCTAAGTAGACTGTCAAACATATCTTAGATCATTTATTTTCACTCCTAAGATAGTACTAACAACAAACAGATAATTATAATTTTATCGTAGGTGTTTACGTCAGTTTTTAGTCTCTAAGAATGTTCATTGACTATTTCTCAAATTGGGAACTCTCTATTAGGTCAACCTGGACATGTTTCATGGGTTGTTCATAGCGAGAAATATCAAAGAGTCAACTATAAATACAAATCAATCCTAAGGTTATATTCACTTATCTATTACATTGAGAATCACTTGAAAGCTTGAGAAATCCATTAGCTCTATTTTGAGACATTATCATAAAGACATCCATATATGAATATCCCCCAAAAGTGTAGTCTTAGATCCAAATATGAATATAAATGTAGGTCAAAATTGCATGGTGTTAACTATTGAAATGAAAACATAGCATTGCCTTAAATATTAATCACAATGGTGCACACACACACACCTAGATAGGATAACTACGTGTAGTTTGAGCCCTCTTCTGAGCATCAGAATCTAGACAATGATCAGTCACTTAGTGTGGAGTGGTTAGGGCTATCCAACCCAACATATTAACCATTTTTTCAAGGGTCACCTTATGATGAAAGTAAGATAAGAGTTTCAAAGCAAAGATAAATATAACATAGATCATCGCACATGACTGAATTTGAACACACACATAGGAGGAATGCATAGGTGCATGATGGAATTTTAAGTTGTCACAAACCTGTATAGTCAATAGGTACAATATCAGTCTCCACATAGGTTTGAGTTTTATTAGTAGCATCTGTGTGGGGTCAAATCTCTTACTCCTTGATTTAAGTGGTTATAGAGCAAACATAGAGCATTTTCAAGGACAATGACGAACATAACGAGCAATAAAAAATCAAAAAAATCTATGTGCATATCTTATTCATTTGTTTGTCAGTTCTAAATATAGTAGGTGAAATATCAATTTACCTTTTTACATTTAGATTTGTATGATTATTTTCCTATTTTACACAATCTAAATATTCATAGTTTTACTTCATTTAGATCACATTAATCTTAAAATAAGTAAAACATTCTGGATAGGTAAGACTTAGACATAATGTATCTCAAAGGATTAGTCTTGGAAATAACATGAGTCTCGATATTAAGCATTGCATGTCCAAGTTCTTGTGTAGTAAACAAAATAACTAAACACAACTTTTCCACTGAGTTATATTTATTTTCACAATCAACAAAAGTGTAACTGATGTAATAAAAACACACACTCTCTCTCTCTTTATGTGCATCATCATATTGTGCTAACAAGTTATCCAATGCATGATCAATGTCAAATATGTATAGTAACAGTTGTTTGTCAAGAATAAACAACATCATGACTAGTGGATTAGCTAGATATTCTTTAATTTTTTTTGACATTGTTCACCTCATTCAAATTTGGTGTCTCTATGTAATCAAATTGAAAATAGTTGGGCTTTGTTCGCTAATTGAGCTATGAACTACCAAATGGCTTGAATTTCACATCGGGTTCACCAATTTATTTTAGTAATATTGGTTTTAGGGTGATTAACCTACACACAACATGTTAAAATGGTGGCACAAGGGAGATTGTGTACAATGTAATCTAAAATAATAGCAAGATATTCCTTATGGCTAAAAATAGTAAACAAAAGCTATTAAAATGATTTTACAAGCATTGAATTTGAAAGAGAAGCGAACAATGATGAAAACTGACACACCTAACTATTATTCTAATATTCTAAACCCAAATTTGGGCTATGTAGGTGTCTAATCTACTTTATGTTAAATTTTATTATTAGATACTCAAAATATGAGTTTGGTGTTTCACTTACAACCACTAATTTTCTTCGTGCAAATTCGATAAACCACCAAATTGGTCCATGTTGAAGCATCAAATTTGTTTTTTGCCACTGAATCTATCATGAGCTACTTTTTAGGTTCTATTAAAGTTTGGGCATGTTATTGTTAGATGTTGAGTATGATTGTATGACCACTTCATTTATTTGTCAAGTATAATTGTTTAATTTATTTTCTTCATTGAATTTGACCTAATTATCCACAAATGCTTACAAGAGTAGATAAAGAAAGGGCTAACTAGCTTAGGCAACCTCATTGAGGAATTGCAAATACATATCCCACATATATATAATCAAAGCCAAGGAAATTTTATTTCATTGTAAATGGAAATGTGAGAGTAAGATCTTTGCTTTCTCTCTCAAGTGCAATGCAACAACATGCAATTCACCTAATCCATCTTTTGCATAACATGCAACTAAATCCATGTTGGCAAGTCATCAAGCATAAATATAACAACAAAGAGTGTGCCTAGACTTGAATTCCTCTTGGTATTTGTTTTTTAAGTGCCTCTAGGAGGCTTTGTATATATAGATGTCTCACATTTGAATTAGGAACCTACTGGCATGCAAGTCGACCCAAAAAACACTAGATAAGTAATAATCACATGGCTAAACATTGAAACACAATGAAGGAGGTTATAAGGGCCTACAAAAACACATAAGACAGATTCAATGGGCTATTGAATTTGCAAGTGATAAATACTATAGACCATTGAATCGACCCTAAGATTGAACAAGGTAGATGACAAATAATATAAGGAAACACAAGGCCTACAAGACAAATAAAAATAGATATAATATGAAAATATAAAAAGGAAACAATATGGGACCATACAAAGAAGAAAAAAGATAGGAAGAAAACATGAGAAAGTGCCAATAAGATGCTAATTCGAACCAATGATATATGTGCACAAAACTACACTAAAAACATTGCAATGATAAGCTTTGTGCCAAAATTAAGTGTTTACACTAATGTTTGTAGAAAAGTGATCTTGAAATATGCCATTTAAATTGTTAAATTGATGCATAGAGCTTAATAGGAAGGCATAAAACCAATCCAAGGCATAGTCCTTTAGACTTTTAGGAAATCTCCTAGTCATCAATAGATCGTCATGTGCAAAACCAAAATGTGAGGAGAAGAAACATCAAATGTGATGCAAAAGATCACCCTTGTTATTGTATAGTTAAAATTTAGGCATTGTAAAAATGCTAGGAAAAGGGTGAGCAAGGACCTCATGAGCCAATGGGTTATGTAATATATCTTGAGAAGTAACCACATGGATAGGTTTTTTAGTTTTTTTGGCAAGTTGCCTAATTGGGGCTTATATATATTGTTGAAAGTAAATGCATTTTTTGATGTATTTGCACATGTATGAGGCAACATATGATCATCATTGATAGGAATAGAGGCTTTAGTATTTTGACTAATATCAATACTAAAAGATAAAGCATTCGGAGCGGGTCAAGATGGTAATTTAGTCTTAGGAGGAACACAACATGTAGTATGATGTGTATGAATAGGGATGTTAGCCTAAGGAGAAGTAACACTAGGTAGAGGCATAAAAGTATGAGTAAGAGAACTAGGAGCACTATTCTCACCACCTAATGTACAAGTAGAGCCTATAATAGATGGATTAGAAGCATTCAAAGGATCTATGGTAACATTCTCGGGTGTAGATTCCTTATCCAAATTTTATTTTGCATTTATTTTAACTTAAGCAACATAGGATATAAATATCTAATTTGTTTTCGAATTAAGCCTCTAAAACAAACAAGTATATGAACTTATTTTGGATCAACACAATGAAAATAATTTGCATCATCACAAGTATTATCCTCATTAATCATATTCACTATCATTTGCATTATCATTCATATTTTCATTATCAACAACAAAAAAAGAAAGAGGAACGTCATCAACATTTATCATTTTTTATTTCAAATGAACACCAGTATTAAACAAAGGAAGTTGAAACAAATCACAATTAACACGACTCAATTTAACATTTCATCTAGTAGGGTTTGTAGATATAGCCTTTTTAATGTGCATACGATGTAAACATGAAATATATGAAGTTAGGGTTAATGATCAAGCAATGATGAAAGCACCTAAATCTAAAAATTTGATCCAGCGTGTCAAAAAATAAATCAAACCCTAGAAGGATGAAGAGCTAGGAAACCTTAAGGTTGACTATGTTTGGAGAGTGGAGGGGTTCACCAATTTGTTTTACCAAATCATGACACTAATAGTAAACGTCACTAAATAAAATGGCAAAATGATAAGCACAAGAGAGGTCCAAGGTAATATAGAAAATTACAAGCATTAAAAATTTGAACGTGCTAATTACATTTTATCAACAATATAGGGAAATGATTAAACAAGTAATGGAAATGAAAGAGAGGGAAAAGGGACAAAAATAAACACAATTAAGCACTATAGATGAATTATGGATTTGGGAACAAAGTTTGGAACTAACATAAAAGGCAATCCTAAAATGTAACAATGATTATAGGATTGGGTAAAAATAAATCGAGGGTTGAGTGTGTCCAAGTTAGAATGAATAGAGCGTTGGTTCTATCTACTGATCTTGTCCTCTGCGTTTGATTGTGTCCCATGCTACTTTTTGGGATCTGTAACTTTTTGGACCTCTATGCAGATTACTATTGATTTAGATTTTGGCTTTACTTTGTTGATATGATGGGAAAAACTATTTGATTTGCTTCTCGTATGATCTTGAACTAATTCTTAATAATCATATGCATAAAATACTATGTGTGCAAGCTAGGTGGATTGGGAAACCTCTTAAAGAGTTTCAACTACATATGTTGCATGCTTGGAATCAACTATCTAGGTAGTTATTAATTGGGTTTATCAAAGTCTTCACAAATTAATATAGAAATAATGGAGTCGAATACACATAGATATTTAATCACACTATAAAATAATATTATTCACTTTATTATATAATCATATGGGTAATACAAATATATAGGAAAAATATTTCCTTTAAACAGGGTGACCTGTATCACCATAAATCTCTCACATCCCTCTAATCTCTTAAACTCCTATATGAGTAATATTGTTATAACATATAACAATATATCACAATCGACTAACCAAATAATATATTCTCTCACACATGTAATATTTACCTCTTGGTAAATATTCAAATGTCAAAACTAATTCCTAACATTCCCCCCTTAATTTTTACATGGCGCAAAAATATTCACACTCTCACCTGCAATATGCTCACCCATGTGGCATGCCCAACTATTTGGCTCATAACCTTGATCTAAAGAAAGGCTCACTCCTTTCATGGTTTTAAATAGGTTTACCACAAACCTTGACATGAACATGAACCTCATCAACTGTCCACCTCTGATGGTTTTTTGGATCTACCATAAATCTTTTCAAGATCCATGAACTATCTTACATTGGTGTTGTTTGTCCTTTCACTATGTTTTCACATCAAGGAATTATGTTTGGAATTGTTCACTAATTACAAATATTGAACAAGAATGTACTTCTATTCTTATTTCAAATGACATGATGTTGAAAAAAAGTAAAAAAAAACACACCACACAAAAATGTCACTAAATCATCTGGGCCTCGTTGTTGGTGACTAATGAGAGGCTCTGAAACCTTCAGCCTCCATTTCCTCCGTCCTCTAGTAGGTAAAGCTACTCACTCAACAAAAATGAAGCTTATTCTATTGTTTTTGATAATACAACCCCCCATACTTGACTTGCATTTGACATTTGACTTAGGACGTTGCGTACAAATGATAATGTGTCCATACACAAAATATTTTTATATTTTACAATTTTTGATAATGACTCTATATGACACCTAAGCCTAAACGACTTTGACTTTTTTGACATAGGGACACTTTTTTGACATATTTTACAATTTTTGAATTTTCTAACTTGACTTTTTTTTACAATAGTGGCTTTTACAGACATACATTAACTTGGTCTCAACACAAAATGACTCAACATAAAAATGACTCATTGACTCAAATGACTTCTTAATTAAATAGGAATGACCAAAAAATACTTTTAAATAATGCTTTGACCATAATCCTAAACCAAACTTAAACATTTTTGGGATTTTTTGACAATATATAAACTTGACGCTAACTAATGACACCAATAAAAAAACTTTATATAAATCACTTTAACCTAATGCCACGAAACTAAAACTTATAAAAAAACACTATTTGTAAATCAAGTGTGACTAAAAATTAACAAGTATGATGATTTACTCAAAGGAAATATAAAGGCGACTGAGATGAAGGTAGTCATAAAGTGATGCATAGATTGAGGTGACCGCTATGGCACAAAAGACGTCTCTAAATCTCCAAATGGCTTGAGGCATGCAATGATTCTTTGGTATATCTATGAAATGAGAAATGACAAGAATGGAGATGCATAGGTCATAATAGATTTATTCGGTTGTACGAAGCATTGAGTGGTTATTGAAATTGTTTGTCATCTTTCTGTTTATAGATGATAACTTAGACTAAAGCTGGTAGAACTGAATGCATTGACTGATTCACAACTTTGAAGTAGAACATTGAGGTACAAATCTATGCAGTCAAACAAATGCATAGAGAGAGATCCATGATGGAAGGAGGGCCAAATATGCATTGTAGTTTACTAAACAAGGTGAGTCGTAGCTGTCAGGGGATCTCTAGCTCTACCAATTAGAGCACAATTGATTACTTTCTTATATGCAATTAAACACGGAATTATACCAGAATGATAAAGTAGCTAGAAACTTGAGACAACAAAGAATTAGAGAGACAATACACACTCTTGTATTAAATACTACTAGAAGAAAATACAATAAGGAAGATGCCACTTCTTCCTCCACCTCAAAGGCTCGCCACACCTCAAGACCTTCTTCCCTCTCTCTCTTGCTCAACACAACAACTCTAAAGCCTGAGTTGCTATCCCTCCTTGAATGCTTCAGTTGATCTCCTTGACCTTACACCTGTAGATCTCCTTGACCTTGCTTGCTTCAATGCTTTTACTTGCCTTAGAATTAATTACAATACATGCCTTATGGGTCTTTAAATAGGATCCCATGTTTACAAAAATAGAACTCTAACTACTAAAATTAGAAACACAGATCGCGACTTAAATTAGCCCCTTAACATGCAAACACTCGGTTCAACTAACTAACTGTTCGTGCAACGAACAGTTCTAGACCGCACAGGCGACTGACGCCGGTCCCTACTTGTCTGGTACTGCCGACGTTGACCGACTCCCTACCGTCGCCGGTCTCCTTCTCCACTGCATCTGACCGACGTCGGTCATACTGCCGACGTTGGTGGCTCTGGTTCTTCAGCATCCTTCCTTGTGTCTGCAAACAGTTGAAGCTTTTAGCTCCACACCTTAACAATCTCCCACTTGGAGATAAACAGCTGCAACTTGTACCTGTACCTGTACACCATCTATTTTGTTCCTTAGGCTCTGTATCCCTCTTCAATGTCACTCTTGAAGACCAACCACCACATAAACCTGTGATGCAATACCTGTCTCTTATGCCACAAGAATTTTGCTGCTCCCAAATTCTTCATGACATACTTCTGAACCAACTCTACCCTTAGCTCAGAAAACTCCCTGTATATGAAACCCTGCAACAAGTAACACAATACAGTAATAGGATAATGTAGCTAATATTATCCAACCTGGTAAAGATAAAATACAATGGTCAAACCTCTATTGTTCTGCAGCATAATCAAGACCATATACCATAGCCTTCTGTCTCATGTGTCCATCCACTCTCTTCTCTAAAACGGGAATCCATCCCTCTATCAAGTGCTTCCTTCCAGCTGACAACACTACCAACAAATACTTGTTTGGTTTTCCAAGGACTCACACTCCTCATCCATGCCAAGCTCCCACTGTTTATGGATTCTACCTGCATTGCTTCTTCCATCTTCCTAGTTCATGACTATCAGTAAGCAATATAAAGAAGGTGAACAACGAATATGAGGTTCACATACCTTTCCTAACCTCCACATGGGTGTTTGAGACTTAGTAGATTCACCCACTATCCGTTCCAGTGACCGATCTAGGCCATCTCCCAGTCTGCTCCCGACCGATGTCGATTCCCTGCACTGATCTTGACTATCGACGTCATTTCCTTGGCCGACGCCGGCGTCCCTCCTGCCGACGTCGGTCCTTATGACCAACGTCGGACTTCTCCAGTCCAACCTACCGACCCTGCTGGTCTGCACATGACCGATGTCGATACCTGGATGACTGACGTCGGTGCCAAGCTACCGACATCGGTGTCTGTGTGTTCCTGTAAGTGATGAAATTTTCATCCGCAAGCTCTTCTTGGATCATACCTCTGTCCATGCTGCCCTGCTCAAATTTATTCAGCCCCTGTGACTGATCTTTGTCCTTCATCTCCTCCATAAACACCAAGGCTTCTTTGTTCCTGTCAAAAGCATCAAATTTCCTCTTTCTGCAATGAACTGTATCTGTGCTTTCCAAATTTGAACACATACCTTTTGAATCAAGAACTTCCATTCCCTTCCTGTTCTTGTGACCAAGCCTATTAGGCCACATCTTCGAATCTACACCAGAAGTGGAATCAGTAATATAAGTAGACAGATAGAGAGTATCTACTTTCTTACCTTTTGCTAGAATAAGTGCTCCCTTGGTAACCTTCCAAGAATCCGCTGTGAGGGTTATTGTGCATCCCTCATCTCCCAACCTTCCTACAGAAATCAGACTCTGCTTCAGAATTGGAACATGCATGAGCTTTTTCAACACCCATGTGTTGTCAATCTGCAATCTCAGCTGCACTTTCCCTTTGCCAACTATCTGACAAGGCGTACCATCCCCTAAATAAAGAACTCCAAAGTCTCCCTGTTCATACTCGTAGAACAGATCTCTGTTTGGGGATGCATGAAAAGATGAACCAAAATCTAAAATCCATGATCCTACCTGACTATCTGAAGAAAGTATGAGAGCATCCTGCATCACAATATTTGCATCCTTTGCTTCTTCCATACCTGCATGTTGATTCTCTTTATCTCTCAACCAACACTCCTTCTTTGTATGTCCTTTCTTTCCACAAAACTAGCAGGTAATACCTTTGGACTCGGATCTCCTTTCCGACCTTGATTTCCCTTGCTCAACCTTCTCCCTTTGCCTTTCCCTGCTTTCTGCACTTAGAGCATTCCCTGATGATTCACTTGTGCTTCTCCTGCATATTTCTTCATTCAAGATCACACTCACAACATCATCAACTTTTAAGATTTTAGAAGCAGATGCATAATTACTTACTGCCATAACCAAACCGTCCCAACTTTCAGGCAAAGAACATAAAATCAAGAGAGCCTTTACCTCATCATCAAAAACAATATTGACTAAAGCTAGTTGGTTTACCAAACCATGGAAATCACTGAGATGAGTATGTACCGATCCACCTTCCTGCATTTGCAAAGTAAATAGCTGCTTCATAAGATATACCTTATTAAAAGCCGAGGGCTTTTCATATAAATTTGCCAAGGACTTTATCAACTCTTCTATTGTCTTGCACTGTGATAAGCTGGAAATCACAGATGATGCAAGGCTCAACCTTATGGAACCGAGAGCCTTTCGATTAAGAACGTTCCATTCTTCATCCTTTATATCTGTGGGCTTGCATGCAACCCCACCCAACGGTAAGTACAAATCCTTCTGATACAGATAGTCTTCAATCTGCATCCTCCAATGTTGATAATTCTTGTCGTTAAACTTCTCCATTCGTAGCCTGCTTTCTTCTGCCATTGTTGAACTCCCACTCAATCAAAAAAACCTGTGAATGACCTGTAATAAAAAACAATACCCTGCTTCCTGCAAATCGTAGCTCTGATACCACTTGTCAGGGGATCTCTAGCTCTACCAATTAGAGCACAATTGATTACTTTCTTATATGCAATTAAACACGAAATTATACCAGAATGATAAAGTAGCTAGAAACTTGAGAGAACAAAGAATTAGAGAGACAATACACACTCTTGTATTAAATACTACTAAAAGAAAATACAATAAGGAAGATGCCACTTCTTCCTCCACCTCAAAGGCTTGCCACACCTCAAGACCTTCTTCCCTCTCTCTCTTGCTCAACACAACTCTAAAGCCTGAGTTGCTATCCCTCCTTAAAGGCTTCAGCTGATCTCCTTGACCTTACACCTGTAGATCTTTTTGACCTTGCTTGCTTCAATGCTTTTACTTGCCTTAGAATTAATTACAATACATGCCTTATGGGTCTTTAAATAGGATCCCATGCTTACAAAAATAGAACTCTAACTACTAAAATTAGAAACACAGCCCGTGACTTAAATTAGCCCCTTAGCATGCAAACACTTGGTTCAACTAACTAACTATTCGTGCAACGAACAGTTCTAGACCACACAGGCGACCGACGCCGGTCCCTACTTGTCTGGTACTGCCGACGTCGGTCGACTCCCTGCCATCGCCGGTCTCCTTCTCCACTGCATCTGACCGACGTCGGTCATACTGCCGACTCCGTTGGCTCTGGTTCTTCAGCATCCTTCCTTGTGTCTGCAAACAATTGAAGCTTTTAGCTCCACACCTTAACAGTAGCATGATTTCAGTGGTGAGAAAAAGATATTTTCTTAGGTTTGTTTCATGGGTGATGGAAACTTGCTCACTATCCAATCATGTAGGGATTTGCAGAACTCTTCGAATATGCCACCAAGGGAGCTAAATAAAACATCCAACTTCTAATGTAGAAGGTTACACATGATTCAAATGTGTTAGAAAATTGCCAAATTATGAAATTGATAGATATACATAGGGAGGTGAGCAAATCGTAATACTATAAGTATAGTTCACATGAATTTATTCAATCATCATTGACGCCATCGAGTAGTGGAGAATTGACAAGGCTGCACACTATTTGGAAGATATAATCT
Source organism: Torreya grandis (assembly GCA_037957365.1). Taxonomy (NCBI): domain Eukaryota; kingdom Viridiplantae; phylum Streptophyta; class Pinopsida; order Cupressales; family Taxaceae; genus Torreya; species Torreya grandis. Next base: position 3,378,562 of record JARHVA010000204.1, on the reverse strand, counting down.
TCAAGGATCTATCGATTCTAATTATCTCATAGCATTAATCAGATATACATAGATCTCACTCTCAAGACAAACCTTATATGCCATGATATAACTCTTCAAAAGACTCTCATCTTGAACAACCCTCAAGACTCCATAACCAAGGCAAACTTAACACTGCTATGATACCAGATAATGGGATTTATCAGAGTCTTCACAAATTAATACAAAAATAATGGAGCCAAATACATAGAGATATTTAATCACATTATAAAATAATATTATTCACTCTATTACATATGCATACGGGTAATACAAATATATACTCACATCCCTATAATCTTTTAATCTCCTATATGAGTAATATTGTTATAACATATAACAATATATCACAACCGACTAACCAAATAATATATTCTCCACACATATAATATTTGCCTCTTAGTAAATATCCAAATGTAAATACTAATGTAAAAACTAATTCCTAACAGTTATAGTTCTTGTTAGTGAATCCCAACCTAGTGAAAGATATGACTTCACTTCTCCCTAAATAATCAAATGAAACTATATGCTTCACTATGGCCTTTGCAAGATACAAGATGTGTTGGCATAAGATTTGGATTGATGTTGATGCAAATAGGCTCAATGCACAGACTCTTTGGATAAATATTTAGAACACTTTGTAAGGCTTGATGATTGTGTGCTTAAACAAATGGCTTACAAAAAATTCGTTCAATAAGAGACTTTAACTTGGTAAATGGCTATCAAGGATAAATTTGTATATATTGTCAGGATCTTGCTCTACCAATTAGAGCACATATGATTACTTCTTGTAATAGCAACTAAACACGGAATTTAACCAGAATCAATAAGTAACTAGAAATATGAAACAACACAGGAATTGAGAGACAATACACAATTGTATTAATAATCACTCAGAAGAATATACAATAAAGAAGATGCCACTTCTTCTTCCACCTCAAAGGCTTGCCACACCTCAAGACCTTCTTCTCTCTCTCTCTTGGTCACAACGATCAACTCCAATACAGAATTGATGTTCACCTCTCCAACCAGTCAGTAACACGCTGCCAGTTCACCAAGTACACAATCGTACTCCAAGTAGATCCCCTGTTCTCTGCTGCTACCTGCAAATCACTAGACCATACTCACCATTGTAGATCTCCAAAAGAAGCCATGCTCACCTGTTGACCAAGATCATACAAATATGAAGAACCCTGCTGATTCTCCAATCCAGTACCCACCTTGGTACTGCGGCACTAGGAGGAACGCACCATTGCTCTCTTCTCTCAAAAGGAGCTTATTACTCTCTTACTCACTAGCTACAAGTTCACAATACAGCCCATGAGTCCATATATAGATCTCATGCTTACAATAATTAGACTAACCTAATTACAATAATTAGACACACAACTCAAGACCAAAAATAGCCTTTGCATGTAAACACTCAGTTCAACGAACTAACTATTTGTGGAACAAGCAGTTCTAGAACTGCCACAGGCGACTGACATCGGTCCCTGTCTGCCTGGAGGTGACCGACGTCGGCCGACATACTGTCGATGTCGGTTGCCTTCCTGTCCATCCTGCCGTCATCGATTTTCTTGTGCACTGCACCCTACCGACGTCGGTCTCCCTGGAACTCAGTAACCTCCTCCCTATTTGCCCCAGTTGAAGCTTTTAGCTCCACATCCTAACAATCTCCCACTTGGAGATAAATAGCTGCAACTGTACCTATATCTGTACACTGTCTAATTTGTACCCTGGCTTGTATCCCTCTTCAAGATCATTCATGAAGACTAACCACCACACCCTATGATGCTCTAACCTTTGTGCCTTTGTCATCCAAGTAACCTGCCGAATCCGCATCTACAAACCTATGTAGAAAATAACTTGACCCTGTGTAGCATGTCGACCTGCCGCTGATCCCTGTAAGAATCCACTGAACTGCCCTTCAGTACCTCTTCCTCGAATTGGCTCCATACTTTTCGATAACCCCCACTGCTTGGGAAAAAACTCTAAACCTCATGTGATTTCGAACACTGTTCCAAGCTAAGCTTGAACTGTCCAGCCCTTGGTGTGCTTTCTGATTCTGCATCCTGCATCATGAACCCTGCCAACACCGTCTTCACATCAACTCCCACTGGAGATAAAATCTCCATGTCTCTTATGCCAAAGAATTTCGCTGCTCCAAATTCTTCATGACATGCCTCTGAACTAACCTTACCTTTAGCTCAGCAAATCCTTGTATGTACAAAACCTGCTAGCAAATTTCCCACATATAGTAACTGGATAATGTCGCGACTCATCATCCACCTGGTAAGACAAAACCACAATAGTTGCAATGACATTGACTGAAGCCATGCTTAGTCATCCACCTGTCAAACCTGTACCACTGTCCTGCAGCTTCCTCAAGACCATATGCCATAGCCTTCTGTCTCTTGTGTCCATCCACTCTCTTCTTTAACTTGGGAATCCATTCCGTCTCTCAGTGTTTACTTCCAGCTGACAACTATACCAACAAATCCCTGTTTGGTTTTTCTCCAAGGACTCACTCCTCATCCATGCCAAGCTCCCACTGTATCAGGATTCTACCTGCATTGCCTCTTCCATCTTCCTGGTTCTTGACCATCAATAAGCAATATAAAGAAGGTGAACAACGAATATGAGGTTCACTTACCCTTTCTGACCTCAACATGAGCGTGTGAGACTTGTTGACAGCTTGCTGTCCACCTACCATCCGTACTAGTGATCGATCTCGACCATCTCCCAGTCTGTTTTCGATCGATGTCGGCTCCCTGTACTGATCCTTACTGTCGACGTCATTTCCCTGGCCGACGTCGGTGTCCTTTCTGCCGACATCGGTTCCTTCATGACCGACGTCAGTCTTCCTATTGCCGACGTCGGTTACTATCTGATCGACGCCGGTACCTGTGTTCGTCTGTGAGTGATAAATTTTTACCCGCGAGCTCTCCATGGATCAAAATCCTAATCAAATCAACCCTGCTCTGCTCAGAATAATTTAGCTTCTTCACCTGATCTCTGTCCGTCATCTCCTCCATGAACACCAAGGCTTTCTAGTTCTTTAGCTTGTCAAAGACATCTGACTTCTGCTTCAAAACCTGCATTCCCCTCCTACATATGTGGCCAAGCCTATAAAGCCACATCTCTGCAACAGAAGGTGAATCAGCAATATAAGTAGATAGATAAAGGATACCTACTTTCTTACCACCATCTAATTCAAGTATATCCGCTGTGAGAGTTACAGTGCATCTCTCATCACCCAAATTTCCTGAAGAAATTAGACTCATCTCCAAGACTGGTACCTGCATGACTTCCTTCAACCACTGTGTGTCATCCGTCTGTAATTTCAGCATCACTTCCCCTTCGTCAATAATCTGACAAGGCTCTCCAACCCCTAAATAAATCTCTCCAAAGTCTCCAAAGACATACCCATGAAAAGATGCTCTATTTTGGGCTGCATGGAAAGAGGCAAAAGAATATGTAAACAAAGATTCCACTTTATCCAGAACATCCTGTGCAATATTACCTGCAACATATGCTTCTACGCGCTGATCTTCTACCGACCAACAATCTCTTTTTACCTACTCTTTCTTTCCATCAATCAGACCATTCGTGCTATTTAGTTTCTCCATTCGTAGCTTACTTTCTTCTGCCATTGCTATACTCCCACTCAATCTGAAACCCCTGTGAGTGACCTGTAATCAACAAACACTACCAGATCTGAAACCACCTATTAGTCAACCCAACCAAAAGCTCTGATACCACTTGTCAGGATCTTGCTCTACCAATTAGAGCACATATGATTACTTCTTGTAATAGCAACTAAACACGAAATTTAACCAGAATCAATAAGTAACTAGAAATATGAAACAACACAGGAATTGAGAGACAATACACAATTGTATTAATAATCACTCAGAAGAATATACAATAAAGAAGATGCCACTTCTTCTTCCACCTCAAAGGCTCGCCACACCTCAAGACCTTCTTCTCTCTCTCTCTTGGTCACAATGATCAACTCCAATACAGAATTGATGTTCACCTCTCCAACCAGTTAGTAACACGCTGCCAGTTCACTAAGTACACAACCGTACTCCAAGTAGATCCCCTGCTCTCTGCTGCTACCTGCAAATCACTAGACCATACTAACCATTGTAGATCTCCAAAAGAAGCCATGCTCACCTGTTGACCAAGATCATACAAATATGAAGAACCCTGCTGATTCTCCAATCCAGTACCCACCTTGGTACTGCGACACTAGGAGGAACGCACCATTGCTCTCTTCTCTCAGAAGGAGCTTATTACTCTCTTACTCACTAGCTACAAGTTCACAATACAACCCATTAGTCCATATATAGATCTCATGCTTACAATAATTAGACTAACCTAATTACAATAATTAGACACACAACTCAAGACCAAAAATAGCCTTTGCATGCAAACACTCGGTTCAACGAACTAACTGTTCGTGGAACAAGCAGTTCTGGAACTGCCACAGGCGACCGACGTCGGTCCCTGTCTGCCTGGAGGTGACCGACGTCGGCTGACATACTGCCAATGTCGGTTGCCTTCCTGTCCATCCTGCCATCGTCGATTTTCTTGTGCACTGCACCCTACCGATGCCGGTCTCCCTGGAACTCAGCAACCTCCTCCCTATTTGCACCAGTTGAAGCTTTTAGCTCCACATCCTAACATATATAAGGCTATATAGGACACTTCAAACATAGGTGGACCCTAGAAGATAATGATAAGTGAATAATAATGAAATAGGGAATCAGGGTAAGGTGAGGACGACCCACAAAAGGTTAAGGGTCAAAATCAGTGAATCATTGATTTTGATCTGAAGAGAAGAAAGTCTCAAAATAGGGATTAGGCTGAATAGGGGATGGATGACTGTGATCTTCATGTTGATAACTGATAGATCTAAGGTGTTCAAAGGAAAATATGCCCTGAAAAGAGTCTAATGTGGGCTAAAAGCTTTCAAAAATAGTCAAATATACACAAACGAACCAAGTGTGATAAAGCATGATAAAGAAGCCATGGAAAAGGGTTTTGTACCCAAATTAGGTGTTTGTAAAGAAATAGGTCGAACAAAAGACTCTTATCTTGTTTATGTGTAGATACTAAATCTATCATTGGAATTTGGACCTAGAAACACACATACGAAGTTGCCACATTTGTCATCATGAAATCTGTGAATGCTTTAAGATTGTTGTTGTACAAACGCTTCTATCAATCTTTCAAGATAATACAAACATTCACGTTCCAGGTTACAAAGACCATACAAACACTCTTAGTAGTCGCTGTCCCTTGTAAAATGATTAGCCAAACATATTCGCCTTCTCTTGCTCTTTCGCTTGCTTGCCCTAATTGTGTGTGGTTCAAATCACGTTTCCCTGTAATGTGCTAAATTTGCTTGACCTAAAGTGTCAAAGAAAACACAATTGGAGCTTTATGTTAGATAAATCTATTAATTTATTAGACCCCTTGTATTGGAATCAAGACGTCGATATACAAAAAAATTGTGTAATAGAAATAACTTCAACATGTGTACCAAAGTGTTCTAAAATAGAATGTTGGTTAGGGAAATGAGGAATGCATACACATACTTATTGATGAAACGAACCTAATCATGTGACTTGAATTTAAACTTTGATAAAGTTCACATGCATACCAATTTCCAACAACTTGAAATGAAAAAGGCAAAAAAGAGTAGGTAGGCCCATCCAACTAAAAAGAGAAAAAACAAAATACAAAGACCATAAAAATAAATTGATAGATATCAAGCCCATATAACAAATCCTAACACATGATAAGAAAACTCAAAAACAACTCAAATAAATAACACAAAGATAATCCCAAAAAAATTTAAAACCTAATTTTTTTTAACATGATGATTGAATAGTGCCTAATTTAAACCAAATCCCCATACATATAGAAATGCACCACTACTCATAGGTTTGTGCATTAAAAACAAATGATGTCAAATCTCTCCTTTACTTGTTTTTTAATTAATTAATTATTTTTTTAGAAGAGGAATTAGTAACACCTCTAGTTGAAGTGGGGCTAGTACACTAGGTCAAATTTGAGCTCTACAACTATAACCTCTACTTATCAAGTAAATACAAAATCAACAAAGCATCTAACAGTGAAAAAAATCAAATCATAAACATGGTTTGGGAAACACCACAGGGGAGTTGCAGCGTAAGGGAGTTGCACTATCCCCTGAGGGCAATCGCCCCTCTGATTTACCCCTAATCTCCCCAAAAAAAAACGAATTAAAAAATAAAATAAGATATTTATTTCTCAAATTAATATTTTTTGATTTATCCACAACATTGAAAAAAAATACACTATTTTTCTATAAATTATTTAATTAGAGAAACTTAGTTATATTAAAAAAAACAACTTTATTACAACTTTTGGACCCATTCTATAAACACACTATTACAATCTTTCATTTCATTTCATTTCATTTCCCGTTTGAGTTTTGGCGGCAGTGGTTACCCCTGGAGAGGCAGTTACAAATAAACAAGGAAATTAAAACCAAACAAAACCTGAAGCAGAAAACGGACTGCAAGAGTTTTAACCGTTGTGGGGGTCGTTGCCTGTTTGTTTATACATACATAAATCAAACCACCCCAGTTCTCCAACCCATCTTCCTCCTCTTCCGAACTCTTCCTTGAACAAAAGAAGCAGCAGAGGAGGGGGAAGCCCACAGCATTATATTCAATCTCTTTATTGATAGTTCTTCCTTTCTGTATGTTCTTATATACCCTGTAATAAATGGGGAAGAGGGGCAGAAGCAGAAGTAGGAGCAGGAGCAGCAGTTTCGGTGGTAGGAGAAATGAGAGCCCAAGTCCTCCTCTTCACAGGCGCAGATATGACAGCAGGGATGGAGACAGGTTCAGAGATCGGCGTCAGCCTCCTCCAACCAGTCTCCTTGTTCGAAACATCGCTCGTGATACCAGGTAGCTCTCATTTGTCTTTTAACTTGGAATTTATTGCTACATTGGACTTTAAGTATTTGTGTGAACGAACTACACATTGCATCCGTTTTATGGTTTATTTAATCACATGAACATATCTAAATTTATCCACTAAAAATGTATTACTGCATTGGGCTTTTAGGATTTGTGTGCGCACAATGCACTATTTTTTGGGTCTGTTTTAACACACATGAAGAGACATGCGAAACACCCATTTCCAATTTAATGCCATCTGAAGGCCATAAGAAACACCTATGTACAATGTAATGCTCTGCATGGATGGGACCTATAAATCCACCTGTGTTACATATTTTACTCTGCGTCTCATTTTGCATGGTGCGCTGAAAAAGGTTTAACCTTGTGACCTATTGAACTCTTGGAATTGGTTGCTTTTTGAAGAGGGTTTAACTTTTGCCTGTGCCAATTAGTTAAAAAGTTACCATTATGCTCTGCTTTTGTTTTTGAATCTACAGTCCAGGTATGCCGCTAAAAAATGCTATAGGTATACAGGCAAGCTTTTTTAGTAGAACACCAAACTTTTTCTGCATACCAACTTTGTTCAGACTATAAACTTGATGCTAAAGATATGGTTGCAGAGAGAAATGTTTTAAAGAGTACTGATGATATTGAAATGGTTGCCTGGAATTCTTTATATGTTGCAAAACCTTGATCCTCGCAGTTACAACCCTGTTTTTATAATATTTTTAACTTCTTTTCACAATTAGACATAAAGTAATGGAAAACAGACATAACACAGAATAAACAGGCCTAACAGATGGACAACTCGGCTGAAGTGCTCCAATAGTTTTTTTTTTGGAGAACACCGAACTTTTGCTGCCTACTAACTTCGTTCAGACTATAAACTTGATGCCAAAGCTATGGTTGCAGAGAGAAATGTTGGAAAGAATACTGATGATATTGAAATGGTTGCCTGGCATTCTTTATATGTTTGCAAAACCTTGATCCAAGTGGACCCGACCTTGCGTATGTAAGCACATGTTTCATACGTATTTGGGCCATTATGCATCCTCATGGATCTAACCCTGTTCACAATAACCGAGCGGACTTTCTTGACTTTAGTTGTCTTAATTTTTTGTGACTGTCACCTGTTAAGTTGAGATACCATCTAAGGGTTTTGGAAATGTTTCCTTGCCATGGTGGTCTCAATGTCATCTATGGTCGGTTTGCACCATTTACCTCTAACGGAAATTAACCTTTCATGTAACCTCAATTTATTCTGTGTAGTCTTAAACATAAATTTCTGCTTCTTTGTATAACCAAAAAAATGGAGAGAACATACATGCAAGTATTAACTTATGATGTTGGTGTTGGTGCTCTTAATGAAGACTCAAGAGCAATATGACAATATATACTAAATTTATTTTAATAATTAATATATATCATGACATTTAGCATTATCAATTTATCAGCAGTGTTTATAATATTTGTGATTATTTTGTTAATATATGCATATTATGTGGTTAATACTTGTTGATTATGCTAGAAAACACACACACATTTTACACATATTTTTGTACAGCTGTACCCAAGCCGTATCGGGGGTAAAACAATTGCCATTTGCCATACCCAGGTTTGGGTATGGTTCAGATTCGATTGTGGGTTTGCCCCAGGTTCGTCCAGGATGACCTGGGTTCATTCATGTTCTGCTGAAGAACTTGGGCTAACCTGGGGGGGACACAGGTTTTGCCCTTTTTTATTTTTCAAATTTTTTGATCGTTTTTTATTTTTTAAAAAGTTTTCACAATTAGGCTTAGACAACTAGGACATAGTTCAGTTTTGTATTGCCGATTCTATACCACCCAATGGGTTATATTTAAGAAAGATATGTAAATGCAGTAGTTGCTTGGTGACAGAGCTGAAGCTTCTATTCATGATGCAGAGGCCAGATCTGTACTTGAGTTGCTAAAAACTTAAAAAGATAACATAAAACAACACTTGCCTAGAATATTGATATTTTTTATTTTGTATATTTTTTTTGTTCAGCTGTACCCAAGCTATACCTGGAGTCAAAAAAAACTGCTGTACTGGCAAACCCGATTTTCTGTATCCGATCCTGTGGCCAAAATGAACTTGCTACATATGCCAAAATGAACCAGCTACTTAGATATCAAACCAAGGATTTGTGCTTTTGTTGGAATTTCTCTTAAAAGTTAAGAATGGCGTGGGTAATTTTTTTTTGCTGTACCGGCGAACTCTTAATCAAAGTGAACTGGCTATTTAGCCCAAAACGAACCGGATACTTCGATATCAAACTAAGGATGTGGTCTTTTGTTGGAATTTCTCTTGAAATTTAAAATTTATGACATTTTAATACTGCAGTCCATAGTTATCAAATCCGGCCAAATCTGGACAAAATCCGGCTGGATCCGATTTTTTTGACTGGCCCAAATAAGTTCATCCGGGTCGGCCCTGTTTTTTTTCAATTTTTTTTTTTTTTTTCATTTTTTAAGGTTTTTTGCGCAAAAAAAAGCCCGGAAGCCATAAACATGATATAATATTAATATTCTAAGTTATTTTATTAATATTTTTCCTTGTATTGTCAGTTCTGCATATTTTAAAACTATGCTCGCATATATATCTGTATATATTCCAGATCGGATTTTTCTGAACTTTTTCAAGAATTCCGGATTTTGGATTTTTTCGCCCTCCCGAACTGATCCAGATTTCCGAACTTGGTAACTATGCTGCAATCAACACCCAAACATTTCACAAATGCTCTTAACATATTCCTCCATTACTCTTTGTGTGCTGGAGTACTAAAGCAATTTAGTCCTCTTTTTGATTTAAGATTGTAAAAGTTTCAGAAGTGCCAAAGCATTGAACACCTCCTTTTAAGTTCAAACTATATTTATTCCATTAGAGCTGTATTGCTTTACCAAACATTTTTCTTTCCAGGTTAGGTTATCTTAATATACGTATGGCAAAACATGGAAGCTACTTGATTATCTTAAAATTTCAAAGGCTAGAAAAACAAGAGCTCGTGGAGATACTAAAATCCAACAAATATAGGTTATTAAGCTTTGGCACAATACAGAATTTAGAGAATACTTGTGAACTTTGTACTTGGATTTCCTAATGTTAAATGATCAATGACTTATAAATTCTTAGCAGAGTTGCAAACAAAAACCATGTTATCTAACTAGTGTTATACAGACCTTGCTGGCCCTATTGTGGATAACAGTTGTTTTTAAATGTTAGTATTGGCAACAATGCTATGCTTGATTAAATTTGCCTATGTTGCCGATATGGATACAGGTACAAGAATTGGGTATGCAGATATGGTGATTTTTTTTTCCGGGTTTGGATACGTCCGTACAAAAATATATTTAAAAAATAAAAAAATATAGCTATATAAGCAAAATTAACCACATAATATGCATAAAGGAAACAAAATAAGTTAAATAACCACAAAACATACTCATAATTCAATGCCAAATATCATAGTATTGAACGATCGAACTTAGATTAGTTTTATAATAGATACATAGTGCAAATGTTACAATGTATGGACAAAACTAAAGACAACTCAGCAAATTATTCAAAAACACTTTGAATCAATGTTCAAGGCCCAGTTATTATGTAGAGAACTCTACAGTAGCTCATAACTGCACCATCTATATCATGTAACAGTAGAGTATAATGTAATTCATTCTTCTGTAGCAAACTGCACCATCTATAGCTTATCTACGACTGCTTAAAAGGCTGAGATCATGAAGGAAATCAGTAACTTGCCATCTTTTTTCTGAGTTTAGTTAGTAGAGGAAATTACTCGTGCTTCACCATATAGCTTAAAGCACACACCTCTGTTGTCCCCTGGACTGCTTCACCATATAGCTTAATTGTATCTTGAAGTCCATGTTTGACTTTTCATTAGGCGAAATTGAAAAAAAACAAAACAAAACAAATATTATTGTGCTTGGATACTCTACGGATACGTCCAGGATACTTCCCTGGGCCTGCGGATACGGCCGTATCCACAGGCCCAGGGATGCACCCTGGCGTTTTCCCACCGTACCTGTATCCCGCAATGTTTCGTACCCATACCAGGGGTCTGCAGGGGTGTGTCCGGTAACGTGGGAATTTGCAGGTAGCAAATTTTATGTCAAAACCTTAATAAGGAGAACAATTTTGATGGTGCTTGGATATTGGGAACATCAAGACAAATATCTTCAGAAATATATAGAGCCTGGTAGATGCATATTTATATTGTAGCATGACCCTTTTGACAGTTCTTTTTAAATATTAGTATACCAACAATGCTATGCTTTATGGACTTTGCAGGTAATAAATTTTATGTCAAAACGTTAACAAGGAGAATACTTTTGATAGTGCTTGGATATTGGAATATCAAGACAAGTATCTTCAGAAATATAGAGTCCGGTAGATGCATATTAATATTGTAGCATGATCCTTTTGAAGTTGTTTGGATATGGCCAAAGTTTAATTTCAGAATTTAATACTCGAAAAATGGTAGCTCCTACAGATATTGAATTTTAACAGATATAGGCTACTTATAAAACTCCTGGATTTCTTAATGTTAATGAGGAATGAATGAATTATAAATTTAACAAAAGTAGTTGTCATGAACATTTCTTTAGGGTGGAAAAAAATGATGTTATCTAACTAGCTTTGCTTAAGGTTTAAAGTGGAGAACTACCATGTTATATAATTAGCTTTCCATAGAGTTTCTTGGTTTTTTTTTTGATTGGTTAATCGAAGTGATCGCATTTGGGGCCCTGAGTCTTACCCTTAGAACTCTGGAAGAACAATGATAGTAGGATCAAGAAGAAAGCAGAGAAGGGAGAGAGTTAAAGTAAAGAGTATAACAACACCCATAAGCAGGCCAGCACAGAAAGCGACAATAACAGGTCAACAACAAAACCTGATGATTGACAGTACATAAATTGCTAAACAAAAACAACAAGACCCATTAAGAGGGCAGGAAGAAAAAACCAAGTGAGCCACCAAGCTGCTGAAAGCTGAATCTACCTTGCCAAGAAGAAAAGAAAGCACTACCAGCTTCCGGCTGCTGAAAGAAGCAGCGAAACCACCAACCAATCCATCAAAAACTGCCCTCCCAACCTTGAAGAGAGCATCAGTAAGGAGACCAAGAGAGGTGCAGACCCGTACGCATATGTCCACATGCTTGTGGCAAATTATGTTTCTCAACCTTTGTCCCCAGTTAGGAACATGATATGTCTGGAAGACTATTTTCAGAAGCTAACACAGAACACAAGCTGGAGGAGGCTGCTACATTGTAGTAGAAATGAAAACTGAAATACATTCAAGATAGAAGAAAGGAAGAGAGAGATTAGAAGATAGGGGTGAAATTGGAGCCTCCCCTGGGGAGATGGAAAGAAGTCCAAGCTGGGGGCAAAGGGAAGCCAAGCCTTAGTACACAAGACAGGGAGAAACCACAACCAGGGCCTGCACGAGGGAAAAATCATCTATCCTCTGCCACAACACCCATGAGAAAGGAGGAGCCCACGATGAGAGGAGAAAAGAAACCACAGTACTGCAGAAGAAGAAGCCGCACTCAGGAAATGCCAGAACAACTTAAGCAAGAAGAGGAAGAAAGCCTCCATATGAGATCCCATAACAATTCACACCTCCCAGACTAGAAGAAGAAACAATAACCCGGAGCTGGGAAGCCACGTGCTTAGAACCAGACCCACATGAGTCAAAGTTCCAAAAGAAGAACATATCCAAAAAATACCACTGCTAACAGCCAGGGAGTTTGACTGCTTCAGGAGGGTAGAAATGAACAATGATGCGCCAAGGAGGAAGAGAAAGAAGGTACCAAGAGTTGAAGGAGGAGAGACAGGAGCCTTATGCAGAAACTGTGACAAAAAACACAGTTCCCAGATCCAACAAAGGGAAAACATAACACTGCAGCACCTCTTCAAAACAAAGCCATGCCCCTTGCAGAAACAAAGCCCAGCAGTGGGCCAACTCACTGCAGCTTCATAAACAAATGGAAGACAAAACAAGGGCTGAAATGGCCAGAGTAGAGAGAAGGCAGAAAAGATGCCCTGAAGAGAAGAAAGGAGACATTACCCAGCCAAAGCAGAGTGGAAGAAAAAAATACGGGTTGCGTCACCGAGAAAGAAGACATTGCAGACACAGAGCCCACGACTGAGGTCTGGAGGGAGAGAGGGAGTTTCTTTTCACTATCGCATATAGTTTTTTTGTTGAAATATTTGTATGTGGTGATGCCAATGCTCAATGCAATTAGCTGGACGTGAACTGCATATCAAAAACTTAATTAGAACACTTTTGGAAGTGCTGGGATCCTGCAAATATAAGATGTGAATCTTAAAAAATATTTAGAGTCGTTCAGATGCATATTCATACTGCAGCATGGCCCTCTTGAAGTTGTTTGGATGCAGCCAAAATTTGGCGAGGGTTTTATAGGGTACCCCATGGTATGTAAGCTTAAGGTTAGTTCTCACATTGTGTGCAATGTACACATCCTCCACACACACACATATGCATGTGGTAAAGGTGCATCTGAGTGAAGATTCTGGATACGTTTGAGACTTATTTTGTAAGTGTATCATGCTTATATTCTTCAATTTTGTATGTTTTGATAATGATCTCAACGAACTTAGGTTCTCTTTGTTTTTGGGTATTTTATATAGATTTTAAAACATTACATCCATGTGCGAGAAAACATTCTAACCTGTTTTGAGCTATTTTAGGCTTAGATCTAATTCAGCATTAGCAGCTCCTAGGTACAGTACATCACACATATCAGCCACATACTGTATAGATTAATTTGTTGGCTCTAGCTGCTCATGCATATTGATCTGAGAAAATGGTCCAACCTGTTGAGTTAGTTTAGGCTTAGATTTTATTCAGGAGCAGCAATGCCCAGGTACAATACATCACACATATCAACCACCTACTGTTGAAATTTATTTGTTGGCTCTAGTGGCTCATGTGTATTGAGCTGACAATGAAAACTGCAATCAGTGATGTTTTTTCCATTTGGTTTTAACTTTTTCTTTCTTTTGCTCTACTTATGTAGGTTTTAGAAGCTTTGTTTAGTTGAGCAGCTGACACCAACCTTCATGATTGTAATAGTGATAATTGCAAGTTACTTAAGTAGAACAGATTCCAAGTTTCTTAAGTAGATTCTCATTCAACCAATTTTGTGTCCTTATGGATGTTGCACCATCTCACTAGACCGCACAGTTAAACAGCCTCTGACCTCCAAATCCTCTTGCAGGTGGTGATGTATAGAAGGCCCATCTCAGTAGTTTTATCAGTATACCCCACAGTCCTGGTACTTTTACAAGTAGACAGCTACCCTGTGATGTGATGCATCTGAAGCCAGTCACTAAATTTGAAACAAATTCAATCCGATTCAGAACATGTCTTTCCTGCTTCTTCTTGGATGAGGGCATCTAAAAGGCATGAGGTCTCTGAATGATGAAACACTGAACCAATTATGAAACATCTAAGAATCAATCCTGACTGCCCGTGAACACTCCTTTATGTTATTACTCTCTTGCATCCCTGCAGAAGCAAACCATTGGTCCTAATTAGTAATTTACTGATCACACCTGGCATTCATTAAATTGTAGACTGTAGTTATGTGGGTTCTAAATGCTTTATAAAGGTTATCAGCTAACATTAACCATCACGATTTTATGCAAAACACATTGAGACAAGAAAAGTATGAATCACGTGATTTAATTTTATTGTTGGTTGTATGTGGTCTAAATTTCTTTACTTGTATTATTCATGTGGAGGTAGTGTAAAATCATAGCCTGAGAACAAGACGTCCCTTGGACAACTTTCTTAGGACAAGTTCTAGGATGGAATACAGGATTGCAAGAACGACATATATGCTTAGACACCAACCTTGTGTGAAGGAGCATAGATCGGGGGTATGCAATTGAAAGGGCTGCAGACACCGATCTAGATTCTCAAGGCTTATGTGGCTTCTATAGTCAGAGTTCTATGTATTACATCATGCAAAACCTTTAATGTGTTGCACTATTATATGCTCTTCACCAATGCTTTGGTAAATTTTGAATAACCCTTGATGTAACTTATGATTATATCTGCTAAATATGATCACTTGGCGTTCTCTTGGTAGCATGTGATTTGAATGGATTTATGTGGGATATTATTGTTTGATGTTTCGAACCGTGTAAAGCATCTTGTATTCTAAAATTGTTGGTTATTGCTGTGCCGGTTCAATTCACGAAGTCAATTTGACTTGAACATTGTTTTGGTCATAATGATCTGGAATCTTTGGTGTGAGTGTTTGAGTCACCAGAGATTCCAGCATACCTTTGGTTCTCTATAGAGAAAAGGTATTTATGCGTGAGTTACCAGCTCCTATTATTCACCACATATATGAAAGGGAAAGGACCTCGATCGCCTATCAAGCTTGCCATATGTCTGTGGGTTTAGTCCACCATTGACTGAAGATATTGTGTATACTTTAGGAAGCTATCAATCATAAGAGATTAGAAATATAAATCAGAAATTGGGTTCGACTAATAGAATTTGGTCCAAAGGGAGAGCATAGATTTATGGCAGGTCCATATTTTAACGAACTGGAGCTTCCACTGACAACAGTATCTATATATATATATATTTGTGGGATTTAATCATCTGTAATATCAATTATCCGCAATTACCAATTTGCATGAGTAGTCATTTCTTCCATGACCTTTCTCTCATGTCCACCGGTAATAATCATAAGTCAAGGGAACTCACAAGGCACCCAAGCACATCTCAGCATATTAGTACCAGAGAGGTGGGGGATACCATAAATATCAACCCATGGACTTTCACCCCAAATCCTGCTTCAGGATTGGCTATCTTTATATTTTGTCCTCTAACTTGTAAATTTTAAAATTGATCTATACTCTAGTCTCTGGAAAATTAGCAATATCTCACAAAGGAAGCTGCAAGATGATGCGTGGTAACGATGTTCCGCATGATATCATTGTTTGTCCTTGCTCCCCAAGAAATTCTAGCAAGCTAGCAGTGTCAAATCCCATTTAAGATGTTATAACATTGACATAATGATAGCTCTTATTTGTTATCGGGTAGCTTGAAGTCTCATTGCAAAGAAAGATTTGATCACGATCCCATTCAAGATGTTATAAAACTGACGCTGTGACAGCTCTTATATGGTATCGGGTAGCTTAAACTCTCATTGTAATGAAAAATTTGATAATTTTTTATTCGATTTACTGTCCGCTCTACACTTTTTTGTATAGCACATGATGTACAAGATGTAAGCCCAAGTATGGTTAAAGAGGTAACATTCATTGTAAGATGTTTGATGGACTATTTTTCAAGGAACTCACCTAAAATGAGAACCTTTATAGGGTTCAGAAGTTCTACTTCAAAAATTTCAGGAAACAAGGAAACTTTGTCCTATTTTATTTGTATATAAATCCAAAATATTTGTAAGCATAAAAAAACCTCGAAAAAATACAAGCATTTCATAATGTAAGTTTAAAAAATCTAAGATTTAATATTGATAGATTCATTTTATTTTAACTCCTAGAAGTTAAAACATAGAAGGCAGTGAAAGATTAACAGAACAAGAAGAAAGGAGTTCAGCAGTCTTTGCATAACAAAAATTCCTTGAAGAATAAATATTGTTGCCTCCTGAGAATCTTTCATTTCGTCCCCTGTGCTACCTTCCTTTGATGTTCTGTCTCCAAGAGATATCTTTTCTCTTGAAGGGATTTGAAAGTTGAGGTATTTTAGCTTTCAATCAGTTTTTCTCTCCTCATCCTGTTGGCTAACTCGGCTTCTTTTTTACTTAATTATTGACTTGTGCCTTTTCTTTACTTCGTTCATTTAAAAGATTTTTCCATATTTAGGATGCGCTTGCTTAGAAATCAATCTATTTATCAATCTATCCACTCCCTCCTTTATTTGATACAAAACTGAAGATGTAACAAATACAACATTTGATTCATTTCCCTTCTTTTATGTCGATATTTTTACTGCCCGAAAATAGGGACTTTGAATTATCATTTGATTTATCGCTTTACTTATTTTGCTTTACTTAGCGACTTTTTTGTCTTTTGCAGGCCAGAGAATCTTCGTATTCCATTTGAAAGATTTGGGACAGTAAAAGACGTGTATCTTCCAAGAAATTATTATACAGGGTGCGTTTGCCTAAATTTTATTTGTTTTTTTGCAATACTTAAAACAGTTAGAACTTAGATTGCAGTTTCGGCATTGTGGCAAACTCTAACTTAGAGAAAGGATCCTTAAGTAGTTTACTTAATATTTAATAATGAAGAGGCCTAGTGTAGGACTATCATATAGTTATCAGCCAAAGGTTTTAGGGCACTATATCTTCCGAGCTCAAATTTATTTGCTACTATCCATCTACACCAGTGTCTTCTATCTTTACTGTTTTGAGGAGTTATTATTGGAAGTATTCATTTCATTTAATACTTGGTGAGGTATAGATGGCAGACTTTGTATCATTTCTCCTATAATTGAGCAAGTCTACTCGTGTCTTATTCTTTGTCTGGGTTTTAGGTGCCAAATATTCTGTGGAAAAGATTATTTAGTTCATTTATGAATTTGTTTTTAATTTCTGACTTAATATATAATAATGAAGAGGCCTAATGTAGGACTATCTTATAGTTATTAGCCAAAGGTTTTAGGGCACTATATCTTCTGAGCTCAAATTTATTTGCTACTATCCATCTACACCAGTGTCTTCTATCTTTACTGGTTTCGGGAGTTATTATTGGAAGTATGCAATTCTCTTAATACTTGGTGAGGTATAGATGGCAGACTTTGTATCATTTCTCCTTTAATTGAGCAAGTCTACTCGTGTCTTATTCTTTGTCTGGGTTTTAGGTGCCAAATATTCTGTGGAAAAGATTATTTAGTTCATTTATGAATTTGTTTTTAAGTTCACTAGATCTTTCTCGGCTAATTTAAGTTTTTTCTATTTTTCTTGTATTGTGTTTTTCAAATACAATTGAGAAAATTGAGCTGGTCGTTTCTATCTTAGTCTTTTCTACAAAATGGATGGCCTATCTTGCTTTACTTAGTTATATGTTCCTTACAGGAGCAGATTCCAACTCATTTTGTGATTTTCTTTATTTGTTACCATTTTGTGCATGTCATCTCATGTGCATTGTAGCTGATGTGGACTATGATGTCGTCGCTCTTGATTCGAATAATTATAATCTTAATTTTAGCACTGCAAACTGTCTATTAGTTTAGAAGCAAGGACAAGCTTGAGAGACCAACACATTGAATTTGTGTACTTTGCAAGCAATTTGTAGCTTGTTGGTTATTGGAGACCCTTTAGATGATTGATGCTGAGAATTTGAGAGAAAAGAAACAAAACCTCCTTTAGACTGAGTATTCATTTCATTAGCATTTTGTATTCTGTTGTTTTCATTGGCAAAGCATTCCCTATCCTGTAATTCTTTGAAGAAGCTACATAAGTAACAGGGAGCATGTGAGAAATGGTAGCAAAGGTTCTTTCAGTTGGATTACTTCTTTACTAGTCGATGGTAAGGATGGTGTTTTGGATGTATATTTTAGCCACTTTGCTGCTCATGGAGAGCTTTATCATTTATGGATTCTGAAGCAAAAAGGAGATATTGGAGAAAAGATGCTTTCATTCAAGTAAGAAAATCGAACAATTGTAAAAAGAGTCCACTCCAGCAATTGCATTTGTTTGCTTCTGATAAAAGAAGACATCCTAGGTTGGTTTTTATTCTTCCTTGCTATGGTAGATGTACAAGTTTGTAGTTGAGTGGGGCTCTATATTCACTGATGTCTTTATGGCAAGCTCCTTCTGGAAGCCTCTGTATTAATTGTGTTTTGGGGCAAGCACATCGTAGGTTGGGTTTATTCTTCCTTGCTATGGTAGATGTACAAGTTTATAGTTGAGTGGGGCTCTATATTGACTGATTTCTTTGTGGCAAGCTCCTTCTGGAAGCCCCTGTATTAATAGTGTTTTGGGGCAAGCTCCTTGTGGACAATTCCGTTTTAGGAAGCCAGATATATTCACATTCTTCTGAAGTAGACAATAATTTTGTGTACTAAGAAAGTGATCCTATGCAACATCCCTTTGAAACATTTGCCTGCAAATTGATTCTTCTAAAGCAACTTCACTTCATTGCACTACGGTTTACATGTTGAGAATGTACACTAATGTTGAGCTGTCTGACCTGTTTGTTATCTGTTTTTGGTCGTGCAGAGAGCCTCGAGGATTTGGATTTGTTAAATATACAAACCCTGATGATGCTGCAGAAGCCAAACATTACATGAATCAACGCGTAATTAATGGGCACGAGATTAGTATTGTCTTTGCTGAAGAGAACAGGAAAAAACCAGAGGAGATGCGAATAAAAACCAAAAGAAGGTTGGCATTTGAGTTATATTTGATTTCTGTCAAGTCTTTGTGAGTCTATTTGTACTTGCTATAGATGTACTTTTTGCCAAGCAACGATCATTCTCATTATGCTCTTTCATATGCCAGCAGTAGATATGGTGGAGGTGGTTATCGAAGGGGTACACCTCCGCACTCTCCAAGGCGGCGGCGACGGCGATGTGAGTATGCCTATAATATATGGGTCATGTTATTTTGGCATGATTATGAACCTCATATGTTAAATATCAATTTTAATGCCAAAAGAGAGTTCTTTCTAGTCTCCCCATTGCTTGGTATGAAGAAATAATTCTTTTCACATCCTTATGTGCTCCTTGTTTTTGGCAGCATACTCACGGGAGTCCCCTCCATTAAGGTGCAGATCTCGTGACCCTTCTCCATACAGATCCAGGACCATATCCCATGACTGTAACTCCAATTCATC
Source organism: Torreya grandis (assembly GCA_037957365.1). NCBI lineage: Eukaryota > Viridiplantae > Streptophyta > Pinopsida > Cupressales > Taxaceae > Torreya > Torreya grandis. The sequence continues at coordinate 3,358,701 of JARHVA010000204.1, read as the reverse complement.
CAGGGGCAGGCCCCATGATTCTCCTCCATTCAAACAGAGGTTTTGTCCATCAAGAAGTGGGACCCATGATTCTTCTCCATCCAGACAAAGGTTGTCTCCATCCAGAAGCAGGTCTTGTGACTCTCAAACCCCTCGGGGCAGATCATATGATGGTCCTCCATCCAGAATTTCTCATGACTCCTCTCCATCTAGAGACAGGCCCTGCGCTTCTCCTCCACCAAGAAGCATGTCCCGTGATTCTCCTCCGTCCAGGAGCAGGTATCATGACTCTTCCCCACCTGGGGATGGGTCCCACGAGTGTTTTCCCTCGAGAAGAATGTCTCCTCAAAGTCCTTTGAGGCACAGAACACATGGCAGTCTATCTAGAAGAACTTCTCATGACTCCACTCCATCTCAGGGCAGTCCTGGTGATTCTCCTCCCCCCAAAATCAGGTCTCTTGAATCTCCTTTAACGAGGTGTAGATCACACAAGCCTCCTCCAGCACAGTGTGGATCACCTTTGTCTCCTGCTTCACCAAGATCTGGATCATGGTGATTTTTTTTCTTTTTCTTTTTCTCATCTTAGGATATGTTACTCTAATACAACAAAATTTGACCAAGAAGCATCTCTTTAATGAATGCAATTTTCTTTAATCATTTAGGTTAATATTTTATTGCATAGATTAATAAATGTTCTTGATGTTGCATCTGTTTTGACACCGCCTTCATTTTTGGGCTTATACATTTTTTGCATCGATTGGTAAGGTAAGTATATTTGACGTTGCATCTGTATTATTACCACCTTCACTTTCTTTTATTTTTTGATCATTTACTGTCCTGTGTCAGCGTTTTTTGATCATATCTGGTTTTTAACATATATTTTACTTCCAAAAAAATATCCTTTCTTGCTTCTGTCAGAATCAAATTTATTTTTTCTATGAAACCGTTGTTAGTGTCCAGTTTTATTGTTTTGAAGAAGTCCAAGTTATTTCGCTTGTTCTGCTGCTAAATTATCTGCAACTATTTTTTATTTAACATTTTTTTTGTTTGCTTGAGGTTGAAATCCCTTAGCAACTTCTTTTTGTCTTGATTTTATCCTCCTGACCAGCCGAACAGCCCAGCCAGAGTCTATTTGGCACCCTTAGATGAATATGGGTCGAGCACCACATCACCCATCTATTATATATGTGATACGACTGATGAAGTATAAGATATAGCCACTGCACCCCCACCCCTATATATAGATTATACATATGGCGGCAATCTGGTCTGCAGTACATATTTATTTATAATCACTTGACTACATTTCTGCTTTTGTTCTTTTCAACCAAAAATTGAGCTCTTCTAATTTGCATCACCCTCTTAAAAAGTAAGCATTTTGCAACACTTTAAATTGAAAATATGGTCATTTTTAAGTGAACAATCCTTCAAATCAAGAAGATAGCCTTCATAGGGAACGAGTTCGGTCTCACCTCAAAGTGATGGTGAATAAATGTCTCCCCAGAGAGGTTTCAGTCTAACATTGATGAAAGTGTTTTTGAATGAGCTAAGTCAGGGAACTGAAAATAGAAGGACAAACATCATGGAAAATGCCTAAAATCACATTAACAAAATTTTGCATTGCTTTATCAGCACTTAGTTCAATTAGTAATTGTCTTTGTTTACGTGTTTGATACTGCTTAATGGCGTATATCATGTTCAACTTAAGGAACATTTTCCTAGTTTTATTTCTGAAAAGTTGTTTTCTTTGCAGCAGATGAAATTTCAATCCATTTACTCACCATGAAAGCTTTGACGAATCATCAAATTTGATTTATCCTAGTGGCTGTACATTGTTCTTCATCTCGGCGATGTATCAGATAATCTAGGAGCTCTTTAATGAAGTCATACTGTTTGGGTAGGCTGCATGGTTGGTAAGTACTTTGAGATTCTAGACAGTTTCATTGTTCGGGGGTATTTGTCATCTGTATTTGGATACACTGGTTTGGTGCCAATTCAGTTTCCACATGTGATCGTCACTTGATTATAGGTTACCCCTGAATATGCAAAGAGGAGGTGGGTTTACTGGAAAAGCAAATATTTTGAAGTGCTTTTGAGTTTGTCACATTCTTGTATTCCTTTTTTAACTAAATAAATTATGTAAACATTGTTAAACAAGCTGCATGAGTTGGACCAGAAATTCAAGAGAGGAGTCAAGAAAACCTACTCCCATAAATAAATGTACATTGGCTGAAGATGCAAGTAAATTCGATCAAAGGATGTGCATTGTGCACAACCACCACCATATCAGACAAGCAAACATTGCTGTAGTAATAGTTGACTCGCCACTTGGCAAAATAATATTGAGTTGGTATTTTGCATGGTAATAATACTAAATTAACTCAAACCAATGATAAATTAATTGTGGATGCTAATTTCAAATATAGTTTATAGTCTATATGTGTACAATCTCATTTCTTGACAAAGTAAAGGGAATTAGAAATTTTATGCTTCCACAATCCATAAAATATATCTAAAGCTTTTGTGTACTTGCCTCGATGTTTTACTTAATTCAAACTAATCATAAGGTTCTTAATAATTGATGTCAAGTTTACATTAGATTAATTCCTTGGAGTAAATTGAAGCTTGAAACCATCTAAAGGAAGCATGGGTTGTGTTTTATCAGATGTACAGTAAGCAACCGCCATTTATTTTTGCAAGGGAAGAAAGAAAAATAGTGTTAAAAAAAAGCAGTAGTTGATTTTTTTGCATACTTTCTCAAAATAAGGCCACACATTTTAATGAGGTTAGCCATGACAGAGTGATTGATAAAGGGGAGATTGGAGCCCTGTCTGGGACATTTGCAAATTCTTAAGTTTTGAAGTGTGTATGATATGATGCATATGTTAACATTTGCTACAACTCATTGGTCAATTTATGATTGAAAGTATAAGAGAACACCGTTATAGAGTGATCATCAATTACAATTTGAAGGTTTTAGGCTTATAGAGTCTGATAATAAGAACACCATTTGATTGAAATCGGTTAATTATTTTTGAATAATTAGATGATTCATTTTGGTTGAAAATTGTGTATGTTTTTTGAAATGGGTCTTCAAGAGTGGCTTAAACCTAAGCCCTTGCCCCTATTTAAATGCTTATAACACGATTTGCATTCTCCATAGCTTCCACAAGTGATGGTTCCTAATAGTCTCCATATTAGGACCTTGGTTTTTTCCAAGCAAATGTGGTGTGTAGTGTTCAGCTAATGTCAACATTTGTAACACTAAAGGGGTAACCAATATGATGTACACCACACTTTTTTATCCCTATGATCCAACTTATTCTTTGACGAGTTAAGGGCTTTCCTTAGTCTGTTATGAGGGGAAAATGTAGTAGTGATGTTGGGGTACTTAAGAATTTTAGAGATCTTATTGGATGATTCAGCAAGATTTCCAGGACTTTTAGAGAGGCTAGAAGCAATCCAAAGTGATGAGTTTGGATGTTGTCTTTCTACAGGAAACAAAGATGTCGTTTTGTGTTTTCCACCCTTATGAAAAAAATGGATCACAACGGGGTCCGTATGGAGGGGATCTCCAACAAGATCTCTAAAATAATTATGTTGTTAAGGTGTGACATCAATTTTTTACTGAACTGCAGACTTGAATACAATTTTAATGTCTATCTTATAAGTGGCGAGTAGACAACAAATCCAAAAGGATGTCCATGTGTTATTTATGGCAACATGCAGTTATATGCCAATTATTTAAATGGTGGCTATGGATACATATCCTAAAGTTGAAATATGTTTAGAGCAGCTTCATGTGTTTAATGCAACATACATTTTAATGTCAAATTTATAGGGCAATTATAAATAATACAAAATGTGTTTATGTAACACTTGATTCTAACAAAAATGGTTTGTAAAAATAAAATGAATATAAATTAACAAGTGTTACGGAAAAAACATATGCTTTAGAAAAAGTGAAATTTGAATCAAAACTAAAGATGAAGAGGATAATCCAAAGTAGATGTCCCTCTATAAATGGGTGCAAAGCCTTTTCATCTAGGTTGGAGCTAGAAATAGAAAGTAGGGTGTTCTATTAGGATAAAGGGGTGTAATTGATGATCATAAGGTAGTGTAGGTTGTTTCCCCTATAAAATTTACTTGCAAGTGTTTTATACAAATCACTTAAAATAGAAAGAAAACGATGATAGTGAATTGTCCATGGCCCTAATAAAATTCACTTCATTATATTAAGGCCTTTATTTTATGTGCCTTCATTTTATGTCCATTTATGTTTGTTTTGCACCTTTTTCTATGTATATCAAATTTAATCGCAATCCCCTTTTCAACTCCCTAAAAAAGCGTCTATTCTATCTTCCAGAGCCTTTGATCCCCTTATCTAGACCATATCGTATGGTCACCCTATTTAGAGCATACTTGATGGTCATGACATATTGTCTAGAATGGATTGTACAATCACAACAAATTATCTCTCTCTTACCCTTTAATTGGTTGGGCTCGTTTGTCCCTTCCCACATTTCTCGTATCAATTGGAAGTTAACACAAATGCCAATATTGCCAAATTTGAATTCAAAGTCACCTATAAATAGACAGGTGTTGTGATATATCGATTAGACATCTACCATTAAGCATATTCTTATTGCATGAGAGGCATATTCTGTGTTTTCAAGGTCATAATACTTTTATTGCTCTACTATGCAAGGTATAACTGTTAGAGGGTGCTAGTTAGTGGACACTAGCCATCCAAACCCTAAAGCAAGCCTTAGATTTATTTTCCTTAGTAATGTGGGTAAGAGATAAAACTATTGCAAGTACACATGAATCACAGTGCACAAATTGAAGACATGAAAATGAAGAGTAGAACTAGGCTAGCGATGATAGAAAGTCGTATATCTATTGTAGGTACTTTAACATGAGTGGAACTTTATACTCTAGATAGCTATATGCAACAAAGTGTAGTCCTTGACAACCTTCTTTGATAAGACCCAAATTTATAGGTGACAAACATCATAGCTCTAGTTGCATGTTTCCAAGCTCAAATTTTTGTGACAAATCTTTTACAACTTTGTACACCAATATATGCCTTTTCTATCCATCCATATTTGTTGTATTGTTGTTCTATTATTTAATTAGACATTATTACTATATTGTACTTATATTGTGATGCTTAATTAAATGTAGCTCATTTGTGTTACATTTTGGTGAACTTGAATTTCCTTACATCTCTTAGGGTTATATTTATTCATAATATTGTCTCCTATGGTGTTGAATCTAAATTGCCTTATATATCCTACGTTTTATTTTATTGCATGCTTCTAGATCCAAAGTATTAGATTAAGGCGAACAATTTTTAGAGTACACACTTCAGGTAGTGGTGGAATGCTTATGGCAATGTAAGGACGATTCTTAAAAAAAGTGAATTTTAGAAATCTAATTTTGTGATCTAGTTCATCTACTCTAGGGCTATGAAAACCTCGTTCAGGTTTCATGAATTATGTATAACTCTTTGGGAAATCGATCTCCTTCTCTACAAACCTAACAACTAATCACGTACTAATACAAATAAAGGAATCAATGGGTAGCTTGTGTTGTCCCTTTGCTATTATCAAGCCCCTAGTTTGGAAAAAAAATTAGAAAACAACATTCGATGCACTTCAGTAAACAATTCGTGGATGCAAGCCATAATCCTATATCACTTTTCGTGCTACTGGGAACATGTAGCACAAGAATATCAAATGCTTTAGATTTTCTCTAAACACTAAATTTTTTCTCTAACACTAGATCTCTTCAATAAATGCTTGAATTTTGCTTTTCACATTCACTTCACTTATTTATTTCACGTCTCATTCATTGTCCTATATGCACTAATGCCCATGTGTATTTATAGACCTCTTAAATTCAATTTTGGACTAAATTGTGCTTAAGTTGATACTTGACAGAGAAAATAGCCAAAAAATTAGGACCACATTACAAGAGTACACCCAAAATTGACCCAGAGCATCGACAAACCCAAAATCGCACAATCAATGCTTATGGGTCCCCAAGAGTGTATATTGTATGATTTTGGAAAAAATAAATAATTTCACATAAGAAAGACATGGGGGGAGAGAGAAAGAGAAGGAAAATATACATCTAAGACAACCAAACAACCTCAAAATATGTGCCAACAAGAGCCAAATCTAAATCAATAAGCTATAAATGCACAATTGCCCTAAAAATGTAATTTTACAACTATAACTACCTCCAAAATAAAATTAGATGTCTACATGATGCCCCATTTTGATGTGTATACAAGCATACATATCAAAGTAAAACAAACAAGCTTCCCTGAAAGTTTAGAGAAGATGCATTGACTGTAAAAAATGTATAAGAGTTCTCAAAATCAATATAGAAATATCAACAAACTGAAAATCAAAAGTAAAGAGAGAAATCACTGGATTTCAACTATAGGACAAAACATTAATGCCCCAGTGTCCTAGCATATGAAAACATGTGCCTTTGCAAACATGTAAAGAACACATATTCAAATAAGTGCTAAAAAGTCAATGATTAGCTTAAGTCAATAATTAGAAAGCATGCTTCAAATATGATAATAAATGCCTTAATGAGTTATTGTGCTCCAAAACCTATTTTGAATCTTGAAAAATGTTCACTTCTACATACCCATTGGCCAAATCCAAATAATAATAATAAATGCTAAAAAAACACCAAAATAAATACTACAATAATCATACTAAATATAGCTATGACCATGTCCTAGAGTCAAATCAAGTCGAATTGTCTTTAAAAAGAGGTTCTGGAGTCAATGGTAAGTAGAGTGAGATACATAGTCTACACGGGCCTCTAAATCCCAAATATCATGTGTAATGTTGTGTATACCAATACTAAAGGTTGTTGACATATTAAAAAAGATAAATATGGAACATGAGTGCCCCTCTCGAGATTCGGAAGAAACAATACTAATGATAATCTGATCTCAAAAAATAAAACAAACAATAAAATTTTAGATAATTTGATAAAATCATCAACATAATAATGTTGCACATATAATAATAATCGTCAAAAAGTAACATGAGAACTCACACGGACTAGAAATGAAATATAAAATATAACTTAAGAAAAAAGATAAAAGTAACTTAAAATTATATTTTTTCCCTATGGTATACAAAGTAAAAGTCAACTTGAAATTAGAAACTTATATTCATTCTTACCTCACACTTTTTGAAAAAAATGCTGGAGGAGGGATAAATCATACCCTAGAGAAAAGATTTGATGTTGTGGATCAGGGATGACCTGCCACTATGCCAGTGAACATTGCATCCTTGGCAAGTAATCTGAAGCCAAGTTTAATAATTTTTTGTTGATTTCTTGTAAGTCAAAAAGTGATAAGAATAGCGGAAAAATATTTTTGGGGACTAAATTGGAACCCTTGCTTATGGGAAAATTTTTACCATTTTGGAATAAACTATATACAGTTTGGGCAGGAAATAGTATAGTTCTGGTTGAGAACTGTATGGTTTTGGGTAGGATCTGCATAGTTCAAGGAAAAGATATATATTTTTTCTTTTAACTAGTAAACATGAAAAATATTATTAAAAAATGAAAAATGTTGTTAGAAAATGTAAATTTGTTGTTAATACATGCAAAATTCTTCAAAAAAAAATGACTAATTTTTATCTCAAATGATTGTGATTTAAACCCTCATACACATGTAGAAGTTTTAACATTGAGAAGCACTATAGACCATACAAACATTGGGGCTAGAATAGGTAGACGAAGCACATATGAATGTAGTTCGCTTAGGTCACATTATTTGTCTTACCATAATGAGATATGACTCTACTTTACTCACTGCCTTAGCAAATCAAGGGAACAATAATGCTTGTACTTTCTGGTTGTTGACTAGTGAGATGCATAATAGCTGGAATTTAGAGCTTGCAAGGCAAGAAACTAAAATGAACAATTGAATTCTTATTCTAAAATTAATTTAAAACCTCAAATAGAGCTAAAAGATGAAAAAACACAAATTACCTTAACCTTACCAAATGTGTGAAGATATTCTCTTTTGATGACTTGGATGTGCTCTTGTGATTTTGGTATGTGGATGCTCAATATAAAATCTTCAATGCAAGGTAAATTTCAACATCACTTCACTGGATGATGTTGATTCTTAAGAGGATACACAATAGAAAATTTGATAACTTGATGATGGATTCATCAATATGGAGGAAGTTCGTCAACTTATAAACTTCTTGGTTGAGTAATGGATGGTCAAATTTATTTTAGAATGATTAAATAATTATAATTTTGAACAGTCGCATTTGAGTTCTCATCCAAGTGGAGAAGACCAATTCCTCAAGTGGTTGAGAAATGTGGAGAAAGTTGGTGGTTGAAAGACTCTTATGAATAAGTCAAGATAGTTGAATGACTCATCATGGTAGTTTCATGTCTTGAGGAGTTGGTTGGATGACTCAATGCTTAGTTGACATAATTAGGGATAATGGTTGGGTGACTCAACCTCTTGGTGGAAAGAATTGAGGATGTGGTTTGTTGACTTGGAATTGGGAATTATTAATTGGTTTTATTTATTTATGTGTGTATGATTAATTATAAATAGATTTAGTTAATTAATATTGATTAATTAACTATTTGAATTATGAAGGAAAAATGATGTTAGTGAACTTAGGATAAATTCTGGAATTCAAATGGAGAGTTAATAAAGAAATTAGATGATTGTATCGGTATTTAGTGAAGTTAATTGCAACACTAAATGTGGCAAAATTTAGGTGTCTACAAGATGATAATCACACTAGAGGATGTCTGAAGGATACATATCAAAGGGAAACATGTCAAATCAAACAGGTCCTAGTAGGCCAATATAGTTGGAGGTCATAACTAATATATAGGCTAGGTCCTAGGGGAGAGAATGTTGGAGGGGAAATCCTACTAGAAGACATAGTAAAAGGAACCATGTTCTTGTTGTGCAAGTACACAATCATACCAATGATCTTTTTTATCTCAACAGACACAAGACCCTAATATTGTGCACCTACGAGATCTAATTGGTGATAGAGGGAATGGAGGTAGGGGGAACAATCTATTACTAGAGATGGTGCATGTTAGCACACCCTTTACATGAATCTATATAGGTTCACCTACAAGACATGGGGTAGTGGGCTATTGGGTGTCATATTCCTATAGGTTAAGGCATATGAGTACCTAGTAGTGGTAAGGCATAGCAACTTACCACTTGCCATATAGGATAGAGATATACCATATATGAGGAAAAGGGTCTCATTGGGACCCAAGAGATAGAGGGAGGAAGACACTGCTCACTAGAGGAAAGCGATATATGCCATTCGAGAAGGAGACATCACTTGGATGCCATACAAAGCTCATCTAGGTTAGGCTAAGACTGCCACATAGATGTGATAAATTAAGGTGAGATAATGGTACTAGGGTCAGTATGGCATTAGCATTGAGAGGTTCTAGTATGAATGGGTACAAAGACAATTTGGGAGAGTAGATGACATAGCCTTAGCCATCACTATCTAGTGGAGGACATAAGATGTCCCCATAGGGTAGGAAAGAGAGGGCCACCTCATCCCAGGAAGATAGAGCACATTAATGATGATGAGGATGAAGAGCATCCAGATACATGGGTCAATGATGTGGGAGATACCGAGGGTTGGCATATATGGTGGGATATGGTCCATCATGCACCACTATTTCCAATGTTGTAGTGAGATAAAAGGGACATGAGGAGGGAATACTATGAAGAGGATCTCTATATGGAGGGAGGGAAAGAGGTTGAGAGGGCAAGGGAGAATCCACTGATAGTTTCTCCACTTTGACAATAATTAGAAGAAGGTAGATCTATGTAACAAAGTCAAACCAAATTTTTAAATCTTTAATGAATATTTTGGGAGATTTATTGATTAATATTTATTTAATTTGAAATAATGATTATTGATGATTATACCACTATGATCGATGCCATTCTGAGGAGATTGACCCAAGACATTCTATTGACATCTTTGGGATGCATGTGTGGGTTGAAATCGAAACAAATATCATGACTACTTATTTGATCTAGTAATCAAGGCTAAGACAACATACTTGGATGTTTGCAGTGAGAGCAAAGGAGAAGAACACAAGGCTTACATGTACACATGAATCACACATAGAGGTAGAGTCATGGATATCTCAATTTGAGGCTCAATTAGTAGGGTGAGAGGTGAAAGGATCACATGGACAAGAGGTAGCGATGCCACCTCTAGTACATAGTACCACATTAAAAACTATCTTTACTAAATATATAAAGTTACATAATAAGTACTATGAACTAGTGGATGAGAACGCAAGGCTAAGAGAGAGTGGGATAACATGAGATCTAGGTCTAGAGGGTGGACACATAGTTGACTACAACAATGGCCCCACATGATAACAAAGTTAGGCGACAATATAATTTTCTTCCACTTCAATCATGATTTGTATTGGTCACAAACCCCCCATTGTGCACTATAACCTTTGGATGATCTATTATATTTTATCTTTGACGTTTTACATGATCAATTATGTTTGTGTGGACTAAAAAATCATAGATTAGACAATGAAAAAATAGTTAAGAGCACTACAATATAATAATGGATTATAAAATAACACATGTAACATATGAACAATACATGAACAAACATATAACATATAAAACTCTAGACAATTAGTCTAATACATCATAAAAAATAGAGAATGCTTGATTTCTAAAGCAAGAGGTTAGTTAGGAAAACTAACTAATAACACTAGTAGGTTGAGAAGAGCCATCATAAGATAAAATAGTTGAAGCATGAAGAATGATAATAGCATGTGTAGGGACCCATGATTCTAAAGATAACAAGCTATCATCATCAAAGTTATATGTAATATGATTCAATATATAAATAATGTCTCTCATATATGGTTTATCATCATGGTCATGCATTTGTCTTGGAGATATATAATGTGATGATTACACCCTTTTTGAATCTGATTTGTGCTTTTGTACTTTATGCATCCTTTCTTTATGTTTGTGTTGTAATGGTTCTTGCACTATTTATGTATATATCACTTCATCCTTGGTTAGTTCCTTTGGAAAGTGTGTATATATTATAATTGTAACTACTTGACCTTGAATTTAAAATTTTAAACATTGATGTACTATATATGGTATTGATTTCATTTGATGTATCCATGGTTGTCCAAGAAAGGCATTATATGATCTAGTAGCAAGCACCACATGAACTATAGTTTATATTGTCTTTGGTCACACTTGAATAGGTAAAATAACACAACCAAGAGGTTCTTTTACAATAATGGAATATTTAGAAGTAATTTTAGAAGTATAGACTAAGTCATCCAAGCCAAGGCCAAGGCTAGAAATAAATTACTTAGCCTATAGATTCAAGTTTGAGCCATTGTCAACCATTACGTCATCTTTTATTTTTCATTAAATAAACTTTTGGATAAAGAATTGTCTAATATATGAATTATCATGTGGCATATCTTCTTCAGTTAACATTATTTGAATAAGGTTTGCTTTCTTATTGAAGGAATCAACAACTCAGACTAAACCATCAAGAGAATGTTGTTTGTAATCCATAGGTATAATGTTATATGACAAGGCTAGTATCAGTTTATTCCTCCTTTTGAGGATATTTTTCAGTCATCACACTTGAATTTATTTTTGTATCATCCACTTGAATTTGACCACTATCAATTAAAAACTTGAACCTTGTGTCATAAACTAATACATCTATTTATAGCATGCCCTTGAAGTCTATGAAATACATTATGTATTGGCATCAAAATATTTAGGAAAATATCACCAAGTATTAAATTTCATTATTGTGGTAAATTAATCATGTTGCATTCAAGTAACTTTTGTAAGACATTTTGAGGGCTTTCTTTCAATCTTGAAAATTAACTACACTTCCTGTTTAAGGTAACACAAGCTTCTGAGATGGTTTCTTTATAACATTAACCATTTTCTTGGTATTGTTCTTGTTTTTAAAATCATGGTCATTTATCTTATCCTTGAAGCTTGGTTTATTATTTTAACTAGTTGGAGCATTGGTCATATTCTTGAGTATACTGGTCTCTAAAAGCTTGATCTCAAAATTTATAACCCCATAAAAACATTAATTGAAAGATTTATAAGTGTTAAAATCTGATTTGCCTTTGATATTTTTTCATTGAAAGATTGATAAGTGTTGAAATATACTCTGTCTTTTATAATTGATAGTAAAGAATTGATACAATTGTTTTGAATCTTACTATTAGGTGGTTGCTAAGTCATTCTTGTGATCAATGTCTTGAACCTAGGCAAATACTCACTAATAGTTTAATCTGATTCTTGTCTAACTTGAGATAATTGTGAAAATGTGATCTTTCTACCAACATTGATTGGAAAATGTGCTAAAATGATCCACTAATGATGTAAAATAATGTATGGATCCATATGGAAAATCATAAAACCAATTAAGAACACAAAATTTCAAACTTTTTGGGAATAACTTAAAAAATAATTTATCATTGTGTGCAAATTATAAACAAGAGGCATAAAATGATCTAATATGAAGAAAGATGTATCCTTTCCCATTAAATACTAAAAATTTACGTGCAATAAAATCAATAAGAAATGGGTAATCAAGTACATCATGAGCTAAAAGGTTTAAAAGTATATAATGAGAAGATACCCTATCACTTGGTTATGGGATCCTTGAGAAAGCAATTTAACTTGTAAATAATGTAAGGCTTGCACCATAGTATTAATTTCAAAAGTTTAGGATGGAATAAAAGTGTTGGAAGGAATTTAAATAAAATAATTAAAAGAAATATTAACACCATTAAAAAGAATTTGAGAAACTGTAAATGGTTTTATTAGAGGAATTGCAGAGACAAATTGAGAGGTTTGGAAAGTTTGAGAATGCACTATTTTTTTTAACATTTAGAGCAATTAAGATTTGAGAAGGAGGACAAGCAATAGGAAAATTTTGAATTTGTAGAGAAGAATGGATAGTAGAATAAATAGAAACAAGAGTAGGGTTAAGAGGAACTTTTGAAACGCCATCATGCAAAGGAAGGTTTTGATAAGAAATTTATTTGTAAATATTAATAATTTAAGAGATATTAGTAGGGTTTATTATAAAATATTTTTTAATATAATCAATGTATTCAATGTTATTGGTTCTTCTATTTCAGCCTCATAGTCGTAATCACCTTCACCACCATATATATATTGCACCTAATTTTATTTCAAAGAAGGTACGTCATTTTCAAGAGACAATTTAAATTTCAATAATTGTTGGGTTATTTCCATATGCACCAATCAACACATCTATACCACTGCACTTACCTTAAAAAATAAGTCTCACTGCACCAATGTGTAATGTAGGTAGACTTATAGGCTAACCCAAGGTGCATAGAGGGAGACTACTAGGGCACAATTGGGTTAGTCGTACAAGATGATATACCATTTAAATTTTTATTTTCTAGGGCATCATGGGCACAAACCAACACTTAAACATATTAAATAGTAAAAAAAAGTTATGTAAGATTCAATCAACATTTACTATATTATTTAAGATCTACTTGATAGTGGAGAGATAACATTAGATAATGTTGCCACTATGTCTAATGAAGAATTAGATATCTATCAGGACCCTTTTCCAAAAAACAATACTAACAATAAGAACAAACCTCCTCTAAATTATCATTAGAGACAACACCAACAACAACAAAACTAGAATCAAGGTTAAGATTCCTATTCTAATGAAGTCAATTAAAAAAGTGTTCCTTACAGCTACAATGTTGTAAGTCACATCACAAGTAGACACATTGCCACAATTAAGATCAATCCTAAGCTAAATCCATACAATAACTAAATAAATTCACCACACATTATAAGACCTCCACCTCCATATGCCTATAATCCTCCTTTACTTTGCAATGACCGAACACTAATTAAAAATGAAGAGTTACCATTTCAAGCCATTATTCCCATTCTTCTAATTAAAGTAACTCACCACTGACTCGAGGTTGTACAATCACAACTCGATGCTCAAAGTTCAAGGTCCTCCATCTCTTCTCTCCAACAATCCCATTCAAGGTCCTCCACCTCAAAATACCAAGCTAATTACTCCAATTAAGGATAAGCCTTATGATATTATAGAATAATTATAAAATACACCTGTGTAGATTTATATATTAGATCTCTTGCGTACATAAAATATCTACAAAAACATATTGAGTGAGCTTTTAATCTAATCAAAGTTCTAAGTGATATTTCAATTAAAAATTTCAAACACTTATGAGTCATTTGGCTCCGTGCCAACAACTCACTTTTGATCAAAAGGACATGTCCTCCCTTGAACCTTTGCATAATAATCCATTTTACATAGAAGTGATCATTTCTAGGCACAAGGTCAAAAGAGTCCTCATAAACAATTGTTTTGGGCTCAATATTGTAACATTGAAGTTAGTCAAGCATTTGGGTTACACATTAGCTGATATACAACCAAAAATTGTTATATCAAAGCTTATGATCACAAGGAATTAAAATCTCAAGGAACCAGTGGTTTACCTATTATCTTTATGCCTCTAACCCATGATACTCTATGCCACACCCTTGATCTATAATTATCATATAATTTACTCCTTAAGAGACCATGGATCCACAAAGTGTGTGTTGTGCCTTCCACCCTTAATTAGTGCAACAAATTTCCTCATTCTGGACTAGAAGTTGCCATTCCTAGCGACTTGCAACCATATCAGTTTTGAAAATATCTAGAAATAGAATATGAGAATTATAACTACCGCTTTAGCATAGAACTTGTTCCTAAAAAGGGAAAAGACATAGCTGATCAATAGCCATAATCCAATTATGTGGATCCAAGTACATTTGCTTCCACTTCAGCTACACTACCTATAGAAATAGCCAACTAATTCATTGTTAAGGATAATGGCCTTGGGGAATATAAAATTGGCAATGCATTTCATATAGCCAAGTTGCCTAAGATGCCTAAAGCATATGGAAGGCTTAAAAAGTAAATTCCCAAAATGAAGGTATAAGAAGAATAATTCTCCTTAGATACAACCATTGGTTTTTATCAATACCACTTCCCAAGAGCAAGAAGAGATCACATATAATGATGAATCATGCCTATATAATGATGATTTTGATACATGTTACAAAAATACAAAGTATCCTATTCCCAACCAAATTATGGATCATCAAGCCTACAAGGGCAAAGGCCTAGGGGTAAAACAACAAGGAGTGATTGAGCTAGTATTAATTACCAAACACACAAGAACTTGAGGTATTGGATACAAACCACCTAGGGATGAACCCATTAATCTTGAGAGTGTTTTTAATTTATCAATTAACACAAACAATGCCAAAAATAATGTAGAGTCCTACTGTGGCATCTACGATGAGTTAGCTGATACCAATTTATTTAATGCAAATATTGTCTATACCATTTCTAATATGCCATCTTATCCCCCTCTTTTCCTCCATCACCCCAAATCAATCGACTCGGACCAACAAGAATATTACATAACATTGAATGATTTTCAGAATGACATGGAAATCTATGAATTCATGAGCCTTAGAGATAATGTGCTGCTTGGTGATCACAAATAGGGATTCACTATTAAATTGGACTCTGTTGCCAATTTTGGAGAGTAGGTGAACTTCCTTGGTCACAAACAAAGGAAAAAATAAAATAAAAATTTGAGGTCCCAAAGTGAAAACTTCTTCGTGTTAGTTTTGGACCAGGGTAAAAGTAAAGATAAAGACAAGTCCCATGGTGAAACCTATTTTAGGTGCCACTAGATGGGAAATTTCATGCTCTCTCAAAAGAAGACTAGGCCTCTTCTAGTTTTATAACCTCATGCCATTTAGGAATTAGTTCAGAACAACAACAAACATTTGATCAACTAGTTCAAGATTGTCCACAAGGATTTATCGAATGGCCTTTGCCAAATCTTGAGGATTCAAATTTTTCTTGATTGGAAGAACTCAAAGAGCCAATCGACCCACCATACAAAGATGAAGACCACTGTATCACTCTCCTAATTATTTTATAATATGGTTCCAAACTACTCATAAAGGACACCACTAAAGTTAACATCAAAACACCTGATGATTTCAAGTGGATCAAACTTGAAGCATCCCTCACTGAATAGGAACATGAAGTCCTTATTTCCCTCCTTCAAGAGTTTGTTGATATTTTTACATGGTGTTAGTTAGATATGCTTAGTTTGGACCCTATCTTGGTTATTTATTACTTTATTATACATCTTGATGCCAAGCTGATCAAATAAAAGTTGAGAAAAATGCACCCTTACATATCCATTATTATCAAGAAATAATTGGAGAAATTATTAGAGGTAGGGTGTATTCATCATATTGATTATTTAGAGTGGATATTCAATATAGTCCCAGTCAACAAGAAACTAAAAGAAATCCTTTATGTACCGATTTTGAGATATCAATAAAGCATGTCGAAAGGATGATTTTCCTTTGCCAAATATTGATATGATTTTAGATTCCATAGTTGGGTATGATATGTTATCTCTCATGGATGGTTTCTCATGATAAAACTAAATTAAAATTACACTAGAAGACCAGCATAAGACAATGTTCATCACTCTATGGGAAACATTTTTTTATCAAGTGATGTCATTGGGCCTCAAGAATGCTAGTGTTACATAGCAACGTGCAATGACTATCATTTTTCATGACATGATGCATGTTATTGTTAAAGATTATGTGGATGATATATTAGTCAAATCCAAAACTAGGGCATGACATCTAGATGTATTGCAAAGGATCTTTGAAAGAATTCATGAATATAAGGTCAGGCTTAACCCTAAAAAGTGTATCTTCAACATTACTTCAGGGAAATTTATAGGTTTAATGATCTCCCACTGAGGCATTAGAGTTAATCTAACTAGGGTTAAGGCCATTACTGAAACACCTCCAACTTCAAATCTTAAACAAATTTGTAGCCTATGGGACAAAATCCAGTCTATCAGATGATCTACTTCTTAGTTGGTAGATAAATTCCATCCCTTCACTCATCTTCTAAATAAAAGGCACCACCTTCTCATGGAATGCATATCTTCAACAAGCCTTTGAACAACTAAAATAATATCTAGCCAATCCATATGTTCTAGCTCCACCTACACCTAGAAAGTCAATGATTTTGTATATCTTAGCAGTTGATTGTGCCTTGGGGCACTCCTGACACAATAAAATGATCAAGGGAAAGAAATAACATCATACTATCTAAGTTGCACATTGGTTTCATATGAACATAATTATATCTCAATTCATAAGTTATGTTTAGCCATGGTATTTACAGCTCAAAAGTTATGCCATTATATACTCAACAACAAAACCATTTTCATTGCCAAAGTGGACCCACTCAAATATCTACTTTCCAAGGCAACTTTGATTGGTCGTATGGATAAATGGATCATGCTATTGAGCAAATTTTAAAATTAAATATGTTTATTAAAATGACATTAAGGGGTAGACACTTGCAGATCAATTTGTTGAAGCACCCTTATCAAATACCAAGCCACTTATCTTCAATTTTCATGATGAGTCAATCATGACTCTCAACAACACTTATTATGTGCATCAACACTAGACCCTTTATTTTGATGATTCCTACACTTCTCATGGATCAGGCACTGGTATTATATTCATTATGCCATAGGGGGATCTCATTCCCAAGACATTTCACATTGGTTTCACTTGTACCAACAATCTTTTAGAATATGAAGCAATTGTTGTAGGGCTTCATCTAGCAGTACAGTGGAACATCAAGCATTTACATGTTCATAGAGACTCTCAAATTATCATTAACTAGGTGATAGACTAGTACCAAACTAAAAATGAAAAACTCATCCCATACAAGAAAATGGTGGACAATTTGAAACAAAACTTTGATCATATTCAATTTGACCAGATTTTAAGAGCGAATAACAAAACTACTGATGTAATGGCAATAATTGGTTCCCTCATAGCAATTACAGATCATGCTATTGATTACCAATTTATTATTAAATATATTTTACATTCGACTCACAAATGTTCATAATCTGAAATAATATGTGAAATTATTGGTCATAGCTCACCTTGGTACTCCAATATATATGCCTATGTCCATGAAAATCTTATTCCTTTCAACCTTTCTCATAAAAAATAAAAAGCATTCATCCATTCCACTTCCTGTTATGCCATTCTCACTGCAACTCTCTATCACAGATGATATGATGGAACTTTAATTTGTTGTTTAACTTTGGCATCATCAAGATTAACACTTAAATAAGTATGTAGAGGGATTTATGGGGCCCAAACTAGTGGAGTGGTCCTTGATAAGAAACTCCTATGTATAGGGTATTACTGGCCCACTATGGAAGCTGATGCATGTGCATATGTAAAAAAATGTGTGGCTTGCCAAAAACATGCCAATCTCAATCGTATGCCAGATCTACCACTTCAACCTTTCATTATGCCATGGCCATTTTCCATATGAGGAATCAATCTCATAGGGGAAATTAATCCAATTTCATTAGTATATGAACATAAACATATCATTAGTAACTGCATACTTTACTAAGTGGGTTTAATCCATTCCCTTTGCTTATGTAATAGGTAAGCAGATATCCAAGTTCATCCTTAACCATCTCACTTGATACTTTGGCATTACCTATGATCTCATTTATAATAATGGTGGATCCTTAAATAATAAAGATGTCAAATCCCTCTATTCTAAATACCAAATCACTCCACTTTTCTTTTGCCTACTTTCCTCAAAGAAATGGCCTTAACAAAACCCTAATCCAAATTATAAAAAAGATTGTTAATGATTTTGGCCATGATTACCATATGTAGCTATTTCCCACCCTTTGGATATACTTTACCAATGCCCTCACCTTATAGGAGTCATACTATACTCCCTTATTTATGGTACAAAAGTTATTTTCCCTATCAATATCGAGTTACCCTCACTACACATTTCACTGAAGAACATCATTGATGACGAAGAATATAGAGTTTCTTGGATACAAGAATTAGACCTACTAGATGAAAATAGGGTAACTAATTTGAATAACCTTTAGGCTTATCAAAATAAGTTGTGTTATAACTACAACAAGCATATCAAACATAAAGAATTTGAGCTTGGTAACCTAGTTCTAAAATAAAATCAAAATAATACCAATGTCGCCTATGAAAATAAGGGTAAATTTAATCCTAATTGGCTGGGCCCATTCATCATCACAACAAATTATGGATTTAGAGCTTACAAATTAGCCACACTAGATGGAGAAGTATTGGATGAGTCAATGAATATTATGATATCAAGCAATTTTAATAGTTGATTTGCTTGAACATTGCCTATGAGTACCTCTGCTTGGGATCATGACCTGAAACCACTTTATTTTTCATCCCATTTCCCATTGAATCAGTCTAACTTGATCTTATTCTCTTATCCTATTACCATTTTTTAATCTTGATTCTAGTTTATTAGTACAACAGATGATTCTAGATGCCAATTTTAGCAAAACATTTTATTAGATTGGTTAGATTTGTTCACCATCAACACATCTAAGATGAGTGGTATCTTAGAGTAACTTATGCATGATTCACTTGAATGATGGTCTTATAAACTACATCTTTTAGCTCTTGATTTAATCCTATGCCATTCATAATTCCATTCATGTTTTTCAATGATGTTGCTGATTCCAAATAGTTTTTGCTAGGGTGATTACTACATTGACCTAAGGTCTATTTGGACTATGTAGGTAGCACTCAGTTTTTGAGTTCAACTCAATCACCCATTTTTCATGATCTCACCATTTTATGAGTAACCTAAGCCATGCTCTCATCATTTTGTGAACAACCTAATCCATGCTCTTACTATTTTACGAATAACATAATCCACACTCTCACCATTTTGTGAGCAACCTAAGCCATGCTCTCACCATTTTATGAGAAACCTAAGTCATTATCATAATTTTGTGAGTTTTACCCATTCTGTATCTTATAATCCTTTGCCGAGTTGAGATGCCAAAAACCCTAAAAATTTAAAAATCCCAAAAATAACCTAAAAATCAAAATTTTAAAAAAAGGGGCTTACAATCTCCATGAGAGATATTAAGCCAAAAAAATTATACTTGATTTTTCATCCTATTCATTAGTGGCTTTACCTTATTCTAGATGGCACAATTTATAGCATTTACTGGGTGGGTACCTCTTATCCAATTATAACCATTTCCATTTGCCTCTACCATTTCCTAATCATATTCACTTCCACATCTAGGATAATTACATCAGCCTGAGGTCTGCATGGACTATATTGGTAATGTTTGGATGTATGGGGCATCTTAGGTTAGCTTTTCCAATCTTATTGACCATTCCTTATTCCTGATTTACCTCAAAAACTCTCTCACTATTTTACAAATTTCCCCTTCCTATTTCCTCTACAAATCAAATATCTTGTTTATCATCATTTTATTCTATCCCATATCCATACAAGAAATAAATTTGGCCTGAGGTCCATAGGACTATGTAGGCAACGTACACTTGCATGGGGCATTTAGAGCATCTCGGGCACCCCTTCCTTTCTCTTATATTCCCCCCAAGTCATTATTTTATATTTTCATTTTACCATGTACCCAAGAGTAACACCTTACATTCACACATGCATAAATGATTCACATAAATGCTTATGGTGTCTTTATTTGATGGTTCATCATGATTATCTTTGATTATTCTTGGTGTGTTTCTTTGAGCTATTTGATTATTTCTATTAATTTTCTTTTAGTTTGTGTTTGCTTATTTCTTTGCATTGTTTGTTTGTTTCCCTTTTTTGTTGTTTCCTTGACTCAATCCATTGTGTTGGTAGGGTCATCATTATGGTGCTTCCTATTATGTAGTTGAACTTGAGTCCATCCATTGGTATTTGACAACATTGTCATCATAGTTTATATCATCAATGTATTTTTTTCCTTTGTTTATTGGATTGGGGGTTGGTCTTTATGCATGTTTTGGCTTGGTCATCATGGTATTTTATATCATGGTGCATAATATTTTGTGCTATATAAAAAATCAACATGTTTAAAGTATAATTGATGATGCTAAAATAAGAGTTTTCCTTGTCTACTATCCCCCAACCAATTCATCATTTCTCAAAGTAAAATTCCACCATGCTAGGGCAAGCCATTGAGATCGATCAATAATCAACATTCACCCTATTAACACATCTTATTGTATCCATGATCCAATCCACCCTACTGGGGAACATTATTGTGATCAAATCTTATTTCTTCCTCTTTTTTTCAAGGGATCATTTGTTTTAACTTATTTCCCAACCATCCCCTTGAGGGGGCATCTAGGGCTAACCAAAGTCCTAGTTGGGGCATCCATTTGAGTTTACTAACTTGTAAAATTTCAAAAAGAGAAAATTTAAGACATCATTCTTCAAAACATTATCAAATTTATTCTTGATGACTTTTTTAATATTTGAAAAGATATTATTGTGCCTAGTGTCTCACAAATGCATTCTCAAACAAAGGCAAAATGTAGACACTTCATTTTATCTACTTTTGTGTCTAAAATATGTTCATAAAAACTTTATGTAAGTTTAACCATAATTGTCCAACCGGATCTAATTTACCCACATAACTACCAATTTCACCCTAAATTGCAACAATGCATCCCTACTATGGAAATAGATCATTTTACATCATTTATCTTATCTGATTCATCCTTATTCTAATCATCCCTTTGAAAGTGTCTTCATAAGCTAATTAAGTGAATGCTTAATTAACAAAGGAACAATGCAAAATCTACCTTTCTTCTAATTTCCAATTAATTACATTGATTAATTATCCTAATCATTCCTTTAATAGGAAATTTTATGGATTTGGAATAACCTATTTTCTTAAAAATACAAAATTAAATTATGCTCTCACATAGGTGTTGTCATCGGGGAGATTCAATAGAATGGAGTGGAGTGTGGGCAAGGTCTATTATGACATGGCCACTTACACACAATCTTATATCTCTTATACCCCTCTCAAATACTCAAGAGGACAAATAACTACACTTTCTTCCAATTTTCCTTCCATACTCAAAAAGGCCTTAAATGACATATCTTACACATTCTAAAGGTGTAATCATGGATTTGAGGATTGATCCTTAACCCTCCATCTTAAGATGAGATGAATGGTCCATATTAGTTTAGGGAATATATAAATAGGACCCTCTTATCTCTAATTTCATCAAGCTTCCTAATGTCAACCTACTTTGCTTGATTATTCCGAGAAGCTTCATCAAATTTATTCTCTCATGCCAAGCCAAAGCCAAGACCAAGTGTAGACAAGAAGAGGTTCTCCCCACATAAGGATTCAATCATCAAATAAGACTCATACATCTACACATTGAGCTTAAACCATTTTAGACTGATTCTCAAGCATATCTTCAATGGAGGTAAAAGTGTTGTCTTTATCCTTCTAATTTGCATTCCATTGTTTGATTATCCTAGCTCACCCTAGGGATTGGGATTGAGTAGTTATATCTTCAAGTTCTTTTGTATTATTTAACTAATAATTTAGTAACCCCTCTTAGATTATTGATCTAAAATCTCCACATTAGTAACAAGTTTAATTGCTTAGTGACAACAACAATAGTTCCAATAACATAACATGAACAAAAATATCACCAAAAACCTAAACTATGACGCATGGTCAAATTTTATAGGCTCAAGCTCCCACCTTAGATTTAAATTTAATAAATATTCCCCCATGAAAAAAATAATTTTATAATTATATAAATGTTTAACTATTTTATAATGAATTTATTTAACCAATAGAATCCTATATTTATGTCAAAATATGATATATCTTCTTAATCCCTGCTCATGTAAAGGCTTACCTTAACATCGACCTACCTAAAGACTCATTCCCTTGCTAGTTCCCTATATTGGTGCTCCTCATTTTTCATTTTATGGTTCATGCAACCTCCTTCCCATTCACTATGTTCCGTGTTTCATTTCGATTAAACTACCATCATCAATGCATGTCAAGAATTGATAGGTCCTTCTAGTCTAAGCACTCCTAGATTTATCAATACATCTACATAACCACTTCCTTGTGCATCATTGAGCTTGATGACACTATATCAAAATTCATAAAAATTAGGGTCGCATCTAGTCTACATGTTTCTTGTGCCCTATGCTACTGTACATTATTATTATAAAATGCATGAATCTATTATGCCCTTTGAGTGCTTCATAAAATTAGGTGTATTCCTATACTTTGTCGAATTGGGGGCCAACATCAATCCACATTAATATTATTATTTGTCCTCAGAAAACCATTTAATCATGCACCATTATTCCAAAAATCTTGGCCTATTCTTTCAAATCTTATCTTCAAATAAGCCCATCTTACAAGTGTGGTATTACTTATTTGTATTATGTTAGGCATTTCCATGGATTTTGTTTTGAGCATGAGTGGTTGGTATTTATTTTCTTATTCCTTATAATTAAATTCATGTATTTCCAATGAATTCCATTCATATATTTTGTGCATTGTGGTTTCTTTGTCCATAGATCTACGCTGAAATACTTTGAAACATTTATCGAACTCTCGATGCTTTTGTTCAATCTGCTCTCCCAACTCATTTGTGTCCTTAAATTATTTATATCCTTTCAACCCTTTCTTTTATTTTGAATACTTTCCTATCATACTCTTTTTGATTTGTCTAATCCTCGAGTAGGCATGCATCGATGACCTCTATTTGGCACTTATATAACACTTGATTTGCTAAGTCCACTTCTTCCTAGAGTTTGGATAGCATCATATCATATATTTGTAACTACTCATAAAATTATTAATGTTCCTCCTCTTTTTATTCTTGTCCTTCTTCAATGCTGGTGCTCTTTCCCTTATTTACTAATCAGTTAACCATCACAACTGATTGATCAATCTCATTTATCCCTTGAAGGTAAACTCCATCTTTCAAGTTTGGTTCTTACCTAATGATATTCAATAATTTTTAATTTTTTTAGATCCATGATTAACAATTTATACTCCACTATTGTGTGCTTCTTATATTTTTTAATTTTGTTCAAGGTAATCATGTTGTTTAGAATATTTTGGAACAACACATCCAAAGCTGACCTTACTAATGCAAAACCTACTTGGACCCCAGTCATTTTATTTGGGTCAACATGCATGATTTCCATTTTCCCATCAAAATTTTATGGCTCTTTAGATCATACACAATTTTTTAGTGCCTCGAATAAAGGCTCATCTAGATGTGTGTCAAAAATCAATGACATCTACTTTCATGTTTATTTTGAAGCACTCTCCTCTTGCAATGAGCTGTATAGGAAATGTTGAAAAGTTTGATCTCAAATGTCAAACTATGACCCCTATCATTCAAAACTTTGCTTGTCATGCTTCTACAACCCTATTCACAGCATTGTCATGCCTTTGGTAGTCTTTAAGTGATGACTTATTAGCCCTCTTAGCATTGTTTAAGGTAATTCCTTAGGAAAGCTTTCCACTGCCTTTAGAATCAATCTTGTGGGTCATAGTGGGATGTAATATTATGTCAAGAAGGTACATAATCTTTCAGGTCAAGTTATTTCACTTGGTCACTTGGTTTGAAGCCTATTAGTCTTGTTTGATGAAGTTAAGGTAATTTAGCAAAGTTCAAGGTTTTTGAAGAAACCTAGGTTTGTATTATAACCAAACTAAGCCTCCTCATTATGAATTTATTTCATGGAACATTTAATCAGATGGTAAAGAGGTCATCTAAAGTCATAGGAGATCTTAGATTGATATTGTTACTTTACATGAGATCATATCTTTTATATTGGATTTATTTACACTTGGATATGATTTTAAGGGGATTCTAATATTTTCAAGATGGAATGATGCAGGAGCATCAACCAAGCATTATAAATTTGTATATAAGAAGCTTTAGGAGGTCAATAGAGTCATGTTATAAAGTTTTAGGAGCCATGTCATGCTTCCTTGAGTATTTTAAAGAGTTTTATAGGTCTTAGGAGAGTTTATTACCATGTTTTAATAAGCCTTTTACTAAAAGTGAAAAACACTTCACTCATCATCTAGAAGGGTGAATCAACGTAGGAGAGAGCCTAATTAACAATAAAATTTTAAGGATAATAAGTCAAGAAGAGAATTTAGTGAGCTTGAAAACTTAAATTAGGATATTGTTTCATGTGATAAATATCTCACCATAAAAGGAGTCCAATAAGCTTTAAAATCCAAAAAGTGAGGGAGGTGAGATAACATGGTGGTGATATCTTTCATAGGTCTCCCATACTTATGACAGGAATATACAGATAATGTTGAATGAATAAAGAGTAGCTTGGAGTAAATATAAATGCATCTCAAATTCTTTATTTCATATAATTGAATGGAAATGACATAGGTCGATTGTTATCACCAATGATGAAGTTGATGATGATTATCTGAGGAAGATATGACTATAGAAGTTTGTGTGTTATCAGATTATGATAGAAGGGAAGGATGTATTCATGGTATGGATGAGATTTAAATAGAAGATGGAGAGATTTTCAATGCTTGATATTGAAGAAGGATATCTGTTAGTTTGTGATGCTACATAATATAATTCTAGTTGTTATTCTTATATGGATAGGTAGAGGTTTTAATAATCTTTCAAATAAATTTATGCTCATCTAAATAAATCATAGGTACATCTATTTATGAAAAGGATGTTGATAGTATGAATTTTGGTAGCTTTTCAGAATGGAATGAAGACTCAAAATGATATTTTATTTATAAAGGCATAGACTTCACCCAGGTCTATAATAAAATCATGTGTGTATAATGGGACTTTTGAATTATTCAAATTTGTTATAAATATAAGCTTATTTTGCTTAAATTGATGACCAAAATCTTTAACAATTAATTATAGTTACACAATAATAATAGGAGATTGAATTGGTCTTGTAAGATCAAACATGATAGGGGGTGACTCTAATTATTGAAGCATATAATAATCATTTAACTCTATAATGGTCACAAGAATGAGATCTAAAAGTTCTAAGGCCATATAACATTAGAGTTGCAGTTATGATTATAGTTGGAATGTGAAAGCTTCATAAAAAAACATTATCTTTGGTTTATCAGAGTTTTGGGGTGGTGTACGGAGATTTGAGAATGATACCTATGTATGTTTATATGAGCCCATTCTTTGGATAATTAAGGCCTCATGAGCAAGACATGGGGATTTTGGATGTTTTGTCACATATTTTGTAGACATTCACACTTATTATTGTCTATAAATATGTGTTCTTGTATTGACTATAGATGACAGTAGGGAAGGTGGGACTCTTGTTATGTATTCATTATTGTGTATATGCATAAATTTGAGCCATTTTCCTAACCAATAGACTTTGGATGAGCAGGTGCTGACCTATAATTCCAATTGAGTGTGAGTGATTCTCTTTTTTGTATTAAGAGGAGAAGATATTCTACAGTGTTGGCTCTTAGTGAAATGGGAAAGAAGAAAATTGAGAAAGATCATAAATAAGATGGAACATTGGTAGAAATGAGATATTTATCATAGGACCACTATGCTAATAAATAAAAAGAAAAAAATTGACTATCTTCAGGATTTGTGCTCAATAAGGAAAAGGACTAGAAATGTCAAGGTATGAAATTTTCATGATCTAAATTATATAAATCTAAAATGAAGATGGATTGTTTCATGTATTTTGGCACTCTTTTTACTCATTCAAAACTGACACTCTATTAATTACTATATTCTTAGTTTGAATATGATTGTCAAAAATCTTTAATTGTGCAAATCGTCTCAAGGGAGAATCAAAGGATTGTTAAGTTATGATTAAAGTATTTTGAAATAAGGATTAAGTGATCACAAATTAGCTAATAGGAGACTATGAACAAATTGAATGTTTTAAAGATTAAAAATAGAATGTGATTGAGAGCTTGGTTGTCAATGTGTTAAAGACTGCTATCAAATTTTGGTATCAAAGCATAGGAATGCTCTTTTGAAAATGAATCAATTATATAAATGCATAATAGTTAAGAGCTTTTGTGAGAAAATTGACAAATTGTCTAAAGTTACAGGATCATAGCTGCAGAGGTTGTAGAAAAAAGGTAACAAGAGTGTATTAAAATATGATTAGAATTGATATTTTGTTGCAGATTGAAGGATAAAAGTTTTGAAAGATTGATTATTATGATAAAGTGATTAATACAATATTATAAGTTACGCATAGATTAGATATAAAGTTTTGAGTTTGATTGATAGGTTGTAGTTGCAGTAGTAACAAGTTTATTGCAGGATATTACAAAGAGAGTTGTAGGTGGTTCAGCAGTCATAAGCCTTATAAGGCTTGAAGAAAGGTAAAGAGCTCAGTGAAAGCTCTAAGAGATGGTTTTAGAAGGAATACTTGGACAAGATAGCCAAAATACTAAGGTGAAACAGACTTAGATGAGGCATGAGAGAGATGAAAGAGAGATAGACGGAAGGGCTACTAGAAAAAAGAAACCACAATGAAAATAAAGATAGAGTGATGATAGGGATGGAGGTCCAAGATGAAAGTAATGAGATAAAGGAGAGATTAAGAATGGTGCAGTTCCTAATAGAAAGCATGGGAAGAGCAAGAATCCAAAAGGTTGGCATAAAGATAAGAAAAGAGTGAAGTCGCTAGTGCAGTCATTTATGAAAATAAGGACAAGGCAAAAATTGAATGTTGCCTTGAAAAGAGAGCAGAGATTGTTGAGAGAAAAACAAGAAGTATGTATTTGTGAACTAGAAATAGGATCCATGCCGGGAGAAGATGAGACAAGAAAAGAAGACCAGTTCACAAGCTTTATTGAGAGCTTACACAAAGAAGATATTGAAGAGGTAAATGAGCCTCAAATTTTTAAATCTAACATTTCCTTTGATGCTTTGATTGTAGGTACGAAAGTTGATGATAGAGATAAGGCTCATTGTAGGGCCTTAACAATTAAAAATAAATATGAAAAACAATTAGGTGCAACAATTAAAGAAGATGGGGATAAAGCTATTGATGTTGAAAGTGAAGTTTATGATCCAAGGAGTGAGCTCATGCAAAAAGAAGATGAATAAAATGAAGTTACAAAAGATGAGTTATAGGTAACCATTGCAACACATGAAGAAGTTGATTTGTTTCTAAAAATAGAGATTTTATCAAATGAATGCATGGATAAACTATTTGATGGATTGACTAATAGTTTGTATTCTATAAGAAGCATGGAATACCTTGATGGATTCATTGACAAGGTCAGTTGATTGAATAAAATTGGCATAGACTATCAAATGGACAATAGATTGAAGGAATAAGTGGATTTGTTTTAAAAAACAACAATAATAAAATTGATGATAGAACTAATGAAGACAAGTCTAATGCTACAACCATAAAAAGTTTAAGGACCAAGACCAGATATGAAGATGGTCAATAAAATCAAATGCAAGATGTTACATCTAAGGTAGAAGTTTTAATTAAAGAGGACAAAGAACAAGAGTTGATTGAAGAACATATCAGTATGAAAGTAATATGAGATGAACAATTTAATTTTCATCATGAAGATTGGAAATAAAGACAAGATGTAGACCAAGCACAAGGATGGAGTATGCCTCAAGGGCATAAAAAAAGTTGGTTTCATTTAACAAGTTGATTTTGTTGACAGGTTGGAAGGAGAAGATAGAAATAAAAATGAAGTACAGGTGTGGAGCAAAGGAACATGCTAACCTAAATGAAATGTTGGCTCAAGAAGATAA
The DNA here is from genome assembly GCA_037957365.1 of Torreya grandis. NCBI lineage: Eukaryota > Viridiplantae > Streptophyta > Pinopsida > Cupressales > Taxaceae > Torreya > Torreya grandis. The sequence goes on along the minus strand of JARHVA010000204.1, from coordinate 3,329,828 downwards.
TGAATGGATATTTTCAAAGCAACGTATGATAAAATATCATGAGCAAGAGCTCATGAAATCTCTTAACCTTAGGAGTCTAATGTAGAAGCATCAACCAAGCATTGTAAATTTGTATATAAGAAGCTTTAGGAGGTTAATAGAGTCAGGTTATAAAGAGCAAGGATCCATGTCATGATTCCTTGAGAATTTTAAAGAGTTTTATAGGTCTTAGGAGAGTTTATTACTATGCTTTAATAAGTTTTTTACAAAAAGTGAAAAACACTTCACTCATCATCTAGAAGGGTGAATCAACATAGGAGAGAGCCTAATTAACAATTAATTTTTAAGGATAATAAGTCAAGAAGAGAATTTAGTGAGCTTGAAAACTTAAATTAGGATATTATTTCATGTGATAAAGCTCTCACCATAAAAGGAGGAGTCTAATAAGTTTTAAAATCTAAAAAGTGAGGGAGGTGAGTTAACATGGTGGTGAGATATTTCATAGGTCTCCTAGACTTACGATAGGGATGTATAGATAATGTTGAATGAATAAAGAGTAGCTTGGAGTAAATATAGATGCATCTAAAATTATTTATTTCCTATAATTGAGTGGAAATGACATAGGTCGATTGTTAGCACCAATGATGAAGTTGATGATAATTATCTGAGGAAGATATGACTATAAAAGTTTGTGTGTTATCAGATTGTAATAGAAGGGAAGGGCATATTCATGGTATGCATGAGATTTAAATAGAAGATGGAGATATTTTCAATGTTTGATATTGAATAAGGATATGTGTTAGTTTGTGATGCTACATCATATAATTCGGGTTGCTATTCTTATATGGATAGGTAGCAGTTTTAATAATCTTTGTGTTCATCCAAATAAATCACAGGTACATGTATTTATGAAAAGGAAGTTGATAATATGAATTTTGATAGCTTTTCAAAATGGAATGAAGAATCAAAATGATCTGTTGTTTACAAAGGCATAAACTTCACCCAGGTCTATAATAAAAACATGTGTGTATAATGGGACTTTTAAATTATTCAAATATGTTATAAATATAAGCTTATTATGCATAGATTGATGACTAGAATCTTTAGCAATTTATATTGTTATACAATGATAATAGGATATTGAATTGGTCATGTAAACTAGGCATGACAAGGATTGCTCCAATTATTGAAGCATATAATAATCATTTAATTATATAATGGTCACAATAATGAGATCTAAAAGTTCTAAGGCTGTATAACATCAGATTTATAGTTATGATTATATTGGAATGTACAAGCTTCATACATAAAAACATTATCTTTGAATTATCAGAGTTTTGGGGTTGTGTACAAAGATTTGAGCATGATACCTATGTATGTTTATAAGAGTCCATTCTTTGGAGAATTAAGGCCTCATGAGCAAGACACAGGGATTTTGGGTGTTTTGTCATGTATTTTGTAGACATTCATGCTCATTCTTCTCTATAAATATGTGTTCTTGTATTGACTACAGATGACAACAAGGAAGGTGGGACCCTTGTTATGTATTCATTGTTGTGTAGATGCATAAATTTGAGCCATTTTCCCAACCAACAGACTTTGGATGAGTAGGTGTTACCTATAATTCCAATCAAGTGTGAGTGATTCTCTTTCTTATATTAAAAGGAGAAGATATTCTAAGGTGTTGGCTCTCAGTGAAATGGGAAATAATAACGTTGAAAAAGGTGATAAACAAGATGGAACATTGGTAGAAATGAGATATTTATCATAGGACCATTGTGCTAATAAATTAATTTTTTTTTTTGACTATCTTCAAGATTTGTGCTCAACAAGGAAAAGGACCAGAAATGTCAAGGTATGAAATTTTCATGGTCTAAATTATATAAAGCTAAAATGAAGATGGATTGTTTCATGTATTTAAGCACTCTATTTACTCATTCAAAATTGGCACTCTGTTAATTACTACATTCTGACTTTGAATACGGTTGTCAAAAATATTTAATTGTGCAAGTCATCTCAAGGGAGAATCATAGGATTGTGAAGTTATGATTAAATTGTTTTGAAATAAGGATTAAGTGATCAAGAATTGGATAATCAGAGACTATGAACAAATTGAATGTTTTAAAGAATAAAAATAGATATGTGATTGAGAGCTTGGTTGTCAATGTGATGAAGACTGCTATCAAATTTTGGTATCAGAGCATAGGAATGCTCTTTTGAAAATGAATCAGTTATAAAATTGCATAATAGTTAAGATCTTTTATGAGAAAATTGACAAATTATCTAAAGTTGTAGGATCAAATTTGTAGAGGCTGCTGAAAAAAGGTAACAAGAGTGCATTAAAATGTGAATCTCTTGGAATTGATATTTTTTTGCAGATTGAAAGATAAAGGTTTTGAAAAAATTGATTATTTTGATAAAGTGATTGATATAGTTATAAAGGTTACTCTTGGATCATATATAAATTTTTGAGTTTGATTGACAGGTTGTGGTTACAACAATATTTTTTTTTTAGGATATTATAAAGAGAGTTGCAGGGGGTTTAGCAGTCATAATCCTTGTAAGGCTTGAAGAAAGGTAAAGAGCTCAGTGAAAGCTATAAGAGATAGTCCAATAAGGAAGACTTGGATAAGGTAGGCAAAAGACTAAGGTGAAACATACTTAGGTGAAAAATAAGAGAGATGAAAGAGAGACAGATGGAAGTGCTACTAGAAAAGAGAAACCATAATGAAAAGAAAGATAGAGTGATGACAGGGATGGAGGTCCAAGATGAAATGAATGAGATAAAAGAGAGATTAAGTATGGTGCATTTATTAATAGAAAGTATGGGAATAGCAGGAAGCCAAGAGGTTGGCATAAAGATAAGAAAAAGAGTGAAGTGGCCATTTCAATCATTTATGAAAAGAAGGACAAGGCAAAAGTTGAATGTTGCCTTAAAAAGAGAGTAGAGATTGTTGAGAAAATAACAAGAAGTATGTATTTATGAACTAGAAATAAGATCCATTCTAGGAGATGATGAGACAAGAAAAGAAGACTAGTTTACAAGCTTAGTTAAGGGCTTGCACAAAGAAGATATCGACAAGGCAAATGAGCCTTGAATTTTTAAATCTAGAATTTCTTTTTATGCTTTGATTGCAAGTATGACAGTTGATGATATATAGAAGGCTCATTATAGGGCCTTAATAATTTAAAACAAAGATGAAAAATGATCAGGTGTAATAGTTGAAGAAGATGGAGATAAAGCTATTGATGTTGAAAGTGAAGTTTCTAAGCCAAGGAGTGAGCTCATGCAAAAATAAGATGAAAAAAATTAAGTTAAAGAATATGAGTTGCAGGTAACCATTGCCACACATGAAGAAGCTGATTTGTTTCCAAAAATAGAGATTTTGTCAAATGAATGTATGGATAAGCTATTTTATGGATTGAATAATAGTTTGTATTCTATAAGAAGCATGGAATACCTTGATGGATTCATTGACAAGGTCATTTGTTTGAATAAAATTGAATTAGAGGGCAATTGAATCAATAAACTGTTAAATGGATAACAGATTGACGGAAGAAGTAGAGTTGTTTTAAAAAACAACAATAATAACATTGATGATAGAACTAATGAAGACAAGTCTAATGATAAAACCATGAAGATTTAAGGACCAAGAATAGATATGAATATGGTCAAGAAAATCAAATGCAACATGTTGTAGCTAAGGGAGAAGTTTTGATTAAAGAGGACAAAGAACAAGAGTTGATTGAAGAACATATCAGTATGAAAGCAACAAGAGATGAACAATTTAAGGTTCATCATGAATATTTTAAACCTCATTCCATTACACATGTAAAATATTTAAAAGGAGTTTTCAATGTAATAATATCATAATGAAGTTAGAATAATGTTCAACTCAATTTTTGCTCCAAAAGGGTAGTTTTATGGGTCTATATGGACTTGAGGATATAACTTCTAGGTGAAAATGACTTCATGGTGTGTTTTAGTATTATATAGGTCATATCCATGATTTTAAACCCCTCACAAGTCTTAAATGTCTAGAACTTGATTTTTCTCCTCCATCGCCCTATTCACAAGCTCATACTGGTAGTTTTCAAGTGCTAGGTATGGATAAAGGAGAGAGAGTTGGGTCCTAATTTTTTTTCATATAAGGGGGTCCTAGTAAGATTAATATTTGTGTAATTGGTTGGTAAATTCATCCCTTATCCTTTATGAATAATTGTTAAGACCTTAGGATGGTCTAAAACTACCTAGAAACCCAACATGCTTCTTTTGTTCTTTGAAATGGTAGTTTAAAATAGTTTGAATGCATAATTCAAGTTGAGGGAGATATGTAGGGTCTATCATAGAATATTAAACGTTTTTCTAGGCCATACTTGGCATGTGTGAGTTCATTTGGCAAAGAAAACCTCATTTTTGCATATGTTGCAAGGCAACTGTCATTATTTCTTGATGTTATAGGGTTATTTTAGATTATATTTTGTTCATTAAGATGATATATCATGATTCCATTCCATATAAATATATAAAACTCTAAATTTTTTTTCCATGTTCACTCTAACATAATTTTCTCCAAGAAATAATAATGTGCTCAAGCCTTTCTGACTATGTCATGGATTTGCCTACAAATATGGAGTAAGAAGGTCTTGTTTTGCCTTATTCAAAGGTATATAGAGGTCCTAAATTCATGAGATATATTAACAGATAATTTAAAAGTGATTGCATGCTAAAAAAGACAAGCATAATGCCATTTAGAGCTATGTAATGTGTACATACATTCTGCTAACACAAAATATGAACATGAAAAAGGTGTTGAATGTGTATTTGAATGCTATTTGAAGTTCATATTCACATTAAAAATGTTAAATAATTATATTAAGGCAATTTTGGGGATTGTTACAATCTTTTTTGGTGCATAAAAGGGCTTTTATTAATAAAACATAGACCTATAGGTTTCATCCTTGTGAGAGATATATACTCATGATCATGAGGTGGTCTTGGGCCTTCTGAAGCAATCCCTACTCTATTAAAACATGAGGATGAGAGAGATATGACTTCAAAAAAGGTTAAATACATTAAAGTTGGCTCTAGGCCTAGTATAATACACCTAAAAGCTCATCATAAGCAAAACGAAGAGGAGATTGATCTTGTGTGTTATATGGAGCATTAGGAAGTCTATATGAGAGTAAAGAAGATCATGAACTAGTTCCCAAACAATATCCAAAGACTACCAAGGTCCAATGGAAGTGAAAAGGGTTTTACACATAAGAAGCATAAGATGGTTATATACAGGTCTGTCCATAATCAAAGTTCTGAGTTTCAAGTTTGAGAGTGCTATATGAGGTTCACATCTTCATGAAACTGAGTAAAGCATAGTAAAGTATTGTACTATGATTCAAAATGAATCATAAAGGCATAATATATATATGGGAAAGCGAAAAACTACTCTCTAATTAGACCTTAATTTTAATCTCTACACACAATCATGCTTGACATGAAAGATAGTGGAGTGAATGAACACATGATAAAATAGTGAAGTTGAGAGTTTGAGAGTTTATATGTTCAAAAGATTCATTGGGTTTGATCCAACCTATCACCGTACTCTCATACAAAACTAGTTTATAAATAAAATCAACTTGAATTTTGAAAACATACAATTAGGTACAAATGTGTACATATATCCATGATGTTCTAACATAGTCAGCTGAGGTGGTTTTTATGCCATTATGTGAAGACATGTGTGTGTGAGGGTAGGAGGTTGAATTGTCACATTCCATAAAGTGTCATACAGTTCCATAAAGTGTCATAAGGTGAAAAGGTCTATGTAAACCTTTTCAAGTTTTTAAGTCCATTAACCTTCTTCCCTAAGGCCTAAAAGGGTAGAAAATGCACACATAAAACCATGCCATTTTGGCTTAGTTAGTTATGCCTTTATACAAATGAGAACTTCTTGTGTGAAGGTTCAAAAGATGAAGAGAGGGATATGATATTTGAGTAGAGAATATAGGATGATTTGAACATTACCATTGATTACCAAAAGGAATTTAGTTAGAAGATAAAGGTAAGTTGATTTTCAAAGCTACAGGTCAACTTAACTAAGTTTTGATTGTTTACAAGGTTAATAAGTTAGATGAAAGAGTACAAAGGTGAAGTTATAAGTTTGGATGAATAGTTAGTTTTCATAAGATCTTGTAAACTTGGAAATAAGGTTATAAAGAGCCTTTTAAATATGAATATTCTTAATTAAGTTATTCATAGGTCAGGTAAACCTACAATCAAGTACAAAATGTTGACCTACAATCATGACTTTTGTCATAGTCAACAGACTTTTATGCAAAATGGTCTTTTTGTGAAGGTTAAGAAAGTAAGGAGAAGATGAAATTATGAGATAAATGAATAAGGTATAAGACCAAAGGATATTAGCTACCAAAGTAAGGATAGGGACTTTAGAGGTCTATAGTCAAAATCTCCAAATCACCACTTACAACTCAACCTAACTAAGCTTGAAGGATATGGGTATTGAAGAAGTAAAATAGTGAGAGGTTGGATTGAGAATATGGATAGGTTATTACATAAAATTTATAAGGTTAAACATAATATCACAAATAAACTTTTTAAGCTGAATATACCTCATGAATTCACTCACAACAAGATGAGGTTACAGTCAAGAAAGGAAAGACACAATCAGATGTGTACTACAAAGCATGAAGAAGTTCTAGTTAAAGAGGTACAATGACAGGTTTGGATACCTTCACAAGGTAATATGGGATCTTAATCCATGCTATATACATCTTCTATAGGTCTTGATATAGTCATCTAATTCTTCATATAAGCCAAAGAATAGAAAAATATACAGGTAGTCAAATACATAAGTGAGTTAGATGAAGAGAGGTTGTAGTCTGGATAAGATATTAATGAGTGATTATGATGAGATGAGGGTGGATAATGTGATAAAATCTCAATGAATGGAATCTGTTTCCATTAGAACATAAAAACCTTTCTCAATCCAAATTAACATAGTCCTTTAGTGACCTACATGTTCACTCACAAGCAAAAGGTGAATAGAGCATGTTTATCACTAAGAGTTTGGATTTATAATATTTAAAAGGAATTTATATGACCTTAATTAATAACACATAAATTTTTGGATTAGTTAATGAAGAGAGAAACCCAATGAATAGACCTCTAGGGTCAAGAACACTAGTATGCATATAAACCCTAGGCATGATGGAGAGAGGTTGTAGGGGATATTGAGGGAATAAATGATTATGGTGTTGGGTGAATATTTTGTTAGCCAGCTAAATGGTGACCAAAATAGTTCCTATCACCTTAGCATAGGGAGATTGGTCGTCTAATGTTGCAGGTTTACCACATCCAAAGGGAACAAATCTCTCCTCTCATCAAGGGGAGGTTCCCTATTAAATATGCGGAGGCTATATACTATAAATATATGCAAAAAGTAAGACACAGGGGTGGGATAAACCATCTATCTCTCTTTTTTTAGAGATGATGTTGAAAAATAGAGGATAAATACTGGGTGATTGGTGATGGCACTTCTCTTCTTTTAGAAGTAACATTCAACCAAGAGCCAAATCCCTTCTTGGATAGTAGAAATCTTGGTGAAGTGACAAAAGGCACTTATCTTCTTTCAGAAGTGCTTGTCCTTGCAAACAACAGGACTCTTTTTGGTAACAAGTGACTGGTAACTGGGTATAGAGTAACCAGCAATCTAAGATGTAGCACAAAGTCTCCACCTTGACTGCCCTAGAGGGAGATACGAAAGACAATGAGTGCACAAAGTCATCCCAAGGTCCTTTACATAGAAATAGAAAATAAACACACAATAAAGACAACTATGGAAGCACAAAGTCTTCCCACAGTTCGCTTCAGGACACCTTCCTTGTTACTTTCACTAGTTTTACTTGTCAAATCAAATAAACAAGAATAATTTCAGAAGACAAACATAAGAACAATCTCCTAAAGTAGCACAAGCTATAACAACACAAAGTCTGCGAGTAACTTGCTTTCTCATTCAATCAAAGAAATATGAACTACATTCTGAGCTCAAAGTCTCAGTAATGCCTTTCAATTTAGGTAGAGTTTTGCTTTTCGTAAGGGGAAGATCTCTTTAAAACAATAAAAGAGATTAAAATATATAGGCACCAAGCAAGGCTTGGTGCTCTCTCCCATGGGATGGCCCATGTTGCAGTCAACGCCTTCAATGCATTTTCAATTCTATTTGGAGGGACCATGCTTTAAATAGCACATTGCCTTAATTATGGTATGTCCATTCATCTAATATGTCTCTTCTTGGGTCTGGATCTTCTAGTTTGTCCTCTTTGACATCTGCGCAACTGTCCATTTTGTCTTTACTCCAAAGGAGACTAACAGGCCGTGCCTTCAATGTTTGCAAGCCAAAATATCTGCTTAGTGGACTGTTTCACCTAATGAAATTACTTCTACACAAATATTTCAAGATTTTCCCTCTTTCTACTTTTGTCTTTTCCAGCTTTGTCTCTTCCTGGAATTTAAGCTCTCATGGCTACGTTCCCAGCTTTACTGGGTCTTTATGCTCCTCTCAGCAGTTCTTTCTTTTGGCCTTGGCCTTAAAGCCTTTAAATGCATTTAGGTCTACACTTAAACCTACAAGGATCAATGGCTATTTCATTTTTATGACTTTGACGTCTGTGGGCACGTCACTTTCCTCGACAATTCCTAGGCTTTGTCATTTGATCTTTCTCGGAGGGGACCTGCCCTTTGGGGCCTTGAGAAACGGTCCGCTTTGGGTCGAGAAGAGCCCATTACAAGGGTATCTGCCCTTTGGGCAGTCTTCAAATGGCCTTTGAGATTCATTCTTCCAACTGGATTTATCCTTTATTTCCTTCGGACAAAATGTTTGAAGGAATTCCTTCGGGCAATTTTTTTGAAGGAAATCTTCCTTGCCTTGTCTTTTCACTGGGCTTTGATTTGTTTTTCGAGCGAATTCCTTCAAACAAATTGTCTTAAGTATTTCACTTTGTCCTTTGCCTTGTTCATTTTCTGAAGAAATTCACTTTGTTTATTTTTTCTCACTGCCCTCCACAAGGGTTCTAGGCCTTGGTTCACCGCCCTCTGCAAGGGAACTTGTTCCTTTGGCTTTGGGGTAGCCCCTTGAACCTACCGATTGAACCAACCGATTGAACCAAATTTGGTTCAACAGTTCAATGGTTCAATTAGTTCAATCCCTTTATTTGGCTAAGTCCTTTTAATCTTTTGTACCAAGCGCATTGAACCAATAGGTCATTGAACCCGTTGAACTATTGAACCAAAGTGGTTCAAGGTTCAATGGTTCGATGCGTCACTTTTTGCTAAGTGTTTTGAAGCCATGGAACTTTGAACCTTTGGAAAATGTGCTTAACTCCTACTGATGACATTGAACCAATTTTGAAATCACCCAAGTGTTGAGAGCTTGCTTCTTTCCTGAAGAGTCCGTAGAAATCAACCTGCGAAGCCCATAGAACTTGGCCTGTAGAGTTCATAGATTTTCTTCCTGTAGAGTCTGTAGATTTTCTTCCTATAGAGTCCATAGATTTGAGCCTGTAGAGTCCATATATTCAAGCCTACAAAGTCTGTAGATTTCTGAGAAAGCTTTGAAAAATGAAGAACCTGAATGCTCAGAACAATTTTTGAAATGGGAAGAGAGGATTTTGGTCTATAGGACCAAAATAGTTCAAACGTTGTTCCAAAAATGAGTGATATTTTTTAGTGGAAAACATATGGAAACCATTGGATAATGTTATAATGTATGTTTTATAACTCCCTAAGGTCTTAAAACTAAGTAAAAAACTCTAAAATTCCAACAAACTCTTTTCCTCTCCTCAACCTCACAAAATGCAGTCATCCTAGCCGAGGAGGTATCTTCTTATGCTCATTATGGTACAAAAACTTTGCATGGGAGCCTAATATATTTAGAGGTTTTAGGGTACCTTTTTAAATTTAAAATTGTGTAATGTTTTTTTGGTTAAGGTCCTATCCTTTATTAACTATCGTTAAGACGTTGAGTCACTTGCAGGCTGCTAGAAAAGCTAGTTTTGATCAGTTTCATGAAATTGATCTCCAAAGCACATTATATGGACTATATGACCCTTGAAAACAATTTAAACGCATTCATCACTCCAAAAGGATTATCACCATGATTTTTTCATGTACATTCACCTGTATGGATTCAAGGAAAACTATACTTTTGCAATATTTTGAGGCAAAAAGTGGGTGTTGAAGTGTGTAAAAGGATTCCAACCATTGGGAGAGGCGAATGTGTATGTATTTTACCTTTATATATCTAAAAAACCATAAAATATAGCCTAAAATTTCTCAAAAAATATTTTTCAAGGCAGTCCAAAATAGGGTTAAGGGCTAGTTTTTGTTGGCCATTTCATGGTTTGACTACTTGCACAAGGTTTCAAAAGCTCAAATTTGTCATGGAGGATGGTATTAGTAAAAGTAAAATTAATCAAACACTTTTGGAAAGTTTCACACATTTGAGTGGTCATTTGGGCCAAATTTATCCTTCTAGGTCTAGAAGGCCTAATTATGCATAATTGGAGAGAGAAATGATAGAAAATGGATTATTCCACTTGGAGTTGGATCATGAAATTTTGTATGAATATATAAGGGGATAGAGGGTACTCAAAAATTTACTCATTTTTATAGGGTTATTTGTAGATTCTTCTGGACAAGGAGCTTTACCAGTTTTTAGAGTTACAAGGAATGGGTGGAAAGGCAAGTAAAATGAGAAAATTACTTCTTATAGAGGGTTTGATGGATAAAAATTCATTATTTCATGTTTTATGTCATGTTTATAATCCATCCATGATGGAATATTTACCTATTCAATGCAAAACCCAATGCTCTCTCTCCTACACTTCTTTTGCATAAAATTGATCAAAACACCAAGTCAATGCGTAAAAGCTCTTTAAAAGGCTTTATTGAGGCTCCTTATCATATCCCACTCAACTTTAAGTACAATAAAAAGTCATAGGTTTGGTTTGAATAATGTTTCAAATTTTTAAAATCTCTCAAAGACTCATAATTGGACTTTCTTTCTTTCATATGCCTATCATGCTGAAAGAGTCGAACCAACATCAATGTGCCTTCCAACAACCCTTTCAAGGTGGAGAGACTTCATAAATGAATCAGTATAAGTATTCAATATATATTTTTTAATACTTGATCAATAATTTAATACCTAATTTCATGGATCAAGACCTATTTTCAAGGAGGATTCTTCTTCATCAAGAATATAGGAAATGTGAACTAATATATAGGCATTGCAGGTGGTCAAACTCAATCAATATTTACTCAAGACTTTCCAGGTAATTTAAAAAAAAAACCTTTATCTACATCTATTCCATTTTAAATGAGGAAAAGTAAATAATATAACAAATGCTACATTGGACTTGGAGGAAGACTAAGTAAATGACACATTCCTAGTTTATTGGCTCTCTCTCTCTCTCTCTCTCTATATATATATATATATATATATATATATATATATATATATATGTAAGCCTATTTTTGGTATTGAAAAGGATCCTTAACCTAACTTGTGGAAGTTCCATGCTCATAAAAACACTATTACTTTCCTCTTTTGAATGAATAAGACTAAATTCATGCCTCCTCAAATCTTTTCACTAGTGTATGTTCATGGTTAGTTGATGAATGACAATGATAGTGTATGCTTCCTTTCATTTTGTCCTTTAATCTTTAACTATTTTTATGTGTTATTTAATCATTATATGTTTAATAGTTTACTTTAATCATCTTGTATATATGTCAAGTACAATATTTTCTTAGTGTCTTTGAGAGACCCATTGATCAGTTACCTTAGATCATGCATCAAACTAAGCCTCTATGTGAAAAATTGATGTTTGGAGACCTTAATTTGAGAATTTAAATCAGTTCCATGTCTATATTCATCCTTGTTAGTGCATATTATACAAGTGGAAGACACATTTTGGTGTAGCACCTCATTTAGATAGGTTTTCTTTTTAGTTTACCTTCTTCTCTTTTCCATTGTAAGTTGGTAGTGTAGAGTAGAGATCCTAACTAATACATCAAGGAGATATAGCCCTTAAAATATAGATTGTTAATTCATCTATTAGGTCACCCATATCCTATGATTATCTCCATGTTACTTCAGACTGTGAAGGCTTGAAACTACTTTCACAAGGGTGTAAGTCTAGTAGATAATAGGAACAAATATCCATAAAGTTTAACCATTTAAAACTTTTCTCATAACATATTCTCCTCATCTTAAATAATTTATTATTATACTAGTGCATATTTATGCATGAATTATGATGTTGAAAATATATATCCTAAATCATGTGACTTGATTCATCATCTTTTAGCACACTCTCCTCCTCACCCAGGGGATCATTGGTTACCACTACTTCTATTGATGGACCTTGGGAATTTGATGCACCTCCATAATCATGCATGATGATAATTAGTGGGTTATCCATCAATCCATGTATTGGTCACACTATTTTGGTTTTGGTATCCTTTATAGGTTGTGTGTGCATGATGTTATCCTCCTCTTATGTGGCCACTTTTGGAGGTCTCACTGCTTATATTTTTGGTTGTTATGGGTGTAGGTTACTTAGATTGTAACCCTATCAAAGGTATCTATGATCATATAAAATTAGATAGAGGCTTATTTTCCTTTTCATCCTCATCATACATTTCTTGTGTTGAAGCTATATGTTTAGAATCCTTAGTTTTGGCTTGCATCTATACATCGACTGCCACATATTTCCTACCTTGTATTTCTCTTGCTAGCTTTTTGGAGGATGTTATGTTATGCAAATACTTTGTGTGCATAGTTTTATTCCTTATAGTCACAAAGGGTGATTCTTTATCTACCTCAACATTTATTATTGGATCATTTCTTGGATTTTTCCTTACTACGTCCATTTCCACTTGTACCAATCATGTGCTACACTATCCTTTATGCTTATTAGGCTTCAAGGCATATGAGATGATGAAAATATGGTGGTCTTTATCCTTTCCAACCATATAAAAAATAATTGGGTCAATTAATGTTGAGTTGTCATTATACTCTTTATCCTCATCCAAATCCACCTTATTGGGATACTTGTATAGTGCCTTAAGTAAGAATATGCCTTCATCAATTTTTTTGGTGTTTACTTGCTTGCACCATGCATTGGGCACACTCTTAAATAAAATATAAAAATAATGTGACCAAAACACCATTTGAAAATTTTATCCACCATGAAATATTACTAATTTATAGTCATGTCTTCATGAGGGAGTGGAACCTCATAACTACGAATTCAACATAAGTTCCATAGGATCCTGACATTCCTCATAGAATGTGTCATTCATTTCCAAATTCTACCATCATGTTGTTACACCATCAATCCATCTTGATCATATAATATTTATTATATGGACTAGGGCACATATGATTTATATATCTCATAGCATGCATTTTTTCCCATAATGGATGAAACCACACTCTGTCTCCATAAATATCAAGTATCCCAATGAGAAATACACCCCATATGAATGAATCAACAATTTTATGGGAATAATTGGCCTTTTAATAATATAATAATAAATTAATTTTATGATTTTGAATTATACGTGCTCAGATCCCACTATATGTGAAATGAAAAGGTATTGTTTGTTAATATTTTCTTGGTCGCATGTTGTACATAACTTTATGCTAACATGGCAGGGCCTAGTCATATAAGTGTTCAATGAGGAATTTAAACTTATATATCTTATAATTAAACATTTTAGTGACATTTTAAACTTCTTTGGAGTCTTGAAACATGCATTTAATATCCTTGATAGTGTAAGGAATCCCTATTTATATGCTCACACAATAGGGTGATATCTTCATTTGGAGCCCTATGAAGTATCTTTTATTTTTTGTGTATGCACAAGATGAGAAACTAAACTAACTTATTATAATTAATATAATATTATAATTTAAATAATTGCAACACTTATATATTCTCAATAGTGATTTTGAATTATGTGTCATACATCATCATTTTATCAAACCTAATACTGTGCTCTCCACAATATAGTCATTATTCAAGTCTGACTTGTTCTTGGACATTCAAAAATTGTAGTCTCTAGTATTGCATTGATCCACCTAGGATGTCCACTCCTTGCTATAAAATCATGAGTCAAGGAACTTCATCTCTATTATATCTACTAGCACATATTATACATCACCCCTCTAATTGTTTTGTGATCGCCTATTCAATGATGACCAAGTGACCTCCTCTCTATTCATATATGCATGCATGATTTTAGCTTGTAGCTACCATTATAATTTATTTCTTTTTGGGTGACATTCTTTGTCTTTGTCCATTCTATAAAACCCTTATCCAATCTATTCTTCTATATCCTTCAATTTTTCATTTGACTTTAAGCTTCAAAAAACTCTAATGGCAGATAACTCTTATACAAACCCTTATTCATCTGAATCCGACCATCCTTTGATCCCATAACTTGAATTATGTTTTTATTAGATCTGTGTTTCTTTGTTTCATCAAATTATTGCCTCAAATTCACTTAAAATTATAACTTCATTGTCAAATTGTGTGCCCTAAGGTTTTGGCGTGCTTAGTACTTTTCATCTCATTCAATCATTTTTGAAAATAACAAAGTGATGAAATGACATGTAATGGTGAATTTATATTTCCTATCGATGTTAATTTTTCTAATTGTGTTTGTCATTAAATTTACTCCAATGTCACTAACATTTACATACATTTATATTATCTCATAATGATGTCATATCTTGCATTTCTTCCTTTAGGTGTGACCTGCATCATTTATTTTTTCCTATATTCTTGGGCATAATGTGTAACCCTTTTGTTCATTACCCCATACCACTCAAACCTCATATATCTAGATACTTGGTTGATTATGCACATCCAATCATGAATTATCCCTTGATGGTGTGAGCCTTTATTCATCCAACACATGATAATTATGTGCATAATCTTCCAACATATTAATTATTTTATCATGTCCTATTCTAAATATCTGCCCATGTATTTCTATAGAGACCCCAATTAATTGAAATTTTTAGCGTGTATTCACACAATCAATGTCTATTGAAATTTTTGAGAGTCCCCTCCTTGTAAACATAAAATAGATGATGTGTATGATGTGAGAAATCTATGTTACCTATGTGTGAAAAAAATGTGTAATATAAAATTTGAAAATTTTTAGATCTTATTAGTAACATAAGAATATGAAATCTTTCACATAAAAATTGGTGCAAAAATACCCTCCCAAAAGTACTCGTATCTTTGTCATAAGGATCTAAATTAAAATATTCGCTTGACTTGCCTAAATAAAATTATAGGTATGCCCTCTTTATTACTAACCTAATAGCATAATAAAAGATGGAACTTATTTACAAAAAGCAAAAAATAATATAAAACTAGAAAGCATAAACTATTTTTGGGTTATAACTTAGCATACACCTTATTTGAGTAGCTCATTATAGATTAAAAATTGAAAGGATTGAGCCTACTCCCATTTAAATTCCCAAACAACATTTCTCCATCCAAGATACATAATTTTCATGCCCCCATTTCCAAAATATCTTGAATTATATAGGGCGCCATCCAACGAATGTGAAGTTTGTCTAGATGTTTCACATATTTTGGATCATGCGTTAGAATATGGGCATCCTTTCACATTTTTTTTGCATTAATGTGTTTGTCATGCCATATTATTTTCTTAACCTCTCAAATTATTGACTCTTATTATTATAGGTTCTTGGAGAATGCTTCAGAACATGCTCATTCAGGAATAATTTGCAATTTAAGTGACAAAAGTAAAAAATAAATGAAAATTTATTCTAAATATATTCATTAACAAGAAAATTAGAGATGAATATTTGGTATAACTACATGATTAACATATTTAATCACAATAGAGTATTCATTGCACACATAACAACGATAAAATACACATGAAAACCATTTCAAAATGATATATATTAATCTCTATCACATTAGAACCATATTCAAATATAATTAAGCGTTGTATATAGAGTTTTACAAAGTGTTGTAACTTCATATTCTAGACTTTTACTATTCCCAAAAAGGACTCTTCACATTCTGAAGTCTATTGTTATGCTCATAAAGGCTGAATACATTTAAAAAGATGTGCAAAAGACAAGATAATGCAAGTCACACACACCTCTACCAATTATACTCTTTAATTTTAGTATCCTTATTATATGCTCAACACTTTCCCATAC
The DNA here is from genome assembly GCA_037957365.1 of Torreya grandis. Taxonomy (NCBI): domain Eukaryota; kingdom Viridiplantae; phylum Streptophyta; class Pinopsida; order Cupressales; family Taxaceae; genus Torreya; species Torreya grandis. The sequence goes on along the minus strand of JARHVA010000204.1, from coordinate 3,313,548 downwards.
TCAAACAATTGTCTCATCCCAAGATAAATTCATAGGCATGTATCTTGTTTTGAAGCTTGAGCTAAGGAACTGAACTATAAATAAAAGTTGCAGTTACCACTCCAGGTGTCATTTACTAATTTTTACCCTTTTCACACTACTTAGCCACCATTTTAGGTGTTCATCTAATAAGTGTACTATTATACCACCCTTGTGAGTTTTCAATAGAATAGCTTAATGGGATGGACACCCTTTACAATTTTTCAATCAGCTTAGCCCTATTCTTAATGCTTAAGTTCATCCTATAAAATTGTGTAAAAACTTGTGAAAACTACAAAATTAGAAGTGCACAATACCTATTGAGTAGGTGGTCGTATGATCTAAGTTGGATTTGCGATAGGTTGCTATGATGATGGTTCTATTGGAGCTATAGATGACGCACTTGATTCTATAAAATCTATTGGTAGAGGCTATTATGGCTATTAGATGGTTGGCTATAAAGTGGTGGCAATCTTCTTCTTCTAAAGTACTTGTTATATCTGTTGTGAAGGAATGAATTGAGGATTATCAAAAATTGTGCAATTTATGGATCAAGTTGGGACAAATCTTGCTTTAGCATTTTCCAATTAGTCAACACTTCCCATACCATAGTGAGAAATGTGCACAATGGGACTTAAATCACCACCAGGTTATGAATATCCTCATCTTCTATAATGGTGATGAGTGCCCTAAAATTTGACACTTTGATATTGATGTCTTAAGATATCTCCTCCAATAAATATACATGCCTCTACATTTGAATGCCCATAAATGAACTGTATAGAATCTCATTTTGTTAGGTTTGCATTTTTTGCATGGTATTATCATTTAAATCAAGAAACTATTTGAGTGCATTTTTCATTGATTCAGGGATAGCCAAATGTTCTTCCATCACAAATTTGGCTTTATCCACCTTATCAAAATATGGCTTAGTTATAGACAATGAATTTTTAAGTTGATGCTTCCAATTCGACATACCTTGTGTTATCCATTTGGCTTGGAATGTAGTTATATCCATAACTTGTTTGTATTCCTCCAAGAGCTCATAAATTGCCTCTATTTATTACTTGATGTTCTACCCATGAGCTTGTAGTGATTGTATCTTGTGTGAAACTAGTTAATATTCATTAATTATACTTATAGATCTCATAACTACTTTTCTTCAGACATAACTTGGTCACCTAGGACTTGGGTAACTAGTATATTATAGTTGTTGTCAATGAGTTCACATGCATTGGTGAATCAAAGGCTTAGATATAAATTCTTCTCTCAAAATTTCAAGACTTCCTACTCTAAGGTCAAAGCCTTCTGTGGTTTTGATTCTTAGAAAGATGTTACACCTTTAATTTTTTTAGTTAGTGGAAGTTGCAAAACATCCAAATATGTTTCATGCATAGTCATAGTCAGATCCATAGATGAGATGGAAGTCATGATAGGGGACATCATGAACTATTCTAAAGTAAGATAAAATATTGATCACTGGGTTGATGATGTGGGAACATCCCATATCCATTAGATAGTTATTTGAGGTCTTAGTTGAAGGACCTCCTAATGCATACTTCCTTGTGTCTCAAGTGCCTATTACATTGCACCCTCTAATTTTTATTTAGATTTTTATTTTGCCTTAGCTATAGATATAGATTACACATTATCCTTAGCCTTATATTTTACCTTAATCTTATCTTTTGCTTTTTATTTAGCCTTAGCCTTTGTTTTTGCCTCAACCTTGGCTTTGGCATCCACGTGAGCCTTAACCTTAACCTTTGTATCAAATTTAACTTTAACATATGCATCAACCTTGGCCTTGGCCTATTTTTTAGCCTTGGATTTGGCTTTAGATTTAACCTTATCTTTATCTTTATCTTCCTTATCCTTAGCCTCTCACTTAGCTTGCTCTTCTTAGATGGTATATCTTATCTAGCCATTTTCTCCTCCTAGGCCTTTGTAAGTGCCACTGCTTCTTCTTTATTTTATTGCATTTCCTATGCTTCTTAGTGTTTCCTTGTTGATTTTTCTTGTTCTTTATTCTTCACCTCTAATTCTTGAGCTCTTTTCTTTTGAGCCTCTACTTCCTCAACTTTTTGCCTCATTCCTCCTTCATGACTTGTATGTATTTATCCTCTTCCTCAGTAGCCTTATACTTTTTTTAAAAATTCTTCTCTTCCTTATCCTTCCTTTCAACCTCATTTTTCACCTCTTATGGATCCTCTTATTCCTATGCATCTTTGTGTTGTGGCTCATCCTATGGTAAACTACTTTCTTTTAGATCCTCTATGGGAGTTGATGAGTCTAACACTATAGTTGATTTTGAATATTTAAAAGAGGATGATTAAAAAATAGTACCTCATCACGTATCCATCTTCTTTCTACAAGTTGGTGGTGGAGTGAAGCTCTTATTTAGCCTCTTCAAAGTCTAGACCTGATGTTGTTGTTGGGATTATTATGCTTGTTGTATGTCTTTCTCCTCTACTAGATCTATAAAAGACACCATACTATCTTTGATTGTTGGAGATGATCAAGCTATAGCATGGGTCCTTCATATGTGTAGTAAGGATGGAGGTGGAATTTATTATCTCAAAAAGTCTACTTCCTATGCAATAGAGGATCCTTTAATTTGATCTACTAAGAAAAGGTTTTCCTAAAAATGTTACCAGACTGTTTCCTGACCTATAGTGTCGACTATAATGGAAAGAGAGGGTTGAGTGATGTCAACCCACATATATTGTCTTACCTAATTATACACCTAGTAGGCATGCACTACTTCATATAAAAATAATTCTTTCTCCTCTTCCTTCTCATAAAAATCATTGACGATGGATACAAACATGGACTACAAAACTTCCTATTCTCCAACTCTTAGTTTTGTTAGGTTGCATTCAATCACTATCTTTAGTACATGTTTATTATCGATCCAAGACTTCATGTGGTATGTCCTCTTCTTAGGAAGTGGTATTGAGGTTTGTTACACTGGTGCCTTCCTCTTTCCTTTGTTGGCCTAAAATGGAGATGCTATTATTTATGAGGTGCCTATGGTTGAGCTTATGGTTGGAGTTGATATTGTACCAGAGTAGGCATGGGTTATTTCACACTTAGAGGTGTGAAGCATATAGGTTTCACCAATCTAGATGCTAGGGTTTTCTACCTCAGAATGTTTACTTTCACATCCAACATAGTGATGAAAAAGGGCAACAAATTCATGGTTTCTTTAGGTAACTCATACCCTTTTATTTGGATGCCTTTCTGTAACTTTATAATCAACACATGATATCTAAGATACTGCATCACATCATGAGCTACCTTGAAGTGTGAAATAATCATGGCTTGGATCTCCAACCACCACACATTGAATTTATACAACTATTAATAATAATTCCCTATTTTAGTCCATATAATGTTGGTGAATGTAGCAATAGACCAAAAATATCTTGTTGGGTTGACTAGTCCTTCTGGTGATTTCCATTGTGTGAAATAGGAAAGTCGGACTAAAAAGTGGTATTGGAATGCTTGTGATGTGTTGGAAAGAATATTATCAATGTTTTTTGTGAGTTATAAGACTATAAATTTAGGGAAATTGAAATCCTCATGTAGGCATATCATGTGATACTCAATGTCCATAATGCCTTTGGTTGCTTGCTATGTATGCTTGGTTGTCTACCAAAATCACTTGGTATTACATTCAAATAGGATACACACAGAAGCATATTCCACATAATTAATGGGGATTCATATGACTACCCTTTTATATTTTTCTTTGGTTTTAGAGTGGATAGGTGGATCCATGGATTTTTAAGGTAAAAGCAATTTACCTCCAGCTAGAAACCCCGTTACTCTTGCCATAGTCATAAGGTTGATCAATATGGTAACAAATTGAGATAAATGAATGGCACCTTTGTTATATCTAATGAGAAAAGTGAGCATTACCTCATATAATTAACCAAAATTAGATAGCTTTATCAGTCACTCGACATTAGAGCCTCATAGAGGATGTTGAAGTGCTAACACCCCTACTTGTGCTAATTTTTGTGGATCAGGGGAAAATGAAGTAGATTATACCACATGAATGAAATTAAAAGTATCTGGGTCATGTTATCCAATTTTTCTAAGTCCAAGGTTAATCCCAATTTCCTATTTATGTGCATTGGTGATTGAAATAAATAATTATTCCTTATCCATGGTTGTTTTTATGGACTAAAGTGAACACTTTATTTGATTGGTCTGACATTGGTGAGAATGTATGCACAAGTAGCTAATTTAGATGTAGGTCACAGAGTTATCTTATTTATAGAAGTGTGTAATGTCTTTGACTTATTTTCACCCTTTGTTATATAGTGTTTACCTCCCAAATACATCTAGATGACAAGTTTGTATGTGTTGAGATAGCTACACATGAGTTTACCTCTCGAACTTATGTCAACTAGGTGTTGTTTGATATGATAGTTACCATTATGCATATACATTATTTAATCCATATATCGATAGTTATCTGATGTGACTCAACATATTTTCATCTATCTACTTTATTTTATGGAACATCTTGTTAGTCTATTAGTCAATCTACTTTGGGAAAGCTACAATCTATCAAGTGTATTATCATTAACAGTTTTGAATGAACACTAGTTATCTTTTCTTTGTACCTATTTTGTTAAAACCCCATTCCTAAAATCAATTGATGAACCTTGTGCACCTATTGATAGTTGGTATTCTTTTGGTCTGAATCTGCATATCGATCATACTCTATAATTTTGATTAACCAAGCTTTATTCTAATGTGTTGCAACTCAAAGATCACACTAAACAAATCAACTAACCCTAAAAATCAAAATAGAAAATAAATCAACATTAAACAAAAATCCTAACTACATGGTGCTACTTAGAACCCTCTCTTTTTGACAATGACAAATGATAGAGATTAATGATGGTAAGGCTTAAGCCTATAACCATTTACATGCCTTAGTATAATGGTTCCTTGTAGATATTTAAAAAATATATACCCTGTTATGAAATATCATGAATGATATAGGGTCCCTTTCATCTCATGCATAGCTTTTTCATAAATGTTTTAAAACTATTATCATAGAGTAATACTGCTTGCTCTAGATAAAATTTAATAGATCATAAGTTGTGATCATGCCACACTTTTTGACTCAACTTGTTAATCCCATGTGTCCACTATAATCTTTTTCGATTTTCCTCATTTTTTACCAAATCCATCAATCTATCTTTTAGTGAGTCCTAATTGCCTAACCTCATAATCATTGTAATTCGTAGACTAAGAACAATGTATTCCATAAGCATAACTACTTCAAGAGCATAAAAAAACTGAAAGGGATTGAAGCTTATTGTACAATTATAATTTATGCTAATTCCAAAAGAATTAAAAGAATGTGATCCTACCAATAATCCCTTTAAACATTATATATCTTCATCAACATCTTACCCAATACTTTGTTTAAACCCTCAAATTACCTATTTGCTAATAGATGATAGCCATGATTTTGTGGTGTGATATAATGAAATATTTAGTAAGAGTCTTGATTGTGTTATTGAGGAAGTGAGTACCTTTATCACTAACCAATTTAATCAGACATTTGAACCTTCTTATGATATTCTCATGCAAAAAATTTAGTGGCATGCTTTGCACTATAGCTCAGTGTTGCAATAACTTCCACCCATTTCATGAAATAGTCTATCATAGTAATGATATATATCATATGATTGTGCTTGATTGGATGAGTTATAGGCCCTAAAAAATCAATGCCCCATTATTCAAAATGTTGTTCTAATAGCATTAGAACAAAGGCATCTTGTCTTGGTGATTTGGTTTTCCCATTCTTTGGCAAACAACTCAGTGTTTTACCACCCTATGAGCATCTTGAAATAAATTTGATCACCAAAGACCACTCTGTAATATATTTCTCATAATTAATTCTCCTATGAAATATCCTCCTATGACTCCTTGATGTGCTTCTTGAAGAAGTTGTGGTCTCTCATATTCTAATGCTACTCTATGCAACACATCATCCTTCTCGATCTTATACATGAATACATTGATAAGGATATAAGTAATGGGTCATGTAACCATTTAATTCTAACCCCTTTCAATGTAGTGTGCAATAAAATTTCCTTTTTCTAAGAAGTTTGCAACATACTCCATATCATCAAAGATCACAAAGGCTATAAATAATTATGCATATAAGGATTTATCTTACATTTATCATGGTTCTTCTCCATTATGGAGCCTACTCAAATGATCAGTTCCCAAATTTTTCTTTCTGCTTCACATTTATTCTGAATTGGAATTCTTGAAACAAAATCAACCACCTAGAGATCATTCCACCCAGCATAGGCTTGTTAACCAAGTATCACAAGGCCTGGTGATTTATAAAAATCTCAAATGGTGTGGCCAAAATAAAATGCCTACATCTCTATAAAGCAAACACCATTTCTAGGGATCCTCTCCATGATCGTATAATTTTTTCTACCACTAATAATTTCCTATTTGTGAAGTGTATACGATGATCTAACCCATAATCTCCTAGTTGTGCTAAGATAAATCCTAATATGATACTTGAAGTATCCACATGTACATGGAATGGATACTTTAAATCTATAAAAAATAAAATAGAAATGTTACTAACCTTTGTTTGAGTTCAATAAAAAAAATTGACATTCTTATGTCCATTCAAACTTTGTATCTTTGTGCAATAAATTTTACAATGATGCAAAGATGGATACATATCCCTTAATGAATTTTCTATAATATCTGGAGTGAACTATAAAATTTCACACCTCTATGGAACTAGTTAGAGGTGGCAACCTCACTATTATGATAATTTTAGCCTAGTCAACTAGGATTTCATCATTGCATATGATGTGATCTAGTATAACATTGAAAGGTGTGAAAAAACATTTCTTTAGATTCAATGCAATGAACATGGCTTGATAACATTCTAGCATTAGATGTAACTTAGATAAATGATCTTTAAATAAATAGAATACAACACAATCATTCAAATAGACTTCTAAAAAATCATGAATAAAATATTTAAATTTAGTTATCATATCCTTAGAGAAAATTATTGGAGCATTCTTAATACCAAAGGGAATTACCTTATATGTGAATGAACTCCATTCTGTTGAAAATTTTATTTTAGCCTGGTCTTCCTGTGCAATAAGAATTTTATAGTATCCATTGAATCCATCCATGAGAGAGTATACCTTCTTACCTATGACTGATTCAAGAACCTTATCTATGAATGGTATGGTAAATAGATCATTAATTCAAGCATCATTAAGTGTGTGGTAATCATCACATACTTGAATCTCACCATTCTTATTTAGTTGTGATACCATAGGACTAACCCAATCTACCTTTTCTACTAGATAAATGATCCCTGATTCTTGCATGTGATCCACCTCAGCGTTTAATTTCATTTTCACATTGGGATTCAATATATATGAATATTTTTTGATGGGTATAACACATTCTTTTAATTCAATGTGCATCTCCCCCAATGATGGATCTAAACCTTTAAGTTTTATGAACCTAGTAAAAAAGACATCCAAATAATATCATTACATTTAAAATGTATTTGAAATCTCATTTTGTGCCCAATAGTTTCCCAAAATCACAAGTTTAGGTACAAACTTTGTTCTAATATTTTCTTCAATGGTTCATGATATACTTTGGTAGATGCACTAGGTAGTGCCTCTCACAGAGTTCATTATCCTTCTTTTCTTGGAATGTTTATATTGTGCAGTCTTTCTTCCTCTTCTTTTTTTGTGATTTGAATGTCCATTGGCTCTACTTCTCACTTTGGTTGAAATAATCCATTTAAATCTAAATCCCCATCCCCATCACTATCACTAGATCCTTTTAGCTCATATATAATTATATTACAAGGTTTAAGAAGATACTACTCCTATTTACTAGCCTTGTAATTATGAATCACTAGATTCAAATACTAAGCTTCTTCTTGCTACGATGATGAGTTTATTGTAACTCCAAAATATTCTACCTGGTCATAACATAGAAAAGTTTTCAATTTTTATAATGCATTATGCACTACTAGATTGTCATCTTCAAAACTAAAATTTTAAATAAAATCTTATTGTACCTGTGCCTAATGTTTAGTCTCCATCCTATGATCCTGATGCATATACCATGTAGTTGGAAGTGGTGCTAGCATGTGGCTAAAAATATGCACCCAATATCTTGGTTCAACACTTTATATATACCATATATCTACACATTTATGAATATGTAGCTATGGACATTCACCTTCTTGAAAGAATGGCCACTCTATTCTAATAGTGAGAGGTAACTAAAATCATGCTCATAAAAAAATGCACACATCATCCCATTGTAATTCTTGTTCTCTATGCATTGCCCCCATGCTGCAATGGTTATTTTTAATGCATAACTGAGTGTGTTGAATATTTGATCTATTTATGATACATGGTGCTCCAACCTCAAGATAAACATATTAATATCCTTTGTCACAAAATATTATGGAAATTAACATTCTATGGTGAACACCATTCATAAAGGCATACCTTATGATCTTGCCTAGCCCAATTCAAAATATGTGTGTTTGAGTCACCATTTATTAAACATGATGCTTCCCAAGGTAAGACATCTTCTAGAGTAGGGTCTGTATAATCCATTGTTGTTGAAATTGTATTATATAATTAATCTATCTCTGACTTAGTTGGAAATCACATAGATGGAGAAGTACATCCTTCAATTTGAAAAATAAGAGCTAAAGATTTTGTTAGAATTGGATTGTAGACTGGCTATTTTATGGTCTCTGGCTATATGTGATGATCAAGATGTGGTTTAAAAAACTAATATTCCACAGCTCATAGAGAATTTATTTATATCTACATTAGATTTGAACCAACTTTATCACCGTATTCATAAGGTGACTCTAGTTATTTATGGATAACATAGGGATTATGTTCTAATTTCTTCAGTGGCATAACAACTATCTTGTCTACTTGACATGTTTCTAATTTATTACAACTGTATTGATAGTCATTTGGCCATCATAAGCCCATTTTTTACCAATTAATGTAGGATAATGGGTCTTATCTATTTTCATGCCAATGAACTCAAAATCTCCTCATATACCTAGCTTAACAACTTTAATTTCCACATCTTCCAAGTGAACAATTGGCTCTACTCTCCCATAAGCCGCAAGACTAAGAGTAACATGATTGTAGCTCAAGGTTGGCCTACCAATAGCCTCGTAAGTAGATACAAGAATCATGTTGAAAGTAATTATAAAATTAAATACTACATTAGGGATGTCATTTCTTGCAAGCTCAAAGTCCATACGTGAATCAACATCCCAAGGTTTCTTAGTTTTGACATTCCATACCACCTTGTCACTATATTGTTATCCTCGTTGTCCACACTCTAGAAGATTATGTAAAAGATTGGTAATTTTCTATGAGATGTATTCATTGCATAGAGTACTAAGCACTTTCAAAAAATCTATCATATTAGTCACAACACATTCTTGTCTCATAATCTATACAATTTCCTTGTACATTTATGTGTCAACGATTGTGGCGTCTCCTTCTGATACACTCTTCTATTGTCTGTCCTGAAGGACCTACATAGTTTGATACATCAAGATCTTCTTTATATTAAGATCATGATATTTATCCCATGCACCTTCCTAATTCCATGATCTTGTATTATTTATAATGGAGGCAACCCTTGTTTTGTGTATTATTGTCTAGTGATTGCTTGCATGAAAGCATTTTCCTTAGGTTGCAAATTTATCATAGTCACATTACACATATACTTTTCTTTCCTTTACTTATCTAATACTGTGAAATGTTTAGTTTGATGTTATCATTCAATTATAAAATAAACATAGTATGCTTGTTTCTAAGGATTAATGGGAAAATTTCATGCAAAATGATTATACTCACCACCCAAATAACATTGAATGAGATAGCGAGCTTGCCGGTTATCATTATTGTGACCTCCTTGATACCTGCCTTAATAACCTCCTTTTTATCCTCCTCTATTTTTTTAAAAGTCTCAAACATGTGACTGGTGCCTTGTAAATTCTCTTTGATGTGTTTTTTATGCATTATATCCACCATATTATTGCTGAGGTGATGTTGGAACCTAATTTGATTGTTGATGTTGAGGACTTGCATTATTCAATGAGGATTGATACTGATATTAAAGTGATGATGGTGTCCATCCAACCAAACCGTAAGGTTGATTGATATTGAGGTGATGAAGGCATCCACCCAGGACCACCTTATGTTACATTAATCATTTCCACATCCAAGCCTGGAATTCTCTGTTTCACAGCAGGTAGTTGTTGCACTATGACTGTGAAGACATTTTTGGTGATATCTTCCTTCAATTCCTACAAAGATCAACAACTCTTCTCATCATGATTGGTTGATTTTAAAAATTATAGTACAAGATCTAGGATTTTTGAATGTACTATTGTAATATATAACACTTTGAAATTATGTGACCTACTACTCTACATAGTTTGTATAAATATATTTTGAGTTTTGGACAATCATTCCTATGATGATGATCTCAACCACAATCTATACACCATAAGTCTAATTTAGGTCTGTCACTTTCATGTATATCATCCATCATCTTGAGAAAATCATCAATTTTCACCATAACTTTGGAGCCAACCACTAGAGTGTCTCCATAGTCCTTAATTTATTCAACTCATAGGGTAGTTACTCGAGCATCGGCCTTAACCAAGAATTGGGACAATGCAATGGAAAATCTAATTCTAGATCATAGCCCTTATATAATAAACTAGGAAACCTTGTCCTTATCCTCTATGATAAAATCAATCTTATTCAACACATCTAAAAATCTATGATCATTATCCCATATGGATTCTCTACTTTGTTGTTGAATCTCTTTTAGATATTTAATAGTGTGACTCGAACACTTATTCATATTAAATTACATAATTGTCTACTCTTTAACTTGTTGAATATTTAGGGAATTAACATACTTTTTACAAATGAACTCCAAATTGTGACTTGATATAGCTTTTATGTGCTCTCACTTCTTTACATCTTCAAAGGTTATTCTTTTAACCTACCATTTCATGTCGCAGGTTAACAAATATTTTTCAGGGTCGATAGACCCATCATATTGCATCAAAAAAATAAACATGCATGGATGCAATGCCATATTTGGTACACTTAAAATTAATACTAATGGCTTCTACCTACTAGTAACTACTACTACAGGTTATTACTCACTAGTGACTACGACTATAGGCTTCTACCTACTAGTTTTTATAGGTTCCTTAAAACTAATCTCAAAAGTGAATCAAATATCTTCTAGCCTCTTATTATCTATTAATTTCTTAGACTCTACACTAAGTTTACCAAATTAATAAATAAATGATTCAAACCAGCTCCTACTGGCCCCTTCCTCTGCACTCAGTGTTTTCTAACTGATGATAAATTAGGCTCAAGGGATGCATACTCAAGAAATGAATGATCTTTATCTTTAACTTCTTTTGTTTGTGATCTTGAACTTATGATACTTATGTGATTTATAAGAGGATCCTCCTACAACAAAATAATTAAAACACATGAAATAATAGAGTCATATAAATAGTAGAAACATTGAAGGGATTATATTGATCATAGGCCACTTCAAGGGGACAACCTCCTTTAAACAAACTCAATACGATAAATTCTTGGATGCCTTCATTGTCCATAACATATACTTATATACTAAGTCTAATCTAAGCAACTACTACTTCCTTTAAATGTGGGATAGAGCAAAATGCTCATGGGGTGACTTATAAAGCATATGCATCCATATAAACTAATATACTGACAAAGTAAAGAGAAGGGGTATCATAGGCTCCTAACAACCCCTCCCTCCTAGAAAAAGCTTTATCCTCAAAGCTTTAGATGTTGGAATTGGTGTTGAATCTAAAATAGTGGTTCCTATGTTGCATCCTCTGATTGTATTCTATGCCATTTAATTAATACCTCTATGATGGAGTGGGAGTGAAGTTAGTATATGTGTCTGTCTAGGATTGCCTTTAGATCAAGAAGGATGGGTCCTTCATTATTAAGTTCTAGTAAAATAGTCTTCACTCTGATGTTTGTGCTAAGAAATTTATTTAGATAAGAGACATGAAATACTAGGTGAACTCGAGAAGAAGGTGGGAGCTCCAACTTATAATAAATTGACCCAATCTTCTAGAGAACCTTATATGGCCCATAGAGCTTAGGAGCCAACTTATGATGCCCTTTGATTTTTAGGGATGATTGCTTGTATGGTTGTAGATGAAGAAAAAACATATCACCTACTTGAAAAGTATGTTCAAAATGATGTTGATCAGCTTCTTGTTTCATTCTATTTTGTACCATATGAAGATTGTCATGTAGGATGAGGAGGATCTGATTCCATGTTTGGAGAATCATGTTGGCTGCTTGAGCTGGTAAACTACTGGGGGTGTGCATAAGGAACAGTGGTGGTGCTTGACCATAGACTAATTCATATGGAGTCATTTTAGTTGAAGTGTGGTAGGAGGTATTATACCACCATTCGACAAGAGGGAGCCACTTTGCCCATTGATGTGTTGTTCTGGGGTGAAGCAATGAAGGAAATTTTCCAAACATTTATTGACAATTTTAGTCTGGCCATCTATTTATGGATGATACCCATAACTCATCTTTAGTTAGGTACCAGTGCATCGAAATAATTCTATCCAAAAATGGTTGGTGAAGGTTGCATCATGATCTAAGATAATGGAAGAAAGAATGCCGTGAAGATGAAAATTTTGGTCCAAGAAAATTTGTGTGACTATGGAGGTGGTATAGGGATGGATGAGGGCACAAAAATTATTATATTTGGAGAACCAATCAACCATAACCAAGATCACTATTTTCCTTTTATATTTAGGGAGCCCCTTAATGAAATCCATAGAAATATCAATCCAAATCCAAGTAGGGATGGGCAAGGGTTTGAGAAATTGTCAGGGGATCTAGCTCTACCAATTAGAGCACATATGATTACTTCTCGTATTAGCAATTAAACATGGAATTATACCAGAATGATAAAGTAACTAGAAACTTGAGACAACAAAGAATTTGAGAGACAATACACACTCTTTGTATTAAATACTACTAGAAGAAAATACAATAAGGAAGATGCCACTTCTTCCTCCACCTCAAAGGCTTGCCACACCTCAAGACCTTCTTCCCTCTCTCTCTTGCTCAACACAACAACTCTAAAGCCTGAGTTATTATCCCTCCTTGAATGCTTCAGCTTGTCTCCTTGACCTTGCTAGCTTCAATGCTTTTTACTTGCCTTCTTAGAATAATTACAATACATGCCTTATGGGTCTTTAAATAAGATCCCATGCTTACAAAAATAGAACTCTAGTTACAATAATTAGACAAGCAGCTCATGACTATAATTAGTCATTTGACATGCAAACACTCGCTTCACTTAACTGACTGTTCGTCAACAATAGTTTTGGAAATACACAGGCGACCGATGCCGGTCCCTGCTTGTCTAGTGCTGCCAACATCGGCTGACTATCTGCCGTTGCCGGTCTCCTTCTCCACTGCATCTGACCGACGTTGGTCATACTTATGACGCCGGTGGCTCTGGTTCTTCAGCATCCTTCCTTGTGTCTGCAAACAGTTGAAGCTTTTAGCTCCACACCTTAACAATCTCCCACTTGGAGATAAATAGCTGCAACTTGTACCTGTACTTGTACACCATCTATTTTGTTTTTTTGGCCCTGTATCCCTCTTCAAAGTCACTCTTGAATACCAACCACCACGCAAACCTGTGATGCTATACCTGTCACTTATGCCATAAGAATTTTGCTGCTCCCAAATTCTTCATGACATACTTCTGAACCAACTCTACCCTTAGCTCAAAAAACTCCCTATATATGAAACCCTGCAACAAGTAACACAATACAGTAACAGGATGATGTAGCTAATATTATCCAACCTGGTAAAGATAAAATACAATGGTCAAACCTCCATTGCCTGCAGCCTAAACAAGACTATATACCATAGCCTTCTGTCTCATGTGTCCATCCACTCTCTTCTCTAATATGGGAATCCATCCCTCTATCCAGTGCTTTCTTCCAGCTGAAAAATCTACCAATAAATACCTATTTGGTTCTACTCAAGGACTCACACTCCTCATCCATGCCAAGCTCCCACTATTTCTGGATTCTACCTGCATTACTTCTTCCATCTTCCTAGTTCATGACTATCAGTAAGCAATATAAAGAAGGTGAACAACGAATATGAGGTTCACATACCTTTCCTGACCTCCACATGGGTGTTTGAGACTTATTGATTCACCCAACATCCGTTCTAGTGACCGATCTCGGCCATCTCCCAGTCTGCTCCCGACCGATGTCGGTTCCCTGCACTGACCCTGACTGACGACGTCATTTCCCTGGCCAACACCGGTGTCCCTCCTACTGACGTCGGTCCTTATGACTGACGTTAGACTTCTCCTGCCTGACCTACCGACCCTGTTGGTCTACACATGACCGATGTCGGTATCTGGATGACTGACGTCGGTGCCAAGCAATTGACATCAGTGTCTGTGTGTTCCTGTAAGTGATGAAATTTTCATCTGTAAGCTCTTCTTGGATCAAACCTCTATCCATGCTGCCCTGATCAAATTTATTCAGCCCCTGTGACTGATCTCTATCCTTCATCTCCTCCATAAACACCAAGGCTTCTTTGTTCCTATCAAAAGCATCAAATTTCCTCTTTTTGCAATGAACTCTATCTATGATTTCAAAATTTGAACACATACCTTTTGAATCAACAACTTCCATTCCCTTCCTATTCATGTGACCAAGCCTATTAGACCACATCTTCGAATCTACAACAGAAGTAGAATCAGTAATACAAGTAGACAGATAAAGAGTATCTACTTTCTTACCTCTTGCTAGAACAAGTGCTCCCTTGGTAACCTTCCAAGAATCCGCTGTGAGGGCTATTATGCATCCCTCATCTCCCAACCTTCCTACAGAAATCAGACTCTGCTTCAGAATTGGAACATGCATGACCTCTTTCAACACCCATGTGTTGTCAATCTGCAATCTCAACTGCACTTTCCCTTTGCCAACTATCTGACAAGGCATACCATCCCCTAAATAGAGCACTCCAAAGTCTCCCTGTTCATACTCATAGAACAAATCTCTGTTTGGGGATGCATGAAAAGATGAACCAAAATCCAAAATCCATGATCCTACCTGACTATTCAAAGAAAGCATGAGAGCGTCCTGCATCACAATATTTGCATCCTTTGCTTCTTCCATACCTGCATGTTGGTTCTCTTTATCTCTCAACCAACACTCCTTCTTCGTATGTCCTTTCTTTCCACAAAACCAACAGGTAATACCTTTGGACTTGGATCTCCTTCCCGACCTTGATTTCCCTTGCTCAACCTTCTCCCTTTGCCTTTCCCTGCTTTCTGCACTTAGAGCATTCCCTGATGATTCACCTGTGCTTCTCCTATGTATTTCTTCATTCAAGATCACACTCACAACATCATCAAATTTTAAGATTTTAGAAGCAGATGCAAAATTACTTACTGCCATAACCAAACCGTCCCAACTTTCAGGCAAAGAACATAAAATCAAGAGAGCCTTTACCTCATCATCAAAAACAATATTGACTGAAGCCAATTGGTTTACCAAACCATGGAAATCACTGAGATGAGTATGTACTGATCCACCTTCCTGCATTTGTAAAGTAAATAGTTGCTTCATAAGATATACCTTATTAGAAGCCAAGGGATTTTCGTATAAATTCGCCAAGGACTTTATCAACTCTTTCGTTGTCTTGCACTGTGATAAGCTGGAAATCACAGATGATGCAAGGCTCAACCTTATGGAACTGAGAGCTTTTCGATCAAGAACACTCCATTCTTCATCCTTCATATCTATGGGCTTGCATGCAACCCCACCCAATGGTAAGTACAAATCCTTTTGATATAGATAGTCCTCAATCTACATCCTCCAATGTTGATAATTCTTATCATTAAACTTCTCCATTCGTAGCCTACTTTCTTCTGCCATTGCTGAACTCCCACTCAATCAGAAAACCCTGTGAATGACCTGTAATAAAAAACAATACCCTGCTTCCTGCAAATTGTAGCTCTGATACCACTTGTCAAGGGATCTAGCTCTACCAATTAGAGCACATATGATTACTTCTCATATTATCAATTAAACACATAATTATACCAGAATGATAAAGTAACTAGAAACTTGAGACAACAAAGAATTTGAGAGACAATACACACTCTTTGTATTGAATACTACTAGAAGAAAATATAATAAGGAAGATGCCACTTCTTCCTCCACCTCAAAGGCTTGCCACACCTCAAGACCTTCTTCCCTCTCTCTCTTACTCAACACAACAACTCTAAAGCCTGAGTTATTATCCCTCCTTGAATGCTTCAGCTTGTCTCCTTAACCTTGCTAGCTTCAATGCTTTTTACTTGCCTTCTTAGAATAATTACAATACATGCCTTATGGGTCTTTAAATAAGATCCCATGCTTACAAAAATAGAACTCTAGTTACAATAATTAGACACGCTGCTCGTGACTATAATTAGTCATTTGACATGCAAACACTCACTTCACTTAACTGACTGTTCGTCAACAGCAGTTCTGGAAATACACAGGCGACCGACACCGGTCCCTGCTTGTCTAGTGCTACCGACGTCGGCCGACTATCATACTGTCGACGCCGGTGGCTCTGGTTCTTCAGCATCCTTCCTTGTGTTTGCAAACAGTTGAAGCTTTTAGCTCCACACCTTAACAGAAACCTAAGAATGAGTGTTATTTCACCTTTTTTACATTAGTAGGTATCACATTCAGTCATCATCTATTGAATTACATTTTTCATTCCCTTCCAAAATAATTTATGTCATAACTGCTCATAAGTGTTGATAAACCCTAAGTGCCCTATGGATGGAGAAGTATGGAGTTCATATAATACATCCTAATGAAGATTTGAGCTTTGGGGAAACACCAGATGGCCCTTATATTATAAAAAAACACCATCCTAATAATAATGTAGTACTATAGAGGGGTTAGTGGCCAACTATTGAATGATTTTAGATAATGATGAGTCATTTACATACCCCTATTATACAACATCCAACCAATTTAGAATAGGCATGAAAATAGTTGAAAGGGAAGCTTGGTCCATAAATGTGTGAGACAGCATCAGCCATAATATTGTCCTTACCCTTCTTGTAAGTGATCTCCTAGTCATAACCTATGAGTTTGTTGACCCATTTCTATTGTGATGGGGTGGAGACCCATTGCTTCAGGAGATATTTCAAACTCTAGTGATCAATTTTGATGTAAAAATTATTCCCTAGTAGGTTTGGCCTCCACTTCTATACTATATGAAAAATGGCCATCATTTCCTTCTCATAAGTAAAGAATACTAAATTATTGCTAGAAAGGGATTTGTAGGTGAATGCAATGGGGCATCCTTCTTGGAGGAGAATTACACCAAGTCCATTATTGCAAGCATTGCTCTCGATAGTGAAGGTCTTGGAAAAATATGGCATAACTAGAATAGGTGTAGTACACATAACTTGTTTCAATTCTTTAAATGCACACTTAACAACTTGTGTCCATGTAAAAGCATCCTTTTTCAACATAGATATTAGTGGAGCTACAATCTTCCTGTAATCCTTGAAAAACTTATGTTAGTATCCAGTCAACCCCAAAAAACCATGAAGGCTCTTAAGTATCTGAGGATGAGGCTAATTGATAATGGCAGCTATTTTTTGGGATCCACCCGAACCCCTTGGGATGAAATAATATGCCTGAGATACTCTACTTCATCCTAGCTAAAAGCAAATTTAGACTATTTTGTATAGAGATGATAATCAAAGATAAGTTACAGTATGAGATCCAGACGTTGGAGATGCTCAGACCATGTTTTAATTTAGATGATATCATCAAAGAAGACTAAAATGAATTTCCACAGGTAGGGCCAGAATATTTTATTCATCAATGCCTGAAATATTGAAGGAGCATTAGTGAGGCCAAAGGGCATGACCATAAACTCATAGTTTCCATCATGCATATGAAAAGATATCTTAGGGATATCATCCTCATGAAGTTGAATCTGTTGATATCCAAAGTGGAGATCCAACTTAGAGAAAAATGAGCACCATGAATCTCATCAAGAAGTTCATCAATAATAAGGATCAAGAGTTTATCCTTGATTGTGATGTGATTAAGTGCTCGATAGTGAATGAAAAGGTATAATGACCCATCTTTTTCTAATATGTAAGGCAAATATGTCAAAGTGTAAGTTATAATATCCAATAGAGATACACACATTGTAATACTTTCCTTTATAAGGTAATGTGCCCCCATTGGTAATCATGACTTCAAAGTTAGAGCAAAGATGGACAAAACAATCAAACTATTTGGTAATTTGAGGGTCAATGAAGTTATGAGTGCTACCAAAATCAATGAGTATTGTAAGAGGGATATTCTTGAAGTAACCCCTGACCTACATGGTTTGCGGGGTGGTGACTCATAATAAGGCATGGAGATAGTTCTCTAGTTGGTCTTCCTAAGAAGCAAGTTCCACATTTGACTAAGCTTCTTCCAGATCATCTGTTATATCTTGAACATCTTCCCAAACTTTAGTTTTAAGTAGAGAGTCCACATATAGTATGTAGAGCTTTTGTTCAACACATCGATGCCCCCAAGTGAATTTGTTATCACAATTATAACATAGTCCTTTTTCTCTACATGCCCACATAGCTGTTTCAATTAAATGTTTGATAGGAGTGGTTATTGAGGCTGGCATTATGTGAGATCATTATGGAGTTGTATTTTTTAATGGAGAAAAATTGGATTTAGATCACTGTTGAGTTGTGATCTTGTCCTCTACCAACTTATTCAACCCTAGGGATTCCATCATCATGTTGGGTCAGAACATTTTGACCTCTGATCAAATTGAATCCTTCAGACTACTGACAAAGTAACTCCTAAATAATTCATCAAACAATCCCTCTGTGTGATTGGCCAATTTTTCAAATTATATTCGATATTCTCTCATAGTTCTTGTTTGGTGAAGTTTAGTGAGTGCTCCAATGAAGTCATCAAAAATACTAGGGAAAAACCATTCTAAAATAAGGGTGCTAAAATTGATCCATATTGGCTCGTCATGCGCCTTGATATACCAATGATACCATTGAAGGCCTTCATGTTCCAAGTGAAAGGATGTAAGAGGGATATTATTGGAATCAAAAGTTTTATGCAGACTAAAAAATTATTCTACCTTATAGATCCATCCAGTCAGATCTACACCATTGAATTAAGGAAAATCAAGCTTCAGTCTATGAAAATTGATGGAAGAAGAAAACCCAGTGTCTGAAGAGGACTCTAGATGCCATTTGTTGTTCAAGGTAGTATATTGAAGATCGAGTCCAATAATTTTTTCATCGAGATCTTTTATTTGGGTCTTGAGGGTGGCAATTTCATCTTCCATGTTTTTTGCTCCTATTCAGGTTACTACCATGGCCAAAATAAGAGATTTTTTTTTACAATGGATAGTAAAACTAGTGTTAAGACTCGGTTAAATTTTTTAATTTGGACAAATTTGGAAGGGATATAGGTACTTTTACTAGTTTTTTACACTATCTGAGTATGATTGACGAAGGTGAGGGAAAATTCGGAAGCAAAATGGAAAAACTAGAAAATTTGTCCAAGAGGGACAAAGGAGCAGGGAAAAAACACAATGTATTGGAATAGAAAAACACTTTCTAAGAAAAAAATAAATTTTGGCCCTGGAAAGCGCTTTGACACTAGATGAGAGGATCCTCCTATAACAAATTAATGAAAATGCATGAAATAATAGATTTATATAAATAACATAAATACCGAAGGGATTATATTGATCATAGGCCACTTCAAGGGGGCAACCTCTTTTGAGAAAGCTCAATAAAATAAATTCATGGATGCCTTTATTGGACTCAACACATACTTATATACTAAGTCTAATCAAATAAATTACTACTTCCTATGAATGTGGGATAAATAAAATGCTCATAGGATGACTTACAAAACATATGCATCCATAGCAATTAATATACTAACAAATTAAAGAGAAGGGGTAGCACGGGTTCCTAATAATTTCACATAATCTCCTCCTGGGAATATTCTTTCCATGTTCTAAACAATATCTTTCCTTTTAACTATGATCAATTCTTATCCTTTGACTGCTCTACTATTCACTTATTTTTTTCCTCTTCACTCTACTCCATATCCTCGCTATCCTCATTTATTTATTCTTCCTACTTTGGCCCTTATCTTCCCTGTTATGCATACTTTATACCTTCTCCTATAACAACCCCATTGGGTTTTACCGAAATATAGTAATTTAAAAATAATAATAATTACACATATTCATCATACAAATTTCACCACGATAAATATAATTAGTGATCTTTAACTAACTACATTCTTTTAGTTAACCAACATGTTTAAAGCTAATCTACTTAGCTAAGGATCACCACGAACAAATATAAAAATTATGAACAAAGCTTATTAACAATAAATACTTCATCTAATCATAAATAAAATAGTACAAATTCAACCAATGTTGATACAACATTACAACCAATGCTCTAGAAGTATGATGTGAAAATATTATAGTATTTAACAATACATGATAATATCTCGAATAATAAAACATGACACAAAGTTCTACGGAGCATAAGTTTTTATGACTCAAGTATCAATTTATAATTTCAAGTGTAATATATAGAGTATTACTCCATCTGGGAAGGAGAGCATCATTCGAGTGTTTTTACACACCAACCATGGACCACAGATCCCCCACACTATCTCCTAACTAGGAGATGTCCCTCACTTCACAGATGGGTAGATAATGATAATGCAAGAATTCAGAGTGACAAAATAGAACCCGTGTGTTGAAGATATCTAATACATAATGTATATCTTAAAAAAATCTGTTATAACATGATATCACATAAATATGAAAACTATATCAACATATGAAATGACACTATTTAATTATAATATTATATTGGCCAAAGCTTTCAATAATTAATAATCTCTAGGATCAGTCAATTTCATACACACTACTCAATTGGATTACACCTCATCTTGCATTGATGGCACTAATTAAGTCACTGAAATATGTTCATTGCTTATTTAGTGTTATGAATGTGAGACTCGATTAAAATATATAATAATATAAAAACTAATGGATTTATTCAAAATATTTCTCTTTAATTGATAAAAATATGCTAAGTATAAAAATATCAAATACATTCATTTAGTCCGTCAAATATAATGCAATGAACCCATAACATCTAGTTTATTACAAAATAATAAACATAATAAAAAATAGTGCTCAATATAGCATACCATTCGAGTAATGATTTATCTAAACTTCTAGTTACTTAAATCACAAATAAAATTATAATGTTATTCATCCCTGAAATAATCATTATAACACAGGCTTATATGTTTGTTCATATTCCACATATAAAATAAAAGCTAGTCTAAAATATCATAATATGCTTTATATTTAAAACTCATAATTACCTTAATTTAATGCTTTTATACAAATATTAAAATATATACAAGCATCCATTTATACACTGTTATGATAATAATACTTTTATACATAACATAGTTGTACACACACACACACACACACACACACACACACACACACACACACACACACACACACACACACACACACACACATGGTATAATCATAATCAGATTGATAACATAGTCAACATCCATGTATTGTATACCATGTATATGTATATTTTTATCTCTCAAATTTAATTTTCAATACAATACAAATATTTTATTATATACGGTATATTCTAAGAAGACATCTATTGTCTAATGAATTATAATATTCTACATACGCAACATATACATCCAATTAACTAATGATCCTCATGGCCCCTTTTATAACCAGATAAATCCCAAAATGCTAAAAACACATAGAATTTCATGTGATTCACACTTCACACACATCCATCCATTATACCAATTATGTTTAATCAAATTACTTAAATCAATCGACTCGTATTAACCTTTAAATTATATGCATATGACCAAACACATACACACAACTGACTATAACAACTCAAATTTGACCACTTGAATTTCCTCATCAAAATTATATATATATATATATAACCGCATACCCAATTCTTCCATTAACTGTGCAAATATCTTACTCAAATCATAAACTAATCCAAATACACAATCACATTTAAACATTTATGTAATTCACATATAATGAATACAATAAAATCTTAACTAAGCCATATCAACATTAGCCTCTTTGTGTATATATCTATGCATAGATCCAAGTGCACCAAAAATAGTACACTTATTCACCTACCCATACACAGGCTATATATTATGAATTTAATAAATTTGTTTACAAACCCATATATAAGTATGCATATTATCAAATCTATAATAGACTAAAAAATATAACAACTAAGATCTTAATTTAAAATGTTTGAATTCATTTGAAATCTGAAACAATAGAATTCCATTCGAACCCAACACTTCAAGTTTGTTTCTACATGCATCCTATAGCTGGTCATATTTAATAAATTTAGTTTCCCTCAAATTCCCCCATTTGCAGGATACAGGTGTGCATGTGTGTGTGTGTACACACACACACACACACACACACACACACACACACACACACACACACACACACACACACACACACACACACACACACTCATATATGTCATCAGTTCAAACAAAGTATATGCTTATACATATATCTATGTATATATTCCAATTAGGTTTACACACAATCAATCCTCAACAACTCAAAAATTCAACCTAATTTATTAAATACCATAATGAATATATATCAAACTTATTCCACAACAAAATTTGTTCAATCCAAATCAAATATAACCATCAAGCAATAATATTTTCATGATGTAACAAAGGTTTTTTAATTGAAAAGGAGTTTAAGATAGAGCTTCATTATAGCCTAAATATCCATGGCAATTCCTACAGCTCTACCCAACTCCCCTAGGTTACCATAGGTTGGATTCTATGGAGGCCTACATACAACCCTTTTTAAAACTTGTCATAACATTTCAAAAAAATGCAAACCAGTAACCATTTCAATTCAAAAGCCATCAAACCTTACACACACAAGAATTTTAAGTACAAAATTGATCTGTGACTTTAATTATGCCAATGAAGCTGAATTACTCTTTTTCCTTAACTCATTCACACCTTCTTCACCTTTTGTATGCTACTCTTTATATGTCATGTGCCCCATAACATTTTTCTCCTTTGTTTTATTCTTCTCCATTAACTTACTTAGCACAACCTTCTCCTCCACTAACAACATACTTAATTAACCAAAAATATGCATTCAAAAATAACTCAACAGAATCTCCACTAAACTACAGTCCACCACCATTTTCTTGCAGTCTATAACAAAAATTTCATCATGATTTTTGTAAGAATGATAGTTAACTCAGAGTCAATGAGTGATTAGAAACCCTAATCATGTTGAAACTTTAACTCATTAAAATAATCATTTTATATCCTTTATAAGATATGCATGCCATTGACTTAAACATCAACTTCACAAGCTGACTAAACAACAAGCCAAAATAACCAACATTTATTGCATGTAATGTTGAATATCGACTAGTCAATAATTATTATATTTCCATGCAAAGTTGACTATCAACTACTCATTTAACATATCAACCATATATCATGGGTAATACAAATATATACTAAAAAGACTATTGTTTGATGTTACCAAGTCATCCACAAACAAACACTTTGCAAACACAATGATTTCCCTTAATCATTTAACAATATATTCATTGTCTTATATATTATAAATATCAAACCTTTGGTCAACATTAAATCAAATACAATGACATTTTCAAACAATGTTATCGATGTTTTTTTGATATTAGGATATACATATATTATAATAATAATCTTTTAATTATTATTACCTTAACCCCATAGATTAAATAACAACAATAGAATCCATATATATTTATTACATCAATACATGTGTAACACCATATCAGTATACTACACAACCATACCCAATAAGGTAGTGAGGTAAGTAAAAACATATATGGATTCACTTATTCAACCAAATAATTACATCATACAAGATAAGCTACATACGACCAACAAATTAGTGAAATCATTTAAATAAATCAACTTGATCATCACAAATAACTAGATTAGTGAAATTATGTAATCACATAAAACGATCGAAGAACACAAAAGATCACAATAGATATTCAAACAAAAAATAAAGCATTACTACAACTATATATTCAAATAATTAATCATGAAACACAATATATTATGTGGTGTATGCATGAGTTTCTGGTTTCATTCTCTATCATCCCCCAACATTTCCATTAAACCACCCTCTCTAATGATGATCTCCCTTCGTCACACTCTAAGGGATGGATCTGTCCTTCATCCACCTCACAGAAATGAAGGTAGTTATCTTAAAACGTCATTATATCCATAAAATAATGTTGTATAATTAAAAAACATGATCATAATGTACAAAATATAAAAGTATTGCTAACTCATAGCAAACAAATCATGTAAATTAAACAACGCATAACTATCTAATAATAAACATATGACATAAAGCTTAATAAAATATTAGTTAATAAACTAATCAACCATAATAATCCATAGATCAAATAGGTTTTATAGATTACAACGAAATTAGGATGTGACATCCTTCCCCTAAAGCCGATCATTGTCCCAATGACATTAATTCAAATACAATTTTTAAATTTAAAATATTATTTAGTAAAAAATAATATAATATGCAAAAACAAATCAATCAAACAAATATGGAAATAGCCTTTAAAACTCATCATAGTCCTCTCAAGTGACACTATCTTTAGAATATTGGTCCCACTACACCTTGCACTATGACACTTATTGTTGGGATCGTACAACACAATTGATTACTCTTGTATAAGCAACTAAACACGGAATTAAATCAGAATAATAAGTAACTAGAAATCAGAATCAGCAAAGAATAAGAGATTTAAGAAACAATGAAAACTTGTATTAAACTCTTCCAGAAGGAAATACAATTGAAGAAATCTCTCTTTCTTCCACACCTCTCAGATGTACAGATCTCTTTCCCTCAAGAGTTCTCTCTCTCAATTACAAACACAATTCAGCTACTTAAATTGTCTACCCTTTTCTCATCCACAAGCTATGAAGATCTAACCCTATTATATAATACTAGGATTCATGAGCTATGCATTCTCCACCATTAGATACACCTCTTAATCAAAGGTTCAAATTTGTCTTGCCAAAAATAGAAATACGAACTCAATACTAACAGTTACTCTTTTCATGCAAACAATCTGTTCTTCTATGAAAATAGACTTTTGGAATGCATAGGTGACCGACGTCGGTCCCTATCTGTCTGCCTATGACCGACGTCGACCGATCTATAACTAATGTCGGTAGTCTCTGGTCGACTCCTGACCGATGTCGTTCGATCCTGACCGATGTCGATGACTGTGTAATTACAACCTTGCATTTGCTCATCTGGTAAAGCTTTTAGCTCCACAACTCAACAATCTCCCACTTGGAGATAAACAGTTGCACCTATACCTATACAGCAACATCCTCTAGCTTGTTTCTCCATCTTCAAGCTCAATCTTGAAGACCAACAAAAGTTGAATGAAGATTCAACTTCTCCTTTGTTACCGGCTTTGTTAACATATCAGTAGGGTTCCCATCTATATAGATCTTTTCCAGCTTTAACTCACCATCCTCCAATACCTGTCTAATGAAGTGGTACCTAAGCTGTATATGTTTGGTTCATGAATGAAAGGCTGAATTCTTTGCCAAATGAATTACACTTTGACTGTCACTATAAAATCTGCAACTCTCTTGCTCCTTTCCCAACTCTTCCATGAATCGTGTCATCCATATCATTTTCTTGCTAGCCTCTGTGACTGCAATGTATTCTGCCTCTGTAGTAGACAAGGCAACAACCTTCTGCAACTTTGAAATCCAGCTAACCGCCATTCCACCAACAGTGAACACATATCCTGTGGTGCTTCTCCTGTCATCCAAGTCACCTACCATATCAGAATCTACATACGCATGTAGAGAAGTGTTTGACCCTCCATAGCATAAATGCCTACTTCTGGTCCTTCTCAGATATCTGAGAATCCACTGAACTGCTTTCTAGTGTTCCTTTTTTGAATTGGCCATAAACTTATTGACAACTCCCACTACTTGGGCAATATCAGGGCTAGTACATACCATTGCATACATCAAGCTCCCAACTATGGAAACATATGGAACTCTACTCATGTACTCAACCTCATCATGTGATTTAGGACATTGTTCTTTGCTCAACATGAAGTGTCCAGCCATAGGTGTGCTTACCGATTTTGCATCTTGCATATTGAACCTCTCCAACACCTTATTCACATAATCCTCTTGAGACAAAATCAAACTATGATTTTTTCTGTCTCTCTTAATACTCATGTCAAGGATTTTCTTTGCTGCTCCTAAATCCTTCATGGCAAATGTGTGAGCTAATTTTAGCTTAAGCTCAGTAATATCTTGCATGTGTGAACCTCCAACAAGCATATCATCTACATACAATAACAGGATAATATATCTACCATTATCCAATCTTTTAAAATAAACATAATGGTCAGATTGACATCTATTAAAGCCATGCTCTATCATAAACCTGTCAAACCTCAAATACCATTGTCTAGGAGCTTGCTTAAGACCATATAAGCTTTTCTTCAACATGCACACAAGTTTCTCCTTTCCTTTGATCTCAAATCATTCCGGCTGATCTATATATATTTATTCATCCAAATCTCCATGAAGAAATGTTGTCTTAACATCAAGCTGCTCAAGATGCAAATCCTCAATAGCAACAAAAGATAATGCAGTCCAAATAGAAGTCATCTTTACTATAGAAGAAAAAATTTCACCAAAATCAATACCTAATTTCTGTGAAAATCCCTTTACTACCAATCTGGCCTTATGTCTCATTTGTCCATTCTCTCCTTCCTTTAACTTGTAAATCCATCTATTTTTCAGTGCTTTCTTTTCAGCTGGCAATTTAACCAAATCCCACATTTGGTTCTTTTTCAAGGAATCAATTTTCTCATTCATGCCATGCTCCCATTGTTTCGTGGATTCTACCTGCATTGCCTCATCAAAACTTTCTGGTTCTCCACCATCAGTGAGCAACAAGTAGTATAATGAAAGGGAATAATGAATTGGAGGTTTACTTACCCTTTTAGACCTCCTTATGGGCATTTGAGACTCATTCACTGCTTGATGTCTGCCCAAATTTTTTGTCAGTGACCGATCTCAGTCATCTCTAGGTCTGTACCTGACCGACATCGGTTCCACCTAATCGATGTCAGTTCCTTCCTAATCGACGTCAGTTCTTATCTGACCGACATCGATTCCTGCCTGACCAACATCGGTTCCTGCCTGACCAATGTCGATGTCTGTGTTTTCCTATGTGTGAATATTCTTTCCCGTGAGCTCATTTTGGATCATCACCTCGTCCAAATCAACATTGCCCTACTCAAAATTATTTAGCTTCTTGAGTTGATCACTGTATATCACCTTCTCATTGAAAACAACATCATGGCTTCTAATAATTTTGTTAGTTCCTAAATTCCATAACCGAAATCCGAAATCTCTAGAGCCATAACTAATAAAAGTGCACTGCATAGATTTAACATCCAGCTTCTTTCTATTTTCTTTATCAATGTGCACAAAAGCTTTAGAACTAAAAACTCTGAGATGTGAAAGATCTACCTTTTTACCTGTCCATGCCTATTTTAGAATTCCACCATCTAATGCAGTAGAGGGTCCTCTATTAATCAGGTAAATCGCAATATCTACAACCTCTACCCAAAATTGTAAAGGCAAACTAACATGCAACCTCATACTCTGTGCATGCTCTATTATTGTTCTATTCATCCTTTTAGCAACTCCATTTTGCTGAGGTGTCCTTGAAACCAACCTTTACTTGTGTATTCCATTCATAGAACAGTAACTATTGAATTTATAGTTGCAGTACTCACCACCATTGTCAGATCTAAGGCACTTCAATCTCAAACCTATTTCATTCTCAACCAAAGCTTTTTATTTCTTAAATGTGTCAAAAATATCAGATTTCTTCTTTATGCAATAAACCCATACCTTTCTTGTAGCATCATCAATGAAAGTAACATAATACTGTGATCCTCCAATAGAAGCTACCTGAGCTAGTCCCCACACGTCTGTGTGAACAAAATCCAACTTGTGCTTCCTCTTTGTTGACCCAGTCTTGAGAAACCTCACTCTCTTCTATTTTCCAAAAATACAATGCTCACGGAAATATAGATCTATGCTTTTCAAATATGAAAGCTTACCTTTTGACTTAAGAATTTTCATTCCCTTCTCACTCATGTGGCCAAGCCTACAGTGCCAAAACTTTGCATCTACATCTGAAGTAGATAGAACAGAAGGAGAATAATCAGTAATACAATTACATAGATAGAGAGTACTTACTCTCTTACCTCTGGCTAATATAAGTGCACCCTTGGAAACCTTTCAAGATTTAGCTGTTGTTAGGTTGTGGAGCTAAAAGCTTCACTGATGCAAACATTGGAGGAGGTTGCTGAGTGTCACAGTAACTAACGTCGGTCAGGCCAACCGATGTTGGTCAGGAGTAGAAAAGAAGCTGTCGACATCGGTCATTTATCAGCCGACGTCAATCATCTCTAGACAGATAGGGAATGACATCGGTCGTCTATGCATTCCATAACTATTAGTTACACGAACAGTTAGTTTGTTAAACAACCAGTTTGCATGTAAAGACTAATTTTAGTCTTGAACTGCATTTTTAATTATTGTAATTGGAAATTCTAATTATTGTTTGCATGGGATATATTTAAGAGACCCATGGGGTTGTATTGTAATCAAGGACAAAGAAGAGATCCTTCCAATTGTAAGATCAGATTGATCTGTAGGTTGTACAAGATCAGGTAGAAGATCTACATAGTAAGTAAGGTCAGTTGATCTACAGGTGTGTGTGTGTGCAAGGTTAAAGGAGATATGTGGGATAGTAAGGTCAAAAGAGATTTGCAACACATCGAGGAGCAAGATCAGGGAGATTTACTTGGAGTACTTTGAGTACTTGGTGTACTGGTAGTATTGTTACTGACTGGTGGAGGGTACAACTCTCTGTTTGAGTTGTGGTTGTAATTGGTTGAGTGAGAGAACTCTTGAGGGAGAATTATTGTACGCCCAAAAGGTTTGGAAAGCCTCAGAGGTGTGAGAAGAGTGTGACATCTTCATTGTATTTCCTTCTAGAAGAGTATTAATACAAGATTGTATTGTTTCTCATATTCTATGTTGTTTCTGGTTTCTAGTTAATTATTACTTCTAGTTTAATTCTGTGTTTAGTTGCTTATAAAAGGTAATCAATTGTGCTCCAAGTTCCTAACAAGTGGTATCAGAGCTTTATCTTCTAGATCTTGACTGCTCTTAGATCCTAACAGGTGGTATCAGAGTGAGGTTGCAGGTTCATTAGAGACTGGTTCAGAGCAGGTTGGTGTTTGTTGATTACATGTCACTCTTAGGGGTTTCTGATTGAGTGGGAGTATAGCAATGGTAGAAGAAAGTAAGCTAAGAATGGACAAATTCAATGGCAAGAACTATCAATTATGGAAGATGTAGATAGAAGATTATCTGTATCAAAAAGATCTGTACTTACCGTTGGGTGGAGTTGCAAGCAAGCCCACATATATGAAAGATGAAGAATGGAATGTTCTTGATCAAAAGGCTCTAGGATCTATAAGGTTGAGCCTGGCATCGTCTGTGATTTCTAACTTATCACAGGCTAAGACAACGGTAGAGTTAATGAAATCTTTGGCAAATTTATATGAAAAACCCTCAGCGTTGAATAAGGTATTTCTTATGAAGCAATTATTTAATTTGTAAATGCAGGAAGGTGGATCGGTACATAGTCATCTTAATGATTTCCATGGATTGGTAAATCAGTTAATTTCAGTCAATATAGTTTTTGATGATAAAATTAAGGCTCTCTTAATCTTATGCTCATTACCTGAAAGTTGGGATAGTTTGGTAATGGCAGTTAGTAATACTGCGTCTACTTCAAATATCTTGAAAGTTGATGATGTTGTTAGTGTAATCTTGAATGAATAAATTCACAAGAAAAGCACAAGAGAATCATCAGAGAATGCTTTAAGTATTGAAAGCAGGGGAAGGCAAAGAGAGAAGATCGAGCAAGGGAAATCAAGGTCAAAGATAGGCAGGAGATCTAGATCTAGGCATGGCAGGAAAATCTGCTGGAATTGTGGAAAGAAAGGGCATGTAAAGAAAGATTGTTGGTTGGTAGAAGATCAGCATGAAGGAAATGAAGAAGTAGATGTTGCAGGTATTGTTGCACATGATGCTCTTGTATGTTTCTTGGATAAAGTGGAATCTTAGGTTTTAGATTCTGGTGCCTCTTTCCATGCAACCCCAAATAGAGAATTTTTCCATGATTATGTCCAGGGAGACTTTGGAAAGATTTATTTAGGGGATGGTAAGCCTTGTCAAATGGTTGACAAAGGGAAAGTGTAGCTGAAATTGTAGACGGGCAACACATGGGTGTTGAAGGAGGTCATGCATGTCCTAGTCCTGAAGCAGAATTTGATTTCTGTAAGAAAGTTGGGTGATGAGGGATGCATAGTAACTCTCACAGTGGAATCTTGAAAAGTTTCCAAGGGTGCACTTGTTTTAGCAAGAGGTAAGAAAGTAGGTACTCTTTATCTATCTACTTGTATTACTGATTCTCCTTATGGTTTATCTACTTCACATGTAGATGCAAAGATGTGGCTCAGTAGGCTTGGTCACATGAGTAAGAAGGGGATGCATGTTCTTGAGTCAAAAGGTAAGAGTTCAGATTTAGAAAGCATAGATCGAGATTTCTGTAAGCAACAGAAGAAAGTGAGGTTTCTTGATACACATGCTAGAAGAAAAGATCGAGTTTATTACATAAAGAGGAAATCTGATGTTTTTGACAAGAACAAGAAAGCCTTGGTGTTTATGGAGAAGATGATGGACAAAGATTAGCTCAAGGGGCTAAATAATTTTGAGCAAGGCAGTTTGGACAAGGTTATGATTCAAAGTGAGCTCATGGGTAAAAAGTCATCACTCACAGGAAAACACAGTTATCAACGTCGATTAAGTGGAACTGACGTCGAATAGGTAGGTACCGATGTCAGTCATATGCAGACTAGAGTCGGTGGTGTCAGGTAGGTGGATATCGACGTTGATCAGAGAACTAACATCGGTGACTAGGTAGACACTGATGTCGATTAGGGAACTGACGTCGACGATCAAGTGGAATCGACATCGGTCGGGTGTAGACCAGGGTCGGCAAAAAAATAGATTTTGGGTAGACAGTAAGCTATCAAGGAGTCTCAAATGCCCATGTGGAGGACTGAAAGGGTAAGTAAGCCTCAAATTCATTATTCCCCTTCTTTACACTACTTTTTGCTCACTGATGGTCAAGAACCATGAATTTTTGTAGAGGCAGAGCAGGTAGAATCCTGGAAATAGTGGGAGCATGGCATGAATGAGGAAATTGATTCCTTGGGAAAGAACCAAACGGGAGATTTGATAGAGTTTCCAGCTGAAAAGAAAGCACTGAAAGACAAATGGATTCTCAAGTTAAAGAAAGGAGAGAATGGACACGTGAGATAGAAGGCCAGTTTATATGGTCTTGAGCAGGCTGCAGGACAATGGTGTTTAAGGTTTGACATGTGTATGACAAAACATGACTTTAGTCAATGTCAATGTAACCTTTGTGTTTACTTTACCAGTTTGGATAATATTAGCTACATTATCCTGATACTATATGTGGTGTATATGCTTGTTGCAGGGTCACACATGCAGGGAGTTGTTGTGCTAAAGGTAAAGTTCGTTCAGAGGTGTGCCATGAAGGATTTGGAAGCAGTAAAATTCTTTGGCATGAGTATTTCTAGAGACAAAGAAGATCACAGGTTGATGTTGTCTCAGGATGATTATGTGAATAAGGTATTGGAGAGGTTCAATATGCAAGATGCAAAACCGGTTAGCACACCTATGGATGGACAGTTCACATAACAGTGTCCCTAATCACATGATGAGGTTGAGTACATGTGTACTAGACCTGATATTGCCCAAGTAGTGGGAGTTGTCAGCAAGTTTGTGGCCAATTCAGGAAAGAAGCACTAAAAATCAGTTCAGTGGATTCTCAGGTATCTGAGAGGGACCAGTAGTAGGGATTCATGCTATGCAGGGTCAGGCACTTCTCTACATGGGTATGTAGATTTGGATATGGCAGGGTACTTGGATGACAGGAGTAGCACCACAACATGTGTGGTGGTTGTCTTCAAGATTGAACTTGAAGAGGAATACAAGCCAAGAAACAAAAATTAGATGATGTACAGGTACAGGTACAGGGGCAGCTATTTATCTCTAAGTGAGAGATTGTTAGGTTGTGGAGCTAAAAGCTTCACTGATGCAAACATTAGAGGAGGTTGCTGAGTGTCACAGTAACCAACATCGGTCAGGCCAACCGATGTCGGTCAGGAGTAGACAGGAAGCTATCGACATCGGTCATGGATCGGCCAATGTCGGTCATTTCCAGACAGACAGGGACCGACGTTGGTCACCTGTGCATTCCAGAACTGTTAGTTACATGAATAGTTAGTTTGTTGAACATCCAGTTTGCATGTAAAGACTAATTTTAGTCTTGAGCTGCATTTTTAATTATTGTAATTGGAAAGTCTAATTATTGTTTGCATGGGATATATTTGAGAGACCCATGGGGTTGTATTGTAATCAAGGACAAGGAAGAGATCCTTCCAATTGTAAGATCAGGTTGATCTACAGGTTGTGCAAGATCAGGTAGAATATCTACATGGTAAGTAAGGTCAATTGATTTGTAGGTGTGTGTGTGTGCAAGGTCAAAGGAGATCTGCAGGATAGCAAGGTCAAAGGAGATCTGCAACACATCAAGGAGCAAGATCAGGGAGATCTACCTGGAGTACTTAGTGTACTGGCAGTATTGTTACTGACTGGTGGAGGGTACAACTCTGTGTTTGAGTTGTGGTTATAATTGGTTGAGTGAGAGAACTCTTGAGGGAGAATTACTGTATGCCCAAAAGGTGTGGGAAGCCTCAGAGGTTTGGGAAGAGTGTGGCATATTTTGTGCTATTTTTGGTTTCTAGTTACTTATTACTTTTGGTTTAATTTCGTGTTTAGTTGCTTATAAAAGGTAATCAATTGTGCTCCAAGTTCCTAACAAGTGGTATCAGAGCTTTGTGTTCTAGATCCTAATTGCTCCTAGATCCTAACAACTGTGAGAGTTACTGTGCAACTCTCATCCCCCAACTTTCTTGCAGAAATCAGATTCCTCTTCAAGATGGGTACATGCATGACATCTTTCAACACCCATGTGTTGCCATTCTGCAATTTCAGCTACACTTTTCCTTTGCCAACAATTTTACAAGGCTCATCATCCCCTAAATAGACTATTCCAAAATCTCCATGGACATAATCATTGAAAAATTCTCTATTTGGGGTTGCATGGAAAGAGGCACCAAAATCTAAAACCTAAGATTCTATTTTATTATTCAAAGAAAATATAAGAGCATCTTGTGCAACAATACCTACAACTTTTGCTTCTTCTTTACCTTCATGCTGATTTTTTCCTTTAACTTTCAATCAGCAATCTTTCTTTGCATGCCCTATCTTTCCACCATTTTAGCAGGTTATTTTTCTTCCATTTCTGGATTTGGATCTAACTCTCATCTTTGACTTTGACCTTGATCTCCCTTGCTTGCCCTTCTCTCTTTGCCTTCCCCTGCTTTCAATACTTAAAGCATTACCTGATATTTTCCCTGTGCTTTTCCTGCGAGTTTCTTCATTCAAGATTACACTAACAACATCAACTTTCAAGATATTTGAAGCAGATGCAGTATTACTAACTACCATTACCAAACTATGCCAACTTTCAAGTAACGAGCATAAAATTAAGAGAGCCTTAATTTCATCATCAAAAACTATTTTGACTGAATTTAACTGATTTACTATTGCATGAAAATCATTAAGATGACTAGATACAAATCCACCTTCCTGCATTTACAAATTAAATAATTGCTTCATAAGATATACCTTATTTGAAGTTGAGGGCTTTTCATATAAATTTTCTAAAGTATTCATTAACTTTACCGTTGTCTTTGCCTATGATAAGTTGGAAATCACAGAAGATGCCAGGCTCAACCTTATGGATCCCAGAGCCTTTCTATCAAGAACATTCTATTTTTCATCTTGCATATCTATGGGCTTACTTGAAACCCCACCCAACGGTAAGTACATATCTTTCTGATATAGATAATCTTCTATCTGTATCCTCCATAATTGATAATTATTGCCGTTAAATTTCTCCATTCTTAGCTTACTTTCTTCTGCCATTGCTTTACTCCCACTCAATCAAAAACCCCTGTGAGTGAACCTGTAATCAACAAACACTAACCTGCTCTGATGAACCTTGTTAGTGAACCAAGCTCTGATAACACTTGTTGGGATCGTACAACACAATTGATTACTCTTGTATAAGCAACTAAACACAGAATTAAATCAGAATAATAAGTAACTAGAAATCATAATCAACAAAGAATAAGAGATACAAGAAACAATGAAAACTTGTATTAAACTCTTCCAAAATAAAATGCAATTAAAGAAATCTCTCTTTCTTCCACACCTCTCAGATGTACAGATCTCTTTTCCTCAAGAGTTCTCTCTCTCAATTACAAACACAATTCAACTACTTGAATTGTCTACCCTTTTCTCATCCACAAGCTATGAAGATCTAACCCTATTATATAATACTAGGATTCATGAGCTATGCATTCTCCACCATTAGATACACCTCTTAATCAAAGGTTCAAATCTGTCCTACCAAAAATAGAAACATGGACTCAATACTAACAGTTACTCTTTTCATGCAAACAATCTATTCTTCCACGAAAATAGACTTCTAAAACGCACAGGTGACCGACATTGGTCCCTGTCTGTTTGCCTATGACCGACATCGATCGATCCATAACCGACGTCGACAGCCTCTGGTCGACTCCTGACTGATGTTGGTCGATCCTGACCGATGTCGACGACTATGTGATTATAGAAACCTTGCATTTGCTCATCTGGTGAAGCTTTTAGATCCACAACTCAACACTTATCTATTATACAAATTGAGTTTGCGAGTCTCAATTATTTACATTTGTTCTACCATGACCACCCTAGGGTTTAAAACCTGCAAAGCATTCCAATCCAACACATATGAATGATCAACAACATAATTTTTTAAGATAAGACACATGAAAGGCATTATGAAAAATATATAGAGCTGGTGGCAATGCAATCCTATACACTATAAGATTGACCACTTCCAAAACTTCGAAGGGTCTCACATATCTCAGTAAAAGTTTTGTCGACTTCCCAACTTTAATCAAACTTTTTTGAAGCATAACATGCAAAAGTACTTTATCACCTACAAAAAACTACCTAACTCTTATCTTCATATCAACATATTTTTTGTGTTTATCATTGGCCTCAGCCAACCTCTGCCTGATGCTCCTGATTTACTCTTCCATTTCAGAAAGCATCTTAGGTCCAATTACTACCCTATCTTCTAACCTATCCCAACTGATTGGTGTTCTACACCTACTTCCAATCATCAAATGTATACATATTTAATGTTGATTGGCATGAATTATTGTAATCAAAATCAACTAATAGAAGATACTCCTCCCATTTTTATTTCTGATCCATGTAATACATATGAAGGAGATATTCTAAAATCAGGTTAACTCATCATATTTTTCCATTAGTTTATGGGTGATAAGTAGTGCTAAAATTCAACTACATACTCAAAGTTAAATTTAGAGTCAACCAAAATCTAGAAGCCATTCTTGAATCTCAATTTGAAATGATCTTCTCTAAAAAACCATGCAATCGATACACTTCTTTCATGAATCTCTTTGTAAGCATAGGTTCATCATCGGTTAAGATTTTTGGTATCAAGTGGGATACCTTGGTTAGTTTGTCAACTATAACCAAGATCTTTTATTGTCAATTCCATGATAATGACAACATTTAGATAATGTCCTAACACTCTAAACAACGAGACACAAAATTCATTGCATCTCTCTTGATTCCTTTCCACAGATAGAGTGGTCTAAACTTAGACATGAGCTTGGTTACTCCTGAATGTCTTGAATATGGGGAATTATGTAATTCCTTTAGCACTATGATCCTCAAATTCTCTCTATTAAGCTAATACATTCTGCCTTCGTACCTCAAAAAACCATCACTCTATATCTTGAAACCTAAGATTATAATCATTCTCAAACAATGTTTTATTGACCTGATCGTATAATTCATCTCTTAGAGATAATTTGATTACTTGATTCCAATAAGTAATCCTAATAATAGCCATGGTTGTTATGTACCTCTTAAGTCTTAGAGCATCAGCTAATATGTTTTTCTTGACTTTAATTTAATTAATATCAAAAACATAATTAGATAAGATCTCTAATAATCATCTTTGATGAGAATTTAAGTTTGATTAGGTGATGATATAATTGAGTCCTAAGTTATTAGTCTTGAGCTCAAATAAGTTTACCGATAGATAATTCCTCTAAATTTGCAAAGCATGCATAATTTCAACAATTTTTAGGTCACGAGGGGCATAATTCACCTCATAAGGCTTCATTTTCTTAAACTCATAGGCTACCACTAAGCCATCCTAGATAAGAACTCTTCCAAGCCCATCCCCAAATGCATCGGTGATCACTGATAAGTATGCCTCCTTTTTAGTTCCTAAAAGGCTACCTCACACTTATCTAACCAGATAAAACTTTGATTCTTTCGTTGAAGAGAGATAATTGGATTAACTAATTTGGAGAAATTTGAAATGAATTTCCTATAATAGCCTACTAATCCCATGAAACTTATTACCTCATGCATATTCTTTAGTGATGGATACTCCATTATGGCTCTTATCTTTGTTGAATCCACTAAAATATCATTCATAAAGATAATATGTCCCATATACTGCACTTTCTTTTGGAAAAATGCACACTTCGACAACTTACCATATAACTTGTGCTTTCATAAATGCTACGAAACTAGTTTCAGATGTTGCAAGTGCTCTTCATCATCTTTGTAATAAATGAGGATTTCATCTAGAAACACCAAAATAAAATGATCTAGGTAATCTTTAAACACACTGTTCATAAGATTCATAAATTCTACTAGAGAATTTGTCAATCCAAAAGGTAACACTGTGAACTCATAGTGCCCATATCAAGTATTGAATGTTATTTTCATAATATCCTCTTCATAGATCCTCTATTGATGATACCCTACTCTATGATTAATATTAGAAAATATTATTGCCCATCACATTTGATCAAAGAGATCATCAATGCATGGCAACATATATCTTTTATTGATCATTGATTTATTCAACATCTTGTAATCTATACACAGACGAAGAGTACCATCTTTCTTATTGATAAAGATAAATGGTGCACCCCATGGTGATATACTTGGTTGAATCAACTTTTTTGACAACAACTCCTAAAGTTGTACCTTTAAATCAACTAATTTAGTGGTTGTCATTCTATATGGTGTCTTAATATGCAGTTTTAATCCAAGTATGATATCAATTAAGAAATCAAACTTCTATTTAGGTGTTAATCTTGATAATTCTTATGAAAATGTAACATCTTCACTAGGATCTACTTAGAAATACGTGATTTTTTTAAAATTTTAAATAATGTATTCTTTCATTAAATTGCACCATAAGAATCTAATTATTGATTTAAATAAAATACTCTAAGTATGATAACCATAAAATAAGCACATGATGTCTATCTATCACTAATCACTATCATCATATGAAACATAACATACCAAATATAGAAAGTAATTATAGATTTTCAGTCATGGTTAGTACAAACATGCAACCATTGTTGTCATGGTACAATAAGTAAATAATTACATCTCATCAGGTATAATGTTTCAATAATAATAAATACATTACAAGATATAAAGCTTCATGGAGCACAAATTTTTTGAACTCCAGTATCTTTGACAATCTCAAGTATCATCTCCAAAGAAGTATTGTTGTGGGGAGGGAGAGCATCATCTGAGCGCTTTTTCACACCAACCACAAATCATCAATCCTCTATACAATCCTCCATTAGGGAATGACCCTCCCTTCATGGACGAGTAAATAGTGATGGTGCAATAATCCAAAGAGACAAGTTAATACCCATGTGTTGTATGATTTCTAAGAACATGTAGTATACCATAAATAAATATGTTCTAACATGATATTACACAAACATGTAAATCATACATATGAAATTACAATGTCTAACTAACATTATTTTGACCAAAGTTTTTAATAGTTATTGATTTGTAGGATTAGTCAAATTCATACACACCACTTGATTGAATTACCTTCATCTGGCATTGGTGATACTAATAATCTAGTGAAGTTTGTCTCACTGCTTACTCAATACCAATAATGTGAGATTTGATTAATATAAATATAACCAATAGATTTATATATATTATTTCCTAATAACAAGCATGAAACATTTTAAACATAAGAATAACCAAAATTCATACATTTAATCTATGAAACAAATGAATTAAACTCCACATTATCATTTATCTCATAAATAATATGCATAACAATTGTGATTTGTACCACCCGAGTATAATATCTATTTAGACTACAATTTTTTAATTCGTATAAGTAGTTTCAAATATAATGCACTTTATGACAACCTATAATATCATAGTTCATTGTTCATGAGCACAACTACTCAATTACAAACAACCAATCATAATAAATAAGTCACAATCTTCATGAAAACATAATATTTCATTTAAACAACTAGTTATATTTTTAGTAAACTAGAATTATATAGCTCTAGTTTCCTATCCCTCGGAACCCTATGACTTATTATTAATTATATAGATATAAGCACACGTCTATATGTTGTATATGCAAATGATTATCTAAGTCTTCATATTGATATTTTTTATTTATTCAAACACTTGTTCAAACTAAATATATTCTTGATATGCATCGAATATATGTATTCAACATTATATAAATATACTTTATAGAACCAAACAAAAATCGGAGTATATATATTTTTAGATAAAATATGTAGGATAACTATATAATTAGATTTCTTGTCACCATTAGTAAATCAATCAAAACCCAGAGTTCATAATCACCGTTAAATGATTTATATATATATATATATATATATATATATATATATATATATATATGTTAATATAAATCATATGACATACCCGGTATCAAAGACCCAAAACAACTTAATATTTTACCAGAGTATATTTATGCTTATGGAAACTTGGAACATGGTATGGAGTTCCATCAAAGAATAATTGAAACTATATTTTATCAGATGGATGATGTAGGATAACTATATAATTAGATTTCTTGTCACCATTAGTAAATCAATCAAAACCCAGAGTTCATAATCACCGTTAAATGATATATATATATATATATATATATATATATATATATATAAACTAGTATGTTAATATAAATCATATGACATACCCGGTATCAAAGACCCAAAACAACTTAATATTTTACCAGAGTATATTTATGCTTATGGAAACTTGGAACATGGTATGGAGTTCCATCAAAGAATAATTGAAACTACATCATCCATCTGATAAAATATAGTTTCAATTATTCTTTGATGGAACTCCATACCATGTTCCAAGTTTCCATAAGCATAAATATACTCTGGTAAAATATTAAGTTGTTTTGGGTCTTTGATACCGGGTATGTCATATGATTTATATTAACATACTAGTTTATATATATATATATATATATATATATATATATATATATATATATATATATATATATATATATATATATATATATATATATATATCATTTAACGGTGATTATGAACTCTGGGTTTTGATTGATTTACTAATGGTGACAAGAAATCTAATTATATAGTTATCCTACATCATCCATCTGATAAAATATAGTTTCAATTATTCTTTGATGGAACTCCATACCATGTTCCAAGTTTCCATAAGCATAAATATACTCTGGTAAAATATTAATTTGTTTTGGGTCTTTGATACCGGGTATGTCATATGATTTATATTAACATACTAGTTTATATATATATATATATATATATATATATATATATATATATATATAAACTAGTATGTTAATATAAATCATATGACATACCCGGTATCAAAGACCCAAAACAACTTAATATTTTACCAGAGTATATTTATGCTTATGGAAACTTGGAACATGGTATGGAGTTCCATCAAAGAATAATTGAAACTATATTTTATCAGATGGATGATGTAGTCTTGTACTCCCTGATATTGGTAGGCATGGAAACATACAAAAGGCAGGATATGCAATGCATGGTATAATCTTAATATTTATATGAAGCGTTCCCAAACTCTAGACATTATAAAGTAGTGACTTGTATAATACATAAAGTTTAACTATATTGACATGTTTATAAAAGACATTATCAACCTGTATAATATTCATAGACCTGTTTGGGAATATTTATATAGTTAAGTCAATCAAACTATGGCTGCATTAAATGCTTAACATATAATATCAAACTATGTTTATATATCAAGTACATTTGGTAATTTATTTATTCATAGATAATTGAACATCAATCAAATTCAAATGCAATTAAATGCAATCGTTAACTTCTCACTATGTTGGCAATCAAACATGTGGTAATCAAACATTATCAACATGTATAATATGTTTGGAATGGCCTAACAAATAATGAATAAAGAATGGGAAAGTAGTCACAATTATCATAGAATATCAAGAATTGATGATATGAATTAAAATCACAAACTAGATTCATCTCATAGAATAGCTCCCTTAATTGTTGATGCCAAAATACTAATCTTACAATCTATTCTAGCAATCATAAAGACTATAACATGCATTTGACTCACAAAATAAAAGAACAAGTAAATGCTTTAAAAACATATCAACATAGTAAGAATATATAGTAATTTATTAATATCATTGTGATATCTCATATTGAGTTACAGATGTGTGTGTGTGTGTGTATAAATAGATTGTTGTTAATATATTTTGATCACTATATATTGTATTCATAATGCTATCAAGGGGTCATCAGTTTGAATTGCAAAAAAGCCATTATTTTCTTTTGCTCCTCCACCTATAGGGCACATACCATAGTTATCATGAACAAAAAGGCTATTTTCATGATCAAAGGAAATAATAAGGTTCAAATGGGGTCGTAAATCTCAGTCAAAAAGATGACAGTCCCACAACAGTGAAGGTCCATGTGACAGGATTGACACTTGGGAAACATGTCTTTCATTTGCATGAGTTTGGTAACACTAACAATGATGCTTGCCAATAGGAGCAAATTATAACCCAAAGAATTTGACTCATGGTGCTCCTGAGGATGATGTACACCATACAGGTGACTTGGGGAAAATAATTGCAAGTTCGGATGGAGTTACCAAGGTAATAATTGTTGATTCACAGATTCCACTGAGTGGACCTAATGCAATTATAGGTACGGCGCTTATTGTTTACGAGATATATTTCAATATATATCTATTTTATTTTCTACATAATTCGCTATTATGATACTAATTTCTCATTTATCATTACAATCATTTGCCATTCATAGAATTCCCCTATCTATATAGTTGAATTTTGATATTAATATTAAGTATTATTAAGTATAAGGGATTATAATTGCTACATATATGTCAAAATCACATGATATATATAATTTCACCAAATAAAAACTTATTAACTTCACCACCTCAGCACCAGATACTACCAAATGCCTATGCCTCCTTTTTTTCTATTTTGTTTACTCTGCTCCTCTTATTCTCCTCTGCTTCTTTTTCACATGCTTCTCCCCCTTTATGGTTTTTCTTTCTTTCCTTCTCAGTATTGTGCTTCCCTCCCTTCTTTTATTCTTTTATCTCTTTTTCGACTTTTCTCCAACTCGCTCCTTTCTTCCCTTCTCCTCTTTTTTTTATCTTTTCTTACCTTCTTTTTCGTATATGGTGATTTTTATGACTCCCCTTTTAAAGCTATTCTTTTCTTTTTTATTTTTTCTTTTTTCTTTTTTAAAATATTTTTATTAAAAAAAAACTTCCTTAAGCCTAAAAATATTTTATTTTTCACAAATTAGACTTGATTAAAAAAACCAAAAATCTTTTGTTTTATTCTAAAGCTCGTTTTACTCGCTTTATTTAATTTATTTCCTATTTTTATATTTTCAAATAACTTAATAATAAATAATTATTTAGTAAAAATAATTAATCATAATGACTTAATAATAATACTAATGTAATTCATTAATATTCTTTTAAGTTAAAATGGCATACCCACAAATATTACATGAAAACACGATGGTTAGGCCATATGTAGTTGTAACTGAATCATGCAAATCTACGTTTAGTCATGAATCCATAACATGACATAAACACA
Source organism: Torreya grandis (assembly GCA_037957365.1). Taxonomy (NCBI): domain Eukaryota; kingdom Viridiplantae; phylum Streptophyta; class Pinopsida; order Cupressales; family Taxaceae; genus Torreya; species Torreya grandis. The sequence continues at coordinate 3,270,736 of JARHVA010000204.1, read as the reverse complement.
TAACACCACAATGCAACCATACAAAATTAATTCCACATAGGCATAAATTGAACTAACACACAACTAGTATGCATAAACAATTATCTAAATGCAAACAATCATCGAAAACATACTATCACTAACAATTCAAACTATACAATTTAATGTACTATTTAGCATGGTGTGTGCAGGGTTCTATCCATTTCTCTATCATCTCCCAATAAATCTATATATGTTACCCTCTCCAATGATGCTCTCCCTACTTCATGCTCTGAGGGATGAGTCTCTCCCGTGTCAAACTCATAATAAGCATGTAGTTGGTCCATAACATCATGACAAATCTCATAAAATATTGTTGAAATACAAATAAATATGATCACATTATAAATAATATACAATACAAATAACTCATAACAATTTAATTATGAAATCAAAGTAATATTTAACTGTCCCATAACAACATATGACTCATAGCTTAATTAATAATAATCAAATCAAATTGTCAACTATAAATATCAATAGATAATCAAGTAAATTTTCTTAGTAGAAAATCAAGATGTAACATCCTCCCCCCTAAAGTTGGTCATCATCCTAATGATACTTATTCAAACACAAGTTTTGAATTAAAAACATTATTCAATATAACACAATAATATAATATGAAACATCAAATCTATATATGCATAATATTTTTAACTTTTATTGATTATTGACACTTTATATCTTGTAGGAACCTGTCAAGTCTCAATCTCTCTGAGTGCATACCTTAAGGGGTGCACCGGGACAGGGGTGGGATGACCATTTATGCTTTATAAGATTATCATTCCTTTTGCCACTTTCCATCCACACTCTAGCCTCTTAAAACTAGTGAACAAAAGCTTATTATTCTTAGTTCTACCTATTCCTATCATTTGATGTCTTATCCCTTATTTTTTGCCTTAACACCCTTTTCACCTATCAATTATGCTAGGTTGACCATGTCGACCTAGCACAGTTTAGGGATTTTTCCTCTCTTTTGGTTTGTTGGCCTCTTGGCTGACCTAGCACAAGCCTAGAGAGTTAGACCCAAAAATGTGCTAAGTCAATCGAGCTGACCTAGCACAGCTGACGTTCTTGAATAATTTTAGGGTAAGATATTATTATATACACAAGGTCAGTTATCACCATTTCATAAGAGATAAAAATCAAGTGAAGAAGTGCCAATGAACATCTGCCTATTGACCATTCTACTTGGAGAATAAATCTTTAGGGTTTAATACTTTCTTTGGGGCTCTGATCTTGTCTTGTGGATAAGTCTTTTGGATGCTTAGATAGGTTATGTAGCCTAGAGCTGATTTATCTTAGTTATCATTACATACCATGACAATCTCTTGTGAAGCACCTTGTCCAAGGGGGAGATTGAGGCTTGATAAATTCATATTCAAAGATAAGTATTCCTAACTTTATTCCTCCTTTGTAAGAGTAGATAGATAATGCATTTGTATTCTTCTCTCCCATGTATTAGGATTTTGTATATATTGACGTGAGTGTATGTATTCTAATACATGTTTAGTTTAGTTGTTTTTTTTTTTTGTTTCTAACACTAACTTTGTGTCACAAGCTTTAGTGTGCACTAGATTAGATTTAATTTTCTTATTATTAGATTAGTGAAATATTAAATCATAGGACTCTTTTAGGGTTGTTATGAAATTTAGTTAGACTATAGGTTTTAGAACCCTATCTCACATGGTGTGTTCTGACAAGTGATCCCCTAATCAGGTCTGATAGATCCTCACATTGGTCATGCTTCCACTTAACAATTATATGCTCCCTAATCAGAAGTGTAGGTGTGCTCTATCCCATCCGATCCAAGATTGATTTATGGACATGATGCATTTTTTATTCCATACAATTTAGAGAACCTGGCATGAATCAAACCCTTTTAGAATTTCTTTCACTTATTTCATTTATATTCATCATTATTTTTATACTATCTTTAATGTGCTAGGTCAACCATGTTGACCTAGTTTTTCTTTGTACACAAGTTTGCAAGAATAGATAACTGGTTAGACTAGCTCAACCCAATATAGGTTTTTAGAACTTGTAAAATTCTATTCAAACAACCAGATCAACTAGCTTGACCCATTGTAAGTTTTCTAGGTTTTTAGATTTTTTTTCAACCTACTAGGTCGACCAAGTTGAACTATTGCATTTTTAGCACTTGTTTAGCAAGTTCTTATATTGCTTGATTGACCAACTCGACCCAGTTTGTAGGTTTTTTCCAGTTTTCTCTAACATCTTAGATCAACAATATTCTCCTTTTCATCTCTAAACTATTCAACTGAGTTTCTATTCCTTTATCTTTCTTTCTTTGTACTTTCCTTTCATAATTTGTAGTCTTCAAAACTACCTCCGTACAATCAACTAGATCAACCCTATGGACCTAGTTTTGTGTTCTGTGTTTTCTAAAATAACTAGGTCAACTCGATCGACCTAGTTCACTTTCAGACTTGGCTTCTATAGTATAGGTTTGACCCTGTTGACCCTATTATGTATGATTGTCCATATAGTTTCTCAACTATGCCTTGTTTCAAAGTTGGAATGAACCATATATGTCAATTACATCTTTTTTCTAGTTTGCATGCTTAATATAGTTCACATAGTCTAATTAGGGGATTTTCAATTAGTCACTTAGTTGTACTATTTATATTCTTTTGCACACATGGCCAAACCACATAAACATCAACAAGTATTTAAACATTTAATTACCTAGGCTAACCTACTTGGATTTCATCACCAAGGGGGAAGCTGACTTGATGCTCTAGTCAAGTATAAAGTGTGGTTAATGGTATATTTTGGCTAAGCACCTATTAGCATTATTTCTATAGTGTTTGAAGTGAGGTGGTAGGCTCCAATACCAAACTTGTATCATTACCTCTACAATCCATTTCAACCTAAACGTACCTAAAACTATCTATAGATTGCCATCTAGTACCTTGCTTATAGCCAATCTCCCTTTACATTTAAAATCATTCTTAATAATTTAATCAACGTTCTAGGTTGACCAAGTAGCTAGCTTTACTTTAAAGTTATTTGCTTGCTATTTGATCAATTATGTGTGCAAAAGCTTGCATTAGCCTGTGTTAGTGCAAGATTTTGCTTTATGTACATCAGTTGGATTAGTCAGCATCAATTCAATTGATTGTTTGTTTCTCTTTCAGTACTTAACACTTTCTTGCATTACTTGTAATTATCTTGCTTTAATTCATATCTTGTTATCAACTTTCTTTTTTTCTTGTCTACTATGCTAGGTCGACCCTATCAACCCTGTATCTTTTTTAGCCCCTGCACACTATGCTAACTTGACCTAGTACTATTTACAACATTTTTACCTCTTCCTACCAATCACTATTCACTGAATTAAGTTGATCTTGTGGACCCTATATAGTTTTATAGTCCCTATTTTTGTATCAGGTCGACCAAGATGACCTAGTACTGTTTAAGTCACTTTTTGATTCTTTGCTTTTTCATCTTGATTATCTTTATTTCATCATGGAATTTATATTTGGTGAGAACATTGAATTTCAATCAATAGACATGATGGAATTCACCAATCCTAATAGGGCCTCCCATAGACAAAGCAAGTTTCCTTTTGTGAATGTTAGTAATGTTCATATTGCAACTTGCACGATGAACTATGGTGCCCCTCCTCATACCCCTTTGTAGTAAAACCCTCCTCTTATCTTAGAGGATTAGCTTGAGTTAGAGTATACTCCTAAAATGCTTTTCTTTATCACGAAATTCCTTCAACATAGAGAGAAGGATCCTTCCACCATCTATAACCTCATGATTAGTTGTCAAGTTGACGAGCCTCATTCTCCTACTCCCACTTTCTCAACTAGATTTGGGGGTGTTTATTTATTTTCTTCTTAACCTCTCCCTTCAATCTTGACTCCTTGTGCCATGACATCTTCTTCTTTAAATTCTTCCACTTCCATACCTAGTATCTCAATTAACATGGTAGGTTCTACATCTAGTGGACCTCTCATAAGATCCACTATTCTTAATCCTTCCACTAGTTTATCATTTTATACCCTAGGCACTCATGATTCTATTGCTTCTTCCTCTCAATCATTTAATAGTCCATATTTTTATTCGCAAGCAAATTTTTCCACTAGTGCCTCAAATTCTCATAGCTCTTCTCAAGATCATATCAATGCTAATAGTGTTACCCAAGCCACTAACACTAACACAAACACCAATACTGCTTCTTATAATAACACTAATCAAACTCATCGACTATTATTGTAAAATATCAATCAAATGAACACATTTCAAGCTCACAATATGAATCAAATGATGTGAATGAAAAACCACCTTCTTAATCTTCAATCCAATCCTCAACCAATGACTTGGGGCACACATAACCAAAATTTTCATCCTCCCCCTCTTCAATATTCTCAAGCTAATCTCATTCCTCAACCTCCAGTAGTCAAAAAAGTCATCAATCATTTATAAAATGAACCTCTTACCACCCAAATTTCTAACATTGACATTGGAGGTATAACATATATAATTTCCTATAATGGATCAACCAATCCTACCCATTACCTCAAGACATTTGGAAATATTTACAAGGATTGGGTCAAGTTAAATACCTTTTCCACTACCAAAATCTTAGCCAAAACCCTCATGAGTGATGCCTTGGATTGGTATAATCAACTTAGAACACAATCTATCACCAATGACTTTAGTTCTAGAATATCAAACTAGTGATCTTTCATAGAACACTTTGGCCCATTTCATCAATTGCAAATAAAATGAAAATGAAATTGTCCAAACCTTTGTTAAGACATGGAAGACTTTGTCAAATAAATGTGAACATAACATGATAGATGACAATCTCTTTAATCTCTTTACAAATGCCTTATTTCCTAGATTATAATATTGAGTCCATACCCTGTTTTCACTTACCTTGGAGGAAGCTATCAATCAATTTGAAACACAAGATTTCCTCAAGTGTCAATATGAGCCATCCCAACCTTATATGAGCCCTTGCCTATTAGTAAAGAATAAAAATTGAAATATTACCAATGATGGTGTTACCAATTAATATGACACCATTCACAATGTTCAAGTTGTCATTCTTACCCCTTCTTCGGAATCAACTCCTTATCAACAATACACTAATCCTCATTTCTCAAAAAACAATATTAATGTCCATAAGCCTTTATCCTTGGTTGAATTGCTTAAACATCTACCCATGCCTCTTCCATAACATTTTGACCCTACTTGACCTATGAAATCATGGTATGACCCTAATAAGTTTTGTTGGTTTAATGCTAGCTGGGGTCACTCTCACAAGACTTGTGGACAACTCCATAATTTATCCATGGACTTTCTTCTTGGCCCAAATTTAGATGATGACTCCATTATCCATAAGCATCAACAAGCCTATGAGATTGCTTTCAAAGACTATAAATCACATGATAAAACTCAAGCCTTAAATTAACCAAACACTCATTTAGCTATCTATACATATCCCTTGCCTAATCATTCACCAATCTAAGAAGGTCAAGACAAGCCCACTTCTTCCACCAATAATGTAGAAAGTCTTGTTGAACCAAATTACAAATAGAATGTGGATAGCATGACCAATATGTGAAGAGTAGTGGATTTCATTGATTCGTAGCTTATCTATACTCTTCTTTCCCATAAGACATATCGTTTTATCCAAGATTCTTCTTCAACTCATTTAAATGAGTTGGGGTAAGAAGATCTTATTTTTTTTGATGATCCGATTTATGATTTTCCCTTGGATGACATATCCAATACTATTTCCACTTCTCTCCCATCATCTTCTAAAACTAATAACAACCTAATTTATACTAACACTTCTTCCCAACTTCAAGATCAATCTAAACCAATTATTTTTTCATCACCAAATGATTTACAACCTTCTTCTCAACCTTCTCATTCTTATCAACATAAATTTTAATTCTCTTCAGATCCACCTTCCAAAGACCTTCTTAATCATTATGCACCTATATCTAACAATATCCTTATGGGTTATGATGAGTGGGATCCCATTACAAAACTTACTAATCTTCCATCCTAGATACCTTTTATTGAACTCATGAAGACATATCCTCATCCTATAAACTGCCTCATGCAACTCTTATTCAAGATGAATATTCCTCACCCTCTTCTAGCAAGATGGGAGGCTACTTTATCTAGACTCGAGGATAGTATCTTAAAACAATGTGAAGAGATGTCCATCAACATAGATGAAACTATAAACACTTCTCTTTCTTTATGATTTCCTATCACGTCTATGATTCTAGATGAGATTATTCTTCATGTAAATTATCCTCCATTATTTATTAGCATCTAAATTAGTGATATCCAGGTTAAGCTAGCCTTGATTGATGAGGGTTATAAAACCTATGTCACTTCCCTTGATTTCATTAATACTCTTGAATGTAATCTCAAGTCTACACATAGTACATGTCAAAGATATGATAGAAGTAAAATGCCTCCCTTAGGGTGGGTATGGCTTCTTATTACCATCCCACCTATTACAATTCATGTGAAGGTGATGATATTCAAATTTATCCTTTCATATAACATCTTGCTTGGTAGGTTGTGGACTCATCGTATGCAAGCCATCACATCTTCTACTTGCCAATGTATAAAATTTCCTCACAATGGAGCCATTTACAAGATTCAAGGAGACACTAATCCTTGGAATTTTAACAATTTCAAGATCATGGTGTCTTCAAGATTCCTACTCTTGAACCTTTGCCTAGTGTTCTATTCCATGAGTCGTAGCATATTAACTTTCTTGTCAACTCAACCAAAGGTTACAATGGGCATCTTGAGCTCATTGGTAACATTACTCCTAACCTTTTAGACTTCGATGATGATGAGCTTGACGAGATTAACTTAAAGATCAAAAATTTTAATCTCTCGCCTCATCTCATCTTGTAGCTCCATGTTTCCTAGTAGCCTCATTCTCACCATCGTCTTTGTGATGACATTCTCGTCATCTTAACTAAGACTAGGAACTCTATTTACCAAGCTTGTTTCGATGACAAGGTCATTTCAACCTATGTCATCGATCTTCATACTCTAGATTATGATGATGGATATTATTTAGATGATCCTCTTTTAGGTGACCTTATCTAGGCCTATGATGCCAAGACTATTCATTACCACTCTTCTTTACTTGAGTTTTTTCGTACATCTCATCGTTCTCTTTCATTTATAGTTCCTGGTTCTTGCATTTTTCCTCTTTTTCATAGGGTGGAGATGGTGACAATACCTCCAATTTTTGAAGATCAACTTAGGACCATGCTCTTGGATCGTGTTATGACTAAAAATTATCATTTTTCCACACCTAGGGTAGTCCTCCTTAGACCTTCTATAAATCCCTCCCCTCCTTCAGTAGGGCTAGCTATAATTAAGCATGTTCCTTTTTCCACTCTAGTTGAACTTGTTTCCTCTCCTACTATTGTTGAACCTCTTCCTACTTGTCATCCTAGTGCTCCTCTTATTGAGTCTAGTTCCATTCTTTCCCCATCATGACTCTCCCTTGATGATGGTTTGCTTTTGTTGCCTAAGATGGCTCCTTTGCCCACTAAATGGGTTAATGAGTCCTCTTCAGCTTATTTCACTCATATTTCACCTTCTTTCATGAGTGCTCCTAAAAACACTCACAAGTGTATATGTTGCTTCCATTGGATAGATAATCACTCTTCTACCCATTATCATAAGTTTTGATAATACTTTGATACCTTGCATCCTTCTTTCCCATTATCAGACAAAGCCATACCTCCCCCAAAGGTAATTCTTGAATATTTACCTAATTTTGGTGAGGTATATTATATATGGCACCTATATGGCTTACATCACATTAATCATTACCACATTCTTTAAAAACATCTTAAGGATCACCTCGTATATGTCCTTGGACATTCCACCATTCCTCCCATAGGTCATTCTCATAATAAGGCTTCTCCTTCTTCTCCCATGGCTCTACCTCAAGTGGTTTCATCACCTCTTATGGTCCCTTCACCACCTTATGTACCTCCACCTATGATTCCTTTACCTATGGACCTTCCCTCACCTTTGGATCCTTATCCACTCATGAATCCTTCACCTATGGATCATTCTCCACCTGTGATTCCTGCTTCTCTTATAGATCTTATTTCTATGCATTCTCCTAACCAACCTTTGCCTAACTTTCTTCCTCTACACAATCCTTTGAGCATTCCTACTTTTTCAGTTGGGGAGATCAAAAAAAAGTATTTACCCAGTATTCACTAAAGATTGATGAGACCTTAGCAATAGTTTTATTACAACTTCATTGAGACTTATCTGATCTATTGGATAATGTGTATGGATAGATTTACAAGTATTTATGAGCACATGCATGGTGATTTATCATTTATCTTTGGATTGGATGTGTGCTCCAATCTTATTAACATTTGATTATATCATTTGACACTGTCAAATTCTTTCTTGTCTTATATCATGTTTTCTCTTTTTTGTTGTAATATAGTTAGCTTATGTTGTCATTTTACATTTTGCATATGATTATCTTTTCATTATCATTACTTTCTTTTCATTTAGAGTTTTTCTCAAAAATATTCCCTTGTATCTTCATAATTGTTTATTTTCTTATCTTTAATTTTCACAGATAGTTGTCATGGTGACTTGGTTATATTTACCCTCTTCTCGTTGATTACTATATCCTATTACCATGTGATTAGTTCATAAGAAAAATTTACCATTACTATTTATTCTCACTGGTCCTCCTTTGGACCTCCTTTTTCTTTTCTTCATTTTCCACAAATTAAGCATATATACAGTTGAGACTTGAGATCACATGTCAATTCATTGTCAAGCCTAAGTGTTCTAGTTAGTCTTTTGTCTTGGGATACTTAGTTTCTTGTAGCCTTAGCTTACATTTCATTCATGTGTATCACTATATATCTCATGATTGGTCATTCCAAATATGTATGGAGGAGGAATATTAAAAATCCTTCAAAAGAAAGTTAAAATCCAAATCATTTAAACAAAAGGTAATGATATCAAAAAGCAAAAATATTGAATATTTTTAAAAGTCTATTCACACTAAAAGACATGATTCAAAGCACATATCCTTCTTCTAGTCAAAGCTCAAACTCCACATTTGGCCTCACAGTAGAGCCAAGGTCCTTTGGGGTGTGGTAGGCCAGTAGATTAAAAGAGGAGAATTTATAAAAAAATTAGTGCTACCTACTTTTTCATGTGCGTACCCAATCTTCATAGTAGATTGATAGCTCTGTAAGTGGTCTTGAGGAGTGGGGAACATGTTGTGGGAAGGTAGGTCCATTTTAATTTTCCTTGTACCAATCGACCATCATGAGTTGATCTTAGTATCACACTTATTTGCCTACAAAGTTTTGTGTCTATAGCAAGCGAGTTTCTTTTGTACATAGATGACCACTAGTTAGTAAGTATCTTTTCATGTCCTTAGTATGCCTCTTGCCTCCTAAGATATTCTCATAAGATGCCTAAGTATTGCTTCTTAAACTCCTTTTTCATTCCTTTTCCTTCAAATTTCATCTTGGGAAATATTTTTTTGCTTACTGATCACTCCCCTTGGGATTTCATTTGTGAGTTACTTTGTAAGACCATGGGTAGGACCTGACATCCCTCACAAATTACCATCTTTTCCATCTTATTACCCTCATCCTTTATTTACCATTACTTATCCTTCTACTTACCAATCTTGATTTGGTACCCCTTGGGTTTTTATTTTGCAAGTTGTAGTGTAAGATCGTGGATAGGACCCGGCCCTCCTCACAAAATTTTCTAATAAATCAAAGTCACCATCCAAAATTACATGTGTAAAATATGAGATAAGATTTGATTGATTATGAGGTTACATATCATTGACATGCTTCCCATCTTGATATTTAGTATGTTTTATGCTTACTTCATTTTTCTTTTGCCTTTTATCTTCTTATTTTTTAAGTGCATGTAAGATTACAACTATTTCTTGAATTTCTCATAGTTCCCAACTCAAATTAGTATGATAAATTTAAGACCAAAATTTTGAAAATTTTGATTTTCTTTTATACTTCCCATAGTGATATAGTATAATTGATTGACTTAATTTTGATTTGTTTTTATTACCATTTGCATCGTTTTACATACCTTCCATTTTATTACATTGTTTGTCATACTTCTCAATGTGATATTTAGTATGATTTTACTTTTTTAAATTTGGTACAAAAATATTTTACATTGGTTTAAAAACAAATCCCCTTTTACCATCTTGTTTTCCATTTTATTGGATTTCTATACTTAGTCATTTTTTGTTATTACACATTTCCCAACTTGAACTAGTGTGTAGTGCATTTTTGATTGATTATATTTTTCCAAGTCTTTTTTTGCCTATATCTTTTTAACCATGCATGTATACTCCATAATGCTAGAAAATAAACCACACCACATATATTTCCTATAGCATATACAACAAAGCTAAATACATGTGCTAGAAAGAAATATATCCAAAAGCATCCACAAACAAAACCATCATAAAGACAACATACATAACCAACACCAATAAGCCAAAATGATATATCATTTATATATACCATGAGTTTGATATAACATATACAACCATATATAAAGCCTCAACACTAGGGCTAGGCTCTATCCTATCTATCTCGTGGCCTAGCCATGTTGCTTATTGAGGCCTCGATCTGACTCCTTCAAATAGTACAATGTAAGGAGGTAGTCCAAGATCTCAATCCCTCTACCTATCTCTCCAGGCATGTTATTTACACTTGTTTCTACACCAACTCATCTTAAGTTGAGGTATGTGCCTATGTTATTTGAGTTTGCATCACTATATATGTAGACGTCATTTATGTCACTATCTCCAGATGTGCAACTCTCTCATCTACCAAGGCCTATCAGGCTTATCTCTCGCCTATACCCATCTTTATTGGTGGCTACATCCTCTCCCTCTATACCTATATCTATCTCACTACCTCACTAGCTAATTTGAACTAGCTTGCCTAAGCTGTGGTAGATGGTACACTCAGATCCTCCAATGTCATGGGGTTGTATGGCTATATAGTCTCATCTAGGATGTCATGGAGTGCTCCCCTCACTAGGGACCTCCATCTTCCTTCTCATCCTTAGGTATGCCTGTAAAATCACACCAGATGGATATTAGATCATTATCATATCTCATAATATCTATCTATATCTCTCTACTATGAAATAAAAACTTAAGAAATAATTCAACCATCTTCATACCTATCTGTGTCTCAGCTCCTATGATATTGTCCTCTACATGATCTCCTAACACAATCTCTTTGTCTGTGCAGTCTCCTAGTACCTCCTCAGTAGGTCACCTCCTTAGCTTGAACCTAGATGTCATGGCTCGTTTCCATCTCAGCCTCTGTCTAAGTGGTCTCTCTATCATCTCCTCTGGCTCATCTATGGGGTTATTTGGGATGTCTATATACTTTCAAAATTTTAATTTTCAATCACTCTCTCCAATTACAACATAGGCAATTCAAGTGTTATCATTAATGTAGGATTTGTTCCATTTAACAACTAAAAAGGAGACATCCCAATGGATTTATTAGGAGTGATATAATTTTCCCATAATCTATCATACAAGTTATTATGCCATTTTATTTTGTTTTCATCTATGAGCTTATGAATGATAGTAACAAGGTTTTTGTTGCTAGATTATGTTTGACCATTTCCTTATGGATAGTAGTTGGAGGAATGATATAGGGAGATACCATAACCATAAAAAAAAAACCAAATTAGTTGAATAAAAACTGGATGCATTATCAATCACAATCTTTTGAGGAATACCATACCTTACCTGAATGTTCTCTTTGATAAAGTTTCAGACTGATTTTAAAGTTATTTGCTTGACTAAAATCACTTTAACCCACTTCATTGAATAATTTGTTGCTATGAAAACATGTGTATGTCATGCATTTGAATGAGGATTAAATTTCTAATAAAATTCAAACCCCATTGTTGGAAGGATTCTTCAATTACAACTAGCTTAAGCAAAAAAAGCTACTAGTTTTGGCCTATTAACAAATTGTATAAGGCATCTTTGAATAAGGACATCCAATAATAATGAGCTCTTAGAATTTTGTTTGTTGTTACTGATGTATCAAAATGACCATCATATGCCTGGTCATGAAAATATTCAAGAATCTTCTTTTAATTTTTTTTATCCATGCATCTTAGAAAGAAGCCATCAATATTCTTTTTAAACAAAGTATCATCCCAAATAATAGACTTACTTTCAACATAATTGTTCTTCATTGTTTAGCATCCAGATGTGGATGATATTACATATATGTTAGGAAATATGTAATGTCTAAATACCACTCATATATAGAGTCAATGAATAATACCAATTTCAAGTTATCTGGCTCATGATCATCTTTACATGTTGGAGAAAGAATTGCCTAGATATCAATATGTTCTACCAGGGGATGACATAATCCTTTTCCTCATACTATCTTAGTAGGCATGATTTTTAGATCATAATATTGAGCTCTCAAAATCTAATTACCTTTATTCGAGATAACTTATTTTTGGGTCAAAATTGATTTCACAGTTATATTAGGCACCATTACAATGGAGTGAGAATTTAGAATATAATACTTGAACTATTTGACCACTTTGACCACTGAACGTGCATGTTTTTCAACAAAAGGGTATTTGAGTTCATAGTATTTAGATCACAACTCATTAAAGCAATCAGTGAATCGATCCCTTCAACATTCTTCTGAATCAAAACATCTGAAAGAGTGTGATCAGAAGAATAACAATATATGATGAAATATTTTTTGAAATTGGGACATACCAAAGTGGGTGTGTGAGCGATTGCAGTCTTTATCTTTTCAAAAGCATAATACACATCATTGATTCATTTTAAATAAAGTTTACCTCTCATCATATCATCAATATGCCTTAAGAGTTCTGCAAAGTCACAAATGAACATTCTCAAGAAGTTTACTTTACCAAAGAAAGAATGAACTCTAGGCTTACTAGTTGGTAAAGATAATTTTTAAATCACTTCAACTCTTTTAGGATTAATATTTATTATTTATTTTGAAAAAATATACCCAATAAACTTACCTCCATTTACTTCAAAGACTATTTTTTTTAGATTTAAGGAAATACGATGAAGATAACATTTTTAAAACACTTGTTCTAACTGCTCGTAATGGTCTTGTCTCTTCTTTGAGAAAACTATCAAATCATCTAGATAGACTACAATTATTTTTTTCTTTATATCATTGAAGGTGAGATTCATTGATTTTTTAAACATTTTTCCCAAATTGATTAGGTTGAAAGGCATTTTATAATACATAAATTTACCTCATGGATTAGTGATGGTAGTTTTGTGTTGATCTTCTTTGGCTACCTCTATCTGATTATATCTTAAAAAATCATCCAACATAGAAACTATCTCATAAATTGTGACTATTTGAATCACCTAATCCATAATAGGCAATGGATACATATCCTTTAGAGAAGCTTGATTTAGATTTCAAAAATCCACACATATTCTAATTTCTCCATTTTTCTTACAAACTGACATGATAATCGTAACCTAGGTTAAATGATGAATGGGAAAAATGAACCATGCATTCAACATTTTTTTATAACCTCCTAGAAAATAACCCCATATATCTTTGGATTATACTCCATTTTATTTTATTTTGAAAGGTTTTACGTTAGATTTGAGAGGCAATATGTGTTATTTCTCTCTTGGCCAAAAATATTTGAGATCGGCATTAGAATAAGAAAGAATATCAATGTACTATAGAAGAAGTGAAATAAGATTTATTTTCTCTTTGAGTGAATAACACTTGCCAATATTGACTAACTTTGGTTATTATTTAGATCAAATGTTCACTTTTTCATAGTCATCTGATTTGAGAGAGTCTTTCTGCATTTTTGTTTTAATAAACCTATCATGTTTATCAAAAGTCTCTTCTAGTTAGAATAAACCTTTAGTAATTTTCTTACCTTTAAGTTTAATCACCCCCTTTTCATTTTATTTTTTTAAACAATTCCCTTTTTCTCAGTTTCCACTGAAGATTCCTTATATGCCGAATCACTCCCTTCAAAGAATAAATTTATGAATATGTCTGCTTTTTCAAAAAAAATGATAATCTGTTGACCATTGTTGAAAACCTACCAATTTTGGGAATTACCTAGCACACTAGGTATCTACACCAATTCAATAGTGTATGTGTCTTTTCCAATATCAGAGTGAGTAATTAATAGTGAATAAGATACTTCAAGTGTCTCATCATTTGAGTTATTTTCTTCAGGAACAATCGTAATAGAGAAAGCTTCAAAATCTCCAATGTTATCCCATACCTTTTTTAGATAATGCTTCAGATGATCATTCTTCACTTGATATTGGACTTTGATCTATGTCACAACTAACTTTACATCTCTATATGCTTTAAAATTCATGATTCCCATTTCTTCAACAACCTGTAAGTGAAGGAGTAAAGCTTTGTATTCGGTAATATTTTTTATACATTTTGTAAACACAAAATATTTTTATAATTTATCATATACTAACACTTTATCTCTTATAGAAACCTATCAAGTTTTAATCTCTATAAGTGCACACCTTAAAGGGTGCATTGTGAAAGGGGTGGGTAAAGCTTTGGTGATTCACAAGATTGTTTGTTCCTATACCATTACCTAGAACCATTACAAGTTACTTTTATCTAACTCCTTAAGTAATTAAAACCCATTCATCCACTACTCTAGGCAATTCACCTTCCAAAATATCCCCTAACTATGCAAACACCCTTCTTATTCATTTTCCTACTATGTTGGCTAGGTCAATCTTGTTAGGGATTGAGTGCATGTTATAGAACCATGTCATTCTGACTGACCTAGTCAGAGACCTAACGACTATATTTCCCACCTAGCAATATCGAGTCATTTGATCTTGTCATCTAAATTCTTGGGAAGGCATAGGGTCAATCCTTAGCTATAAGTACCACATTCACTTTAATCCAATAGAGATTACCATTCATTTTCACATTATTAAAGCTCACAATTCTATTATTTATACACTTGAGGAGTAATTGCTTAGGGTTTTACCTTGGAAGGAAAGAAACATGTCTTGTGGGAAATTCTTAGATGCAAAGTAAGATTATTTTAGCCTATAGTTGATTTCTATAGTGTGATCCTTACAAAGCCACAACAACCTCTTGCAAAGAACCATTGGCTAAGGGAGAAATTGAGGCATGATAGGTTCATTCACAATAAGTATTCCTAACTTTTAGTCTTTCATTTGGTAGATAGATATTATACAAAGTAATAGGATGAGGTTTTTACTCCTTGCTTAGTTTACCTCTACATTGACATGAGTAGAGTTCTCTTTACGTGTGTTGTTTTATTTGTTTAACTATCCCCCTTTGTTTCATAAGCTTTAATGATCACAATATTAGATTTATTTTATGTATTATAGGCCTAGCTAGGGCTATTGCATATTATCATTTGCCTAGAGGTTGTAGAACCCTCTCCTTTGGTCTTATGTAGTAAGAGATCCCTTGGTTAGGTTTAGCAGATTCAAATTAGTCATATCTTGATATAAATAGTTATGGAATTAGTTGTTCTGGTATGATTACCTTCTTTGAGCTTGGAATCTACTAAGTAAGATAAGTTACAGATCCATCTTAATGTGTTGCATACATTCTAGTGAACCCTACGTGAATCTAACCCTTACATTTTCAATTTTTTAGTCACAATCAACTATATCAAGTTGGTTTATCAAGTTTCATTTTCTCAATATAGGTTTCTTTCTCAACTAACTAGATCGAGTTGGTCAATCTAGTCTTTTTTTTGTTTACATATCTAGGATTTACAACCAACTAGATCATGTTGGTTGATCTAGTTTATCCTTGTGCTTGCAGGGTTTCATTTCAATAAACAATATCAAGTTGGTTAACCTTGTCTTATTTTACTATTTTCTAAATTTTTCTCAATACAGGTTTCTTCCTTAGCTAACTAGATCGAGTTGGTTGATCTAGTCTTTTTTTTTATTACACGTCTAGGATCTACAACCAACTAGATCATGTTGGTTGATCTAGTTTGTCCTTGTGCTTTCAGGGTTTCATTTCAATAAACAAGATCAATTTGGTTAACCTAGTCTTATTTTACTATTTTCTAAATTTTTACTTATAGTTAACTAGATTGAGTTGGTCGATCTTGTTTTGTTTAACAATTTTTTATTTTTCAGTAAACTAGATTGAGTTGGTCGATCTTATTTTATTTTATTATTTTTTAATTTTTAGCTTTTTATAGACTAAATCAACCTAGTTTTGATTATGTTTAAGCACATTATGTTGAATATTTTTGCCTTTATAGTATCAAATCTTTCCTAGATAACCCACTCAACAAAACTTCAACACTCAATAATACAATTAAATTGAACTGGTCGATCTTGTTTGATTTTCTAGGTTTACTCTTACCAACTTGGTAATTCAATTTTCTCAATTATCTTAATTTTTCATTTTTGTTTCTCAGTAAAATTAATCAGTGCTTCAAATTCCCATTTTAATTTTGTTAGTTTCTCAATTATGTTCAAACAGTATCACACAATCAACTAGATCAAGCTAGTCGATCTAGTTTGTTTTGGCCTTTTTTATTTTCTCCAAAATTCTACGAGATTGAGCTAGTTATTCTTGTTTATTTTGGATTTTTTTTCAAACTGCTATTTTTCTTCCAAGAATTCAACTAGATCAACCTGGCCAACTCTGTAGGACATGACCAACCTATCATAATTTCATATTATTATTTTTCTTCTTATAAATCAGCGAGTTCAACTTGGTCGATTTTGTAGGTCTTGGTTGACTTAGTTTTGTAGGTAGCTAACCTAGTTTGTTTTACCTTTATTTTTAGACACAATTTAGTAGGTGTTCAACCTAGTTTGTTTTGCCTTTATTTTTAGACATAATTCAGTAGGCATCTAACTTAGTTTTGTAGGTGGTCAACCTATTTCAATAACCTAATAAATTCATAATTACGTCTTTTTTCATCTTCCAATAAGTCAAGAACATTGTATATTAAAGGATTTAGATCAAAACATCATTTATATTATCACTTCAAATGAAAATCAAAATTCCTTCCTAACCCCAAACCAATTATTGCATGTGTAACCTAAATTTTACATCCTCAAGGCAACCACAATGTAATCTAGTTGAGGTTATGCATCTTAATCCTCCTTATAATACCAATGTTTGGAATCCTCCACCCAACAATTCTTCCTCTACTACCAATATAGGGAATCATAATCCACCTAACATTCCACGTCTTACCACCAATAATCATACTCCTTACATTGATATAACTCAAATTCTTGCTCAAATGGTTCAACAAATGAATGTTATGCAAAAAATTAACAATTCTGAAATGATTCAAATGTAATCTCATATATTATAAATGACTATTCAACCACCTCAAGTCATCATGACTCAACCAAATCAGAATTTTGTCCCCCCTCCTCTTAGAGATGCCAATGGGAGTATCATCCTCAACCTCCAATACATAACAAAATTATTCAACATCTTCAAAATGAACCTTTAGTTCTATTCATTGCATCTATAGAGAGTAAAAACATTTTTCTAACTATCACATATGATGGGGCCAAAGATCATGTTGTCTTTCTTAAAATATTTGGCAATATCTATAAAGAATGGGCCCAAACTAACACTTTTTCTACCACCAAGCACCTATCCAAAACCTTTGTTGTTGATGCACTTGAATGGTACAATCAACTTCCTAGACATTCCATTACACAACTAGAGGATTTAGTCAATGCTCTAGTGAAGGAATTCCAACATAATGACCTCCCTAAAAATTACCTTAGGCATTTCGTCAATGCCAAGCAACGTCCTAATGAATCTGCTCACACTTTCATCAAATGACGGAAGTCTCTAGCACACAAATTAGACCATAACATGAGAGATGATTACATTTAAAAACTATTTTTTACCACTCTTAAAGCTATTCTTCAATACAAAGTTCAAATATTTTCCCCTAAAACTCTATAAGAATCCCTAGACCCAGCAAAAAGGCAAGACTTTCTTATGATTCAATTTGAATCACCTCAATAAACTATTAAGGAATCCTTCCAATCATTTTCTCATAACATTAATTAATTTAAGCCTTTCCAACCTCAAAATGGATCATCGAATTCAACCAATTTTGACCCAACCCACTATCCCTTGAGTCTATAAGCACTTAAGAAGAAATTACCCCCCTTTAAACTGACAAAATTTGATCCTTCTAAACCTTCTCCAAAATGGTATAATCTTACTAAGTTTTATTGGTAGCATGCTACAATAGGTCCTTCTCATGAGACTTTTTGTGATCTTTACTAATTTCTTTTTGTTTCCTTGTTTGGTCCACATTTCAATCTTGATACTTTTACACAACAACATTATCAAAACTATCTTCAAACCTCTCAATCCCAATCTAAAGAATCACATTAACATCAACATCACTTACCTAATGATCAACAAGAATTAACCCATACCTCCACCTCATCCACTAATTTTGTCCAAACCACACTTGATCCTTCTTCCTACACCAATAATCAAATGATAACTAACATGAACAACATCAAATGGGTGGTTTCATTTGTCAAACCTCAACCCCTTAGGTCATATGAACCCAAAGAGCACCTAGTTCAAATGCCTACTCCAAAGTGCATCATAAATGGTCTTCCTTTACCTTATAGACCCCTTCAGACCTCTCTTACATGTCTAATGTCAAATTCAACATCCTTAAAATGCAACATATCAACACATTTCCCTATATCCAACTACATCAGAAAACCCAATGAAGTTCATTCAAATGGTTCAATTTTACCTCATTTTATACCACATGTTGGGGAATCTTATGATGCCCTTCCACATGTCATTTTAGACTTTGGGGCATATTGTGATTCCCATTCCTACATCATAATACCCTTTGGGGTATTGTACAATTCCCACTCTTCTTCCATATTATAAATTGCATAAAAACAAACAAGTTCAACTTTAAGAAACCTTTCAAGACACATAGGCTTATATTTCACATGCTCATCTTTGATATAGACGTTATCATAGAGTTTTCTCATTATTTTTATTGCTTATTTCTTTGTTTTTGTGTGTTTTATTTCATTTAGCTTCATTTTCCTTACACCATTGCTTCCTTTGGGTTCTTTAGTTTTATTTCACTATACTAGCACCATTGTTTCTTTTAGATTCTTTGGTTTTATTTCATTCTTATTTCATCTTTTGTTTCCTTTGTGGTTCCTAGGTAGCACCTTTGGTTTGTTAATAATTTTCATTTTATCACATTTATGTAATTCTTTTCCTTAATCTCTTTATGATTATTCAACCCTTATTTTCCCCCTTTCTTGGGATTCTCATTTAATTTCCCCTAATTTTAGGATGACTACTACTTTCATTGGTGTTTGTGTTAGATCCCTTATTGGTTAGTATGGCTTCCCTAGTGACATGAATCTCATATCATAGCCTTCTCCCTTCCAGAGCACTATTTTATCTTCTTATGATCATCTATGAGCATATTCATCATTATATCACTTATTACATGGATAGATATCTCACAATCCCCATATTTCCCTTATTGCCTTTCATTTGAGGCACACAATTAATTTTGAGATTGCATACTTACTTGTGGGAAAGCCTACGAGTCTTTAGATACCATGGTCTTTAGGTCTTTTTCTCTAGTGACCAAATGTAAGATCTCTTATATTCATCACCTATTTCACTCATCATTGGTTCTCTGAATCCATATGGAGGAATAGAAAAATAAAAAAGAGTTAAAATCCAAATCATAAAATAAACAAATGACAATGATCAAAAGGCAAAAATAATCTTAAAATTTAGCTCACACCAAAAGATGCGATATTTATTTGGCATATCTCCTATCTTATTCGAAGCTCAAACTCCACAGTTGGCCTCCTAATAGAGCCAAGATCCATTGGGGTGTGGTAGGCTAGTAGACTAGAGTAGGAAGTCTAATTATATCATATATTTATAGTTACACCTACTTTCTCACACAAGTACCCAATCTTTGGAGTAGATTGATGGATCTGTAAGGGGTCCTAAGGAATGAGGAATATGTTGTGGGAAGGTAGGATCCATTTTTATTGTCATGCATATAGTCTTAATCAGATGACCTATGTACTTCATTTGTTATCCCAATCTTTGTGTTCATTAGTCAGACTATTTTAAGTCCTTGATGTTGGTGGATTATAATCTTAATCACTTGGCTAGTGTGTCTCATTCCTACTAAGTATGTTCACATCACCCATGTGGTACCTCATGTTCCTTATTTACATCATATTTTCCTATTATCTCCTTATTGGATATTGATTTTAGTTGATCACATACTTGATCACATGTATCTTATTATGCCTTTTGGCTTCTAGTTTGTGAGTTGTATTGTAATACCTTAGATAAGATAAGGTTTTCCTCACAAACATCCCTTACACCATTTAATTTCCACACCATCTCATTTTCATACTAGTCATGTCATTAGGTGCTTGTGCTTATTGGAAGTAGCTACTGAGATGGGGGGTGAATCAGTATACAACAATACACATTCAATTCCAAAACCATTCCATCATTCATCAACTTTATTTAGCAACATAAACATGAAATCACATACATCCAAAGCATGAACAAGAGCATACATCATATGAACACAACATCTACATGGGAATCCCACTTGGGGGATAAAACCCACTGAACCTTGTAAGATGGACTACAATCCTATAATGAAAATATCTAATTAATACCAATTGTAACTAATCAAAGAACTACCATACCTTATTTTAGTGAGATTGCAATCCCATAAGGAGCTACTACACCTATCTAACTGAGCTACCATAAAAACTAGACCTTTAGCAAGTTTCAGCTTACAAGGAGGCTATAACCCCTAGATGTTGAGATGCCACAACAATACGTATGAACACATCCACCTTTTAACTAATGTCTTCAACACTTGATGATGGACCTATGATTATCACTCGTCACCTTCTTTCACACTCAATCTAAAAGAGCACTATTATACCAATAGAATTATGACCTACAGGTCATAAAAATAGTCCTCAATTTGTTCTACTCTTCAAATCATCCACTATGCACACATATCCTTCATCTTGCCTTTGCTCACCATACCCACTTTCTCAAACATCCTCTTGAGCATACTCATTCATTCTGCCTCTTATAGGCTTATTAGGTCTAAAGACCTATGTGATCACCTTCAACACCTTGTTCAGACTAGCATGTTTGATCCTCTTCACTCTCAGCTAGTTATCAATGACCTATAACTTATCTTTCAAAGGTTATCTCCTTCACTTGGCTCCACATATGCACTTCATCATTCAAGTCTAAAAACCAACACATTTGGTTTCACTATTTATAGATATTTCATGATTATCACCATCTTGGTTGACCAATAGACCTACCTTTAACCTTAAGTCTTCTCTCACATTAATACATGGCTCAGAACAATCCACAAAATTCAGCCATAGTATCCATGGATCACCCTTGAGCAGCTACACCTTTCAATTAGGCCCTATTAGCCCTTATAGGTCTCATGGAGACCTATTTACTCCATTAGCACAACAACAAGCAATATAGAAACTTACGACCACTTCAAAAAGCATAGGTCCATTCCTAATGACCTATTTCTCACTTCTATATGGGTATATGCCACTTGGAGTACCAACTCCTCACTTGAACCTACCAATTGTTAGGGTGTGGAGCTAAAAACTTCACCAAGGAGCATTCATTATCAGGTTCAAGTTTACACAGACACCGGCGTCAGTCAGGAGCGACCGACGTTGGTCACAGGCAGTTGTAGAGACATCGACGTCGACAGAGGGTCGACCGACGACGGTCACAGACAAGCAGCAGGAACCGACGTCAGTTACCTGCGTGTCCAGAAAGCTATTTCCGTGGACAGAAGCGAGTGTTTGCATGATAAGTTTGAGTTGAAGTCTCAAGCTTGCATCTCTATTATTGGCATTACTATTTTTAGAGCCCTTGTTCAAGTGGCTTAACTGCTTGTTGGGTGTACATGCTCAAGTCTCCTAATTCTATATGTAGAATTAGATCTTCCTAGCTCATAGTAGTTTTGTAGTGAATTATTGTAATTCATTGTGTGAGAAGAACAGTACAGAATTGAATCAATCCAGGCTTGTTGGAGTTGATTGTTCTTGAGAGAGAGAGCTCTTGAGGAATAGAGATCTATACATCTAGGAGAGGTGTGGAAGAAAGAAGCTTTCTTCAATTGTATTCCTTTTGTAAAGAGTTTGTTAATACAAGTTTTCAGGGTGTTTTCTTGTATCTCTTGTTCTTGCTATTATCATTCTAATTACTTGTCAATCTGGTTTAATTATGCGTTTATTGTTGTCACAATTGTAATCTATTGTTGGATTGATCCCCCAACAAGTGGTATCAGAGCCTTGGTTACAGGTTTAGAGCTTGATATTTGGTATCAAAGTTCAGGCTCACTAACAGGTGGTTCAGATCTGTGTAATGTGTATTGATTACAGGTTCTCACAGGAGTTTTGTAGGGATTTCTATTTGAGTGGGAGAAGTAATGGCAGATGAAAGTAAATTGAGAATGGAAAAGTTCAATGGCAAAAATTACCAACACTGGAGAATGCAGATAGAGGACTATCTGTATCAGAAAGATCTCTACTTACCATTAGGAGGTATTGCAAAGAAGCCCAAAGACATGGAGGATGAAGAATGGGAAGTTCTTGACAGAAAGGCTCTGGGTTCTATAAGACTGAGTCTAGCATCCACTGTGATATCTAATTTATCACAGGCAAAGTCTACGGTAGAGTTGATGACTACGTTAGCAAATTTGTATGAAAAACCCTCAGCTTCCAATAAGGTATATCTTATGAAGTAGTTATTTAATTTGCATATGAATGAAGGTGGATCTATTTCTACTCATCTGAATGATTTCAATGGAATTGTGAATCAGTTAAGTTCAGTCAATATAGTGTTTGATGATGAAATAAAAGCTCTTTTGATATTATGTTCTTTGCCTGAAAGCTGGCATGGCTTAGTAATGGCAGTAAGTAATACTGCATCTGCATCAAATATTTTGAAAGTAGAGGATGTTGTTAGTGTTATTTTGAATGAGGAAATACGTAGGAAAAGCACAGAAGAGGCATCCGGGAATGCTTTAAGTTTTGAGAGCAGGGGAAGGCAGAAAGAGAAGAGCAAGAAAGGCAGATCAAGATCCAAGTCAAAGGGGAAAGGCAGATCTAAATCCAGGAATGGCAGGAAGCCACAATGCTAGAATTGTGGAAAGATGGGGCACATAAGCAGAGATTGTTGGTCAAAGCCTAAGGAGGACAATCAGCACGAAGGAAAGGAAGAAGCCAAGATTGCAGGTATTGCACAAGATGCTTTAATTTTCTCTCTGCATAATAATATAGAATCTTGGGTATTAGATTCTGGTGCATCTTTTCATGCTACTCCTAACAGGGAATATTTCAGTGACTATATCCATGGAGATTTTGGAATAGTGTATGTAGGGGATGATGAGCCCTGTAAAATAATTGGCAAAGGTAAAGTGCAGCTGAAGATGCAGAATAGCAACACATGGGTGTTGAGAGATGTGATGCATGTTCCTAGCTTGAAGAGAAATTTGATTTCTGTAGGAAAGTTAGGGGATGAGGGTTGTATAGTAACTCTCACAGTAGAATCTTGCAAGGTGACCAAGGGAGCACTTGTTATGGCCAGAGGTAAGAGAGAAGGTACTCTCTATTTGTGTAATTGTGTTACTAAAAAATCTCCTTCTGTATTATCTACTTCAGATGTGGACGCTAAATTGTGGCACTCAAGGCTTGGCCACATGAGTGAGAAGGGGATGTCAATTCTTAAGTCCAAAGGTATGCTTTCAGATTTAAAAGGCATAGATCTAGAGTTTTGTGAGCACTGTGTATTTGGAAAACATAAAAGGGTTAGTTTTCTCAAAATTGGGTCTACTAAGAAGAGGCACAAGTTGGAGCTTGTTCACACAAACGTGTGGGGACCAGCTCAGGCTGCTTCCATTGGAGGATCACAGTACTATGTATCTTTCATAGATGATGCTACAAGGAAGGTATGGATCTATTGTATTAGAAAGAAATCTGATGTATTTGAGACTTTTAAAGTTTGGAAAGCTATGGTTGAGAATGAAACAGGTAAAAGATTAAAGTCCTTAAGATCAGACAATGGCGGTGAGTTCTGCAGTCATAAGTTCAGAGATTATTGTTACATGCATGGAATCCATAGGCAAAGGATGGTTCCAAGGACACCTCAGCAGAATGGTATTGTTGAAAGGATGAATAGGACAATAATGGAGCATGCAAGATGTATGAGATTGCATGCCGGTTTGCCCTTACAGTTTTGGGTACAAGCTGTTGACACTACAATGTACCTGATTAACAGAGGACCCTCTACAGCTCTAGATGGTGGTATTCCAGAAGAGGCATGGACAGGTAAAAAGGTTGATCTCTCATATCTCAAAGTTTTTGGTTGTGAAGCCTTCGTGCATATAGATAAGGAAAATAGAAAGAAGCTTGATGCTAAGTCTATGAGATGCACTTTTATTGGCTATGGCTCAGATGATTTTGGTTACAGATTGTGGAATCTAGAAACTAATAAGGTAATCAGGAGCCGTGATGTTGTTTTCAATGAAAGAGTGATGTATTGTGATCAGCTAAGGAAGTTGAATCAATCTGAGCAGAGCAATGGTAAATTGGATGAGGTGAAAGTCCAAGATGAGCTCGCGGGAAAAAGAAATAATCACTTACAGGAAAACACAGAGACCGACGTCGGCAAGTTAGGAACCGGCATCGGTAGGACAAAAACTGGCATCGACCATACAGAGACCGACGTCAACCGTACAGGTACCGAGGTCAGTCAGGAAGAACTGACGTCGGCCAGTAACAGGTCTGGAGGTGACCGAGGTCGGTCACTGTCAGAGAATTTGGGTGGACAGCGTGTTGTGGACGAGTCTCAGACACCCATCAGGAGGTCAAAAAGGGTGAGCAAGCCTCCAATTAGATATTCTCCTTCTTTATTTTATTTATTGCTAACTGATGGTGGAGAACCAGAGAGTTTTGAAGAAGCAATACAGGTGGAGTCTAAGAGTGAGTGGGAGCGTGGCATGGTTGAGGAGTTGGAGTCCTTAAGAGAAAACCAAACATGGGATTTGGTTGAATTGCCAGCTGGTAAGAGAACACTCAAGAACAGATGGACCTACAGGTTGAAGGAAGGTGAGAATGGACAGATGAGATACAAGGCCAGATTAGTGGTAAAAGGATTTGCACAAAAGCCAGGTATCAACTTTGGTGAGATTTTTTCTCCTGTTGTTAAAATGACTTCAATAAGGGTTGTATTGTCTTTGGTTGCTTTTGAGGATTTGCATCTTGAGCAGCTAGATGTTAAGACAGCGTTTCTTCATGGAGATTTGGATGAGGAAATATATATGGAATAGCCAGAAGGATTCAAGGTCAAGGGTAAGGAGAAGTTTGTGTGCAGGTTGAAGAAAAGCTTGTATGGCCTCAAGCAAGCTCCTAGGCAATGGTACTTAAAATTTGACAGGTTTATGACTGAGCATGGCTACAGTAGGTGTCAATCAGATCATTGCGTGTATTTCAAGAGATTTGATAACGATAGATATATTATTCTATTGTTGTATGTAGATGACATGCTGGTTGCAGGGTCTCACATGCAGGATATATCAGAGCTTAAGGTGAAATTAGCTCAAACGTTTGCTATGAAGGATTTGGGAGCAGCAAAGAAAATCCTTGGCATGAGCATTAAAAGAGACAGGAAAAATCACAGGTTGATATTGTCTCAAGAAGATTATGTGGACAAGGTGTTAAAACAGTTCAATATGCAGGATGCTAAACCGGTAAGTACACCTTTGGCTGGACATTTTAAGTTGAGTAAAGAACAATGTCCTAATTCATATGTTGAGGTAGAGTACATGAGTAAGGTTCCATATTCTTTCGTAGTAGGGAGTTTAATGTATGCAATGGTGTGTACTAGACCGGATATTGCCCAAGCAGTGGGAGTGGTAAGTAAGTATGTGGCCAATCCAGGTAAGGAACATTGGAAAGCAGTTCAGTGGATCCTTAGATATCTGAGAGGAACCAGCAGTAGGCACTTGTGCTATGGAGGTTCAGATACTTCTCTACATGGCTATGTAGATTCAGATATGGCAGGTGATTTTGATGGCAGGAGGAGCACTACAGGTTATGTTTTCACTGTAGGTGGAACGGCGGTTAGCTGGATATCTAAGTTGCAGAAGGTTGTTGCCTTGTCAACTACAGAAGCAGAGTATATTGCAGCCACAGAAGCTAGCAAGGAGATGATATGGATGACACAGTTCATGGATGAGCTTGGTAGGGAGCATGAGAGTTGCAGATTGTATAGTGATAGTCAGAGTGCAATCCATTTGGCTAAGAATTCAGCCTTTCATTCAAGAACAAAGCACATACAGCTAAGGTATCACTTCATACGACAGGTATTGGAAGATGGTGAGTTGAAGCTGGAGAAGATCCATACAGATAGGAATCCTGCTGATATGTTAACCAAGCCGGTTACAAAGGAGAAGTTGAATCTTCATTCAACTTCTATTGGTCTTCATGATTGAGTTAAAGATGGAGGAGCTAGAAGATGTTGCTGTAAAGGTACTGGTGCAGCTGTTTATCTCCAAGTGGGAGATTGTTAGGGTGTGGAGCTAAAAACTTCACCAAAGAGCATTCATTATCAGGTTCAGGTCTACACAGACACCGGCATCGGTCAGGAGCGACTGACGTCGGTCACAGGCAGTTGCAGAGACGCCGACGTCGGTAGAGGGTCGGCCGATGGCGGTCACAGACAAGCAGCAGGAACCGACGTCGGTTACCTGCGTGTCTAGAAAGCTATTTTCGTGGACAGAAGTGAGTGTTTGCATGATAAGTTTGAGTTGAAGTCTCAAGATTGTGTCTCTATTATTGGCATTACTATTTTTAGAGCCCTTGTTCAAGTGGCTTAACTGCTTGTTGGGTGTACATGCTCAAGTCTCCTAATTCTATATGTAGAATTAGATCTTCCTAGCTCATAGTAGTTTTGTAGTGAATTATTGTAATTCATTATGTGAGAAGAACAGTATAGAATTGAATCAATCCAGGCTTGTTGGAGTTGATTGTTCTTGAGAGAGAGAGCTCTTGAGGAATAGAGATCTATTGAGAGATCTATACATCTAGGAGAGGTGTGGAAGAAAGAAGCTTTCTTCAATTGTATTCCTTTTGTAAAGAGTTTGTTAATACAAGTTTTCAGGGTGTTTTCTTGTATCTCTTGTTCTTGCTATTATCATTCTAATTACTTGTCAATCTAGTTTAATTCTGCATTTATTGCTGTCACAATTGTAATCTATTGTTGGATTGATCCCCCAACACCAATTAGGTTACCTCACTCTTCAAGTCTTCAAACACAATCTCAAACTTTTGAAGCAAACACTCAATTTTATCACATAAATACATGAACAATTCATATGGATATAACCTCAAAGATATTTTCAACATCTTCATGTGCCTTAGACACTCCAACATAAACCAACACACCTAAAACTATCTCACTCAAGATGACCACTCAAAGTGGTCATACATAGTCAATCTATTATGACTCTCCACATCTGATCAGGGGAAAAATATGACAAAAAAAGACTTCACATAAGTTTTTGAGACTTATACAAATCTCCATATTCTTTGGACTCATCAATTCTACTTAGAACACCAACTCATTCTTGCAACATGGTCACTTAAATTGCCAATGTATTCAGTGAACATAGACAACTTATTAAGTAATGTTCATACTTAAGATAGATTTATCACACCTCAAAAAACCACATGGATCATCTTCATGTATTTTAAAACACTTTACAATATCTAATTCATCATGATTCATCATAATACCATCTGAACAAGCTCAAACAACCATCTCAGGTCACTTACAGACAATGTCAAATACATAGTCAACTTTGAAGCACAAAATATTTGATTGTATAAATATTCAAATCTTAAAATAAAATTCTTTGGATTAACCATGGATTCTTATACATATTTTATTTTTATACCATTATCAAATTCATCTTGGATTAAAATTTATGGGTAGACTACCACAGACTAGTTTTTCCCTTTATAAAGTTCAAATATTTAAATGTCAACGGTCATAGTTAAACATCAATCACTTTGATATCATCTTGTGTCCTCACTCAAATTATAAAATCATGATCTATAAATATTATTTTAATTATATCTAAATTTAATGATGTTAAACATCGTATAGGGTGACCACTTTGACTTACTACGCTCCATCAATCTCAAACGTATAATCAAATATGAACCATTAGATCCTTATCTTTTATCTATGCTCAGTGTTAAACCTTGATAAATTATTCCAATCTCACTAATTCCTAAAATATTAGAGAAAATTAACATCATTGATCTCTTTTAGAGGTGATCAAACTTTACCTTGTGCAAAATTGACTAAGTATGGGGACCATTGTAATCTGTTTGAGTAGCCAACTTTTAACCTTAATAACTTCCTATGTGCTTAGACACATGATCTAAAATTTGGACCATATGATCACATTTAAAAGAGGAATCCAACCATATATCAAAATTTTCTTGAAACCTTCATATAAGTGAGATATATCACCTTTAAAATGCCTTCTCAAAATCTTCTGTCACAGAGCCAACTATGTTTAGAACTTGCTTATGAGACTAACTTTGCTCTTGCGTAACTTTCATTGAGTTTAGTTGAGTGATCTAAAATTTAGTGAATAATATCTTATAACATATGGGATTCCATCCATATATTAATATACTCATAAAACCTTCAAATGTGTGAGATATGACATCAATAAACTATTTACTTGAATCTATTTGAACATAAAAAACACTATCAAAAGCCCGAGAGCCCAAATTTATACATGCATATATTTTGTCACACTACATAACATGAACTTAAATTTAGAACACTTAAACTAGGGAATAATGTGAGAAAAACCATATAACCAACTCCCCCTGACTCATTCACATGTGGCAATGGTGACATCATCAAACTACCTACTCAAAATTTCTACCACTAGACCTAAAGTGTCTGATGAAAACTATGGACAACCAGATGAATTTTAATAATGAAAAAAAGAACTAAAATATTAGAACCATATTAGGGACATTTTTAATATCTTAAATACTCCATAATCATCCTTGAACATATCTAATCATGTTAAAATGGAAGATCAACCAAGCATACTTCAAGCATACTAGGACAAACACATTGCACACTTTGTCATAAACTATCAAGGCACTTCATCCACTCACCAGGACACATCCATGACATCATTTAAAATTATCTAAAAATTACCCTATTTTTCATTGATTTCAATTAGCATCATATAGCAATATACAACTCACCTTCCTTTTCTCCTTTTAAGCAATCTCACAATAGGAACTTTCTCCCCCTTTGACACATTGACAAAGTGGGCACCAATTGATCCTGAGGACCTAAAAATACTATCAAATAGAAAATTATAGTCTTATAAAGATGATACAAACTCCCCCTTACCTTGAGCCTACCTCTTCTTGCCTTGACAACTTCCTCTTGCTCCATGCCAACACTCTCTTCAACCAAGCACTGCAAATAATGAAGAAATAACACACAAAACCACCAGAATATGATGGAAATTACAAAGAAGCATCTCAAAGGTAATCCCCCTAATATTTATAATCCATTTCACATCTTGAGCATCTTTATATCTCCACACACCATGAAGAACCACCACACATGCTTACTAGCCTTCTCTCTCAAGTTACCACGAGGACTACCAACAAAACTTCATGCCACTCACTAAATAGGAAACATACTCTCTACCAACTTGAGAACTCTCCTTGAAATAAACATACCTTTCTCTTTTGGATAAATTGAGCAAAAATCACTCTTCTTCAAACTAGACTTTTATAGCCTCCTTGTAGCCCTACCTGGAAATTGTAGAGCCCACAATTTTCAGTAGACACATCTTCAAAACCTAAAAACTCATATCTAGATCAATGTCATATGCCCCCTCAAGCACACAAATTTTCATCATCAAGATAATCCTCTAAAAAATACTTCCTTTAGAAACCTATTAGCTAATTAGCCCTCCATATTGACAAAAACTTGAATACCCTGAGAACCACAAACCTTCATATCTCTGTGAAGATATATTTGAAAACCCATTTGGCCCATTCAAATTATTAAGAAATATTAGATCTCAAATCATAATAAAAACCACTTTTATATCAAATCCCAAAACCCTAGAATCTTAAAACAAACAAAGTCAAAAAACCTCCTTTTGGTCAATGCACACCACTAAAAATTCTTGCACACCTAGAAACACCCATCACACACTTCTAGACCAATATTTGAGCCTTCACACCTTTGGGAGTCTTAACTTAATATAACCCATCTTAGGCCTTCTTTCCCTTAAGCCAAACACTAAGAAAAATGAGAGCACACAAAAAATATTCAATTTGGTTTCAACATACCATCATACCATAGAATACTTGAAGTATATCACAAAGAAGTGTACAAACCTTTTTAAGAACCAAACACTTCTTGACAATGCATCAAACTCATTATGCCATCTATAAATACCCATTTTGATCCTGTATTATATCTCCATCACAAATTTTTGGAACAAGCTCATGATCTTGTTATTCCCCCTTAACTTCATGCTTCACCTGGAACATGACATCTTTAACAAGTCTTCAAATATTTTCCAATCATAGTCAATAATCATATAAAAATACCTCATCTTCAAAACACTTTGAACTTATATAGCATACTTAATTTTTTAAGAAGCCTTTAACAGGCTTAGCAAGATCCAGAACATAAGCTTAGAAGAAAGGCCTTCAACTTATAGGCTTACCTAACATCTACCCCAACTGATATGCAGATAGATATTTGAAACTCACCTTTATACCATAGCAGCCAAACCATGATCATCAAGCTAACTCTTTCTCAAGATAAGACCATTAAGATTCTTCACATGCTTCTTTTCTCCAACAAAAGATATATATAAAAGAATGCACAAACATATCTTATTTTCATACCTTCTTATTAAATAATATCTGACAGCCACCAAGCTTCCTATGACTGAAAAGTGTCTCCTTGAGACCTATATAGAGAAACCCTCCCTTGACATGGAGAGACTAAAAGTCCCAAAATTCTAGAGATTCCCATATATCCATACACTTTTCTAGTTTACATTCCTACCTCATTGTTCAATTGATTTTGAATGGATGCTTTACTTTAGATTTATCAATAAATGTTGACAACATAAACTCTTGACTTTCCTTCATTTCTGATCCTTTTTCCACCTTGTCAAACAATCTATGAAGACTTTTAGACTTAACAGGTTCAGTCTTCTTAATCTTTACTACCTCATGTCTCCATATCATAGTTTGACTCTTCTTGTCTTCTGTAGCCATCTTACTTACTTGATCCTTGAGCTTATCTTGGTTTGCAACATAGCCTTCTAAAGCAACTTTCTTATCATCCTTATGACTAAAAGAATTGGCAATGATTACCTTTGGCTTCCATACTTGATTTTTTCTTTTCTCATAACTTCTAAGAGCTTTATATCCTTTGACATACCTTGAAGACCTCTTAACACCATTTGGACAGAATCTAGCAATATGTCCACTTTTATGGCAATTGAAATAGATAACATCATTCATACCTTTTGACATATTTAGACTGTGATCAATCTTTGGCCAAAAACTCCTTCTATCAAAGCTTCATGAATGTTTATGCTTGTCTAAATTCCTTTTACATTCCTTAACTCTATAACCATACTTATTACATGTATAGTAATGACCACGAAATAAACTAGCATACCTTGAATCATTTGGTTGTCTAACAGACCTTATATTTCTTTTAGAGCTTGCACACTCCTTGACTTGCTTAGACTCCTCATGATCCTTTCTTGCTTTGTTCAATTTGTCTATGAGTTTTTCATGCTCATTCTTTAACAAATTTATCTCATTTTTCATCTCATCAAGCTCACCTTGCTTTGAATTATTTTCTTCTTCTAACTGAGTCTTAAGATGTCTGCATTATTCTTAACTTGTCTTTAGATTTGCATTAGCTACCCCTAACTGATCCTTGAGAACTTGGATAGTCTCCTTATACATATTAACTTCTTTAACCAAGTCATCCATCATTTTACATGCTTGCTCTTTAATATGACTAAACTATTTTTCAAGACTTTTGATCATTGATCTCAATTCAAGATTTTATTTCTTCAACTGCTTAGCCATCTTGTGATACTTAGGATCTATTTCAAGTTGTTAAACTTCCTCCCAAGGACCTACTCTGATACCAATTATTGGAATTAGTTACTAAGAGGGGGTTGAAATAGTATACAACAATGCATATTCAATTACAAAACCATTCCATCATTCATCAACTTGATTTATCAACATAAACATGAAAACACATACATCCAAAGCAGGAATAAGAGCATACATCACATCAACACATCTAAATGGGAAACCCTCTTGGGGAATTAAACCTATTAAACCCTACAAGATGGACTATAGTCCTATAATAACAATATCCAATTTAGACCATATTTAATGGATCAATGAACTACCATCCCTTATTTTAATGAGATTACAATCTCACAAGGAGCTACCACACTTGTCTAGCTGAGCTACCACAACAACTAGACATTTATCAAGTTTCACCTTGTAAAAAGGCTACAACCCCCCTAGATTTTGAACTACCACAATAACACCTATGAACACATCTACCTTTGAACTAATGTCTTTAACACCTGAAGATGGACCTCTAATTATCACTCTTTACCTTCGTTCACACTCAATCTACAATATCACTATTCTGCCAATAAAATTATGACCTATAGGTCATTAAAATAGTCCTAAATTTTTTATACTCTTCAACTCATATACTATGCACATATAGCCTTCATCTTGCCTTCGTTCACCATACACACTTTCTCAAATAGCTTCTTGAGCATACTCACTCATTCTGCCTCTTCTGGGCTTATTAGGTCCAAAGACCTATGTGATCACCATCAACACCTTGGTCAAACTAGAATGTCTAGTCTTCTTCACTCTCTACTAGTCCTCACTAACCTATAACTTCTCTTTCAAAGGTTATCTCCTTTATATGGATCCACATACACACTTCATCATTCAAGTCTAGAAACCAACACATTTGGTTTCACTATTTATAGATCTTTCATGATTATCACCATCTTGGTCAGCCAATATACTTGTATTAAACCTTAAGGCTTCTCTCACATCAATACATAGATCAAAAAAATCCACAAAGGTTGGCCATAGCATCCATGGATCGCCCTTAATCAACTACACCTTTCAATTAGACTTTATTATCCCTTATAGGTCTCATGGAGACCTATTCACTCCATTAGCACAACAACAAGTAAATTGGAAACTCATGACCACTTCAAAAATCATAGGTACATTCCTCATGACCCCTTTCTCACTCCCACATGGGTCCATGCCACCTAGAATACCAACTCCACACTTGAACCTACCAACTAGGTCACCTCACTCTTCAGGTCTTCAAACACAAAAAACACAATCTCAAACTTCTGAAGCAAATATTAAAGTTTCTCATATAACCACATGAAAAATTCATATGGATATAACCTCCAAGATATCTATAACATCTTCATGTGCCTTAGACACTGCAACACAGACAAACACACCTAAAACTACTCACTCAAGATGACCACTCAAACTGGTCATACATAATCAATATATTGTGACTCTCAACATCTGATTAGGGGCCAAATATGACAATTAAATCCTTCACATAAGTCTTTAAGACTTATAAAATATTACCATATTCATTGGAATCATTAATTTTTCTCAGAACACCTTCAACTCACTCCTACAACATGGTCACTCAAACTACCAGTGTATTTAGTGAACATAGACAACTTATTAAGCAATGTTCATACTTAAGATATATTTATCACACCTCCAAAAACCATGAATAGAATATTCATAGAGTCTAAAACACTTTTTAATAGCTAATTAATCATGATTCATCAAAATACTATCTGAACAATCTCAAACAATTATCTTGGGTCACTTACAGATGAACACCAAATACATAGTCAACTTTGAAGCACAAAATATTTTAGTGTAAAAACATTCAGATCTTTAAATCAGGTTATTTGTATGCACCATGGATTCTTATACATCTTTTATTTTTACACTATTATCAAATTCATCTTGGATCAAAAGTTATGGGCAAAATATCGCAAACTAGTTTTTTCTTTTGTAAAATTCAAATATTTAAATATCAATGGTCATAGTTAAACCTCGACCACTTTGATATCATCTCATGTCATCACTAAATTTGTCCAATCATGATTTTTTGATTTTATTTTAAGTATATTGAACTTTAACGATGTTAAACATCAAACAGGTTGACCACTTGGACTTATTACACTATGTCGATCTCAAATGTATGATCAAATGTGAACCATTAGATCCTTATCTTTTATCTATGCTCAGTGTTAAACCTCAAGAACTTCCTCCCATCTCACTAATTCTTGACATATTTTAGAAAAAATGCATCATCAATATCTTTGATATTTGCTCAAACTTTACCTTGTGCAAAATTGACTATGGGGACCATTGCAATTTGTCTGAGTAGCCAACTTTTAACCTTAATAACTTCTTTTGCACTTAGACACCTGATCTAAAATTTGGAACATATGATCACCTTTCAAATATTAATCCAAAAATATATCAAATTTATCTTGAAACCTTTATATAATTGAGATATATCACCATTGAAATGCCTTCTCAACATTTTTTGTCACAGAGCCAACTATGTTTAGAACTTGCCTGTGAGGCCAACTTTGCTCTTGCATAACTTTCATTGCACTTAGTTGTATGATCTAAAATTTAGAACATAATATCCTCTCACATATGTTATTTTATCTTTATATTAATCTACTCCTAAAACCTTCACATGTGCAAGATATGATGTCAACAAACTGCTTACTTGGATCTATTTGAACATAAAAAACACTGTCAAATGCCTAGGAGCCCAACTTTGCACATGCATATCTTTTGTTAAAATACATTGCATGACCTAAAATTTAGTGCATATAAACTAGGGACTAATTTTATAATAATCATATGACTAACTCCCCCTAACTCATTCATATGTGGTAATGGTGATGTCATCAAACTGCCTACTCAAATGTTTTACCACTGGACCCAAAGTGTCTAGATGAAAACTATGGACAACCAAATGAATTCCACTTATGCACATAAGAACTCAAATCTTATAAACCATCTTATGGACCTTTTTCACATATTCAATAATCCATACTCATCCTTGAACATCTGTAACCATTCTAAAATAGAAGATCAACTAGGCATATTTCAAGCATACTAGAACAAGCACATTGCACATTTTGTCATTATCACATAGACTATCAAGGCACTTCATCCACTCACGAAGACACCTCCATGACATCATTTAAAATACTCCAATGGTGTTTTCTTACATTGTATCATAGAACAAGAACTAAGTTTGAGTCATCATTCTTTAGAGCTTTTGACTTTTAATATATCCATCATGTTCTTGTTTGATTTTTGTGGACTTCACTTCTTACATGGGACATTTTACATGCTTACATATTTTTCATTGTGTTTGAATTGATATTATTATCTTAAATCTTGACTTGCATTTCATTTTTAGTCATTTATGCATTCTTTATTTTTTATTTGACATGTTTATATTACATGAGATTACCTTTCACTTGATTACACATATTTGTTAGAGTTTTCTTACATTGATATTTCATTTACTTTCAATGTTTTACATACTTCCCATTGTGATTTAGTGTGTTTTGCATTCATTTTTATCATTCATGTTTTACATGCTTCCCAAAGTGATTTAGTATGTTCTGCATTCCTTTTTGTCATTCATGTTTTTCATGCTTCCCAAAGTGATTTAGTGTGTTTTACATTCATTTTTTTCATTCAAGTTTTACATGCTTCCCAATGTGATTTAGTATGTTCTACATTCCTTTTTTCCAGTCATCTTTTACATGCTTCCCAACATAATTTAGTGTGTTCAACAATCATTTATCATCACTTTGTCATTTACACACTTGGTCTTTTGGTTATAACCTAGCATTAATAATTCTAGCTTGTTATTTTTTCTAAGTAATTTAATCAATTTTCAAAGTTATTCATTGTTGTTTTGACCATCCTTCATATACACCCATTTAATATATTATTAGTCTTGTATCCCTAGGGTTTCTTAAATGCAAGTATTGTGCCCTCCACAATCAAGACTAGGATATTTACAAGAAATCATTCAGTGGAAAGGTAAGTCAAGGTATGTATACAGTACTTTCAATTGCTTTCATTTCATTTTAGCATTAATTTCATTATCTATTGGCTGAGTTTTGTGCATTTTTATATTTTTTCTTGAAGAAACATCCCATGTTTCATTTTTATGACATGCGATGAGCTTCGAGTGGGGCATATGTATACATGCAATATTTTTATACTTTATCATTTACTAACACTTTATCTCTTGTAGGAACCTATCAAGTTTCAATCTCTCTAAGTGTACACCTTAAAAAGTGCATCAAGAAAGGGGTGGGCAAACCTTTGGTGCTTCTCAAGATTGTTGGTCCTTATACCATTACCTAAAACCATTTGAAGTTACTTTTATCCAACTCCCTAAAAAACTAAAACCCATTCATCCACTCCTCTAAGTAATTCACCTTCTAAAATAGTCCCTAATTAAGTAAACACCCTTCTTCATTTTTCTACTGTGTGGGCTAGGTTGATCTTATTAGGGATTGAGAACACATTATGAAACTATGTCAACTTAGTTGACCTAGTTTAAGACCTAATGGCTATCTATCTTGCCTAACCAGATCGACTAACTCAATCTTATTGGCTTAATTCTTGAGAGGGTTTAGGGTCAATCCTTGGCTATAAATACCACTTTCACTTCGATTCAATAGAGAGGAACATTTATTTTTCCATCATTATAGCTTGTAATTATACTATTTATACACTTAAGGAGTCATTGATTAGGGGTTTTCCTTGGAATGAAAGAATCTTGTATTATGAGAAAGTCTTGGATGTAAAGTATGAGTCTTTTAGCCTAGAGTTGATTTATATAGTGTGATATGTACAAATTCACAATAATCTCTTGCAAAGCACCATTAGCCAAGGGAGAGATTGAGGCACAATAAGTTTATTCAAAGTGAGTATTCCTAACTTTTACTCTTTCATTTGGTAAATAGATATTGCACAAAGTAATAGGATAAATTTTTCACTCCTTGCTTAGTTTACCTCTACATTAGCTTGCATAGAGTTCTCTTTGCATGTTTTGTTTTTTTTGTTTAATTATCCTTCTTTGTGTTACAAGATTTAATGAGCACTAGAGTATATTTATTTTATGTATTACAAGCCTAGGTAGGGTTATTATATAGTATCATTTGCCTTGAGTATTTGGAATGCTCTTCTTTGGATTATGTAGTAGGAGATCCCTTGGTTAGGTTTAATGAATCCAAATTGGTCATGTCCTGATATAAATAGTTATGCAATGAGTTGTTTTGTTAAGATTACCTTTTCTGAGCTTGAAATTCACTAAGACAAGTTATAGATCCATCCTAGTTCATTACATACATGTTAAAACTATAATTTCTATGAAAAAAGAAAAACTTCCTTGTTTGGAGACATAGAATAACTATTGTACCTTCACCAACTAAGGAGTAACTACCACCAAACCCATGAGTCCATATGTCATTGGAATTGATTTCTATCACTTTAGATATGTTCAAATATTCTTCTGACATGAGCATACATTTTCCTATCTGTACATCTTCATACATAATATCGACCCTCATGTCATCAATATTTTTCACTATATATTTAGTCTTTATCTCAGGTTCTAGGCATTTCTTAACTCCTTTGATTGGAATCATAGCATGATCCAATTGATTTTTTCCACCCAATTCTTTGTAAAAGTCTATTCCTTGTATGATACCATATATAAGTGGGATATTTTACACTAAGATAGTCATTTTAATTATTTTTTAGGGAAAATAAACTAAAGTGACTTGGGTATCTTTGATCTAATTGATCAAGGGTACCTATTTTACTTAGATAGAGTAGTAGTGGTTGAAGGTTTTGGTATAATTCAAACCTAGGGCATGAACTACTTTTGTTGGCATTATGTTTTTAGAGGCTATGGTATCGATGATACAATTAATCATTTTTCACCCTTTGAGGAAAAGGGAGATGTAGAGATGGTTCTGCCTTATTGAATTGGAAGTGATGACAGCCATGAAGTTTAGAGCACTAGAAGAAGATGGGTTTTCCAAAATTGCTTTAGCATTTGTATTTTTTACACTTAGGTTTTCACCCTTGATGAACTCAACTAGTCTATCTAATTGATAAAAATTATATCTTAGGTATATATCTTAGGACATTTGAATTTTGGTCTTATTTACATGCTTAATAATGTCAAAAGCTAGTAGATTAGTGAAAGAGGAATTTTTAATATTTGTAATGGGTTGAGACATGTTTACATCATTCTTGGTGGGATATTAGCTTTTGGATAAGAAAAATAAAATGTTTGAGTAAGGTTACATACCTTAGTCATAGGTTGTTTTCCTTTTGCTTGACTTGGTGATGTGGTCCCTCGAGGAAGAATAACCTTTGGATTTTCTTCTTGCTTGTTAGCTTGCTACTTTTTATTCACTTCTTCCTTTTGATTTTGTGCTATGGTAAAGACTTTGAATGGTTATCCATTCATATAGGCAATTGTATCATCATAGTCATCTTCCATAAAATCATATTCTAGGTATGCATTAGTAAGGTAACCATCAGGTTCTTTTGTTTGAAACAATTGAGGGCCCAATTTTTTTGTCTCAACTTATTCATATATAAATATCTCTTATGTTTCTAAAACAAAATTCACATGCATATTTATATTCAAATTATGAGACACTTCTATGGTAATCTACTCTTATTTAGGAGTATGTAGATGTGAGCAATTTTCATGATAGGGCACATGGTTCCATCTTAGAAAGTCCTAATAAGGAGGATCAATGGTTTTTGAGCCAAGTGCTTCTTTAGTGTTGTTATATCATTGGCCATTTTTTTGTAGAAGTTGTTTAATGGAACTCTAATTTAAACTTTGTGTTTTAGATTTTAAAGGTTCAATCTTTATTTTACTAGCCATTATCATATCATCTTCAACATCAATGGCCAATGTT
Organism: Torreya grandis; assembly: GCA_037957365.1. NCBI lineage: Eukaryota > Viridiplantae > Streptophyta > Pinopsida > Cupressales > Taxaceae > Torreya > Torreya grandis. The sequence goes on along the minus strand of JARHVA010000204.1, from coordinate 3,231,307 downwards.
TGACCTACTTGCAAATCAGCTACTCTTGCCCTTCATAACTATTAGCTTACTTTAGGCAATTATGAATTTATGAAGAAACACTTTTGATTTTTCATTTTTGGCATGGCTATTGCCAATCATTTATTCAACAACTTACTAAAATTAGCCATAAATTCTCTCATGGATTCATATACTTCTTTCTTCATTTGGGTTAGTTGTACGAGTAATGTGTTTGCATTTTCAACTAGATTGAATCAACTTTCAAACTGGGTTTTCATGTCATTCTAGTTGGTAATGGAATTAAGAGTGAGGTGATAAAACCAATCAATTGATCCATTTTGAAGAGTTTCTACAAACAATCTAACTATAAAATCTCCATGTTCCACCCCTATGATTAAACATACTACAAAAAGGTTACAATATGCTCATCTAAACGTTGTTTACCATCACCTATAAATTTTAGAAAATTATTTTGTGAACCTTTGGGAAGTTTGTGTAGTTATCCTAGAGCCTGTGGCCCTATCATATTTCCCCAGGGTATTTTCATATTCAAAAAAATTACTTGCAAACTTACAATGGTTCTTGAGAGGACAAGGTAATGTCTCACTATAGAACCACCTTGTTTTTGTTTACTTTTTATAGGATTTGATGGGAGACTTACTTATTTATTGATTTTAGTTTTATGTTTAGGAATTAGCTTAAAATTAGAATTGTCTTGCAACTGATAGAAGGGATCTATATTACCTTGAGACTTGCTTGCTATGATAAATATTTTTTTGTTAGTTTGAAAGAAAACTATTATTATTGAAGAGCAGAACAAAACTAAATTACTCTTTGAGATACCTTTATCAGTTTTGATTTTATTGCAACTAATGTTTAAATGCTTTGGGTAAGAATAACGTGATCTTTTTCTTCCTTTAATATGTCAATAACTCTTTTAAATTGAAATACACTAGTTAGTTATCCCACGTAAATGATCGCAAGTCTGAGGAAATGTCTTATTTTGTTTCACGTACCCAATCAAGTTCTAGTTGGTAGACATGAGCTTGAACTATTGGGATAGTCATGTGAAGAGATTTCATTTTCTAAGAAGAGTAGGTTCTCTGCAATCACTCTATCCCTAGTTAGTTATGGTTGCCTTCTTGTGACAATTACTATGAATCAATTTTTAGCAGCATAATCTTCTTCTTCGTTCAATATTGTTGCAACTCTATGAAATTTGGTGATACTCACTTTATTATCCCAAATAATTTATCATAGACTTTAAGCGATATCTAATTCTAAATATTCTATCCAATCAAGACCAGGTTGATGAATAAGACCTTGATTTCCAACAATAGTCATATGAACATTTTATTGTTTATGATTACAAGTTGTTTAGTAAGTTCTACAAGCTATCTTACATTCAAGAATTATTTGAGAATGTTTTGCATGGTCTACTTCCTATTTCAATATAGTTAAGCTTATTTGAAACCGAGCAAAAATGAATTCATCACATTCCCATGCACATTATGTAATGTTTGTAGTGATATCTAATTGTGTAGGTTGTTCTTATTCAATTTCTGGTTGGTGAATTGGTATTTGAGTTGCTAGGAGAGTCATATGGACTAAAATGTTTGCATGTGGATTACACAAAATCACTAAAATGTGCCCCATAATGGGTGCCACAAATTATTGGTTGAAAAAATTATCAGGGAGATAAATAATGAGTTTTGTTCAACAATGTGGGGAATGAGTTCCTCTCATATTAGAAGGTAGAGCTACCTTTATTTAACTATAAAGACAAAACTAACAATGAAAATATCTACAAAAAAAATGTTGTCTTTATGGGGTTTTTTTACTTTTAACCCAAAAGTATGAAAAGGTGGCAGAAAATAAAATTGAGAGGATAGGAGGAATTTTTACAGAGTGAAGAGAGAGAAAAGAAAATGAAAGGAAAGAAAAAGCATAGCTTTAATAGTTTAAACACAAAAAAATGATATAACTACCTAAATTTTTAAAGGATGGAAGGTCAATATGAAGAAGGAAATCATTTTCTTCAAAAGGGCAAAAAAGAAAGGCTCTGAACATAAGAACAAAATCTATACACTAAGGAGATCTTGAGTTTAAAAGACTTCAAAACAACTATGTATTCTTTATGGGAAAAAAATATAAAATTATTTCGTTACTTTCACTTAAGTTTCATGATTTTAAAACCTCTATATATATTCTAACCAATTTCCACATAAAGAATGCTAAATTACTGGAAAATTCAATGATAATGTTGTAGCAGATTTGAAAGAAAAGAATCATAATGATGAATAAATGCACACATATTATTCATTTAGAAGAATTCATAGCACAAAGTCCTACAAATTCTTCTTGTGTTGATTCCTCATAGAGTTGTACAACAAAACTCCTCTTTCTCCTTTGCCAATTTTTTTTGTCAAAATGCCCTTAAACAATGAATGAAATTCATATTTATAGGTTATGAAGGAATAACCACCTTGTAACCAACTTTTCAGTAAGAATTTTCTATTTTATAGTTCACTTTTCTTTTATGACTTAAAAATGTGAAATATAACCTTTTAGAGTGATTTGAAAAAGTACAATGAAGAAATAAATAGTTAGAAAGAGAAAAATGTATTTTAAGTGATTATGAAGAGAGATAAGATTACTTTTACTAAGAAGAATGTTGATTTGTTGTTGCAACTATATTTAACTCATGAGAAGGTTTGAGCTTATGCACATTGTTTATTCATTAGATAGTTACATAGTGACATAATTTTAAGAAATAATGTTTACTATACAAAGCTATATTTTCATGCATTAAGTTTCTTATTAATTATTACGTAAGTTATATATATCTTAACTGTGTACATGAATCTATGCATGTTATTTTTATATATTTCTACATTGGATGAGTACATTTTATCTTTTTATCAACATTTTATACCTTGCCATACTTAATTCTATGACTATGAACTAGGCCTCTTTCTTGAGCATGATTGTGTTTTTATATTTTATAGATTTTTTTTGGCATTTTCCTTATATTTACATTTACATGCTTCTAGCCACTTATTTCATATTTGTTTTTATGTTTCACTGTCCATGAGTATTTGACTATTAATCACATTCTTAGCACTTACATTAGTGTTCTCGATGATCACAATATATTTATCGAAACCTTTTGTCACAATAAGCATCAAATTATGAGGTAATCCATAGGTTTCTTGTAATCCTCTTCATCTAGTTCTCCTATTTGATGATCCTTTCTCCTTTTCCTTCATGTGTGACCCTATGCCTTTTTACAATATATTAATTTTCTCTTCCACTCATATAGATTAAAAAAAATTGGTTTGGCATATTAGATCACATTCATTTTTTCTATGGAGGTATCATCCCCAAGCATGATTTTTATTAATTACATCTATATACACATCTTTGATTATGTGGGAATATGTTAGGAATGGTAAAGGCATTCCAACCCAATGATTTGAAGTGTTGGTAACCAAACATCACAAAGAAAGCTATAGATATGATATGCAAAATCAAGGCAAATCATATTTATTCAGAAATGAAGCATATAAAAGCATGCTACTATAAATGAAGACACTTGCTTATATAGGCAAGACAAAATAATAAACTAGCTAAGCTGTCCAATGTGGGATAAAGCCTCACATAAGATAAACTCACTAAAAGATTAAAAAAGCTAGCTAAGACACTATAAAATGTGATAAAACACATGAAATACATATTCTAACACCCCCCCTCCTCAAGTAAGTTAAGGGATAACAAAATCTAAAAAAGATAGTGTCATATCCACAGTATGAGTCCCAACAACTAGGCCTGATAAGATACTCATGTACAATATGTATCCATGAAATGAATATGGAAGATGTTCTCATGAACACCCCCCAAAGACAAATTCTAAAACCCCAAGCATGCCACACAACTCAAGGAAATAAGGTGATGCAAAAGGTTTCGTGAAGATGTCTACAACTTGCTACTCAGTTGAAATGCAATCTAAGTTAAGAACATCATCCTAAATATGTTGACAAATGAAGTGCATATGTACCTCAATGTGTTTGGTCTATTGATGTTCATTTTGGTTGTAAGATATATAAATTGCACTCTAGTTATCACACCAACGTACAGTGGGTGAATCCTATGTGAAGCCAAACTCTATCAATAACTGACAAAGTTAAAGAACCTATTGACTCATTGTAATCATTGCCCTTTACTCAGCCTTTACAAATGAAAGTGCAATAGCACGTTACTTATTACACAACTAAGCAATAGGTGAAGAACCAAGACAAAAAATGTAGCCATAAGTGGAACACCTGTCATCAAGAGAACCTTCCCAATCTAAGTAATTGTATCTAACCGAGTAGAACTCTTGGTATAGTGTAATCCAAAATGAATAGTATCTCACAGATATATTAAAATCCTCTTGGTATCTTGTCAATTATTGTCATGAGGGTCATGTGAAAATCTAGATATAAATCCAAATTCAAATGAAATATCAGGGTATGGATCAAATACATAAGACTTCCAACTATCTACCTATACAATGTATGATCATAAAGTGGAGTAGTACAAGAGGCAATGAGAGTCACTATAGACTAAAAAGGAGGACTTGGCTTGAAATCAGCGATGACAAAACGTTGAATAAGATCAATGGTATACTTATATTGACTCAAAGAGATCCCTATATCTGACTGTGAAATCTATATACCAAGGAAGAAATGCAGTTTGCTAAGATCTATCATGTCAAACTATGTTGAAAGTGCCTGTTAAATAGTCTAAATCTAAGATGAGGAGTTGCTTGTGAGAATTAGATCGTCAACATACAAGACTAGAATAATAATGTCCTCCCTAATATGCTAAATATACACTGTGGGATCAAAGTGGAAGCAAATAAATATAGTAGAGAGAATAAATGAATCTATCTTCTCATACTAAGCCCAAGGGGCCTATTTGAGACCATAAAGAGACCTTCTAAGTCAACAAATAAGAGAAGAATCATGAACAAACCCAACAAGTTGTTCCATATATATTTCTTCATGCAAGTATCTATGTAAGAAAGCACTCTTAATGTCCATCTAATATATTATTCAACCCTGTGATGTAGCAAGATAAAGTATAAAGTGGACAAAATCCATCTTATAATGGGCACAAAAGTCTTAGAGTAGTCAATAATTTTGACTTACGAGAATCTTTTTGTAATAAGACATGACTTATACTTATCAATGGACCCATCAGTTGCATACTTAGTGTGGTAAATCTATTTTCACCTAACCAACTTTCTTCCATTAGGAAGAGTGACCAAATCCGAAGTGTGATTCTTCATCAATGAAGAATACTCATGTATCATCGTATCATCCCACTCCTGTATCCCATGAGCTTGTGAAAAATATTGTGGATCCCTAGAGAATCCCTAACATAAAATTCTAATACCCATAGAATGTACATGATGATGTTGAGTAGGTAGAAGATCCTGTATGAATAGTGTTACCTCAGAAACTATAGTATGAGCCAACCTAGGCATAGTGGTAACAACAGTGTGAACAAGATGCTCATCCTCTATAATCTCTTCAAAAATCTCTTGAACTGGATCCTTAAAGAATGAATCCTTGAGAGGATGTGAATCATGGAAACAAGAATAAGAAGGCATGGAAGAAGATGAATCCATGAGATGTGAAATGCTCATCAAACTATACATGTGTTCAAAAATGAAAATCATAAGTATCAGGGTCTAAAAGATGATAAGCTCTCATGTCCTTGCAATACCTTATGAAGATCAAAGGTTTTCTCTTCTTATCTAATGATTTTATTTTCTTCTTTGGTACAAACACCTAAGCAAGGCTTCCAAAGACTCATAAAAATGACACATCAGGCTTGGTTCTAGACCAAGCCTCCTTTGGAGTCATATGCTCAAGTGCTCGATGTGGTGTGTAATTTTGAATGTAGTTCACACAACTAACTACCTCTACCCAATATATAGGAGGTAAATCTCATGAATGCATCATGCAACTAGCCATCCCCTTCAAAGTTTGATTTTTCTTCTTAGTTAAGTTATTATGTTATGGAGTATGTGCAATAGAATGTCGGTGAACAATACCATGGGCTTATAAAAAAATAGTGAAATCTTGACTGAAGCACTCCCCCCATTATCTATACGAAGCTTCTTAATAAAAACTCAATGATTTTTTCTCGACCAAAGCCTTAAAGACTTTGAAGTGAGCAAAGACATTACTTTTATACTTAAGGAAATAAACTCAAGTATGCCTCAAGAAATTGTCAATGAAGGTAAGTGCATACTTATCTTCATTGAAAGGAGTAAGAAAGACCATCAAATTACTATGCACAAGCTCAATTGGTGAGAAGAATCTCTCATGTACATGCCCTTAGGAATGAATCATGATGTTATTTTTCCAATGCACAATCAGGGTAGAATACATCAAGACATGAAACTGTAGGAAGACCCTCTATCATACTATGAGTGTTCAACTCCTTCAAATATTTGTAGTTGAGGTGTTCAAATCTCTCATACCAAAGTTGACTCTTAGAATATGTATGAGAAACTAAACACGTCCCTAAAGGAAGAGTATCGTCAAAATAGTAAAGTTGATAACTATGATCAACAACACCCTATGCAATGAGTGTATGTGGCTCTAACAAAGCTCTAACTACATCACCCTGTGGTGTGAAAATCATTGTCTTACCCTGACTAGAATGACAAATCTAATACACTGAAAGTATATTGGTGGTGATGTTTGAAACATATAGTGAATCATTGATGGCCATCATATAGTTGTATGTCACCCTTCCCTTTAATAGAAATAAAAGAAGAATCTCCAACCTCAATGTTGAAGGTGGAACTTAGACTAAGAGATACAAGAGACTCCTTGGTAGAAGTGATATAATGTGAAGCCCCATAATCTAGAACCCAACTTTTTGAAATAGCTAATTGTAATCTCCTGACAACATTAAGTGCTTTCTCATTCTCATGAGATGGCAAAGGAGTGGAGATAGAGATATTGTGTTTTCTAATGGCATCCTCTAAGACTTGCACTCTTTTGAAACACTTAGACTCTTCATGACCAATCCCCCCATAATAAGAGTAAGATAGGTTAGACTTATTCTTGGATTTGAAAGATAGTTTGGGTTTAGATGTAGAAGTTTTGGTGGGCTTAGGTGCATTTTAAGGTGGAGGTAGAGTGTTCTTCTTCTTACTCTGAGATTTTACCTTAGACTTAGGATGTGAGGCCACTAATGCTTTATGAGAGGTGAAAGACTTAAGGTGAGACAATTTGTATTTCTTCCTAGTGAGTCTCTTAAAAAATAACTCTAAATCTAGTATTTTGAATGCGGTACCTAATACATCCATACTAGAGAAAAAGGTAGAAGTAAAGATTTGGAATAGGCCACTCGACTTAGACAATATTAACTATACACACTCGTCATCCTTTTTATCTTGACCACTCCCCTTCAACTATGTCAATAAATGCTTACAATTTGTGAGATAATCTACAATAGAAGTAAAGTCCTCTGGATTTAGTGAAGTAAGCTCTACTTCAAGCTGCATTTCTCTCAAGTGGTCTACTTTTCCAAACAAACCCTTTAACTTAGTCCACATTTTGAATGAAGAATCACACTTATCAAAATGAAACAAGAGATTATCACTCACATATCCTTCAATCAAGCCAATACATTCTTCAAACTTACATTGATGCTAAAAAAATTTAAATTCTCGTGTGAACTATGATTGTGTATCATTCATTAGGGACCACAATCCTTTGCACTTTATGATTGTTTCTATTTGAGGTCTCTATGTGTGGTAATTATGTGTAATCAAAGGCTCACAATGGTCAACACCAAAAGTAGAATCCATGCTAACTAATCACCAAGAGTAGAAAGAATGTAAAGGGTGCATAAAATGGCATCAAGATAACCCCCCAAAAGATTGTAATATAGGACCCCCACAATTTTATCACTTTATAAAATAGTTCATTTTTAAAATTTAATGATACCTATGGATAGAGAATCAAAAAGCACATACTTTTAAAAAAAATAGAACTCAAATCTGAGTTACAATTTAAAAGATACAAGTGTTACAATTTTTCTTAAAAATAGGTCAAAACAATTAAAAAACACTACAAACTAGTTTTAGTGACCAAAATTAAAAAAAACATAGTCATCCAACCACTTGTTCGAACCGTAATTTTGCCACGAACTTAAAAAATCTAGCTAAGGTGAAAAATAATGAGTTGGGTGACCCCTATACGCATGCAAGCAAGTTGGATTTCCTCTTAAGGCAAAAATTCAGTGTTTGTAAAAGCAAAAATGAATGGAAAAGTTTGTTTTGAGAGGAGGAAAAAAAGTTTTACTATTGTGTTTTGGCTCAGATGCCTCCAAGAAGATACAAACACATATCTTCTAAAAAAAAAAAAAACACCCAAGGCAAAATGATGCCAAGATTAGGAATTCAATGCCAAGGTGAGAGTTTCAATGTTTCAATCAAATTTATACAGTTGTTATTCTCATCTATGCCAAACTTTTGATCTTTTCTTATCAAATCAACCCAGCAATCATTTTCAGAAACTCCAATGCTTATCTTGGGTAGAAAAAATGCCAAGTTGTCTCTTTCGACAAATTCAATGCACCAGATCACAAGCAGGATAGATCTTCAATGCAAGTCAATACTAATAATGCCTTGGGCTGTAAGTCTTGGTAGATAGAATGTCCAACGTAGAATATCCTTACCTTTTCTCCCACATAGCAGATCAATAAATTACATCTAAAAATGATGCCAATGCTGGTATTTTCAACGCTGTTAAAGGTTGATGCTAAAATAGATCTTCAAAATGCCACGATCAGGTCCATACAGGTAGCAAATAAAAAAAATTCAACGCCACTTCTACAAAATCCAATGCCTAGCAGCAGATCTGAGATGAGAAAAAGGAATAAAAAAATTCCAACGCTTTGGCGTAGAATAAAAAATTGAAGACGCCTAAGCAAATCTGAAAGGCATGAAAGAGTTTAGAATTTTAGTGCTCTCCAACTAAAGTGAAAAATGACAATCTTAACTAGATCCTTTCTCCTATGCTCAGCCAGATCTCCAAAGTCTTGCTACAAAGAAACACGCCAATTTTAGTAGGTCTTAATAAAAAAAAGGAATGGCACCACCTTTGTTTGAATCCAACGCTTTTTTCTGCCAAGCTGAAACATCAAACTTCTATCTCAATCCCTGTCACAGATCTAAAAAACAACAAATATTGATTTGAAAAAAATAAGATCTTAATGCTTAATGCCAAGAAAAATCTCAAAAGAAAAGTGCTAAGATGTATAAGGATGCCAAGATATCCACACTAGATGAGTGTCTCAGAAGCAAAAAAAGCTTCAAAAACAACAAAAACTTTAAAAAGTCTCTGCCACTTTAAGATAAGGAAGCTGATCTTTCACGATGAAAGGCTTGAAAGCAAGAGCTTCAAAACCTTTGAAAAGTCTGAAAAGAGGCACCAAAGGGCACCAAGATCTTCTTGTATGCTTCTATTTTATGCTTCCGTAGTGACAAGAGGGAAGCAGAATAAAATTATCTGAATTGCAAGTTAGTGGATGGATGGTTGCAACTTTTTTAGGGCTATGGTACCATGTTAGAATGGTAAAGGCATTCCAACCCAATGGTAAAGGCATTCCAACCCAATGAATCTGAAGTGTTGGCAACAAAACATCACAAAGGACGTTGTAGATATGATATGCAAAAACAAGGTAGATCATATATAATCAAAAATGAAGCATATAAAAGCATGTTAGGACAAATGAAGGCACTTGCTTATATAGGCAAGGCGAAATAATAAACTAGCTAAGCTGGCCAATGTGGGATAGAACCTCACATAGGACAAACTCATTACAAGATGAAAAAGCTAGCTAAGACACTAGCAAACGTGAGAAAACACATGAAATAAATACTATAGTAGAATCATACCCATGCATGTTTATTATTGACATATTGCAAATTTTATTGAGTATAAATTTAGCCTAAGCTATCCATGTGGAGCATGACACTTGCAGTTTTATCCTACGAATTGTATTGATCATACCTATATCACAGTAATAGGAAATATTAATCACATGCATTGCCTCACTACGTTAATTGGATTTTTACATCCTTAGCACCATTTACATCATGGCATAGCTTGTTTATCATAAAAAAAAATCACTTTATCATATATTTTAGAATGGGATAAACAACACATATATTCCTTAGGGGCCAATATTCCCAAGCATGTTCTTTATCGATTATATCTATATATGAATGTATGCCTATGTAGTCATTTTACCCATGCATGTTTCTTATATGTGCATTAGTGCTTCATGGTCCCAAATTAAGATTATAAATCTTACACATACATTGACATTTTATTGATTAACATGCATTCACATGTTATGATCTCACCAATTAATAGCCAATTTGTCTATCTTTATCATATGAGAAATGAACATGCATTGTCGGGCTAGATTACTTACTCTGACTACTCTACATGTTTCTTTGTTTGCTTTAAGAGATTCATAAAAATATCTACTTGTCCATTTGTTGCCTTGGAAATGCCTTGGATTAAAAAATCAATTTGAAATGGAGAGTAGTGTATTGAGGGGATTTAAATGCATTAAAATGATGTTTTAGTTCAAAACAAGTTTCACCAACTTTCAATAGGCTCTATATTGAGTTTCAATCATTTGTGAATAATATCAATTTTTACCTTCTCAAACTCGAACTTCTATTTGTTCTATATTATGCGAGATTCCACGGTTTTGCAACAAGTTTCTTGTTTTTGGATTAGGATTCGAATCCTATTTTTAACTATTATGAAACCCTTCAATTTCACTTGTTCACATCTTATAGAATTTGAGTTTGGATACTCACAGCTTCTAGATCGATCTTGTCCTAGACAATAGTATTGAAGTCCGTCATCTCGTCCAGCCAAGGGCCTACACAATTACCAATAAATCTTCGTTTATGACTACAAACACTATTTTGACTTTGTACAAGTTCAATTATCTAGAGTCACCATTATTGGTCTTCATAATTACTATTGGCTTCTCACGAACTTTCTCTTACCAAGCTAGGTTTTGAATCTTGTCAGTGATCAAGATGAGTTAAGAAACCCGTTCAAAGATCTTATTTCTCATGTTCAGGTTTTGAATTTATTCAACATAATATGAAAATCCACATATTTATGCCAAGTTCTTTATTATCAAATCAGGGTTTTGAATCGTGTTCAAACTTTTCAGCAGGGTTTTATTCTTCTAGTGCAAGCTACAAAATACTTTTTTTGCATGCTGAGATGATCTGTGAAATATCAACAACCTTGGAGAGGTCTGTGCAAGTGTATTTAGGATCAAATGAATGCTTGAGAATTATTTTGTAATGGAGAGTCTTGTCAAAACAAATTCTTTGTCATATAACTTGCCAAAACAAATTCTTTGACCACATTCTGAGAGACCTGCAGGTTTTGGTAGCTTTTATTTACATGAAAACTAGCTTGAAGAAGTCTGCATATGTAAAATAGGGTCCAAAAATCCGCTTCAAACTGCATTTTATACTCTTTTTGAAATCCATTGTGGGGTGCTTGTGGGTATGTGTATTTGCATGCAAGATAGTTTGAAGAAGTCCGCTCAATGCAAAATGAATTTTAAAATTATGCCTTCAACTGCATTTAACATATCTTAGAAGTCCATGTTTGGCCTGCAGGTTTTTTATGTTTATTTTATATTATTGGAGGAACCCGTAGGTGTAAAGTAGACTTAAACAGTCCGCTTTCTGCAAAATGGACTTCGAAAAGCTGCTTAAGACTCCATGAGATATTCAATCAATTCCTGTTTGGTAGCATGCAGGTTTTTGAAGTCAACTTTATAATGCAAAATGCTTTTCATAAATTTGCAAGTGCAAAATGATCCTAGGAAGACCACTTTAGACAAGTTTTGGTATAATGGCCTGCAGGCTTTGGCACCTCATTTTGCATGCAAAACAATGATATTGAAATCCGCAATGTGAAATAGAAGTGGAAAATCTACTCAATATTGTAGTTGATATGTTTTACGTTTAAAACCACCTTATAATACTGTTTAAACTTACCATCCAAAACTGCCAATGAGAAAAAGCTAAACTATTGGAAATCCAAGAATGCAATTTAATGAAGCCATATGTATGTGAATTATCTTTTTCCACTTGGTGAATGTGTTTTGACATGTCTTGATTTGAAAGAGTTTTTTTCTAAGGCCATGACGATGCAAAATGACCACCAATACATTTATAGTGTAAGCAATGGACTTGAAAGATGTTCATATGAAAATTGTTCATTTCGACTCGAGAGGGCTTTGGAAGGACATCCACATCATGAGACCAGTTTTTACAAACATTTGGACCTCTTGAAGACTCTTGCTCGATTAAAATGACAACATTTTCTGATTAGGCAATTTGCAATGAAATTTGACTTGACAAATTGAATTTTAGAAAAAAATCAATTTTGGTGAGAAGTTTAAAGCATTGTGAGAATGCGGGCCAATCATTGTAGGGCACATGTCACCATTTTGCATTTTCGTAACTTTACATTGCATACAAAACTAAAGAGGCCTGACACTGCGAGAATGTGATCCAATTATTGCATGTCACATGGCGTCATAATAGTGTTCATGTACCATGAAATTGTTTCAACACTACACTTAGAACAAGGGTCGTGAGCCCCTGAACCAACCAAATTAAGACACATGTCCCACCCACATGAACACTCATATATTGAATCAACTCAATCAAAGCTTACACAATAGGCAAAATGAAGGCACATGGATTATTGACATCATCTGGTAAACTCGTGAAAATGCTAGATTAAATCAAATTACAACATGAAAAAACTTTTTAATTCATGTGAGGGTCACCTTAGCATTAAATTCACATGAACAACTAGTCTATTTCATTTGTACTAAGATTTAAATGAGCATAGATAAATGACATTTCTAATTCTTCCAATTTCCTAAATTACCATTACTTCTGAAAGCCCATTACAATACAATCACTTATTAGTGATCCATAGCCTTTGCACACACAAAAAAAGGAATTAATAGAATCGATGACTTTGAAGCTATGGCATCTTACCTATTCTCATATCGGACCAACTAGGTATTCACAGATACTCAATTCCTCCAGGGATCCTTAGGGAATAAATTCAAGAATTACAGTGTAATTTGGGATGAAGTGGCCAGGCCCAATTATTTGAGGAGAAAAGTCCCAAGGAAGAAGACAACCACTTATGTAGATGATTTGTTGGCCATGCAACAAGCTGGATTTCATAAAATTGCAATCAATCCATAGGTATCCCCTTATCGATTTATTTCATAATATTTTTTTCTAGACCCAACACTTGGATGGCTCTATGTTGTCACTTAAAAAGTAGTTCAAAATAGCCTTCATATTTGGGATGGCCATTGAACATTGTTATCAAATCCCCTAGCCAGATACTCTGTATAATCAAGAAGTCATTTCCTAATGGATTACCCATAACAACCTTGGGGAAGTGTTGAAGGATTGGGCAGAAAACCTTGAGATATGGATTGATAGGGAAGATGTGGACAACATCCACATTTATCACTTTAGGTCAAGTGCCCAAATTACAATGGCTGTCATGAACAGAACTTATGGTGCCCCTAACATATCCCATGTCAACAACATTTGATTGCCCCTTCTGTCTATAATAATTGATGATATGAAGATTCCAACTTTGGGGGAGGTCCCTACCTTCCACCTCAAGGAATGGATCTTAGGGGTAATAAGAGGTGATAATTTTAATATGATGTCATATTTAGTTGATTCTATTGTTTCCACAATTTACTTTGATAAAATCCCAAAATGGAGTACCGCCCCAGGGACATCAGTCCATAAGCACTTTCTAAAATTGTATCTTCACAAATCCAAACAATATATATCAGAAATTTGTGGTTGTTTCTATCCCCTTGCATATTATGTCATTAATGAAGAGCCCAAGCCTAATTTTTTGATGAAATGTGAAAATTAATTATGAGTATAGGAGCCTATTGGTACTACCGAATTGAACAATCATTAGATTAGAGGGAGTGCTTGTGTCACCCCTTAAGTTTTCCATATTTGTTATGGATAAATTATTCGAGCAAGACATTGCATACCAACTTTATGATCGGATAAATTCAATATGCAATGAAAAGAAACATGCACCTTGGCCCCTATTGCCTTATAAGATAGGCTGCAACATCATCCTGGTTTGGATAGGATTAAGTCTAGTATCAACCCATAGAGCCTCCTTCAATTTAAATTACCATCACCTACATCACCAGGATCCAATGGAGAGATTCAAGGCCCATATAAAATCCTTGAAAGGGAAAAAGTCGGTTGTTTATAATCATGGCACACACCCTCATGATTGGATATTTATTAATGCATTAGATATTGATGATGTGAAGAGGAAGATGGACACTATAGGCATGTTCTTACCCCAATATAGATTAATCAACCAAGGCAAATAGACAAAAGGCTATGGATTTCTTAAATCCAAAAAGATTCATGATGTACAAAGGTTGCATTAAGAAGAAAGGTACTCAATAGCCTACCTCCACCAACATTCTCTCCAAGAATCATCAAAATTCAAGATATAACTCAGCATTTGGCTTTTCCTTCCCCTCTTATGTCTACTTCCTTTGTGTAAATTCCATAAATTTATTATCCCCAAGTAGAAGTAATGTCAAAGCAAGCCATCTTGACTCCCCCTCCTTCTCCTTCTATGCCTACACTAGAAGATATCAAAGCTAAAACCACTCTAGTTACATCCCAAGTAGAGATGACTCCAGTGGGGACCATCTTAGAAAATTCTTTTATCATCATTATTTTCACTGTCACCTAGCCCATTCATATCATGCCAATAATGGCATTGCAACCCTCAAGTAATGTGGCTACCATGTCCCCAAGCCTTATCACCTTAAGACCTCTAGGAGGACAAGCCCTTATGTCAAGAATGGACCCAATTCTAATTGCATCATACTCCAAATTCACTATCAGACCTAGACACCCACATGTTGTAGCACCTTCTGCTTTAGAGGCTAAAGAGCCCATAAAAAAGGAGGTGCAATCCCCTTTCTTTGTTAGTTAATCTCTTTTCGGCCTACCACTCAAGTGGTGGCTTCACCTTCCACTCCTTCAACTGTGACCACCCCTCTCCCAACTAAAAATATTATTCCACCACTTTACACCCCTCCTTCAACACAAGGACCCACTCCCACAATTTCATGCACAAAATTTTCCCTGGTTGACCTTGTTGCATCCATTCCCAAGCCTTCACCCACTCATCTTCGATTTCATTGGTCACATTAACCTCATTCTCTACCACCTCAGTGTCACAAGCTGGAAGAAATTGGATGGAAGCTATAGAATTGGTCAAAGCCCAAAGGATGGGTATGGTGATAAGTAAGGAGCCCAAAATAAAATTTAAAATTTAAAAACCCACTGGTAAGCTCAAGAGAGTAACCAAAAAGAAGGTTATAAAATAAGTGAAACCTACCTTCCATGAAATAGAAGAAAAATTTCTCACCCTGACAAGGAAAATTAAAGGCAGACCAAGGGAAACATATGAGTTTGAAGAAAATCATGCATCTGTGATTACTACCGCTGGTGAATTAGCCAAGAAGATTTTTTAGGGTATGAAACAAAGAATCAAGAGGCTGGAAACTCAAACAAGAGCTTTAGTGCCACTGAATGTCATTATAGGAGTCAAAGAGGCACTTGAATCATTATATGACCTATAAGAACAAAATTTCCAAACAAAGTCAAAAGGTGTTCCTTGGTAACATAAGATAAAAGTATACCTAGACCATATCACTAATTATGAGGCTAAGTTGGCACATTTGACCAAATTTGTCAAGAAGGACATGTTCCCACAAATAAATCTTATTATTATGCATGATATTGGGGCATGCCAAGGTTGGATGATACATAGGAGAACATCCTTACATGAATGGGTAGAATAAATGAATGTCATCATTTGTGACATCGACCATGTCATGGACAACATCCTGTAATTATTTTAAGTGGCTAAAATACTATCATTATTTAATTTAGATGTTTGGCTTGATTCTTTTATGGAAATTTTGGTCAAATCAGCGAATTCAATGACCAAATTCAATAACATAGCCCAAGAGACCAACAAAGTTGGCAACAAATAAGTCATCTACTTGTTAAGCTTTGCCAATAATAATTAAGAGTGAGTAGTTGTAATGAAGGAAAAACTTTTGGACCCCTCTATATAATCACACAACCCTCCTAGACAAAAAAGGGTGTTGTTATCGATCAAATCTACACCTTATGGAAGGTATTTCAAGCCTTTCAAATTTAATGTAACATGGAAACACCTCAATATTGTGGGTACCCTATTAGAGAGGTGAATCTCTAAGTTAAAGGGGTAGCTCCCCTTTATGAATCACTTAGGCTCAAACACTAATCTACTACTTGCTAGGAAAAGGAAGGGAAACCTATTCTAATGGGGTTGATGCACCAATCTGATTTGACCACTTCCAACCAACTACAAATGCACTTCAAACAAGAGACTAACTTGCACATGACACTAATCCAAATCTACTTCTCTACGTTAATGTTTCTCATGAAGATTATGAAGAGTGCTTGAGCTAGGAAGACTATTCAAGTGGTCATGACATGACATTATTGAAATACTACTCACTAAACACTTACACCTTACTTTGAAACTTCAAGATACCTATAAAAAGGATTCCAAACTAGACATGAATGTTAAACAAAGACAAGCATGCCAAGGAAGCAAGACTATCACTTAGCAAGATCAACTAGTCAAGCATGCATAATGAAATTAGTCCATGGAGGAGGTAAAACCAGACTATTCTTATTTATAAAAGGCTAAAAATGGGCAAGGATTTGCCATACCCAGGTAGAGGATATCATACAAGGCCAAAAGTGGCAACTTATATAGAGAATGGGGAAGAGAGAAGGGGAAATAGAAGGAGAAGATTGTCAAGTGTCCACATGGAAATTACAAACAAGGAGGAGGAGTTATGAAATAGTCCAAATAGACTTCCAAATCTATGTGTATCTCTTATGAAGATGCTCCATCCTCCAAGTGGTGTAGGAGTTAGAACCAGCTTGACACTTTGATCATCTTCTTGAAAATTACCCTTCCTTGCATAAGAATAGTGAAAAATGGGATTTTTAATCATCAATTCACCATGAATGTCTTCATAACCTTTAATTTGACACCTTACCTACATTTATAAACTCCTCTAGTTTGACATTTTAGTAGCAACTATCATTCATATGCCTAGGTGTCTTGAAACTCTTCATTTCCCATGCCTAGCTTTATATAAGTGGCTCAAAACATGAGTTCATCTTATTCAAGGCACTTTCTTGCCATGAAAGGCATTCAAATATCTTATCATACCTAAAATAATCCATTTTAGTTCCTAGAATAACTTTCAAGACTCCATTTTGCTCTTCAAGCTCTCATTAGGCTTATTTTCCTTGTAGCCCTAAAAAACCTATAAACCTCCTTGTGTAGGGTGGTGTATGTATGGTGATAACAAACTAAGGGCATATTTGAGATCCAATGTGGATTTAAAAATCCATGCCAATTTTCTAGCCTAGACTCTGAGTGGAAGTGCCTTTTCCTACCTTTCTCTCTCCTCAATTAGGCCTCCTTGCCTAGAAGTTTATTTTTCTACTTCAGATCTATCCCACACATGTAAAACCACACAAAATCATGTGATTCACTTTCCCTAGCATATCACCAACCTCTATGTCAAATTTGAGGCCCTGAGACTCTGTAGAAGCGTGAGAACCATGAAATGGCCTTGAAACCTAATCTCATTTTAGGCATGTTTAAGACTGCTTTGAAAAATGAGATTTTTTTAATCACTTATAGAATGTCCTGTGCATATTTTTTGGCTTTAATAGATGAAATATATCTTAGGTGACATCTTCCAATAGTTTTTAAGTTTTCCATTTCTCAAAACCCCTATAAAACACCAAAAACCATGCAAAATAGTGTATTTATTATAGTATGTACAACTACAAGTATTTACAAAGTAAACCTAGGTAATCTACTTAGAGTCTTCAACAATTTTAAATAGGTTTTAGGAGCAAACCATTTCATCTCTTGTGCTTTAGGAGCCCATCTCTCTTAACTAGTCATTGATATGGTTTTAGGAGGGTTTTAAGTGACTTATATTCTTAACGATTGTTCATAAACCCTAGCCCCTTAACTCGTAAACCAATTCCACAATTTTCAAGTGTACTATCCCCCTCAACTATCCTTAGGAGATTAATTAACCATGCATCTTGACTGTATAATTCTGACTGTAAGAAGTTGACTCTTGGTCTACAATTAAGCCAATGGAAATGGATTGATGGTCTTAACTTTGTTTGTGAAGGTGATGGGCTCAATCCAATAACTAATTCCACAAAAATGAAGTGTGTATACCTCACTACCATCCTTGAAAACCACTTATCTTCATGCATTCGGTTAAGGTTACAACAGTTGAGAGAAAATTGCTCTTGGATGATAACCATGCATGAAGGGAGCTCAAAGAGGTGTTAAGGCCAAATTAGCACTTTTATTACTTTGATTTGCTTGTAAATGCCTCTCAATGGTCTGCAATAACATCTTGCACCTTCAAATATCTTAAGACTTCATTTTTCCACCCATTATGCCCTATTATCTATGACTGTCCTATAGGTCTGCTTATATATGAATTGGGTTTTATAGGACTAGACAGGGTTTCCAGTGTTTATTTTACTTTTAATTGAGTTTGAGGGTCTAAATGAGATTCTAACACCCTGATCACCTTCAAATTATTTGCCTTTCCCTCTCACAGACCTTTAATTACCTCAGTCAAGCAAATACCTCTCATGAACTTAGGCAGGCCTGTAGACACTAGTTTGACTGTGTAGGAAGGGGTTTGAGGTGGTCTTGAGAGTCAAAATGGCACTCCTCTGCCTTGCATTGTCTATGGATGCTCTTGGAGGTATGTATTATCAAATTGTATCTTGCATTTGGCCAAGCAGGCCTATAGCTTGCATTGGCTTGTGTATGCAAGGTTAAAAGCCCTGCTTTGGCCAATCTTTATAGTTAATCCTTCATATCTCTTTTGATTTCTCATGACTTCAAATAGTTTCATAGCTTTCACCATCACCTAAGATAGATTCCAATGTTTCATATGCAATCTTTCCCTTCCTCAAGTTTGAAATTAGCTTGTTGACCTTACAATTTGTAGGTGTCCATTAGATAAATCTTAGTGCACTTATGGGTTTTAAGACTCCATTATAATTCTTTGACATCTCAATGACTCTATCATATTATTGGGAGTTTTTAACCCTTTAAATTTATCCAAAACACCACATCTTTACAGGCACATACTATTCTAAACTAATTTTAAACCTTCTCAAGGTGTAGTTGTAGGTGTCCATTAGGAGAAGTGTTTGAGCATGAGGTCTTGAACTTAGTCTTTCCACTCTATCATGGCATCATGGAAGTAGTTTAACTTCATGGACACTTCATCTCACCATAAGGTTCATTTTCTTTCTTCATAATGTTCTACAACCTTTGTCTCATCCTTGTACTCAAACCTATGTAGGAGTACTTGGCTTGTAGACCTTTTAAATGTTATAACCCTTAGACACTTTAACCCCTTATGGCTCTCCCCTAGCCGAGACATCTTCATTAGTTTTTTCCTCTTCTCTCATCTGCATTCAATTATGCTTTAACCTTGATTTTATTTTGATGATAATTAGCTTTCAGTCCAAAAGAGATCCTACAAGTTTGTCATCTGTAGGTCTCTATTTTGCTTGCATAGACTGTTAAGCAACTTCTTTGAGTCTTTTGACACTTTTTATTGATCTATAAACATGTAGTGTCCAAAATGACATCAATTACTCTATTTTTATGGATTATTTATAAATTTTCAATTTCTCATTAATTAAATTCAATTTGGTATAATAATTAAAATCAACACTAAAAATTGATAATAAGCAACAAACATGAGTCACAAAGACAATATGCAAACCAGAATTGATAACAAAGTTCACCCAATTTGGGCTATGTTTTTAAGTCCTACTCAAAGACAAAATTGGCCAATTATTGATGTAAAAATCACTTTGTACATTAGTTATTCTCGATCTACAAATGAATGTTTTGATGTCCTCTAGCTCTAGCAACTGGCTCTGGCTCTCAGCGTTGGCTCTCGCTCTTGGCTATGGCACTCACTCTTGTCTTTGGAAATCACTCTTGGATCTGGCTCTGGCTCTGCTTAATTATTCACAAGTATTGTGTGTTGCTCTTCACACTTTTATTGTGATTTCAAATGACTGCTCCAAACCCTTTATATAGGTTTATGGGTCCACAAAAGGTGGGCTTGGATGATTATCTTTTCCCAATTTTAAATACTATTCATAATTATCCCAAGACCCATTTAGTGGGATTAAAGCTTACCCCATTCTATAGTGGGATTATAATATAAGTCTTTATTTAGCCCACACATAATTATATGGCCTTTATATGTTTTAATTAAACATTACATTATAAAAGCATCAAATAATTCATGCCATATAATATCCCACTTTTGTGGGAGTAAAGATTATCATATCTACATGCTTTATTAAAAGGCTATATTTTGTTTATATCCACATATTTGTGGAAAATATACTTTTTTAATATTCAATCAAAGTCTTTTTTATCCCACATTATTGGGATGTGAGATAAATATATTTTTTTGAAATAATAAACTTTATCCCATGTAAAGTGGTCTCACCCTGCCACGTAGATGTGCCATGTGGAGGCTTGTAGTTATGCCACATGTCCATACCAATGTGTGCCATGCGTCCATACCACATTGGTCCACCTTTAATGCTTGTTGACTGGGTTTGACTAGATTTGACTGATGTTGACCCATCTTATTGACTTTTGACCAACTTTGATTGGCCATAACTTTCGCATATAGAGTCAGATTTGGTCCGTTCAAAATGTGTCGAAAAGCTTGTGATGAGTTATACACCATGGAACTAGTTCAAAAATGTTTTATGACCATCATTTTTTTAGTTTGACCAGATTTGACCATTTGTTGACCAAACTTTAACCAATGATAATTGGAGCATATGATGTCCATTTTTCACATTCCAACATTTGCCAGAAAGCTCTTGATGAGCTCTACACAATGGACCACTTTTAAATAAAACCATAGAACATCTAAAAATATTCTCTAGATAATTTATTATTTTATCAACCTTTGTACCATTTTCAACACCTTTCAATAATCATGTAGACCTCTAATCAAACATTATACCACTTCAACTTGTCCATTTACCTATACAGATTATGTATACAGTCAATTTGTATGCAAGTCTTGTGTATGATATTTGGAGTTCATGAGTCCATTCATGTTTTTTAATGATGCCATAAAGTTTTTCAAGGTTATATGAGTGCTTAGGAGTCTATTCCACATTTATTCATTGCTTTAACACCTCAATATGAATCCTAGGCTTCATGGATATTCACCTACAGGTCTACATACCTATGGATGAATGAAACCTATCCAAAGCCCTTGTTGGAGAGTACATTGATTCCAATCCACTTTACTTGAGTTTCCAACATTTTTAACAATGTCTTCCTTATATGCTATCATAGATATTTATTTCTAATTGGACCAAACTTGGCATTCAAACTTGCATAAGATTATTACTACATAGACCATGTCTCCAAAGAGAAAATGCTTGAAGAATGCATACAAGAATCACATTCCAAGGGATAACATATGATTATTATGAATTTTTGGAATCCTCAATGAAATCTGAGGCATTTGGAACTCCTGAAGGTGACAAACATCCCAAACGAACCAAAAATGCACTTGTAGTAGGGTGATATGATCACACACTTGAGAAACTTTTCCTCTTCTTGAAGACACTTCATAGAGTTATATTAGCTTATAAAACTACCATTTAAATGATCTATTTGACATCTTAAAACATCACACAAAACCATTATCCTCCATCAAATTCTAACATGAAGAAATAGGAGCAGAACTAGACCCTACTTGAATGGACAAGGCATAGTGACCTACTGTCAGTCTTAGTGATTATTCATAAAGTATGGGCCATGAATGTAAAAACCAATGCCACTATATTAAATCTCATTAGGACACCTAATAATGGCTAAAGTTTTATCTCCCAACTTTCTCTCTCCTAGTCGTACCATGCATTTAATTTTTACCTTTTTGAGCTTATGAAGGCAACGATGGAAGAGAGAGAGTGTTTGATGAATTTCACCTAAAATTTGATCCAAATATTTAATATGACCTGTGGAAATCCAAGAGATTCTATGAAACCATTTTATCTTGCAATTTAATCTCCTGAGGTTGTATAAGTGCCTAAAAGTGCTTGTAAAGGAGTATTTTTATCATTTTAAGCATTGATCCTATAATTTTCTCTATCTTTGACCATCTATAAATATTATCTAACATCAGGTACATTGGGGAACTTCTTGAAACATTTACCTTTGAAGGTGGTATGTACAACTCCTCCAAACTAGCTAAAAAGGTGACTAAATGACAATTTAGCACATAAGAACATAATAAAAGGTTAATACATGATATTATGACCTTAAATACACATTAATAACCTTTTATAATGATTATAAACCATGTAAAACCATCTTACCATACTTGATAACACCAAGACCTTATAAATTTGATCCCCTAAGGTCATACAAGTGCCCAAAAGTGCTTGTAAAGGAGTATTTTTCTCATTTTAGGCATTGATCCTGCAAGTTTCTCAGTCTTTGACCATATTTGAACATTATCTTACATATTTTATGTAGGAGAACTTCTTGAAACATTTACCTTTGAAAGTTGGTATGTACAACTCCAAATTAGCCAAAAAAGGTGACTAAATGACAATTTAGCACATAAGAACATAATAAAAAGTTAATACATGATATTATGACCTTAAATACACATTAATAACCTTTTTTTAATGATTATAAACCTTGTCAAACTTTTGACCATACTTGACAACACCAAGACCTTATAAATGACCCTTAGGACTAGACAAGTACACATAAGACCAAACTTTGGACAAGGATAGACCATGACTAATGTTACCACATGAAGACCATTTAGGACCATTTAAAAATAAAGCAATATCATAGCAACATCATATACAAGATTTGATAACCCTATTAAAAGTTTCAACCTATAGGGGTTGACTATTTTTTGACTTGGGGTCAAAATTTGGTCAACAGGTGTTATTAGAGCCCTTATTATCACTTTGTCTAAAATTGATGAATATTACCAAGCATGTGCCAAGGCCATGCAATCTCAACATATTAGTTAAACAAAAGTTGGCAATGCCTGATCCAATATTCCTATTGGTCCCACCTCCTAGCTAGACACTCCTCTAGGTGGCATTCCTCAAGCAAGTTCAACATAGGTTGGTAGTACTTCAAGCACTACCTCTTAGGCTAACACTCTGTAGATTCCTCCTAGAACATAATCAGCTAATGAAAAGTGGGGTTCACCTACTGATGTAATGATTCAACATGAACACGCCAAGGGAATAATGGGTGAGATATATAGACATAAATAATTAGAAGGGGATCTCCTTCAAAAAGTGTAAAAGGTTGCAAAAGGACCCTTATTTGGTCAAGTTTGTAAGGTTGTGCATAGTGGGCTTGTTCCTTTTCCTTTTCATCATATTATTCATGTCTCTTCTAAAAAAAATTTAGTGGTAACAAAGTTTTCTATTATGGTTGTGAATGGAATCTCACTCTCTTGAAAGATGAGTATTCTCTGATGCTATATATGGTCATCTTTCAAACATTACAAAGGGTTGGATTTTTAATATAAAACTCGTAGAACTTCAAAAATTCTTAAAAATGTCCATACTTTCTTCTTTTTTTTCTAAATATTCCTCAATTCTTAGCACAAATGTGGTGTATGTTTGATGTTTTGATTTTTTTATATGTGCTTGATCAGGCTAAATAAATCACTTACTTGAAAAATATTTGTAGCTTATTATGTTGATCCAAAGGGTCATGTGTGAATGTGTTTTATTAAAAATATTATGTGGTTGTTCATCTCATGAAGTAATATTATAGGGATCATGTTCAATATGAATTCTTCCTCAAACTCCCTACCATGTCTAGTCAAGTTTGAGTCTAGACATAACTACCTAGACAGAGATAAGTTTCAGTCAAATTCATAAGTAGTCCATGCAAATAATAGTATCCCCACAAAGTCTAAGAACTCACTTTTATGCCTTAGCCTCCTCCTTTTTTATGTTTATTTTATCTTACTCACACTTAGATTTAGAGGCCATTATTAATATTCATCTTGGGGAAGATTACAAAGATATTAAGATATGATAAAGTTTGGATGAATGATTGTCTCTCTAGGTGGTAAAATTTGTATGTTCTTAGAGTTGTTCTAGTAGGCTGCATAGGAGATCCCTAAATTGTAACTTGTGCCCAATGTTGTGTTTACAAACCTATAACGAGAAGGATTTATTCCATTAATTCCCCCTTTTTTGTATATGTGCACCAAAATCCCATCAACAGAGCTATTGATATTTAATATATGAAACTTTATGGGATTGTTCATTGTCCATAGTTGCACATGTAACTCTATTAGATTTACAAATTGGCATGGGTAGATGTTGCAATATTGTCTCTTCTTAAACTAGTCATAAGCTAACCTAATTGCATATCAACACATCCAAAAACAAAATAAATGTATAATCAAGTTTCTTGGGCCCCCTTGAGGGTTACAACTACATATTGCAGTGTTATTAATTAGGGCTTAATGTAGTTCTAATGTTTATGGGTGCCCACAACCAAAATGATATAAAGTATTTAATCTCCTCTCAATATATACTTAAATGTATCTATATGATATTTCACTAAGTCCCTCTTCTAGTACAAACATGAAACAATATAAACCTTTGAAATCACTTAAAAGTCTTGAGGAACATAATCATAATCTTGATAATGCACCTAAGACTTGTAGAATGCTTTAATACTTATTACTACTTATTGAAATGCTTTAGGATGCTTTCCATATATAGACATCTCAAATTTGAATTAAGGTCCTATGGGCATGTAGATTGACAAATGCCAAGAGAGAAAATGACAAGCGTGGGTTCACACACCATGAAAAAGAGGAAAAAGGGTCAAAGGGTCCACAAAATAGAAATGACTAAAATTGGTGACCTTTGATTGTGGTCAAAACTAGAAAAAGTAGAGGAAAATATAAGAGGACATCTCCAAGCACAAAAAAAATGGAAAGGAGAGAGAAAACACAAGGAGGAGATAAGTAAGGGACTACACAAAGAAGAAAGTAGTTACGAAAGCATACGAAAAAATGACAATAAGTACATAGTTTGAAGCAATTATCCATATGCATAAAATCATGCTAAAAACATTACAATAATAAGCCTTGTACAAAAATTAGGTGTCTACGTCTTTATTAGAAAAACTTTTAGAGTATGTAATTCTTCACAAGTCACCGTAATGTAGGATCAACCCAATTACAACCCAATCATGTATATGTGTTACGTAATTTAAAATTTTCATAATAAATTTAATTACATTATTTATTTATTTTATGTGTAATTTTTAACTGTGTTTAATTAATCTTAATACAAGTTAAACACAAGCAATAATTACCCTAATGACATTTTTCTTAATGTATTTTTTATATTATCACAAGGCAAGGGACCCACATAGCACATAATAACCTTTACATATTTGTTAGGGGATGAATAGTGAATGAAATCCACCACTTTGAACCTCTCACCTTGTAGTTTATTTCCCCATTAGCAATGTACATAGTTATTACTTACACATAATTAACTCAACTAGAACTCAATCATATATACATGTTTATTTATTGAAGGCTATTATAGACAATTTAATTATATCATTAATATTATTTTGTAGGGTTTTACATGTGCGTGTTTAAGTAATCTCAATATGACCTTTATTAGTAGTCATTACACAAATAACATTTTTCCTCATGCAATTTTTAGTAATATTCATGATTTATCGTGTATTTGTTTTTAAATAATCATAATGTAAGGGAACCCAGTTAACACATAAACACCATAAAACACTTGTTAGTGTAATACAAATAAATGGATTACAACTAAATGTAACACAAATTAATGAATTATAATTTTTATGAAGCATCACAACATATGCACATTATAAAAGTATTCCCAATTAATATTTCCAAATCAATAGAGAATGCAAACACATAAGGTTTCAATAAATATCTTACATACGTCTCAATATGAAGATAATTGCCTGAATCTAAACTGGGAAATGCATCATAAGTTTTTTTCACAATCCTAGCCCAAAAAATTATATTTGTTCTAAGATAGTGCCAAGATCACTAAAAATGTTTTAGGAGTGCCTAAAATCCGTAGGGTTTCCTAATGCTTTTGAAAGTTGACAAACAAGGTTAGAAATGAAGTGACATTTGGGCTTGTTTGGTCAAGATTTAATGTTTCTTCACTTTGATATGTGTGTTGCAACACATAAACACCTACAAAATTGTTACATCACAATTCTCTCGGTCATGTGTTGTTATGGGATATATTATGTTACTTAGATTTCATGAGTTTAATATTATGAGATGGCTAATTATGAATTCTATACATAATGATTATGTTACATTTATTGTTAATAGCATTGTTTTATAATTTATATCATAATTTAATTGACTAACTACCATCTTGTCATGAATTGGATGCAAGAGAGTTCATCCCTTAAAGCATGATGGAGGGAGAGCATCATCGGAGAGGGTAGCATAAATAGAGATGGTGAAGAACGATAGAGGAATCGCTAAGACCCCTGCACACCACATTAGATTAAAAATAATATATCCATTGTGTGTTTGGATTGTTACATATTAGAGTTTGCATGTTTTAAATGTCAGTACATAGTTATGGAATAAATCTTATCTATGATTGTATTTTGTTTATTATATGTGGACTCAGTGCTTGATGTGTAGTAGAATTGCATAAGGCTACTTATGTTTTTCTATTATTTTTGAAAGTAAATCAAATAAAATACATCTAATTACTATTATATATAGACTCATATAATGTCTTTAAAAATGTTATTGAACATTAAGCTTACTATTATTGATATTTGAGAATATCAATATAAATCAAGCTACTAAAATAAAGTAAGACATATATATATAGGCTATATACACTAGTAATTGACTAAAACAATTATCTTCTTATAATTGGAATCAGTAATTGATTTATCTATCTTTTTGATAAAGAGATAATTACATGCATATGTTAACAAAGGAAGTTGATTATCCTAAAAATCTAAGTCTAGTATTTGATTGTCATGCATAAGAATACATTAAAATTGGAAGTATAGTTATCATTACATAAATGATTAATGTGGAATTATTTATTGGATATACTCGGAGCCTATAACATAGAGATCATGCAAAAATTGTTAAACAAAATAAATGTTTAATAATATTAAACAAAGTTCAGATGAGAAAAAATTAGGGATTTTGGTATGTTTAATAGAGAGATAACTTTGGATTAGTCGAGTTTAAAGTAAAATTTGGATATTGTGCATGTACTATGAATTGAGTGAATAGTGGCATGCAAATTTTGAATGGAAGGAGGTTGGTGAGGAGAATAGGATAAGAGGGAGTCGTGGAAGGGAAGGAAAGAGGTGGAAGAAAGGAGGAAGTATAGAGCAGTAAAGTAAAAGGATTTCAAGTTCTTGGAGTTTCAATTCAGAAGCATTGAAAAGGTTGGTATTGTTATTACATTTAATTGCTTAAGGAAATTATATGTATGGTTACGATTCTTAAGGTCTGGAAAATGAATTATATTTTTGAATGGATACAAGCTTAAACCTGTGGATGGCTTAGACATCCACATCGCTAACCCATTATCCCCAAATCCTAAGTTTTTGATTTAGATATGTTATGTAGGGTTAAATGAAGTTTTATAAATAAATGGCATATTGCCCTAGATAAGGAAAATGATAACCTCAAGGAATGATTTATATTCAAACAAACAAGAGTTTTGTTAAACATATTATACATACATACTACTCAATTAAGTATGCAGATATAATATGGGAATAGTGTGTTATCCTTATTTTAAAAAGATATAGACTGGGTCAATATAATGTTAAATGGGTATTCTATTTGGGCAAAATAGGTATATTATTGTTTTGTTATGAAGATATCTTGGTGACAGTCAAATTTGAATTAACCCTGAATATGAGATGAATGAATTCATTAATTTTAAATCAATGAATATAGGTATAACTAAGTTATGTTTGCTTTGGTAAAAGAAGTGGAAATAAGATGCTTTTATACATATATGTACTAGTTTTTTCAATTCATTTCAAACCATGAAAATGTTGAACAGGTTTAAAAGGGTTTTTTTGTGTTATCAAGATAGGAATGAAATTATTTTGAAACACACAAGATGTGACTATCAATATATAAACCATGTACCATATGTGACATCTAAACATAAATAGACTTTATCATATCATTTAAATTGGATTTTATACAAAAAAAAATATAGTATGAATATCTATACATAATGTGTGTGTGTGTGTGTGTGTGTGTGTGTGTGTGTGTGTGAAGGATATATATAAAATGTATTCTATAACACTGAGTAAGTATATATATATATATATATATATATATATTTACGTTTGTGTATAACTTGAGACACACACATAGAGTAATCACATAGAAATTGTAAGATAATGTATTCATATAAATATAAGTCTATTGTTTTAAATGCTATGAAATTATGCATATGAATGATCTATGCATAAAATATTGTGAGTGTACATACATACATCGACGCATAGTGCAAATAACTATATACAATATTAGACTGTGTAAATTTATAAAACTATTAGTTTATGTGTTTGAGTAAGAATATCAGGGCTGTGTGAATGTGGACAGAGTGATTTTATATAATGAATTAGACTTATAATACAGGAAATTATGAAGTTGAATAAGTTATTGGTAGGAAATTATAAATGTGAGTGTTTGATTTAATACAGAACTTAATTCATTGTGTTAATAATTATTGACAATTATCCAATGTATTTGATAACTTAGATCAATGTATAAATGACTTAAAATTGGGAAATAGCAGAAAAATGAGATTAGGAATGAAATTGAGCCTAGTTGAAATCATTATTTTTGATGTTAAATAATGAAAATAGGGGTTATGGTAATATTAAAACCCTATTTGTTTCTTGAGCCTTTCTCATGAAAGTTATTATCTTTTAAGCTTTAAAAGAATAATGAAAAGGTTCTGTTAGTAGGTCAGAATATTAATTATGAATTAAATTATATATATTATGGGATGTATATAATAAGATCATATAAATATACAAAATATATGTATAAGAGAACCTAGGTCCTCTTATATGTGTATAGCTTATATTTATAGAATAGATAGCATGCCAATAGTTATAGTAGTGACTATTCAGTTAAGTCATGAAATCTCGAAGGATAAGAAATTATAACTATAGGAATGCACCTAAGTTCCTTTTAGGATGAATAAGTGTATGTTATGAGTTATTGAAAATCATTATATAAGTTATGATTGTTGGTTTATATTGAGTAGTATAAACTTTATATTATGAAAATGATAAATTTATACATTAACATTTACTTAAGGAAAGTAGATTCTTTGGAAAGACTTGTAATTTACCCGTTTGGTAAATAAACTTGATTTTCATAAATATTGATTATACGATGAATAATATAAATAGGGTTCATTCATATGTTTGATGGACTAAATGTATGTATAGTAATTATTTATGTAATTAGCATATGTTTGTACTTACTAGTAGAAATAATTGCATGAACTTATTAGTTATAATAAATGTTAACCAAATCCAAAATTTTTGATTTTAAATAAGCAGTGAGACAGACTCCATTGGCTTAGTTAGTATCTCTAATGTCAGATGAAGGTAATCTGATCAAGTGGTGTGCATGAATTTGATTGATCCTAGAGATCATGTGTTATTTGAAAACTTTAGCTAAAGTAATGTTTAGATAGACATTGTCATTTCATATGTATGATTTACATGCTCATGTGATATCATGTTATAACATATTTATTTATGGTACACATCATATAATAAAAACCTTACAACACACGGGTAATAGCATGTCTCTCTAGATTTTCTCACCATCACTATCTATCCATTCGTAAAGGGAGGACCATTCCCTATTTTGGGGATTCTATAAGGGATAGATGGTTTGTGGTTGTTGTGAAAAATCACTCGGATGATGCTCTCCCTCCCCACTATAATACTTACTTGGAGACTACATTTGAGATTCTCAGAGATGCAGGGGTTAGTATAACTTGAGCTTCGTGGAGCATTATATTTATTACTATACTTAAAATAAGGTATCATGCCTGATGGAAATGTTTTTAATATTATTATACATTCATATTAGAGGCTATATTATTGTACCATCCATTGCTAGATTTTATTATGATTACTTTTTTAATACAATTATGATTGTTTTCATATGTTGCTAGTGATCAATAAATATAGTTGTACATGTTTAACTAAGTTTAATACGCTTAGTTAGTATGTTGAAGATCACTAATTAGATTCTCATGGTGTGATCTAAAGAAATAATAAATGTTGAGTAAATATTTAAAAAATAAATAATTTTTTTTATTGCTTTATTCTAGTAAATCCCTGTGGGGATGTTACATTGTGGTATCAAAGATGTAGTTCAAACTCTAGGACTTGATGAGTTTGATAACATTTTCATATTCTTCTATTACTAGAAATAACAATGGTGTGACCAAGAGCATTGAGTGAGGGTCCTTCGAATGTTAATGACAATAACCCTCTATTTTATCCTAACCAATTTGTCATTGAACAAGCAACAAAGTTCAATCAGATTCTTGCAACCATGAATGAAACTAGGGACAAAGTTATGTCCCTAGAATAAGAAATTCATAGACATGAGGAGGAAGCCCATCAAAATGATTCTGAAGAGCATCTTGATGAATAATAAATCCCTAGAGAGCAGAGATACGAGGAAGTGCCTCAAGACATGGGAGCACGTGTAGCCACAAAATTGGCAAGTGATGTGAAAAAGGTGAATCCACCTAAGTTTGATGGCATACTTATGGGAGACAAACCTGAAGCATGATTCACTAAAATGAAGTAGTATTTCAATATTTAAAACTACTCTTAGGTCACCAAAGCCATTTGGGGAGTTTATCAATTGGCTAAAGAAACAACTATGTGGTGGGCCTACAAGAAGTTGGAAATGAATTTGAACTTGACCACCACTACTTGGGAGCAGTTTGTAATTATATTTAGGTTAAGATGGATTTCATAGTTATATTTTGATCAAAATATTACATATTTTCAAAATCTAAAGAAAGGAGACTTATCAATGAATGAGTATTAGGAATAGTTCACCGAACTTCTAAAGTATGTACCTCAGTATCAGGTAAATGAGAGGTTAAAGATTAAGAAGTTCATCATGGAATTAAAACCTTGGATTAGTGGAGAAGTGGACACTCATAGACCATCTACCATAGACCAAGTCTTTGAGAAAGCAGTCAAGTAGGAACAAAAGTTGAAATCTCTTGCTCAAATTAGGGACAAGTTTAAGAAAAAAATTGGAATTTCTAAACCAACTTTCAAGACAAAGAACTAATAATAGAGGAGTGGAAACTCCCATAGTTAGTTCAAAAATTAGAATACTAGATTCAACATTGGTTCAAGTAGCAAGAAATTAGGTAATAGTACGAAGGGTGGTTTCAAGGGAAACTAATAGTCTGATAGGAAGGGACCACCAAGAAGATGCTTCATCTATGGAGGTGACCATTTTGCACATGAATGTATCTAAAATAATTTGAGGAAAAAAGTTTATACCCCTTAGTAAGGAACTTTTTAGAAATGTATTCATGTGGAGGTTGATAATCAGCAAGCCAAATTCCAAGCTTCACCCATAGAATTATCAAGTATTTTGTTTGAACTTCTAGTTTCCATTTTGATAGATACAGGGGCTATGCAATGTTTTATAGCTCCTATAATTCTAAATAAATTGTTTAGGAAAGTAGGTATAATGAAAAATACATGGTTGGTACAATATGGAAATGATTCCAAAGTCCAAGTTGACAAGTGTTTAGTTGAAGCAGACACTAGGTTGCCAAAATTCACACTAATTGTGGATCTTTATGTAGTGCCACTAGGGTCATATTATGTGATCCTAGGGGTCAACTGGCTTGCCAAGCATAAGGCCAAGGTTAACTATTATTATAAAATAGTGTAGTGTCTTGATGATTCTAGAAATCAGATACTAATTCAAGGTGAGAAAAGGGAGTTAAGGCTTAGGCAGATTTCTACAATGCAACTCAGGAAGGATCGAAGTAAGGGATGTCAAGCATTTATCATCAAGATAAATGAAATAGAAGAAACTAAGGAACCATCAATTTAATATTATCCTTTCTTTAAGAATTTTCATGATGTGTTTTTGGAGGAAGTACTAGGAATGCCTCCTAAATGAGAGTTTGACTTCTCTATTGATATCAAACCAAGATCAGAACCTCAGTTTAAGGCTCCATATAGAATGATAACCATTGAATTAGTTGAATTGAAGGCACAACTACAAGAATTATTCTCCAAAGGGTTTATTAGACCAAGTGTGTCACCATGGGGTGCACCAATTGTCTTCATTAATAATAAGGATGACACTCTTTGACTTTGCATTGATTACACAATGTTGAATAAAGTGACCTTTAAGCAAGGTAAATTTTAGTGGCAAATATTAATTAATTCATGAATATTATGTTTGGGGAATTTGAATTTGGTGATTTTTTAAGGTGTAACATATGTCATTTTCACCTAAAATTTTGGGATGTCATTTTTTTAGGGGTCAACTCACTAATGATTTATAATAAGTATGGGGTTATATGTATAATTTTTCATCTTTATATGTGTGTGTGTGTGTGTGTGTGTGTGTGTTCCCAGAGGTCACAAACTTAAAATTGAAATATCTTTCTTTATCAAATTATGAAGATCTTGAGACTTGAGGTTGTACTTTGTCACTTGACTGCTTTTAGCAACCTAACTTATGCTAACATTATGTCACATGATACAAATTGGATGCTTGATGGCACTGTGTTACACGATGGTAACTAGGTATCTGGTCACAATGTATCACATGATGGCAACCTGATGCTTGGTGGTAATGTGTTGCATGATGAAAACCTACTATATGATGGCAATGTGCCATGTGATGGAAATCTATCCTGTGATAGCAAGCTATCTCATGATGACAACCTATTGCCTAGTAGAGATTTATCACACGATGGAAATAGATCACTCAAGAGTTATGTGTTATGTGATGGTAATGTGGTGTTTGGTAGTGGTGTGTCACATGGTCACAAATTAATGACCTATAGCATTGTGTCGTGTGGCCTAACTTGTTGCTCGATATCACTATGTTGCATGACCATAGTTTGACACCTGATAGTGTATGGGAAGCTGGTAGTAATAAACCACCTGATAACAAAGCTCCAGTATCAAGAGGTAATAGTAAGGGTAAAGCACCACAACAAATACCAAAAAAAACCAACATCATGTCTTATTTCAAAAATATAGGAAAGAGGATTGGACAGACAGTAGACACTTTGAATATAGATAATTCTAAATCTTTTTTAAAAAATATCAATTAATTTTTTCACTGTAGAATAATTGCAAAACCATTTCAATGCAAAAATCGACATGGATATTGACACTATTTCATTAGAAAGAATTAATCCCAATAACTTGTCACTACCTAAAGATTTTATTGATGAAATGCCACCCCTAGAAGACACACCTCTGGGCACTTCACAAGAACACACTCCTCTAGGCACTCCATAAGAGAAATGTAGTTCTTTTCAAACACCAAATTTTGTTAAAAATTCCACTCAAAAAAGTCGACAATGGAAGAGAAGTACATGGACAATAAGGTCTTTTCAAGTTGATTGGGCTACAAAGTATCCATTTATAGAGCCTATAGACCCAAAAAATTGCAATGAGCCTCTAACAGAATGCAGATGTATAATTTGCAGTTGGAAACTTGGAAAAAAACACATAATGCAACTTAAATTAGACACAATTGAGAAACATTATGGGAAAATATATATGTGTGTGAATCACCCAGATGGACAGATAACTAAAACACATTGATGGAAAAATGGGGAAGAATGCATGTATGTAAAATATGCACGTGAATACAAAAATGATCAGAAGTGACAAAAACATCTTGTTAAAGAAGGGGGAACCATAAAAGTGCAATTTGAAAAAGTGATGCAGTCTAATGCAATTTTAAAAAGTTATGCAATCTAATCTTAGGCAAAATATGTACAGTTCTCTACCATTTTCCACATTTAAAAAAAGGGAAGACCCATTTATAATTTTATAGATTACAAAATTTTGTTTCAACATAATGGGTTTTTAGATATTCCACAGTCACATTGGTCGGATAATAATGATTGGAAATGGCAACATGTCTAGCCATTATTAAGAAGGAAGATTTGAAAGAAATTGTTAAAAAATCTCTATTTACCTCTATATCCATCGATGAGGTAACTACAGTCCACAACACAGCATGGGTTTGCATGCATGTCTATACCTTTGAAAACTATTCAAGGCAATCTCATATTTTAGCTATCCATAAAATGGTAAAAAATTGCAATGCAAAAAACCTCCATAAATTGGTTGTATCTAGTTTAAGAGAGAGAACTGGGATAGATGATTATGCCATAGCTACAACACTGATGTGTGTTGGCATTGATGGTGCATCACTGATGCAGGAGCATAAAAAGTGTCTGTGTGTTCACCTACAAACAACAATTTCTTTGTTTATGATTCCAATCCATTACATGGCACATAGGATGAATCTTGCTTATAAAATTATTAGTACATTCAGTTTTGGTGTAAAAGTGGAAGAACTTATTCATGACTTACATGCGTACATGTCCATCAACCCAAAAAAATTATGAAGTTCCAAAAATTTGTAATTGGGTAAAAACTATTGAAAGATGTGGAAACTAGATGGATTTTCATGTATGAACCTGCCTGTAAATTTTTTGAGGAATATCTATCTTTGACAGGGTTTACATATAAATATCATAGGGAAGTTGATAAAGCAAAAGATTCGTTGTGTCATTTAACAAATTTAGAAACTTTACTCACATTATGTGGTATTTTACCAATGTTGAAGGAAATCAACTGTTTAATGAAACATGCCCAAGAGAGATCTATCTATATTGTTGACTTCATATGTTTGAGAAAACATGTATGTCAATGTTTAGATATATTTTACACATCGAATGAAAGCTTTCACAGACCTATTTTTAGAACCTAGCAAATTTTGACTTATTTTCAGAATCTAGAGAGTTACTTGAAATTTAATATACAAGATCATCTTTGTGTTGTGGTAAATGGCATTGAGATCCCAATGCGTACATGCCCTAAAAGACTTGAAATTTTAAGAGCTGAGCCTAAAGATGTACATGTGACACATTTACTATATGATATTGTTTTATTTAAAATACGAATTAAATTGATCAAAATCTCACAAAGTTTAGCCGCTGAGATCAGATAACATTTTCAAATGGATGAGTTGTTGGAGGGCATGGGAGTTGTGAATCCCATTTTTTGGAACAATGTTAACAATCAAAAATAGATCAACACATTATTTCACAAATACATGGGTACAATTGCTATGCATTTCTATAAATCTGTAGATGTGAATGGAGTTTAGATTAATGGTATTTTAAATAAACAATTACTGACATCTCAGTAAACATAGTTTTGGATTACAATGATGGATTAATTTCAATGTTTAAGTGACCCAACAAAAAATGGTGCCATTACGCGTCTATGGAAAAAAAATTATTAAAGTAGCGTATTACAAAAAAGTATTAGTTAATATTTTAAACTATATGTTTCACATTATTCTGTGGACAAGTTTCCATATGATAGAGCACTGGTAACATGGATTTCTCTAGTGAAAAGAAAAGGCATGACTAATATAGCTACCAATACAAAGGAAGACAATATCGAGACTGAATACGACACTAACATGGTAGATGCAAATCACACTTACAGTGAGAAAATTTCTTGAGGATTGTTTCAGTTGCTTGACTTTTAGTTTGATAAGTATGGTAAATACTATTTTTTTTTTAAATAGCAATTCTTTCATCTTCAAATACATTAAATTCTATAATCTATTTCCTAGATGTTACAATCATGAATCTTATTCAATACATTAGAATTAATATTTTTTTATCCTATTAAAATTATGTGTATTTCAAATAGTACTTTATATTTGCAATGCATGTCATTCATTAACAATCATAATTCTCATTAACATTGTACAAAACATTTCCTTATAACATTCATTGATGAGAATACCAAGAGTAAATACGACACTGGCATGGTAGATGCAAATCACATTTACGATGAGCAAGTTTCTAAAGGATTGTTTCCACTTCCCAAATTTTGGTTTGATAAGTATAACAATTACTATTTTTTAAAATATTTTTTATTATTTCATCTTCAAAATTCAAATACATTAAATTATGTAACATATTTCTTGGATGTTACAATCATGAATCTTATTCAATACATTGGAATTAATTTTTTTTTATCCAATTAAAATTTTGTTAATTTCAAATAATACTTTATCTTTGTAATGCATGTCATTCATTAAGTAGCAATCATAATTCTCATTAACATTGTATAGAGCACTTCCTTATGACATTCATTGATGCATATAAATCTTATGTCTAGACATGCACAGTGCATGATAGGACACCAATTCTCTTGCAATTACAACTCTAATTATTAAGATTTATTGTTATACATGTATAACTATGTAACTATAGTTATTCCATTGAATATTTACTCTAAAATAGGCTATGTTTCCTATAACTACTATAATATACAACTACTACAAATATATAGCAAATATTTTTCCTATAGTTGGAACTTGGGGTCGCATATTTTCAAATTTCACCATAATCAATCAATTCAATGCTACAACGACTAGAAAATTATAACAATGCATTCCAATCTACAACTACTAGAATAATATAACACTAACAATGCATTCAATACTACAACTACTAGAATAATATAATTCCATAGAATATTTACTCTATAATAGGCTATGTTTCAACTACTGCAATATTCAAATACTACAACGACTAGAAATATTTTTCCTATAATTGGGTTTGCATATTTCTAAATTCCACCACAATCAATGCATTCAATGTTACAACTACTAGAACAATATAACACTAATAATGTATTCAATATTACAACTACTAGAACCGTATAATTCCATAGAATATTTACTACAATAGGTTATTTTTTCTATAACTACTACAATATTCAAATATTACAACTACTACAAATATTTTTCCTATAGTTGGGTTCACATATTTCCAAATTACCACAATCAATGCATTCAATGCTACAAGTATTAGAACAGTTTAACAATGCATTCAATGCTACAACTACTAGCACATTATAACCATGCATTCAAACTCTATAACTATTATATTTAAACTTCTATAACATTATAGACATCCATAGAATATTTACTTTGATTTTACTCCATACAATATATAAACTTGACCACAATACATTATATATATATATATATATATATATATATATATATATATATATATATATATATATATATATATATATATATATTATATAACTAAGAGTATTTGGAACAACTATGAAATATCATTTAATAAAACAAGTGTTTTTAAAATAACCGTGATATAAACTATTTTAAACAATAGAAACTTTCATTGTGAATAATATAAACTCAGACATATCATCATTTTTTTACTTGAGACTTTCCAACCGTTACTGCTTACCATCCCCACCCATGAAAACCCCATTGTCTTGCCCTGCTTATGGAACTGCATCCTCCATTATCACTATTTCCTTATGAAGATCCTTTGCAACAAAATTTATTTGTGCAAGAATCACCCTCTTCTCATTTGTTGCATCTCCTATTGAAATAATTGTAGGATCTGCATCTATTTTTTCTTCAATAAAATGCTTGGATCCATACCATGTTCTTTAATTATTTTTTTCAAAGTGTTATTCTATTTATTTAATAGAACTAACTTTTCCTTCAATGCAATTGTTGAGGAGATACTTTTGTGGGTGTTTTTCAAATGCACATTAAGAAGATGTGCTTCTTGCTTCAAATTTTCATATTTTGCCTGCAAACAATAAATAATGTGTCAAGCACATACAAAGGTATTATAATAATCAAAATACACATTATAAATAAAGAAAAATTACCATAACATTATCCTTTTCTACTTGTGCAATCGTAATAAGGTTGATATCTTTAGCCCATTTCTTGAAATATGTTTGAGCTTATCCATTTAAATTTTCTAAGCTTTTTATCATGATACTTAAAATCTTATCATTATAAACATGTCCACAAAGATAAACTAGATTGAGCTTGTTGGAATAAAGCATCAATCTTTGAGGGTTCATTTTGAACAAGAGAAAACAAATTCACTCTTTGGGAGTCGTTATAATAACAGGCATTGATTTTTTTCATAAGTGTTTTTGCCCTTATCTCCCATTGTTTTAAATCATTAAACTCATCAATAACACCATCCCTTAAAATTGGCAAGCAAATTTTCTGAAACAAGATTATCCAATGAAAAACTAGTAAGAGAATCCTCAGAGACATTTAAATTATTAGTGTGGGTTGGGGAAGAGGTAGCTGGGGAAAAGGTAGTTGTAAGAGGCACTTGTGAAGGCACATTAGTAACTTGAACAAATTCATGTGGATTGAATCCACCAACAACCACAGGTCTGATTTCAATGCCAAGAAACTCTTCATCTAGATAAATTTGCTGTAA
Organism: Torreya grandis; assembly: GCA_037957365.1. Taxonomy (NCBI): domain Eukaryota; kingdom Viridiplantae; phylum Streptophyta; class Pinopsida; order Cupressales; family Taxaceae; genus Torreya; species Torreya grandis. The sequence continues at coordinate 3,192,294 of JARHVA010000204.1, read as the reverse complement.
ACATGTAAGTTTTTGTGTACTAGAAAGGCCACCAATAGAGAAATCTAAAATTTATAGCGTTCCTCAACTTTGTGTAGGGACAGTGATGTTCTTTACTCTTCTCTGAATCTGGATGGGTGGTGGGGGAAATGGCATACTTCTAGGTCTCCTGACAGATGTTGAGTGGACTACAAAAAAAATTATTCAAAAATGGTAAATTCAAAAAACAAAATTAAAGCAAATTCAAATTGAATTTGTTAATGTTATTACATGTCAGGGTGACTACCATATCCATTCTATTTTTTCTTGTTGTAGTTATCTCTTCCCCTCTTGGCATCCTTATGGGAGTTGGCTCTTATCGTCTCATTGTGCTTGTGGGACAGACATGGGCGGTTTCACATGTGACTACAAAACAAGTAATTTATCTAGTTAATTAACTTACAAATTTTCACAAACCTCAAATCAAAAATAAAGTTCTAATGGCAAACATTGATTGTGTTGTGTAGAAGAATCTTCAACAACAATGTTTTGAGAGTCAACTGAAAAAAAAAAAACAATATGAATATTTTTTTTCCATTGAATAAAACAAGTAAAAGACATTAAAGGAAATTTGAAGTAATCTGAAAGCAGAGATGAAATAAATTCAGTTCTTGTGTGTTTCATAATTTGAAATGAATTGAACAAAGACTTTGTGGACTGTGTATCACCGGAGCCCTCTATAGCACATTGACCTTTACTTGTTGCATGTTTTCTTGTGTTATAAACACGCATTCTCACCTGTAACAAATAATTACGTAAAAAATGTTAAATTTTTAAATATATATAAAGCAAAAAAATGAGACTTGGGAGAACTAAACTTACCTCATGTTCCTTGAGAGACAAAGCATTATCTTTCATTTTTTGATGGAGTGTAGTGGGAATTGTAGTATTCTGGATTTCATATAAGGCCTTGAAGTACAAGGCTAGAATGTAGTTATAAGATGCAATGGTGCAAGTGTCCTTCAAGAAAGCAAAATTCAACTCCGCCCTAATCCTACTAGATATAATTGTTCACCAGTCACATACAACACCTGAGAGAGAATGAAGAATATAGTAAATAGCCCAGAAGGGAATGTCTGATGATCTTCCCTGCAATACAATTCTCACTTGAAATAAATGGACAATAGATTTGAGAAATGGATTGGTGATTTTTTCCATGGGGATCCCCATTTGATTTTAACTATCTATAATGAAAACAGAAAAGTAAAACATGCAATTGAATTAGGATACCAAACTACTTATAATAAATGTGTTGTCCCCCAAAAATATCAGTTATTTTTAGGACAACATTTGAATTATTTTGGTCCTATAGACCAAAATTATCTCTTCCCTTTCCAAATTTTGTTGTGGGCATTCAAATTCCTCATTTTTCAAGCTTTTCAGAAATCTACGGACTACAAATAGGCTCATTTCTTCAAGTTCAACGGGCTTCACGACTTCTGTAGGTGGGTTTAATCAAAAGAATTGATTTTTAACAATTGGTCATTTTTGGAATTGGTTCATCACCTTAGTTTAAAGAGTTATTTCCATTGGCAAGCATCAGTAGTAGGTTCAACGTTTGGTTCATCTTTTGTTTCAATGTCAAATGGTTTAAAGGCAGGTTCAATCAAGCGATTCAATGCTTTTTTTCAACATTTGGTTCATCCACTCAGCTTCAGTGCTTTGATTCATTCTTTGGTTTAACCAAATGGTTCGTTAGTCAGTTCAAAGCTTTGTTTGAACTGTTGAACCAAAATTTGGTTCAATGAAATGGTTCAAACATTTGGTTCAATGGAATGATTCAATAGTTGGTTCATCGCCAAAGTTCAAAGAGTTTCCCAAAGAAGCCTGAAGGCCATTCAAAGACTGCTCGAAGGGTAGATACCCTTGCGGGAAGCTCTTCTCGACTCAAAACGGGTCATTTTTTAAGGCCCGAAAGGACAAGTTCAATTTGAAAAAGTGCTAAATAGAAAATTTGAAAGAAGACAAAGGAATGATGCACCCAAAAACATCAAATTCAACACAGTGAATTAGTCATTGATCCTTTAAAAATACAGAAATACAAATCAGAATACATTCACAAATTTCAAAGCCAAGACCAACAAAAAGTGGGGAAGGAACAAGAACAGTAAACTAAATCCAAGACCCGATTCAATTAACTGGACAAGGAGGAATGATGAAGATAAGATCAGATCGCCAGGTGGACATTGAAAGTTGCAAACTTTTAATAAGCATGACTTATTTATTTGCATTGATAAAATCAAATGGGTAAAGTGCCCCTAAGTTCCAACGTGTCTTCTTAACAGATTCTAATGCAAAATGATGTATTGATTGTTCCCAAGTCCTTCTTGAAGAGGCTATATAAGGGACTTTCTTCTATTGTAATAAGGACCTCTTTTTTGACAATTAGAATGAAACTCTACCCAAATTGTAAGGCATTACTGGGACTTTGAGCTCAGATTGCTGACCATATTTATTTACTGGAATAAGAAAGCAAGTGGTGTTTCAGACTTTGTGATGTAATATCTTTGTTATTGAGGAAATTGTTCTTATGTCTTTTTCTTCAATATATCTTTTGTTCCTTTAATTCAACAATCAAAATTAGTGACAGCAGTCAAGAAGGTGTCCTAAAGAGTCAACTATGGAGAGACTTTGTGCCCCCATAATTGCCTTTAGTGTGTGTTCTTTTCATTTCTATGTAAAGGACCTTAAGGTGACTTTGTGCCCTCATTGTCCTTTGTATCTTACTCTTGAGCAATCTAGGTGAAGACTTTGTGGTGCATCTAGGTTTTTTGGTTATCACATCCTTTGCTACCATTTTTTGTTACTGATAGGAGTATTCTTGTGGTTTGCTGAATAGTACTTCTGAAAGAAGAGGAGTATTGTCTATCATTTCCCTTGAGTTTTTCCTTTGATCTGCGCACATCATCTCTGAAGAAAGAGAGATGGATGGTTTGTCCTACCCATGAGTATTATTTTATGCTTATATATATATATATATATATATATATATATATATATATATATATATATATATATAGCATACCTACAAGGAACCTCCCCTTGATGAGAGGAGAGATCAGTGTCTTTTTCATGTGGTAAAACTACACATTTGGATGACTAATCTTCCTACTTTGGCTGATCAGACCTATTTTGTTTATCAGTACGCTGATCGATAAAATATTCAACCAATAGTTTTTGGCAACTCTGCTAGGGAAAGAGTGCACGGTTTGAAGTCTCAAACTTCAAGCTGAAGTAGATCCTGCTCTTTTCCAATTTTTGTTCTGCAATCTCGCAACTTCACGATAAACCAAAGGCCAAAAATCCCAAGGTGTTATAGACCTTACTTTTGAATTAGTGCAATAGAATAATTTTGAGTTATTTCCTCCACAATCTCACCTTGGATGAACTGTTGGTCGAGCCTTGCCTGCTCACACTCCACCTGGATTAGTGATCCCACTTTTACATAATCAAATCATGGCTCAAGGACCCTGGGGTAATTCTTTTGGTCCCCTGAATTTGAATCCACCTCTGCATGAGCTTCCACGTAGTTCAAGGAAGAATTTCCCTAAATTCTTTAGTGATGGGCAGGTTCATCCTGATGAACACATTGCAGCTTTTAGCATAGCCTACGGGGTTATAGGGGTGGAATTTGAAGATATAGCAGTTAGGCTATTCGTGGAGACACTACAAGGCACTGTTGCTGACTGGTTTTACCACCTGCAGGTTGGGTTAGTAGCTAATTGGGACACTTTGAAAGACAAATTTGAAGTCAGGTTCAAGCCTGCAGAAGATGCACATGCCTTGCTAGCTCAGCTTACTCAGATGAAGAAAGAGCCTCATGAGCCTATGAGGGATTTTATTGCCAAATTTGATAAGCTGAGGCACAAGATTCCCTTGGCCTCCTAGCCAACACTTCAAAACCTCAAATACTTCTTCATCAACTCACAACTGCCTGAAGTGAGTTTCTTGCTGAGACAGGCTAGACACGCAGACCTTGTTGCTGCCCAAGATTTGGCTACTGAGGTAGACGATGACCTTATCTTGGCAAAAAATATAAGAGAGACCCTAATAAAGGTAAATCCTATTCATCTTTTGAGTACTCTCCTGCAGTCACTACTGACCCAATGGTACAAAAGCTAGCAAATGAAATGCTAGCTCTGAGAAAGCAAATGGCGCAAGGGATGTCATCTGCTCCTATATACAGAGATATGCCCAGGAAGAATTTCTCAAATCAGGTGTACCAAGGCAATGCTGCTAGGAATTAGGGATAACAAAATCGCCTTCCTCCTCCACAAAGGAATCTCACCCTTGAAGCACCTCCAAATAACTTGGCAGTGGGATATCTTGAAGTTGAAGTGAATTTTTCATTCCAGTCTAAGTTAAATCTCAAAGATGATGCTAATTTCTTCACTGAAGAAGAAGAAGAATTAACTGGCAACTCTCATATTGATTTTCTGAATTATTAGGATGAACCCAAAAGTGAAGGCCATGCAGTTGAGGGGTCATATGCTATATTCACCCTATCTAAAAATCAATTAGCTCAACAAACTGATAAAGAGAAAGTAGAGGAGCAACCTCAATCAGTAGTTTCAATTGCTAAGTGGGGATCCACTCTTCCTTTCCAGCCAAAATACTCGATGGTTTCAAGAAAGGTAAGTACCCCAAATACCCCTATGCCTTCTACTTCAATTTTTTAGTTCAATCCTCCACCTTTAAAAAATTAAAAGGATGAACTCTCATTCTCTGCTCCTAGCTCATTCTAGACATTTGATATCATTGACCATATAAAGAGAATTAAAATTCAAATGTCTGAATTTGAATTTCTGTAGTCCCATCCCAGGCAGTTAGACAGACTGGTTTAATGTGTTAAAAATCAAAACATCCCTATTGAATGAACAATTCCCAAGGTGACACATGATGCTGCTAGAAATGTACCCAACAAGAACAACATTGCCACTGCTCCCCTTGCTGCTCCTGGTAGGACTGAACCTTTTTATGTCACATTGCTGATAAATGGATATAAGCTGAATAATTGCATCATTAATTCTGGAGTTTCAGATAATATCATGCCTGCTAAAGTGGCCAAATCCCTTAGTCTCATACTGACCAATACATTTGGGAGATATTTCTCCATGGGGAATAAGCAAGTACCATTGCTGGGACAAATCAAAGATGCCCAATTTGTATTTGCAGCCTTCCTAGCCAAGAGAATCAAGATGATTGTTTTGGTGGTTGACGTCCCAGCATCATATGGCATTTTACTTGGATGAAAATTTTGAATGGACGTGGGAGGTGAATTAAGCATGGATCTATCTGAGGCAAGGATCCCTGTCCAAGGCGTGATGAAGAGATTGTTCCCTGAAAAGGAAGCAAAATTTGTGGTCACTCAGACATCAGCCCCCGAAGCTCAAATTCTTTTTAAATCTGCAGGTATGGGTAATTATTTTTTGTCTACAAATGAAGTGCATGAAACACCTAAAAGTATAAACTCTAAATTAGTTCAACAAAAATATCAAAAAAATTGGTAAGTTGTAGTACAGATCAAGAAGGATTCTCTAGGAAAGTCCAAAGAAAAGTCAGTATTAGATGGAATATGGAGTTTGGAATTTGATGGCAGATGTTCTTCTACCGATTCACGGGCTAGAATTATTTTGATATCTCCTCAAAGAGATATGTTCCCTTCATCTTACAAATTACAATTCAGCAACACTAACAATACAGCTGAATACAAATCTTTGTTGCTAGGCATGAAGGCTGCTCAAGAAAAAGGCATTAAATTTTTTCATGCCAAAGGGGATGATGAATTAATAGTTTGCCAAGTGAGGAATTTATACCAAACTAAGAATGAAATATTATGCCACTACCATAACATGGTTTGGGACCAAATTGAAAGTTTTGATGCTTTCAACATTTCTGCCATACCTAGAGAGTTTAATGACAAAGCTGATGCACTTGTTGTTTCAAGAACTCTCTTAGTTCCTCATTTAGATTTCAAAGAAGACAGGTATATCATTGAGCTAGTTATAGGCCAAGTGTTCCTGACAATGTTGATCATTGGCAAGTGTTCAATGACGATCATCAAATCATTGCCTTCTTTGAATGAAAAGATAATTTTGAATAGTTATGTTTTGAAGGTAGCAAACCTCATAAGAATGAATTTGTGTCTGAATTCAGTTCAGATATAAATAAAGAATTATTGTAGCTGAAAGGAAACAAAATTTTCAAAGGCCTGGTTTCTCTTGAAAAGTTGTTTGACAAATATGATAGATTCATTAAACAACAGCAAACAGACTCGAGTTTCTCTCAAGGATTCGATCAAGTGAATCTGTCTACTGAAAAAAATCCCAAGATAATCAATATTGGTAAGTGTTGCACCCCTGAAGAAAGATTCAAGTTCACTTCTTTACTCTGTCAATACATGGATGTCTTAGCATATTTGTATGAAGACTTGAAGTCTCTCAGACCAGATGAAATTTGCCATAACATTCCTCTCAAGGCCAACTCAATGCCATACAAGCAAAAATTGAGACAGTATAATCCAAAAATGTCAGGTACTATTCTGTCTGAGATAAAAAAGATGTTAAATGCTAGAATGATCTTCCCAATCCATCATTCGACATGGATTGCAAACATAGTGCCTGTAAAGAAGAAGAATGGCAAAATTCACATTTGTGTAGATTTCAAAAATCTGAATCAAGCATCTTTAAAGGATAATTATCTTTTGCCAATTATGGATCAAGTGCTTCAAACAGTGACAGGTGTAGAGATGTTATCAATGCTAGATGGCTTTTCAGGTTATAATCAAGTTGAAATTGGTGAACCAACACAAGACTACATTCACCATGCCTTGGGGTACATTTGCATATAAGAGAATGCCTTTTGGTTTAATAAATGCTGGTGCTACTTTTTAGAGAGCTATGAATCTGACTTTCAAAGATGAGATTGATAAATTCATAGTGGTATACTTTGATGACTTGACTATCTTTTCAAAGTGTCAATCTGATCATATACGCCACCTACAATAAGTGTTGGAGCGCTATCGCCAGAATGGTATTTCCTTAAATCCTAAAAAGTCTATTTTTGGAGTAACATAGGGGAAACACCTTCGACACATTGTGTCCAAAGAAGGCATAAAGATTGACTCAGACAGAGTCAAGTCTATTCAAGAGCTTAATTTGCCTACAAATAAGAATGTTGTTCATTCTTTATTTGGAAATGTGAATTTTTTACAGAGATTCATCCTCGAATTTGCTGAGAAGACTAGACATATTGTGAACATGATGAAAGGAAAGACTGTCTTCAACTGGACTAAAGAAAGCAAATCAACGTTTCAAGATATCAAGACTGCCATTGCTCACGCCCCTACCTTGGTTTGTCCAGATTACCACAAAGATTTCATCATATACAGCTATGCATCTGAACATACTCTTTCAGTGATTCATGTTCAACTAAAAAAAAAAGGTATGAAATTCCCATCTCTTTCATGAGTTGCCCTCTCAAAACCCATGAAATAAAGTATTCAAATATAGAGAAGCATGCCTATGCATTGGTAAAAGTAGTCAAACATTTTTGCTTCGATATTATGAATTCACATACTACTACCTTAGTTCCTGACACTACAGTCAAGTCTATATTAATTCAGCAAGAGTTTGGCACAAAGAGAGGTAATTAGATTGCAAAGATCCAAGAATTTGATTTGGATATCAAGCTGATAAAGTTGGTCAGAGGTAAAGGCCTATGCCAATTGATGGCTGACAATAAGCCAAAAGATACACAGCATGAAGAAGCTGATGTGGAAAATACTCCAACAATCTTTTTTGTCTCCACTACCAATGAATGGTACTCAGGTATTGCCTATTTTCTGACTTATGGTGAATGTCCTGCTCATTTGTCTTACAAAGAAAGGAGGACTATTAGGTTGAAAGCTATCAATTTTATCCTTTAGGATAACGGCCTGTATAAGAGAAGCATAGATGGAGTATTCCTTCGTTGTGTAGACAAGGAGCAGCAAACCTAGCTTTTGAAATCTTTCCACAATCTAACTTGTGGAGGACATTTTTCAGCTTTAGTGACTGCTCACAAGATTTTGCGAGCCAGGTATTACTGGCCAACTCTTTTTCAAGATGCACATAAGTGGGTGAGAAAATGTGAACTCTATTAGCAATTTGTTGGAAGACCCAAGTTGGTTGCCCTACCTCTCAAGCCAGTAATCATAGAAGAACCTTTTCATCAATGGAGACTTGATTTTATTGGGACAATAAACTTATCTTTAAGTGTTGGACATGATTATGTCCTTACAGCAACTGATTACTTCACCAAGTGGGTAGAAGCAATCCCAACTAAGCATGCTACTTCAAAATTTGTGTGCAACTTCCTCAAAGAAAATATCATTTCTAGTTTTGGAGTTCCACTCAAAATTGTTACTGATAATACAGCTTGTTTCACCTCTCAAGAGATTATGCAATTCTATTTTCATTATGGAATTACATTCTCTCATTCTTTTGATTATTTTCCATAAGGGAATGGACAAGCTGAGTCCAAAAATAAGAATTTGGTAACTATTATCAAAAAGCTAGCAAATAATAATCAAAGGACATGGCATAAAGCATTGGTTGATGCTTCGTGGGTAGACAAGATCACACCAAAGAGGGCAATTAGTATGTCTCCTTTTCAACTTCTTTATGGTATTAATGCTAAGATACCAATCACCTTAGAGTTACCAGCCTTGAAATTGGTGAAGGCCATTGAAGATTAGACATATGAGAGTTCTCTTGACAAAAGAATCATGTGCCTGACTTAGCTGGAAGAACAGAGAACCATGGTGGTGGACAAAATTGATGCTCATCAAACTCTGGTAAAGAAACACTTTGATCAGAAGGCCATAAATCATGATTTCCAGATTGGGGATCAAGTCATGTTGTGGGACAAAAGAAGAGAACCAAAGGGGATGCATGGAAAGTTTAACTCCCTTTGGAGAGGCCCATTTATAATTCATTAGCACATTGGTAAAAATAGCTTTCTATTGAAATACCAAGATGGCACACTCTTTTCTCTGCCCCACAATGGGCATCATCTGAAACACTTCAATTATTGAAGTATTAGATCATTACCTCTGTATATATGTATATTTATACAATTTTAATTATGTTTTGTTTTGTTTATTTTCTTTTTGATGCCTTTCATTTCTAGGTAGCATGACTCCAAAGCCCAATGGTACACATGAAGACACTGGAGATTCTAGATTCTACTCCTTTCAATTTTTTTTGCAATTGACAGAAGTTCCCCAACTGGAGCCAGCTATTGTCCCCCAAAAATATCAATTATTTTTGGGACAAAATTTGAATTAATTTGGTCCTACAGACCAAAATTATCTCTTCCCTTTCCAAATTTTGTCTTGGGCATTCAAATTCCTAATTTTTCAAGCTTTTCAGAAATCTATGGACTGCAAATAGGCTCATTTCTTCAAGCTCAACGGGCTTCACGACTTTTGTAGGTGGGTTTAATCAAAAGAATCAGTTTCTAACAATTGGTCATTTTCAGAGTTGGTTCATCACCTTAGTTCAAAGAGTTATTTCCATCGACAAGCATGAATAGCAGGTTCAATGTTTGGTTCATCTTTTGTTTCAATGTCAAATGGTTCAAAGGTAGGTTCAATCAAGCGATTCAACACTTTGTTTCAACATTTGGTTCATCCACTCAGCTTCAGTGCTTTGATTCATTCTTTGGTTCAATCAAACGGTTCGTCAGTTGATTCAAAGCTTGGTTTGAACCGTTGAACCAAAATTTGGTTCAAAGTCTTGGTTCAACGGAATGGTTCAAACATTTGGTTCAATGGAATGATTCAACAGTTGGTTCATTGCCAAAGTTCAAAGAGTTTCCCAAAGAAGCCTAAAGGCCATTCAAAGACTGCCCAAAGGGTAGATACCCTTGTGGGAGGCTCTTCCTAACTCAAAATGGGTCATTTCGTAAGGCTTGAAAGACAAGTTCAATCCAAAAAAGTGCCAAACACAAAAGCCAAAAGAAGACAAAGGAATGACGAACCCAAAAATGTCAAATTCAACTACAGTGAATTAGCCGTTGATCCTTTAAACATATAGACATACAGATCATAATACATTCACAAATTTCAAAGCTAAGACCAGTAGAAAGCAGAGAAGGAACAAGAACAATAAACTAAATCCAAGACCCAATTCAATTAACCAGACAAGGAGGAACGATGAAGATAAGATCAGATCACCAGGTGGACATTGAAAGTTGTAAACTTTCAATAAGCGTGACTTATTTCCTTGCATTGATAAGATCAAATGGGTAAAGTGCCCCTAAGTTCTAGCGTGTCTTCTTAATAGATTCCAATGCAAAATGATGTATTGATTGTTCCCAAGTCCTTCTTGAAGAGGCTATATAAGGGACTTTCTTCTATTGTAATAAGGATCTCTTTTTTGACAATTAGAATGAAACTCTGCCCAAATTGTAAGGCATTACTGGGACTTTGAGCTCAGATTGCTAACCATATTCTATTACTGGAATAAGAAAACAAGTGGTTTTTTAGACTTTGTGCTATAATATCTTTGAAATTGAGGAAATTGTTCTTATGTCTTTTTCTTCAATATATCTTCTGTTCCTTTAATTCAACAAGCAGAGTTAGTGACAGCAATCAAGAAGGTGTCCTAAAGAGTCAACTATGGAGAGACTTTGTGCCCCCATAATTGCCTTTAGTGTGTGTTCTTTTCATTTCTATGTAAAGGACCTTGAGGTGACTTTGTGCCCTCATTGTCCTTCGTATCTTACTCTTGAGCAATCCAGGTGAAGACTTTGTGCTGCATCTAGATTTGTTGGTTATCACGTCCTTTGCTACATTTTTTTGTTACTGATAGGAGTATTCTTGTGGTTTGCTATATAGTACTTCTAAAAGAAGAGGAGTACTATCTGTCATTTGCCTTGAGTTTTTCCTTTGATCTCACATCATCTCTAAAGAAAGAGAGATGGATTGTTTATCCTACCCATGAGTATTATTTTTTGCTTATATATATATATATATATATATATATATATATATATATATATATATATATATATATATATATATATATATATATATATATATATACAGGGAACCTCCCCTTAATGAGAGGAGAGATCAGTGTCTTTCTGATGTGGTAAAACTACACATTTGGATGACTAATCTTCCTAAGACCTATTTTTTGATCAGTACGTTGATCGACAAAATATTCAACCAACAAAATGATCTTGGTATAATTAAGAAATGTTAAGCTCATTAATAAAATGAACACTTACCTTCGGGGTTCATGGACACTTTTTAGATCGACTCCAAGTAATTTTTATCAACATTGGATAACACAACCTTAGTGCTAATAGGAATTTCATTATAATGTGAAAGACATGTTAAATTATGTATATCTAAAAGAGAGGTGCCAAAAGATATGGTTTTATTATTAAACTAGATGTAGAAATGGCTCTCACTATGGTTAAAATAACCAACTAGAGATCGTAAGAGATTGTTGTTGATAGCCATATCGTATTGAGGCATCTGTACCATGCCTCTAAACGGGCATTGATCGATTCAATCAATAAAGGATTTAGGTTGCTCTAACATCTGAAGGAAATTTAGACACAATAGATTTTTGAAAACATAGTTTTGGATCCCCCCTAACTAACTCTAAGTTTCCATAAATATGGAAGCCATTAGAAGCTTGAAAAAATTGAGTTGGAAGTAGGTAGGTACTAGATTTAGGGTTTAGGTATGTTTAGTTGGAAGTAGGTAGGTTGAGTTGGAAGTAGGTTGTATGAGAAAAAACTTTTAAAAAAATTATTAAAATGAGGTTATTGTAGTGTTATTTATAATCAAGTAAGGGAACTAAAACAATTGATTAGCATGACCAATGATAGGAGGTAGGTGTGGTTGAATGCTACCATATGGAAGGATCATGACATGCAATAGCAGCATGGTGTTGTGTAGAAGGATTATGATGTGTGGTAACAACATGGCTACATGGTGTCGCACATCTACATGGTGTCATATGATAGCATTGGTGTCACATGACTTTATGGTGCCATGGGACACCATGGTGTCATGCAACACCATGGTGATGTACGATGGGATGGTGTCACATAATGGTTTAATGTCATGTGATGGCATTATGTTGTGTGACAACATCATGTCATGTGGTGGCATGGTGTCACGCAATGGCATGGTGTTATGTGACAACAACATGTCATACACTGGAATGGTATCACATAATGGTATAATATTGCACGATGGCATGATGTCACGTGATAGTATATTATCACATGGAAACATATTATTGCATGACAATGGTTATTACTATTTGATGGTATAGTTTTACCCAACAACATATTAATGGGTGAAAATTTAATGTTGCCCATCAGTAATATGACACCCGATGACGTAATGATACTCGACCATTTTAGTCACTCAATAGCATACGGTCCCATGCAAGCATAGTATCACAAAAAATAAAGGGTGATTTTCCATCTACTCTACATACTCTGATTTGCCAAGGGAGCAAATCAGATTCATCTAAACAAACCTGGGGGGTTTCTGTTATGGCCTCCTAAAGTGAACCTTACCATTAAGAATAGGTATCTACTACCTCAAATACATGATATTTTTGATCAGATGTGAGGAGCAATAGTCTTTTCTAAGATTTATTTTAGAATTGGATATCATCATTTAAGAATAAAATATGAGGATATTTCAAAGATGACATTTTAAACTCGCTATGGGAATTACAAGTTCACAATGTTACCATTTGGGTTGATGAATGCACCTGCAATGTTCATGAATCTCATGCACATGTTTAGAGACTACTTGCATCATTTTATTTTGGTATCTTTAGATGGCATTCTAATATATTCTAAAGATGAAGAAGAGCATCTTCAACATCTGGAGCTGGTTTTGCAATGTTTGTGAAAGCACATACTATATGGCAAATTATTACAATGAGCATTTTTCTAAAAGAAAGTGTAATATTTGGGATATATTATTTTAGTGGATGGAATCTCTATTGATCTGGCTAAGATAAGAGCCATTATGGAGTGGTCAGCACCAAGGAATGTCCATGAGGTAAGGAGTTTCATGGGATTAGCAATTTATCACAGGAAATTTATTTCAATTTTTTCTAAGATAACTAATCTGATTACCTCTCTACAACGTAAGAATCAAAGTTTTATCTAGTCAAATAAATGTGAAGTAACTTTTAAGGAATTGAAAATAAGGCTTACATTGGCACTAGTGCTAAGAGTTCCTGATCACAATGGTCAATTTTTAGTGAGCACATATGTGTTTGGGGATGGACTAGGAGGAATTCTCATGCATGATAGTGCAATGGTAGCTTATGAGTCAAGGAAGTTAAAGCCTTATGTGGTGAATTATGCCACTCATGATCTTGAACTAACAATAACTGTTCATCATTTGTATGTTTGGAAATATTATTTATTGGGAAAACTATTTGAGTTCAAGATTGATAACTTAGAACTCAAATACATATTCACCAACCAAATTTGAATGCTCGTCAAAGACACTAGTTAGAGTTTTTCTCTTGACTATGAGTTCGATATCAATTACATCAAAGGCAAAGAAAATAGAGAAGATGATGCTTTGAGTCATAAAAGGTTCATAACAGTTATGGCTACTATCAGGAGTACTTTCAAGGATCATGTAATTGGGTTCTCACCAAGAGATAGATTTTATGATCAAGTTAGGAAAGCTTTATCTGAGAATGCTTAGAATCCTAGGTATAAAGGATATAACTTAAAAAGTGATGCTCTTTTATAATACAATGGATGTATGTGCTAGATCAAGAAAATATGAGGAACACAATACTAAAGGAACTGCACAACACCCCATATTCAGGACACCCATGAGTAACCAAGCTTATGGCAGAGCTTAGACCAATTTATTTCTATAAGAGAATCAAGAAAGATGCAGTGAACTTTGTGTCACATTATCTAGAATATCAGAAGGTGAAAGATGAATATGTGCATTTGACTAGATTGTTATATCCATAAGATATACCAGAGTGAAAATAGCAGATGATCAGTATGGACTTTGTCCAAGGATTATCGTTATCACAAAACAAGCATGACATGATTTTGGTTGTAGTTGATAAACTAGCAAAAGTAGCACATTTTATACGAGGCAATTTGATAGACGATGCACCAACTTTTGTGAAGAGATTTGTAAAGGAAGTGTACTGATTGCATGGTTTTTTAGAAAAGATCATATCAGATCATGATCCAAAAATGACTTATAAATTTTGGTTAACTCTGAATTTAGTTTTGGTTATGCAATGAAATTTTAGCACCAAATATCACCTACAAACTATCAATCAAAAGGAGTGAGTTAATTAGCAGTTAAAGGATCTTCTTCATATGTATTACATGGATCAACAATATAAATAAGAAGAATATCTTCCATTGATTAATTCTGAATAAAACAAATCATACCAATATGCTTTGAAGATGGCACCGTTTGAAGCATTTTATGGAAGAATGTGTAGGACACCAATCATATGGGACAAGTTGGAAGACAAGGTAGTCTTTAGACTTGAGATGCTTTTAGAAATGGAGGAACATGTTAAAATAATCGTGGAGAGTTTAGCCAAGTCTAATGATAAGCAGAAGAGCTATATTGATTTGAAGATAACAACTAGGTAGGTTTTAGAAGGTGATAGAGTATTCGTGCATTTTAAGTCACAAAAGAGCTCAATTAAATTTGGGAATTCAGCAAAACTTTCACCAAGATATGTGGGACCCTTTGAGGTTTCAAAAGTGGTAAATCTTGTAGTGTATAGGCTTGCATTGCCACTAACCCTAGCTCTATTACATAATGTCTTCCATCTATCTTATTTTAATAAGTATATAGTTGATCATTCTCATGTGTTGGATTGGAATGCTTTGCAAGTTTTGGATCCCGAGCTGGTCACAGTAAAACCAATCAAAGTAATTGACACTCACAAACTAGATTTGCATAATATATAAGTGTCACAGTGTAAGATCTTGTGGGACCAATACTCTAAGGATAGTGCTAGTTGGGAGGACTATGATGAGTTTTACAAGCTATGTCCATATTTGTTTACTTGATTTAATGCTAAATACTATGTTATATTTTGTTAAACTCTGTTTATTATTCATAACTATTATTTAAATAAGTGTCATTGAGATGATGACCAATTTTAGAGGGGAAAGATGTTACATTCTGATTATCTCACTAAACTTACTTACCTAATTACTCATGGATTAATATGGTTATTAATTTTATTTGTTAATTTTTAACCAAATTATAAGTCATATGTTGTTATGTAGATATATGATACTTAGATTTCATGAGTTCAATATTATGAGATGACTAATTATGAATTATGTATATAATGATTATGTTACATTTATTTTTAAAAGCATTATTTTTATGATTTATATCATGACGTAATTGACTAACTACCTTCTTATTGTGAGTTAGATGCAAGATAGTTCATCTCTCATAACATGACGGAGGGAGAGCATCAGAGAGGGTGGCGTAGATGGAAATGGTGAAGGATGATAGAGGAATTTCTAAGACCCTTGCACACACCATATTAGATTAAAAAATTTATATGCATTATGTTTTTCAATTGTAAGATATTAGAGTTTGCATGTTTTAAATGTTAGTACGTAGTTATGGAATAAATTTTGTCTATGATTGCATTTTGTTTATTTATACGTGGACTTAATGTTTGATGTGCAGTAGGATTACATAAGGTTACTTTACTTATGTTTGTCTATGGTTTTCAAAAGTAAATCAAATAAAAGATATCTAATTACTATTATATATAGACTAGTATAATGTCTTTAAAAAATTTATTGAACATTAAGGTTACTATTATTGATATTCAAGAATATCAATATAAGTCAAGCTATTAAAATAAATTAAGACATATGAGCCTATATACACTAGTAATTGACTAAACAATTATCTTGTTATAATTGGAATCAATAATTGATTTATCTATCTTTTTGATAAAGAGATAATTACCTATATACATTAACAAAGGAAGTTGATTATCCTAAAAATTAAAGCCTAGTCTTTGATTGTCATACATAAGACTACGTTAAAATTAGAAGTATAGTTATCATTGTGTAAATTATTAGTGTGGACTTGTTTAGTGGATGTACTTGGGGCTTATAATGTAGAGATCATGCAAAAATCGTTAAACAAAATAAATATTTAATAATATTAAATAAAGTTCAAATGAGATAGAAGCTAGGGCTTCTGGTATGTTTAAGGGAGAGATAATTGTGTATTTGTCAAGTTTAAAGGAAAATGTGGATATTATGCATGGACTACGAATTGAGTGAATAGTGGCATGCAAATTTTGAATGGAAGGAGGTCGACAAGGAGAATAGGATAAAAGGGAGTCATGGAAGGGAAGAAAGAGGTAAAAGAAAGGAGGAAAGTATAGAGCAACAAAGTGAAAGGATTTCAACTTCTTAGAGTTTCAATACAGAAGCATTGAAAAGGTTGGTATTGTTATTACATTCAATTGCTTAAGGAAATTCTATGTATGGTTGAAATTCTTAGGTTCTGGAAAATGAACTGTATTTTTGAATGGATACAAGCTTAGCCCTGTGGATGGCTCGACCATCCACAAAGCTAACCCATTATCCCCAAATCCTAAGTTTTTGATTTAAATATGTTAGATGTTAAAACCATAGGATTAAATGAAGTTTTATAAATAAATGGCATATTGCCCCAAATAAGGAAAATGATAACCTGAGGGAATAGTTTATATTCAAACAAATAATGAGTTTTGTTAAACATATTATACATATATACTTAGTCAAGTAAGTATGCAGATATAATATGAGAATAGTGTGTTATCCTTGTTTTAAAAAGATATAGATTGAGTCAATAAAATGTTAAATGGGGTTTTTATTTGGGGAAAATAGGTATACTATTTTTTTATTATGAAGATATCTTGGTGACAGTTGAATTTGAATTAACCTTGAATATGAGATGAATGAATTCATTTGCTTTAAATCAACGAATATAGGTATAACTAAGTTTTTTTTGCTTTGGTAAAAGAATTGGAAATAAGATGCTTTTATACATATATGTACTGGGGTTTTCACTTCATTAAAAACCATGAAAATGTTGAATGGATTCGAAAGGGGTTTTTCTATGCTATCAAGATAGGAATGAAATCGTTATGGAACACATAAGATGTGACTAACAATACATAAACCATGTACCATATGTGACATATAAACATAAATAGATTATATCATATCATTTAAATTAGAGTTTATACAAAAAATTATAGTATGAATATCTATACACAATGTGTGTGTGTGTGTGTGTGTGTGTGTGCGCGCGCACGTGCGTGCGTGCGTGTGTAATACAAATTTTATATATCCTTTGGATATATATATATAAAATTAAAAAAATTATATATCCTTCAAATATATATATATATATTTGAAGGATATATAGAAATTGTATTTTATAAATCTAAGCAAGTATATATATATATATATGTCTGTGTATAACTTGAACAGGGCATACACACACATAACAATCACACATAAATTGTAAGATCATGTATTCATATAAACATAAGTCGATTGTTTTAAACATTTTGAAAGTATGCATATGAACACTCTAAGCATGAAATATTGTGAGTGTATATACATACATCAACGAACAATGTATATAACTATATACAAAATTAGATTGTGTAAATATATAAAACTATTAGTTTATACGTGTTTGAGTAAGGATATTAGGACTACGTGAATGTGGACAAAGTAGTTTAATCTAATGAATTAGACTTCTAATCCAGGAACTTATGAAGTCAAATAAGTTATTGGCTGGAAATGATAACCGTGAGTGTTTAATTTAATAGAGAACATAATTCACAATGTTGAACATAATTCACAATGTTGAGAATTATTGACTATTATCCACTACATTTGATAAATCAATGTATAAATGACTTGAAATTGGGAAATCACTGAAAAATGAGATTAGGAATGAAACTAAACCTAGTTGAAATCATTATTTTTGATGTTAAATAATGAAAACAGGGGATTTGGTAATATTAAGACCCTATTTGTTTCTTGAGCCTTTTTCATGAAAGTTATTATCTTTTAGGCTTTAAAAGAATGATGAAAAAGTTTTGTTAGTAGGTCAGAATATTAATTATAAATTAAATTATATATTATGGGATGTATATAATAAGATCATATAAATATACAAAATATATGTATAAAAGAACCTAGGTCCTCCTATACACGTATAACTTATATTTATAGAATAGGTAACGTGCCAATAATTATAGAAGTGACTAATCAGTTAAGTTATGAAATCTCGAAGGATAGGGAACTATAACTATACGAACATAGACTAAGTTCCTTAAAGGATGAATAAGTGTATGTTATTGAAAATCATTATATAAGTTATGATTGTTGGTTTATATTGAGTAGTATGAACTTTGTATTATGAAAATGATAAATTTGTACATTAGCATTTACTTAAGGAAAGTAGATTCTTTGGAAAGACTTGTATTTAACCCATTCTGTAAATAAGCTCGTTTTTCATAAATATTGTTTATATGATGAATAATATAAATAAGGTTCATTCATATGTTTGATGGACTAAATGTATGTATAGTAATTATTTATGTAATTAGCATGTGTTTATACTTGTTAGTAGAAATAATTGCATGAACATGTTGGTTATAATAAATATTAACCAAATCTAACATTTTGATTTTAACTAAGCAATGAGATGGACTTAATTGGCTTAGGTAGTATCTCCAATGCTAGATAAAGGTAATCCAATCAAGTGGTGTGTATGAATTTGACTGATCCTAGAGATTATGTGTTATTTGAAAACTTTGGCCAAAGTAATGTTTAGATAAATATTGACATTTCACATGTATGATTTATAAGTTTGTGCGATATCATGTTAGAATGTATTTCTTTATGGTACACATCATGTAGTATAAATCTTACAACACACGGGTATTAGCATGTCTCTCTGGATTCATGCACCATCATTATCTACCCATTTGTGAAGAGAGGGCCATTCCCTATTTGGAGGATTGTGTGAGGGATCAATGATTTGTGGTTCATGTGGAAAAGCATTCAAATGATGTTCTCCTTCCCCACTCTAGTACTTACTTAGAGACTACACTTGAGATTATCAGAGATACAAGAATTAGTGTTACTCTAGCTCCATGGAGCATTGTATTTATTATTGTACTTATAATAAGGCATCATGTTTGATGGAAATATAATTGATATTATTGTACATTGACAACATAGGCTATATTATCGTCCCAGTTGTGATTGGATTTTATTATAATTACTTTCCTTATGTAGTTATGATTGTTTTCATAAGTTGTCAGTGATTAGTAAATAGAGTTGTACATGTTTACTTAAGTTTAATATGATTGGTTAGTATGTTGAAGATTACTAATTAGATTTTTGTGGTGTAATATAATGAAATAATAAGTGTTGATTAAATAATTTAAAAATCATAAAAAAATATGCTGCTTTATTCTAGTAAATCCTTGTGGGGATGTTACAAAAAAAACTTTCCTCCTTGCCCTAGAGTGGCTCCAATTATATCTGTGATATATAAATGCCTTAAGAAAAATAAAGTGTTATTACAGGATTGTATTCAGAGTTATAATGGCTTAAACATTGTCCAATTATCATGCCCTTAAGGGTAGGAATTGCAATATCAAGATGTCAAAAAACAATAATTTGCATAAATAGAAATAAATTTAGAAATAGATAAGCCTTTATTCATGCACTAAAAGTGCTCCATGAAAATATGCTAAATTGAGATAATTATAATGTTTTAATGATTGATTGATTGGTTGTGAATGCCTAAGATTGCTCAATAGATTAATTAGAGAAGTTGAGATTATGCCATCAAATAATTAATGTCTTTAAATAGAACATTGTAGCCATGAACTTTACACTGCAACTTTTCTTCTTTCATGCTTGGATATCACTCCCTCGACCCAATTTTTGTGTGGATTGTGGTCATGTGGCAATGGTGATAAATTTCCTACTCGAAGGGGTTACAAAAAGATGCAAGTTTGCTTGAATTATGCATGCCCTAGTTTGAAAACCCTTCTTCTCACAACTCTGCTTTGTTCTTCCTTGGATCTTTGAAATCTAAAATGGAATAATAACAATTGGGGGATCCCAAGGGTTGTAAATATATAGCCTACAACAATGTTAGTTTCCTTACCACCCATTTTGTGCCACTAGCACAAACCCAAAAAATAAGTCTAACATGAAAGAACGAAAAATTTGTCTAATGATATTGAAGAGTAACAATTATCATAATGGAAAAATAAGGAAGAATCATAGAAGTGGAAAAAAAAGACCCAAACAAGTAATACATTTCGCTGAAGATAATTGACAATGTATCAATAGTTAGTCTTGATGCTTATTACTTCGCACCCTATGGTTCAAAATCATATAAGAAAAAGGATTTGGATTGTGAGGACCCATATGTTTATTAAAAAGAGATATATCAATTTATAACACATTGTGGGAGGTCATTCTAATAGGTGACTTTAACGACAACAAATAACAATGTTTTTCATTTTAAAAATGAAGATAGGGTGCAAAATAACTCACAGTGGCTAATAGAAGAAGAAAATCAGCGATGGGAACGGGTCTCACAATATGGAAGAG
The DNA here is from genome assembly GCA_037957365.1 of Torreya grandis. NCBI lineage: Eukaryota > Viridiplantae > Streptophyta > Pinopsida > Cupressales > Taxaceae > Torreya > Torreya grandis. The sequence continues at coordinate 3,171,558 of JARHVA010000204.1, read as the reverse complement.
AAGATGCCACACGATGTGGAGCATGATTGTTAGGGTTATGTAACCTTTACAACTTGTTCATATGCAATAACATGAAAACATTATTGAATTCAAGGAGCATCACATGTAAAACATGTAGTGGTGAAAGTGTAGTTGATTATATTATTTATTTACGGTGTATTATATTAAGACTCATGGAGGTGGAAATGGGGAGCTATCATATATAATTAAAATCTGAGCACAATCAACCATATGTAAATATTGGTGTGCAAGGAGACAGTCAACAACAAGATAAACTCCATCACAATCAAAATAAGATAGCTACACAAGGCAATATCCTCATCATCTTCAAGAATCAAGAAATCTTTAGAATAATGCTTAGACGAAAACTTCAAGGAATAAGTGATAATGGCATATCTTGTATAGAGAGGGGACCAATAAGTAGCAACACATTAATTGTTGTAATTCACATAGAGCCAAATTCATGCAAGAGATTTAGACTTAAGAGAGGTAGAAAAAATATTTTTCTAGCAAACCCATGGTACAGTGAAGATTGCAAGGAAACAAAGATATTATTGAAGAATCTGGGAATGGATAAAGAAAGTAAAAAGGCTCGTGAAAAAATAGTTAGGTTCAAAAAGGAAGATTATATGCAAACAAGGAGGAAAATTTTGATTTATCTTGGGAAATTTTTACCTAGAGGATTTTGGAGAGAATCATAACAAAATGGAAATCATGTAGAGATCACCATTATAGATTCCCAATGACTATGTTATGCAAAGTTATTGTATGAGTGAGATCAAGATAAATACTCCCATCCCTCCAATGAATAATACAATGGCTAAACTCTTATCTGCATGTGATATTGATGAAGAGATTAGGAAGCTAGCAATGGTTAAGGCATGCAACATATGTGGGTTACATGTAGGATATTAAAGTGGGATTTGGAAGTGTTCACACCACACATCAAATGCATATTCAATGGGTCATTCAGAATGGTTTTTCGACAGATTGGCCAATCAATGCCATAATTCCTCTCTCTAAAATTGGAGATGTCAGTAACCCATTAAAATATTATACTAAATGATTAATCCTCTTTTTGAAAAACTATTTGGGAGCATGATAAAGTACAAAATCAGAAGTTGGGCAAAAAAGGAAGGGAAGAGGGTGAAAGGACAAGGGGGTTGAAGGGAAAAAACACTTCACAATTGATCATTACATCACTCTTAGGCACCTGATTAAAAAATATGGGATAAAATGGGGAAGAAGTTTTTATTCTGCTTTGTTGATTTCAAGAAAACATTTGACACAATGCCTATAAGCAAACTCTAGAGTAGAATGGAGAAGTTAGGAATTCTGAAGATGTATAGAACAACATTTCATGGGCTTTATAATCACGTTTAAGCCAAAATCAAAATAGGTAAAAGATATCAAAATGCTTTAGGAGCAACATCAATGTCGAGTAAAGATGCCCACTATCCCTAAGTTTGTTTGGGATATACATAGATAGGTTAGAGGAGTGGATAGACAAAGTTAGAGGTGGGTGTGTTCACTTAACTAGTTCAGTGAGAAAGTTGTTCCTATATGTAGATGACCTAATCTTAATGGAAAAGACAACACATATCCTGAGAGAACGCTTGAGGACTTTAGAATATTTTTGTCAAGAGGTAGGGATGCATGTGAACACCAACATAACCAAGGTCACAATCTTTTCTTTGTGAAGAAAAAAGAAGCAAATAAACTTTTTATCAGAAGGAAGCTATGTGCAAGTGGTGGATGAACATATGTACCTCAGTCTCGATTGCCACAACAAGCTTAGTTGGGAGTCCTATAGGGTAGAAAAATATAATGGGGTTGGAAAGCTTTACATATGTTACAAAATAGATGTGAGAATGCATAATTATGGGATTCAAAAATCAAGAGGATCTTGTTTGGGTTGCTTACAACCCCAATGGTGTTCTATGGGTGTGAAGTTTGGGGTAACAATACATCAAAATTGAAATGAAGACATATAGAGAGAATTCAAAAATACCTAATTACAAGTAGTCTCAAAACTAGAACATTAGTTCTATACAATACATTATTAGTTGAAGCAAATAAACTTCCTGTTTGAAGGAAGCCCTTTGCAAGTGGTGGGTGAATATAAGTACTCCAACCCTGATTTCCACAACAATATTACATGGGAGACTTATATGACATAAAGAATGCAAGGGGATTGGAAGGCGTTATACTTGTTACAAAAGATATGCAGGAATACAAAATTATTAGATTGGAAAACCAAGAGAACCTTGTTTGAGTTGTTTGTAATGCCATTGGTGCTTTATGGGTGTAAAGTTTGGGGTAACCATATGTTTGAATTGAAATGGAAACACATATCTAGAGAATTTAAAATCACCTAATCACACCTAGTCTCAAAACTAAAATTTTGGTTCCATATGAGATATTATTTGTTGAAGCATGAGCTCCCTTATTGGAGACATCGGTTTTTATCTAAATGCTAAGTTGCCTACAAAAAATAAAGAGCTTGGTGACTTATAGCTATCCCAAAATGATAGTAGGGGAAGAGTTAAGAAGAAGAAAGAACACATGGATGAAACAAAATAACAAGTGGATGACTAGATGGGGCATTAGCATACAAGAGTGTCCAAACACTAATGAAGAATTAAAAAAGGTAAGCGAGAAAAAATTTCAACATAATCATATAGACAAAGTAGCTTGGGCGAAAGAGAGAGTATTATGTTAGAGAATTCAATTCCACTTATAACTATGAACCAAAAAACACACACCAAAACATAAATCAAATGGAAGATAATAATTTTTATAGCTCAATGAAGGACTAGCTCATAACATCTATGTGTGAGATATGTGGACAATGCCTAAATAAGATTGGGTAAAGAGAATATGTTGTTTTCATATTTCAAGGTTAGTAAAGACAAAGTGGCACTACATCATAGAATCACGGGTTTACAAAGATATATGAATCAAGTACATGTTGACCAATTTTGGTCCTATAGGCCAAAAAATTGGGTGCCCCTCTTCTTTTTATTGCAAGAGTCTTTTGATCCAAGTTTTGGCAAGTTCATCCCTCAGCTTCCTTGTGCAAATTTTTTGTGGCAGGCCATTTTCCAATGAAAAAAACAAGTGTTTTCCTCTTTGCTTACCAAGTGCTTTTGGGTATGATGGGCGACTTGTAAAAAATTCATAAGTGAAGCCACTTGAAAACCTCAATTTGGTCTTGGTAGATCAAATAGAGTTTTCTAAATGGCTTTACTCATTTATCTTGTAAGCAGAGTCAACGTGAAACTTAATTTAGTCTCGGATGCTTCACAAGGTGAGTAAATTACTTTGGAGGGCACTTAGGTGGCAAGCGGGACCTTTACAATTTTTTGAAAGGCAACTTTGGAGGCCAAAGAGCCCTTATGGGGGGCAGGCATGAGTAAAGTGGACCTTTGCAAAAATTCTGAAGGGTAACTTTGGGCTCAAATTGCCCTTGTGGAGGGTAGCTAGTCGAAGCAAAGGGGCAGGCAAACAATCCCGAAAGGAACTTGCCCTTCAAAAAAGGTGACAGGCCAAAAGAGAATTCCTTTGGACATTTTGTTCGAAGGAAATCCAAGGAGGAAGACTCAAGGAAGAATTCTTTCGGACAAAATGTTGAAGGAATTCCTTCAGACATTTTGTCTGAAGAAATTTGACAGTCAAAGAAAGTTCAAAAAAATTTAGAAGACCAAAAGTCTGAAGGGTAGGTGTCTTTACAGGGGGCACTTGGCTTTGATAGAGGACCTTTTCAATTTTTTTGAAGGGTCACTTTCCCTTCAAAAAAATTCATTTACAAAATGCTGAAGGAATTGTCTTAGTGGTGACGGCCCACAAACATCAAATTCAAGGGAGTAAGCTAGTCATTGGGATTCAAATGTCTGGTGACAGGGCCGCAAACGTCAAATTCAAGGTGGTAAGCTAGTTGTTAGGAAGTAGTCAAAGGAGAATTCTTTCGGACAAAATGTTCGAAGGAATAAAGGAAAAAAAGCCCAAAGGCCTGCCAAAGAAAGTCTATGAGTGCAAACTCAAAAAAGGATAATTCCTTCAGACAAAATCTCTGAAGGAATTCCTTCAAACATTTTATCTGAAGGAATTCAAAACCCTAAGAGATCAAGGAATGACTCAGTGGACAGCCAAAGAAAGGAGCTTGGAAGTAAATTCATAAGTGTCGATAGCTCGAATTGCTAGGAAAAAGGGAAAAATAGCAAGGAAAGAGAAAATGAATCGGGTAACCCAGAATGTGGCCATGTGCACATGAGACAAAAGGTCAAAATGCTCTAGGTGGCATAACAAGTCAAAGTGTAGACCCAAGGATGAACCAGACCAAGGCAGGTGGTATAGGAGTCATCAGATTGAGAAGTAAATACTCTTAAGTGAAATAGTCTCCACTAAAAACCAATAAAGGGATTGGTTGCAAGCATTAAAGAGGAACGGCCCGTGTTTTCTTGTTTTGCCATTAATGAATAGCCAGTTGCACTTAGCATTGAAGAGAGCATGGCCCAGTCAACATAATTTGGGGATGGCCTTGTCGACAGTAGGAGAAGTAACCCATGCTCTTTTAGGCCTGGACATCAAGGGTAGTGACTTAAGCACCTACAACATGGCTTTCCCAGGCGCAATTAAGAAGAGATGGCAATAGCATGGGCTTATGGTCACTACAGGAGTGATTAATACAACATGGGTCTCTTTCCCTTGACTGGTTGATGATCTATTTTCTAGGTTCTCTATATAATTGTAACTTCTCATTTTTGAGAAGATCTCTCAGCATTGTATGGCGAAGCCCTAAATTTTTTTACCTTCAATCAAAAGAAGTGGTTTACCTCCATTTGAGCTTGCACTTTGCATATGTATACGGTTTTATCTTATGTTCAATCATTTTCTTTAATGCTTTCATAAGTTTATACCAACATATCTAGTGTATTGTGAATTCTTCTCTATAGGTCAACAAGAAGTGTCCAGCTCAAAGTATAGGCGCATATGAATAGATTGTCCAATAGTGTGTCTTTAGAACACCTCTGGTAGTTTCTTCCTCCCTATACCTCTATAGGATCTCATGTTGAAACACTGATGTAGTCAGTTTCTCATTCAAATGAAGTGTCTATTTGTTTTTCTTTGGTGTAAAGTGTAGGTAAAAGTTGAGTAGACCAACCAGTTTGGTGCATCATTAGTTAGGTTCTGTTTTTTAGTTTCACTCTCTTCCCCCCCATTATTAGTAGTAGGAAATCTAGGGCTTCAAGGTGCATCAAGGGGAGATAGCCCCTAATCTAGAGATTCATCCATTAGGTTTGCCACCCATAGCAAGAGGAATGTTTTTATTGTGCCACGTGGAGGAAGGGAGCTGAGTATCCTTTCAGAGGGTGTAATCTATAGCGTCAATCGATGGGACCAAATTTTAGGTCCTACAAGTTTCAAGATTGGTGCTGGTCCTATTATTATAAAAAATCCAAAAGAAGGAGCTATAATCCAACACCTGGCGACTCCATTTTAGGAACTCAGTCTTTGGTTAATGATCAGCCTAACATCCCATACCTAAGGTCACCAAAAGATCTTCTTCTCGGGGTGTCCCTTTTGAATTTATTGAGTTTCCTTTGAACTTAGCAAAAAGGCTAAGGTTTGTAACTAGTCATCCTTACGTAGTAAGCCACTTTCCCAAACCAACCATAAAATACACCTACTCAAGGAGACCATAGTTGAATCCTTTCACAATGATGGCTTTCCCTTTTGTGGCCTTCAATGGTTAGTGTCCCTTGAACCTTCTGCACTATGACCCAATTCCAGGGATATCTCTCAAAAGTGTTCCTCCTTTTAGTGGAGAGGGCCCGATCATTGCTATCGAGCATATCAAAAACATAGCCAATCTCTGCAACATTCATAATATCACTAAGGAAAATGTAGCTGTCAAATTGCTAGCCTTGTCGTTCAAAGGGAAAGTTTTGGACTAGTTTGGGACCTTGCCTATGAATTTAGTTGGCTCATGGAATGAGTTAGGGACTCTCTTGACAAATAGATTTGGGGAAAAATTGACCATTTGTCTCTAGCTGGCAAGATTTTAACACTACATTCCAAAAGACTTGGGATAGAATCCCAATCCTCGTGAAGCCAACCCCAAGTTATGCCTTCCTTTACTAATTAAAGGCCCTGAATAGTGACATTGTTGTCATGATATAGTCCATGGGTGGACATATTCTGCCCACTGCTTATGAAATAGCCATATCTACTAAGAATTGTCTAGTTCAAGTAAGAAAGATAACTCTTAGACCTCATATGCCACTCTTTCTTGATTTGCAGCCCTCAGTTCAGCCTGCTACGCCCACTCTAGCTCCTATGCCTAATGTAGAGAGGTCGACTATTACCCCTACAAATGATCTCCATGAAGTTAAGATCCTGTTGCAGAGTGTTACCAATGAGTTAGTTGCCCTCAATAGGAAATAAGCTGAAGGTTATAGCCAAATCAAGGCTACCAGCAGTTTGGTCAGACAACTAGGCCTTCCTTTCAGAATTATAATCAAGGGTAGGGTCAATTTACACAAGTCAAGCCTTATCAGAGCTATAATCCAAATGCCCCTTCATCTTCCAAGGCTCTTGTCCCCACTAAAAATAATTTGGTGTAGGAGAAACCCAATTATCCACCTTTGGGGCATGGTCAAAAATAGGTTGCTTATGTCAATAAGCTACCAAATCAAATCATGACCGCACAAGGTGATCAGGTAGCCCAATTCTCAAGTTTTGAGATGTCAACACAACTTGAGATGGATAGCAGGCAGGCTCAATCTGATTCCACTCTTATGAATCACTTGGAAGGAGAGTTCTACATAGTCAACTATATGGGGAGCACAAGTGACCAGAATGATTATGTTGCAACCAACACGAAGTCCAAAAGGAGGGCTATGGATGAAGCTCAAGCAGTTACTCAGGCACCTACAATGTGTCTTTCATCACAAACAAATCAAAGGTTTCCCAATTATAGATTGTCGATTGCAGCTTCAACTCCTCAGGTTGCACCACAAGTTACAAATGTCCCCAAGGAGGCCTCTAAAGGGGGAAATCCTTCAATAAATGTAGTGGACCAAATGAAGAAGTTGCACATGAACATCTCATTATGGGATTCTTTAGCACTGCTAGGGCAAAAAGATATACTCCAAAAGAAATTGCACAGGCTAGGTGAGCAAGATGCCCCAGTCAGAAGTGATAATGTGTTGATAGTAAATGGGGTTCCTCCCATAGAAGGCCAAGCAAAGAAGGATGAGAAGGTTCCTCCCTTCTATTTGTCCTTGATTATTGGTCATTTATTGGTCCACAATTGCATTATTGATAGTGCAACAAGAACCTCAGTTATGCCCCAATGCATATATGATAAGCTAGGCCTCAAATATGAGCAAATGACCAAAGGAATTTTACAGTTGGATAGATCACCAGCTAAGACTTTGGGAGTGGTATGAGGCTTGAATCTAACTCTCCATGCTTATCTAAAGTTCTCAATTCCCCGTGATGTAGTAGTAGTAGATGTTCCTCCTTACTTTGTTCTTTGCTTATCAAGGGATTTCACATCCAAGATAGGTGGATACTTGGTAGCTAATTGGTCTTACATGGTTTTTAAGACAAAGTATGGAACTAAGGTGAAGATTGAGTTAGAGCCCATCCACAAAAATCACCTGGAGCCATACTCACCCAAAGCAATGAATGTCAACTACACCATCATTGATGAAGAAGAGCTCTAGGTGGACCAATCTCCATCATCTTCCCTTATAGGAGTTGCTGACCTACTCCTAGATGAATGGGAAAATGATAATTTTGAGCATGATCCTTACAAGTTCATCGAAGAGGCTAGTCTCAGAGTCTACTACATGCATGAGAAAGATGCTTTCATGCCAAATTTGATGAACACAGACCAAGGGTACTGTGGTTTGTGGCAACTATTGTTTGATGGATCTAGAAGCAAGTTGGGAGTTGGTGGTGGAGTAATATTGGTTTTCTTTCACCTTCAAAGGACAAATACTTCTCAAAGTTCACATTCTAGTTCTCCTACACTTACAACGTAGCGGAGTATGAAGCCCTTGTTCATGGTTTAGAATGGGCAAGGAAGAGAGAAATCAAATAATTACAAGTGTTTGGAGACAATAATTTGATTGTGAACCAAGTAAGGGGTCAAAAATTGACCAAAAACTCCCTACTCAAGTCTTACAAGCATGGAGCGTGCAACCTAATGGAGAGCTTTACTACTTTCAACATCACTTCCATCCTAAGAGAGAACAAACATGCAGATAGACCAGTAGCATTTGGTGCTCAGTTTGATATCCCAAAGGGGGTGAAACAAAGCAAGAATCAACACCATTTAAAGGTGATAGTGAGGCCCTCCATACCGGACAATGTCACCAATTGGTAGGTGTTTGAAAGTGACTAATAAATAGCACTTTTCCTATAAGAGGAAGCTAAGTTCGCTTCTAAAATCAATCCAAGCTACAACAACAGTATGATGGGCAAATTATTCAGCTAAAGACTAACATGCTTCCCAAAGGTTTGGTAACTCTTGAGAGCATCTTCAATGAAGATGACCAACTCAAGAAGGACAAAGCAAGCATGTCAACCAAGAAAAAAAATTATGAGAGGGTAGAGATCTACAAGGATAAGTTGCTTGCACTTACGAAGGTATGTACCAATGAAGAAAAGCATGCTTTCATTATGTTATGCTAAGAGTTTGCCGATGTCTTTGCTTCAGAGTATGGTGATTTGAAGGGGTTTGACCCAAGCTTGGCCCAACACACCATTGAGCTAGAAGAAGGTGCCAAACCCATCAAGCAAAAACAAAGGCCAATCAATCCAAAGATTGAGCCTCTCATGAGGAAGGAACTCACCAAGCTGATTGAGTCTAGGATCATCTTCCCTATCAAACACTTTTCTTGGCTAGCCAATTTGGTCCTTGTTAGGAAAAAGAATGGAGAGATCATATTGCATGTGGATTTCAGAGACCTGAATAGAGTCTCATTAAGAGATCACTATCCCCTCCTAAGTATAGAGCAGATTCTTCATATGGTGGCAAGCAGTGAAAGATTCTCCTTCTCGGATGGCTACTTCGGATACATTCAAATTCTGGTGTAGGATTGTGACCAATACAAGACAACCTTCACCACCAAGTGGGGAACTTTCGCCTATAGAAAGATGCCATTTGGATTGTCAAATGCTGGAGCTACCTTCTAACGTGCCATGGATATGGCTTTCCAAAGTTTGGTAAATGACATTATGCTAGTTTATCTTGATGATGTGACAGTTTTCTCCAAGGAGGTAGGTGGACATTTGAAGCACTTGAGGCAAATATTTGAGAGGTGCAGAGAGTTCGACATCTCTCTCAAGCCAAAGAAATGCGTGTTTGCCATCCACAAAGGCAAACTCTTGGGCCATGTCATTTTGAAAGAAGGCTTGTTTATTGATCCAGAAAAAGTGCACTCCATCATAGCATTGTCCTTGCCTAAGCACAAAAAGGGCCTGTAAAGTTTATTTGGTAAAATAAATTTCATTATGAGTTTCAATCCTAAATTTGTTGAGTTGGTCAAGCCACTAACTTCCATGCTGAGGAAGGATGAGACGTTCACGTGGATAGCAAAGAGAAGAGAAAGCTTCGAAGGCATCAAGCAAGCTATGGCCCAAGCTCCCACCTTGACTAGTCCAGAATTCTCCAAGGACGTCAATCTCTACACATTTGGAAATGAAAAGGTAATCTCTGCTATGCTCACCCAAGCGAATGGTGAGAATTTAGAATAACCTCTCACTTTTTTTAGCCAAGGCTTAGAAGGCTATGAGGTTAGGTACACATATGTTGAGAAACATGCACTTGTAGTCATACAAAGTCTGAAGAAATTCAGACATATGTTATCTAACAACAAGATTCACATCATGGTGCCACATCCTAGTGTAAAAGACTTCTTGCTAAGTTGAGACTAGAATGAAAAAAAGGCAGGGTGGATCACCAAAGTAATGGAGTATGATGTAGAGATCAAGACCACCAAGTTGGTAAGGGGAAGAGGGCTATGTGAACACCTTGCTACAGACTACAAAGCGCTGAAGGAGGACATTTTGGTACTCCACGATGAAGCTGCAATAGAAATACCTACAATCATGAAGAGTTGGGCACAAGATATGGTTCATTTCCTTCAAACTGGTGAGTGTCCACAAAGTCTTGATAGGATCAGGAGGAAGTATTTTACGCTCCAATCTCTTCCTTATGTCCTAGTTGATGGAGTGTTGTTTAGAAAGGAACTTTTAGGGGTACTCTTGAGATGCATTGATTCAGATCAGGTCGATAGAGTGTTGTCCAAATTCCATGATAGACCACTTGGTGGCCACTTTGCTCCCAAGGTTACAACTACAAGGATTATGAGGGTTGGCTACTTTTGGCCCATCAAAGACACTCATGTTTGGGTGAGGAAATGTCAAAAATGTGCTTTCTTTTATGGGAAGCAAAGACTGGCTGCAATGCCTCTTCATCTTATTTAGGTAGAACAAATATTCATATAATGAGGATTAGACTTCATAGGATTGATCAACCCTCCTTCTAGTACTAGCCACAAGTGGTTTTTCACTGCTACAAATTATTTCACAAGATGGGTAGAAGCCGTTGATTTGAAATAAGCCAATGAGAGCACAGTCCTAGACTTTTATGAAGGCATAGTGATGAGATTTGGGGTCCCAACCATAATCATTTTAGATAATGCATTGGGTTTCTTGGGAATAAAGACAAGTGAGTGGGCATTAAAGTATGACATCTATCTCAACGCTTCTTCCAACTACTACCCACAAGGGAATGGGTTGGTCGAGTCCACAAATAAGACCTTGATTAGGATCATTAAAAGGACAATGGAGGAAAATCAAAGGACTTGGCATGCCAAGTCGAAGACAGATCTTTGGGCATATAGGATCACTCCAAAGAGGGCAATTAGGAATTCACCATACACACTTGTGAATGGAAGGGAAGCTAGACTTCTTATTTCACTTGAGTTTCTAGCCTTGGATCTTTCCCATCAGCTACAATTGGTTGAGAGAGACAGTTTGGAGGTCAGGTATTGTGAGCTAATGGAGCTTCAATAAGCAAGAGACCAAGCCATGGATGCAATGACTAGCCACCAACAACAAACAAAGAAGCATTTTGACAAGAGGTCTACGCCAAGGAGCTTCTCAAAAAGTGACATTGTCAACAACAAGAGAAGTAACCCATGCTCTTACAGGCCCATACATCAAGGGCAGTGACTTAAGCACCTACAACATGGCTTTCCCAGGTGCAATTAAGAAGAGATGGCAACAACATGGGCTTGTGGTCGCTATAGGAGTGATTAATACAACATGGGTCTCTTTCCCTTGACTGGTCAATGATCTATTTTCCAAGTTCTCTATATAATTGTAAATTCTCATTTTTTGAGAAGATCTCTCAACATTGTATGGCGAAGCCCTGAAGAAATTTACATTGAATCAAAAGAAGCATTTTACCTCCATTTGAGCTTGCACTTTGCATCTGTCTATGGTCTTATTTTTAGTCATTTTCTTTAATGCTTATACCAACATATCTAGTGTATTGTGAATTCTTCTCTATAGGTCAACAAAAAGTGTCTAGCTCAAAGTATAGGCGCATATGAACATATCGTCCAACAGTGTGTCTTTAGAACACCTCTGGTAGTTTCTTCCTCCCTATACCTCCATAGGATCCCCTATTGAAACACTGATGCAGTCAGTTTCTCATTCAAATGAAGTGTCTATTTGATTTTCTTTGGTGTAAAGTGTAGATAAATGCTGAGTAAACCAATTAGTTTGGTGCATTACCACATTAGTTAGGTTTTGTTTTTCAGTTTCTCTCTCTTTTCCCCCCACATTGTTAGCAGTAGGAAATCCAGGGCCTCAAGGTGCATCAAGGGGAGCTAGCCCCTAATCTAGAGATTCATCCATTAGGTTTGCCAACCACAGCAAGAGGAATGTTTCCATTGTGCTGCGTGGAGGAAGGGCGCTGAGTATCTTTTTAGAGGGTGCAATCCACAGCGTCAACAGTACTCAAACAACTTGAAAGTTGACTCCTTGACTACATAGTTTGAAGATGAGAGATTAGCAAAAACAACTCGTTTTTGATCAAGATACATAGCAAAAGATCCAACATCAAAATATAAATAGATATTGCACAAACATAACTTAACAACCATTTTAAAAAAGAAAATTGTATACAAAGTAACCTAATCACGATCCTTTGATTTGAGAGAGTAATTGATCTTGTGGATGTTATTAAAAGTATTCATTCAGTAAATTACAAATATAAATTCAAAAAATATATTTTCAAACTTCTTACTATATAAAAAGGATGAAGTTGGGATCTTAACATGAAGAACTCTAAGAGAGTAAATATCCTTAAATCTTTAACTCTTAACTGAAAATCACGGCATAACAATTTTTTTTCGCCTGACCTTATCCTTTTGCGCCTAGCACAAGTGACCTAGGTGCTCGTTAACTCAGCATCACTTGTAACCATGGTTTTGTACATTATCTACCAGCAAAAGAGACAGCAAGTGCAGGGCGTGCTGTTAGTAGGAAGACACCGAAAACAAAAATGTTGGCCATGGCGAGCCCTTGTTCTACTGCCTCTACCCCCTGCACACGAAGATTACATTCATCTCCGTTAATTTCTAAACCACCCACATCTTCTTTATCTCGCACATCCTCCAATTCTTCTTTTTTCACAGGAAGAAAAATTCATGTCACCCAAAACAGGTTAACAACAAAATCCCCCGCAAACAGTATAAGAACAGATCAAATACGGTGCGCCGAAGAAATATACATCCCTGAAGAGTACCGCAAGATCTTTGAAGAAATCGAGAAACTCGGTCCTGTAAGTTGAACTAAATTTCCCCTTTCAAATTGCAATAGTTCATTGTATTAAGTTTTCCTGCTTGTTATATGCGGTTTTGCAATGTTGTTTGTGCTCGTTAATTGTGTTCTCAGATTTTGAGGTTGTATTTATCGTATGATATTTTCGAAAGAGGTCGCCAGTTGGATTCCTTTGAAGTTTGTATATTGTGGCTGTCTGAGCTTAAAATTGGTTACATTTCATCCATTTTATCTGCTTTTTGAGAAAATTAAATACGTTTTGCTGAATCAGTTCGCAGTTGTTGTTATTAAATCAAAATGTCTCCGGGGAGGGGAGGATTCATAAACTAGCTGCATACTTTCTACAAGGAAAAAAATGTTTAGTCTGATTTTCCCATAGACAAACTTAACAGTGTCATGCAGAATCTTATTTTATCAACGGTGAATGCACTATTAAACTTAGAATACTGCAACAAAATGCCGGAGGAGTATATATTCCGTCCAAACTCGCTTGGGATTTGCACCCATTGTCATCCAGGGTGACCTGCATTATTGCTTCTCCATTAATATGGTACCATGCCAGTGGAGCTTGAATCCAGGTCATCATTGTGGCAAGTGCTTTGCCTTCCCACTAAACCATAGGCTACTAGACAAAAAAATATATGGTAGGTCTCTGCACAGAGCTCGAAGGGAACATAGGTCATCATCATGGCAATTGCTCTGCCTTACTACTAAACCATAGGCCACTGGACAAAAAATTGCATGGTAAGTCCCAGGCCGAGCTCGAAGAAAACATGGGTCAGCATCACGGTTATTGCTCTGCCTTCCCACCAAACAAAAGGGTGTAGGGTAAATATTATGGCAAAGTTCAAGAAAACATAGGTCATTATCTCGGCAATTGCTCTGCCTTACCACTAAATCATAGCCCACTAGACAAAAAGTTAAAATATTAAACTTACGGCAGAACGCGAATAAAACATGAGGTGGGGTTGGGTTATGTGGTGTGCACATACATTACGATAAGTTCAACCCCTACCTCCAGGTGCCCCCTTGGTTACTTCAATGTAACCAAGAGCCCGTTCAAATATATCTTTCACTTATGGTGTGAAATTGCTCACTCTCCACTGCTTGCTGCCATCCCAATAAGTGGTGTTACCCATCCATACTTAAAGTATTGAGCACGAGCAAATAAATCTTTGTTGAAAGTTATTTTTATTTATTAGAAGCTATAAAATGCAAGTACAAGCATAGCAACACGAGTTTTAGAGTATCCAGGGTTCAAGGCACTAGGAGTTGTGAGGTCGTTCACTAGATTCCACTATCTGCAGTTGGTAAGGATGTTACTCTGCAACATGCAGCTGGGTGTTATTCACCACTTTGCAGCTGGGCAAGACTAAATCCTCGATGTTGGTGACTGCTTCTTGGGCTTGACCTTATCCTGTAAAGAACCAAAATGAGAAAATAGATCGGACTATGGTATAGATCTTAAAATATCTAAGTCCACAGTAGAATAAACTGCCACAATAGAAGAGTAGAAGAGATCTGCACAATGATCCAATATGAAGGATAAAAGATAAAGTAGTAACATTTCCCTTTAAGAATCTCTAAAATCTGATGAATTATCAGGAATTTTGCTTTACTGTGCAATACATTAACTAAATAGGAGGCGAAAGTGTTGGTATTGTCTTCAAGAAGTATTGCAACTCCATGAAGTGCTCCTATAGCACGAGATATTATTGTACTTTTGAAGCATTAGTGTATTTCTTTGAGAACAGTGGAAACCAGACATTTTGTGCCACTTTCACTCGAAATAAAAAAAGAAACTTGCTCTTTTAATGTGGTCTTCAAGTTTTAAGATTCAGCACATTCTCTGAAGTGTTTCAATAGCACGAGATACTATTGTACGTTTTAAGCATTAATGAATATTTTTGGGGATAGTGCAAATTACCCATTCTGTGCCCTTTTTGCTCAAAATAAAAGATGGGAATTTGTTATTCCTTTTTCAAGTGAATCCCAACTATTCCAGGGTTTTTTACTTTAATATCTAATACCAATTCATTTTTCGTCTTGTAAAACTAAACTAGTAAAACTGCCTAATTTTACTGAATTGTACTGATCTCTAGTGGGTCACGTAATAGGTATGGAATATCTTTGGGAATCATACCATTCGGTTTGGAGAAGATCTGGAAGGATTTGGACCAAGAAACAAGGCAAAACAAGTGATAGTGAAACTGTGGAACAGTTGAGAATGAGTCTGCATATGTTCTGAAGACGGTAGCAAACCAACAGTGTATCAGTATGGGGAAAATATAACAGTGGTGAACCAGTGTGTGGATGCCATGATTCGACAACGGAATGCCAATGTGGCACGCAAAATGAGACAAGGAGAAGCTGAAGCGACCTCCAAGAGTTGAAGTAGTTCCCAAAAGAGTCCAAAATGCCTAGGAGATGAAGGGGAAGAGTCGTTATGACATCAACAACATTAAATAATCCTTTCCAAAGTGAGGCAGTCGGTTGGAAACCATCGGGATCTCTTGGTCACTTTCAGGTAGGAGAATGGGAAGAGCATGGCTTTCAAAGGAGAACCGAAGCACAACCTTTCCAAGCTCCACAAGAGAGCAACATCTCTATGTACTCATTATAAAGGTCATTTTGGAACAAGAATAAAGCATAGCCTCTTTTTACCAAAGTTTTTGAACCCTATAAGGGTTTTCTTCATGTAAATTGAGTGCTTCTCACGTGGGTGCCATTGTTTGTGATTCCCTTATATTCTTTTACCATTTCCATTATAGCACATTGAAGGAGTATGTTAATTAGACATTCTAACACAGTGATATGTGTTGGGTCACTGCTCCAAATTATTTTTTGTTTTTAGTTGTTAGTGGTTAGTTAGGGCATGCATCTCCTAGTGAGACACCCTCTTCAGCAAACTAATGTTATTCTATGTAGCGATTAATGTTATTCATTAATTACCTATATTAATACTATTAACTTATTAAGTGGTAGTTGAGTCATGGGTAGTTGGGCCCGTTAGGTAATTAGGTTTGGGTGGTTGAGTTTGGTGAAGAAAACCTTATTAAAGCTTGAGGGTGAAAGAATAATCTAACCAAGTGAGCATACTTAAACATCATTTATGTAAGCTTCTTTTGAATAAAATAAATGTGTAGCTTTTCCTATTTACCTTGTGTTAAATTTGCTGACAGTGGTATCAGAGCTGATGGTAATGGCTTTGTGAGGAGGCCATGGTTGAACCATGAAGGAGATGAAGCCATGGGGGCCTGTGAAGAAGAGAGATGAAGCTACAATTTTTTTTCTAAAGTGAGTTTTTTAGATTTTTTTTTAATTGCCAGAATAATTTAGAGCAAATTATAGAGAACAATTAGTCGTAGCAATAGAGAGAAGCAAGGGCATGATTAACTTGTCTGAAGGGTGCCTAATCTTGGAGGGGCATTGGAAAATCAAAGGAGGCGTTGGAAATGCATTGAAGCACTACTAGAAGTGTCTGAAATCTTTGTCTGAAGGCGTGAGAAGCTAAAAGAAGGCTGTTAAAAACGTAGATCTGCCCTAACACATTTGCAAAGCTTAGAAAAGATGCATGCATATGTCTGGTGCAGCAAGAAACATTAAATTCTGCCAAAAAGGCATTGAAAAACCTGTCTGAGCATAAAGATTGCCTGAAATGGCATTGTAATCTTATGCATAGCATGATAAGACTGAAAAATAATGTGCTGTTTTTGTTGGATCAGCTTTGGATATTGTGTTGGCTGTAACTATTTCAAAAGTGGTGCTTTTTTTGTTTGTTTGTTAATTGATGCTGGGGCGTGTCAATTGTTGCCTGTAGCGTAGTTATTTTCTGCCTGGGGGCATTCAAAACTGCTTCGAGGCATTGCTTTCTTGGTGGAAGCTTGGAAATTTACCGGAAAAAAGCCTAACTGAGCATAAAGATTGCTTGAAATGGCGTTGTAATCTTCTGTATAGCTTGATAAGGCTGAAAAATAACGTGCTGTTTTTGGTGGATCAGCTTTGAATATTGTGTTGGATGTAACTATTTCAAAAGTGACATTTTCTTTTTTTTTGTTTGTTAATTGCTGCTGGGGCGTGTCAATTGCTGCCTGTAGCGTAGTTATTTTCTGCCTGGGGGCGTTCAAAACAGCTTGGAGGCATTGCATCCTTGGCAGAAGTGTGGAAATTTGCCAAAAAAATTGCTACTGGGCATTGATAAATGGCATGAAAGTTGCTGCCAGGCACTTGGAAAGACAATGTTGGGCAGGGGAAATCTTCGTGGAGCTTGGATGTGTTTCCTGTTTGACATAGGGTGCCATTTGATGGAGGTTGATCTACTTGGATAAAGCACCACTATCCCTTGGTGAAATTTGTCAGAGAGCTCAGTGTTTTACTTGCTGCCTTATGGAGCCCATGGTGGTTTTTTTAACTGCCTGTGCATTGCTGGATAAAAGTTAAAAGCTTTTACTTTTATTTTTATAATTTGCGAGGCCAAGAAATATGATTTATCTATAATCTTTGAAATCCACATTGCAACTGGCGGAATAGATGATTTCGTAAACCAAAGTGTTTGAAGACTTAAAGTAAGAGGAAGTCATAGGTTCAATTCACTCCACTCTTCCTTTTTAGCATGTAGTCCATCAATTTCTAGAATTATCATGTAAAGCTGAGACAAGTTTGAAACATTACTGGCCAAGTATTTGTTAGGAGGAATTGGTCAAAAGGTTGTAAATGGTAAGACATTGAGCATATAAGAGGTCAGAAGGTCTATTATTTTGAAGTGAAAAATCTAAGTTTAAAATTCCATCATTTTTAATGCATTTTGCCTATGCCTATGCATTTTTTGTCTAGTTGATATTTTGCATACGGATAGAGGTGTAACCACTTGTTCCATAGGTTGGAAACTTTTTGAATCCATCAAAAGGGTTCTTTGTTTGTTTTGGAGTCTCCCCTTATGGTTTTTGTGAAAAATGTATTAAAAAGTTGTGAGAGGAGTTTAAAATGTATAATGAGTGCATTTGTGTTCATATCCGATACCCTAGTATTGTTGTGAAATTGAAAATGAATTGTTTTAATGAAAAAACCATGAATGTAAAATTGTGCTTTCCCGCTGCCAATGTTGTCAGAGACAAACTAGTTGCATTTTGAGGTTTACAACTCCCTCGGGATTCATCGATGGAGCCAGGGACCCACCCATCTTGAGTTTGATGCTAGCTTTGAGATAGGGTTTTGTTGTAGTGGCATTTTTGGATAGATGGTAAGAGTTTGATGTTTTATATCTAATTTTGGTTTTTGATTTATTTGATATCATTGATGAGGAGTAGAACAATTATCTGGTGGTTTTTTGCTACATAGACTTCTCACCTCTCATTTGATAGGGGAGAAGATATTGTATTGTTTTTCGATCAATTGTCGGTGATTGTACAACTGATAGGTGTTGCTAGCACCAATAGTGTTTTGAAAGTGGTTAGTGTTGTTGGGCATTAGGTTAGATGTGCCGTACAGAGGTATGAAATTATCATTGACATAGGGATTGATGTGGTTGAGTATTTCCATGATGATGCTCATATTGCAGTACATGTATGGATGATCAGAGGGGATGAGTATGTCCAGGATGATGCTGATCTTCATGTTAGATTAGGATTTGGAGAAGTGACGCCGGTTGATCAATATCAGATGTACAAGAGGCCATCTGACAGGTTTTTTTTTGGATGGCTTCACAATTATTTGCTCCAGATCATCTTTTGTTACTCTCTGGATCAAGAGGGGTTTGTTGAGTCGTGTGATCCAAATTATATTTTGGGGCATGCATCTCTTAGTGAGACACCCCTAGAGTAAATTAATGTTATGTTTGGTAGTAATTAATGTTAGTAATTAATTACCTATGTTAATAATATTAATTGGTAGTTAAGTCATGGGTAGTTGGGCCCGTAAGGTAATTAGGTTGGGTGGTTGAGTTCGGTGAAGAAAAGCTTATTAATGCTTGAGGGTGAAAGAATATTGTAACCAAGTGAGCATACATGTAAGCCTCTTTTGAGTAAAATAAATATGGAGCTTTTCCTATTTACTTGTGTATAAGTTGCTAACAATATGATGTATACACTATTTACAGCAACATGGAATATTGTTTCAACATTAATAGTTGTGGGCACAAGCATTCAGCCTTCTACACAAATGAGATCAACAATAAAAACATCTCATTTATAGTGTTGTAGTCATGCATTTAGTCACGAACACATTAGAATCAAGCTGTGAGGATGTACAAGGCAGCATATAGCTATAGCCAACATCAATTTTTAGTTAATATGCATGTTAGTGCTTTTGATCTTCCACAGTCCATTGTAATAGAAAAAATACTTTTGGAAACTTGTGATAAAACAAATTATATTGATGCTATGAATCACACTCTGTGATCCATCATTAGGATGACAATGTGTTTTAGATCTTAGATTAGAGCTTCTTATATAGATAACTCTGCTACAAATACAAGATGTTGTGGGTCCCCCCCAAAGATGAAAACATAGTCGTTATAAAGTAGTTGTTAAAATCTAGGTGTTACAAAATATAGTTGCGATCAGTAATTTACGCATTAAATAACCACTCACTTTAGATTGTGGGCCCAACCTAAGTTTGAGATGATGGATCTTCAAAAGCGACATCTTTCGTTTGTAACAAATTTATCTATATAAGGGGCTCTAATCTGCAATAAAAAACAGATCTTCATTCTAATGATGGAGCACGTAGCATGATCCAGAATGTCAATGTAATGCATTTTATCAAAAGTTTTCTACAAGCATTCTTTCTAATACATATGTTGGAATTCATTACCTTGTTCATTGGGTCAGCAACATGAGTGTATTAGCATATGTGTGAAGAATGGCAATAGTCCGATTAAGGATCAAATGTGGCACCAAAGTGGTTTTCCAAGTCTCGTGGAGGGTTGTGATAACTCAACGGAGCAATTCTAATAAGAAGGAAAAACTCCATGGGAGTAATGTGAAGAATCACATTGTCAAAGAGGAGAATCAAAAGTTGTAGAAAGAGGTACATCATTGGGCAAAAACAAACCAAATGTTGCAAGATGAGTTGGTGACCAAAAAGAGTTTCTCATTGGTGTAATGGAGGAGATAGAAATGTGTCGAGCACAATTCATGTGTGTGGGTGAGACCATCTTTGATCGATTGGACTAGATAGTGTTGTATTGTCAAGCCATGAGAAATTGCTAAAAGAGTTGGTTGTAAGAGAGGAAATGCTGGCCAAGATTCACACAAATTGTGAATAGATGAAGAAGAAAGAAGAGTCTTTCATCTAAATGAATCCAACCGCAATTCAAAATGCCCAAACAATGACAGGGGAAAGCATGGTAAGCCCTTAACATTTGGTAGTTTTGAAATTCACACTAAAGGAATTGGCCCTAAGTTGTTGAAGAAGATGGGCTCTAATGGCCAAGGACTTGGCAAGGATAGAAAGTGAATAGAATCCCCATTGAGGTTGAATCAAGACCCCAATTGATATGCAGGTTTTGGGTATTTTGATGGAAACGTAAATGTTGGGGAATGTTCAAGGGCAGCTGAAGCAAGAGTGTCTCTCAAAGAGGAGACTAAACTACTACAACACTATAGCATGCACAAAGGAGGCAATAATACCACCAGACAAGTGGCCTAGGAAGAATGAAAAGCAACTCCAAAGATAAGATTATGTAGATTTCCATTATGCTGTAAATTTTAAAGGGAGATCTATGGAACGGTCATGTTAGATAATTTTAACTCCAAAGAGAGGGTGACATTCCAATAAAGGAGCTAGTAGCCCCATTGAGCAAGCAACTGCGAAATTATGTGAAGTAACTCCGAAGAGAAACCGGCCTTCTAATGATGGAGAAAGAGATAGCACATCACCATTCTGCGAGCCTTGTGCAAGCTCTAAGCATAAGTGCAACACAAAAAGGTATGCATATGTTTCTTCCAAAGCATATTTTATTTGCAATCATTGTAGAAGAAGAGGTTATGTGGGTTTTCACGAAGACAAAAGTTAGAGTAGTTGTTTTCTGGGTTCATGGTGAATAAAGAAACAAATTCCGACATTTTGAGTACATTTAAGTGTTCCCCATCTACAGGAAGAAAAAGGGAGAAGAATCAATTGGCTCCAACGAAAAGCAAGGATTAGGTTTTTCATCAATAGTGTTTCTAAATAAAGAATTAATGTTGAGTTGGAGATAACTATTTAATTCTAACTAAACTCAATTTTTTTTCAAGTGATTAGTTAGTAAAAGGTTAATCAAGTATATGACTAATTAAAAATGTATTTAATGATGTAACTATTACATAGTTAATCTATTATTTACTTTGTTAGTTTTATGTTTAATCATTTAATTACTGTTAAGAGTTTTGTCTCTACTTTTATATAGCTGACCTGTCTTTAGTTTTTTCATTGGTTTTATTTAGAAACACTATTAATGAGAAACCTAATTCTTGTTTTTCCTAGGAGCTGATTGATTCTTCTCTCATTTTCTACTTGAAGACGGGTACACTTAATGCACTTGAAATGTTGAAATTTGTTTCTTTATACATGATGAATCCATAAAACAATTACTCGAAGAGATCATATATCTGCCTTTTTGTTGGGATCGTAATCCATGTTCATTTTATTGGAAGAGTAAACACTATGTCACCATGCGTTGAAGGTGGCATAACATCAAGAAACTGTCCAAATTATCCAAAAAGGGAGGCAAGAAGAATGTCATTGTTGCCTGAAAAGGAAAGGATAATTCTTCTATGAATCATTGCACCTATTGTAATATTGATGGGCATATGGAGGGCAAGCATTGGAAACGTCATCTTGAGCTTCACCCCAAAAAAATTGAAAGGAAGGGAAATCCAATAAGTATGTTGTGGCTAGGATCAAGGCGCAAAAGTAGGTATAATTTGTTAAAGTTATTAAACAGTTGTTAGTTAGTTCAGTAACTAATGGTTAGTTATAAACTACCCCCATTGTATGTAACTAAATTTTGTACAATAAAAGAAGAATGCACACACATTTTAATGTGTGCCTTCTTTTTTTTTGTTCATTCTTTCAGCATTCATATTTGCTAACATGGTATCAGAGTCAATCGTTCGAGGAAGCTCTAGGAGAAGGGTACGAACGAAACAGTTGTAGAGTTCAAGGAAGCTCTAGTAGGGTACGAATTGCGAAAAAGTAGAAAAGGTTTGAAGTTCGAGGTTTGAGGAAGCCCTAAGAAGATCATCAGGGTACGAACTATACAAGGCATTATGAGTATGTGAAAGACCAGACCAAAAAAGGTTAGGCTAGGGCATAGCGGAAAAGCCCAGAACAAATCACGGACGTCATGGAGATTTGCTGCAGGGTTTGCAGGCAAAAGTCATTGTGAGAATCACGTAGAAGTTGTGAAGCATGAGGATGAGGTTCATATGCAAGATGATTACTAGGATGTGAAGGAGATAACCAGATTGAAGGAAAAACACGATAGTCGAGTGAAGGTGTTGTGAAAGAAGGAAAATGTGATTTCACAGAGTAGGAAAACACGATCTCACATAGTAGGAAAACGTGATTAACTAGTTTGTAGAAATGACAGAGAATCATGTGCAAACAACGGTTTCAGACCACGGGAAAGACCAGAAAGATGAGCAGAGGAACCTTCCAGAGTGTGTTGCAGATCATGGGAAAGACCAAAAACGTGAGCATAGCGATGGTGATGTTGTAGGGCACGGGAAAACAATAAACCACAGAATTGTGACTTGCAGGTAGTTTGTAGGGGCACCAATAGAAAACAACTCACACATTAGGGCACAAAATGAAAATGTCTGTATTTCATTTGCAAAAAGTCTCGGCTAAAAAAAACAATGTCTTGGCAAAGGAATATGATGGGAAAAATTGCAACGTAGACCAAACTATGACCAGAACATGACAACAGTTCTATGCAACATTTTTTACTATTTGTAGTTTAGTGTACTATTTTCACTACGACACATGCAATTTGCATTTCTGACATCGTCCATGCTAGTGCACAAACATACTATACAACGTTTGTACGATTTTTTTTGAGTGTACTTAATTTTTTAAAAGTTTAGTTTATAAGCAAATTCATATTATAAATTGTGTATTTTTGTGTTGCATTGATTTCCGAGTCAAAATTGTACTTTTTATGTTGTATTGATTTATGAATCAAAGGGCAAAACTTGTGTATAAAATGGTCAATATTTAAAATTTGGTTTTGTCGGAAGCGTAGAAATTCACTCGCCATAATTATAATGTTTGGAGTCATAAGATTTTTACAATTGCAGAATATCATGATTGTGATAAAATCATTCTTGCTACTTAAGCGAGACCTACTACAAATTTTGCGGATTATGACAAACGTCTGAAGGAGGCCTTATTGTTGTTAAAGTTATCTTTGTCAGATGACATGATTCCTGAAGTCTAAAATACCATTGAGGCAAGCACACTGTGGACTAGTTTGAAAAAAAATTCAAACTTTGGAGAAAAGTTGGCTTATGTACTTGAAAAACATGCTATTTTCTACAAGAATGTTTAGGATGTCTTTGTTAGAACACCTCCTTTGGATGAAAGATCTCTGAGACCAGTTAGGAGCCATTAACAAAAAGGTGGATGATGATGACATGGTGGCTTTTGTTCTAAACAACTTGACGTTCCCATATGAATCTTTCGTGGAGGCTTTACACTTGATGATTGAAACCCAAAACTTGACATTTGATTAGGTTAGTTACTATTTGATGCAAGAGGAATGCAGATAGGTACATGCAAATAAGTCTAGTTTTGAACAAGCAGAGAGTGCATTTGTTGTTAAGTCAAAGGGAAAACGAAAACGTATACCTGTTGATTCATCTTTTAAGTACCATGTGAAGTGTTTTTAGTGTTATAAGGTTGGGCATCTCAAAAAAGAATGTTGGAAGCGACAATATGCACTTTCCCAACAAAGCAGTCAGGTAACAAATGTGGTTACAGTTGAAGAATAACGAGATTCGAAGGAAGAGTATGCTCTTGTGGTATTATACTTGCATATTAGTACTAGTTGTTGGTTCATTGATTTCGACGCATCTAGACGTTTCACATGTTTTAAGGATTGGTATGTCAAATTTATTGCAAGCACAAACTTTTTCAATTTAGTGTCATTAGTTGGTCAGTCATATGTAGTAAAGGGGGTAGGAGATATTTGCATAGTATTGAATAATGCTAGAAAAATCAAAATAAAGAATGTTAGGTATGTTCCTAACATGAATAAAAATCTCTTGTTTATTAGTTAACAGAAAATCCCAACTTTGATGTACATTTATTTGAGAAACAATGTATTGTGTCTAATGTAAAATAAGTCAAAGTAATTGCCTTGGGTATTGGACAAGGTGACTTGTATAGGTCGTTGACCCCACCACAGTCAACGTAAATGCATGTATAGAGGGAGACTCCACCATACAAGATGTACTGGACCATGAAATTCCTCATAGGCTTGTTGACTATGCTCTAGTCAACTTACATGCACTATTTGTGAAGGAATATCCACTATATTAGATGTGTAGGGGGATGCAAGTCCTCTATCTTAGTCAATTGTATAGGTAGTTGTGCAGGAGGATGCAAGTCTTTAATCTTAGTCAAATGCATAAATAGTTGTGCAGGAGGATGATATACCTCAATCACATGCACTATTTTAGAGGATCGAAAACAAGGGTGTTACTTTAGTAGAGCATGGTCATTTTGCTTTTGCTTTTGATCTTTGTATGGTAACTAAACATCTAGTTAAACAACCCATTGGATGCAAATGGGTGGACAAAATTTGTACTTTGGACAAGTACAAGGTTCATCTTGTTGCGAAAGGCTTTTCCCAATAAGAGGGATTAGATGAGGACATGGTTTCTTCTCCTATTGCGAAGTTGGTTTTTACTCCCATTGCTATTGCAGAGTTGGTTTTTACTCCCACTACTACTGAGGAGTCGGTTTTTATTCCTGCGAAGATGATCAAATTTCAGTTGCTTCTCTCCATAGAAACTCAATTTGGTTTCTTGAATGGCGATTTGGATGAGGAGGTATATATGGTGTTGCCTAAACGATTTTGGGTACCTAGTTGTGATCATTTGGTTTGCAGGGTAATTAAGTCCTTGTATGGACTTAAGTAGGGACCACGAGCCTAGTATATTTTGTTTGAGCAGCATCTTCAAGATTTTGGATTCAAAGCTATGGAGGTTGGGCTGAAGTTATCAGCCAATGACGATTCATCACCAGTTATTGAATCACCCTACGAAGAATTACTGGCAACTTGATATATCTTATGTCTACACGACTGTATCTTTGTTTTGTTGTTGGCTATCCTTTTTGCTTTTGTTCTACACCAAAGCTCCTACAGTGGACAACAACAAAATGTCAGAGGATTGCTGATTTCATGTTGATATCTAAAAAGCACCTTGTAAATGTAATGATTAAATTATTTGGTCCCACTTTGTAAAATTTCGGGACAAACTCAGAGTCTTTGTTTTAGTTATTAAGGGAGGATGAAAAAATAAGAATGCACATGCACTTCAATGTGTGCCTTCCAATTTTCTCTTCATTCTTTCAACATTCATATTTGCTAACATAATTTGGATATGGATGGGAAGTTAGTATGCATCCCAATGCAAAAGGTAGTGGTAAGGGAAGAGACGAAGCCCTTAAAGGAGAGGGGGCAAGTTGTGGGGGATCACTCTATCAAGAATGGAGTAAGGTTCCTACATTGTTGTAAGAAACATGCTTGCAAATCTCCCTTTCTAACTAATTTTACAATTTCCAAGCATGCACACACAGCCTGTAAATGCAATGACTAAATTATTTGGTCCCACTTTGTAAGATTTTGGGACAAACTTGGAGTCTTTAGTTTAGTCATTAAGGGAGGGTGTCAAAGTTATTAGTTATTAGTTATTAGTTAGGTAGTTCATTAACTAATGGTGAGCTATAAATTACCCCAACTATATGTAACTACATTTAGCACAATAAAAGAAGAATGCACATGTACTTCAATGTGTGGCTTCCAGTTTTCTCTTCATTCTTTCAACCTTCATATTTGCTAACATAATTTGGATCTAGATGGGAAGTTAGTATGCATCCCAATGCAAAAGGTAGTGGTAAGGGAAGAGACAAAGCCCTTAAAGGAGAGGGGTCAAGTTGTGGGGGATCACTCTATCAATAATAGAGTAAGGTTGCCACATTGTTGTAAGAAGTATGCTTGCAAATCTACCTTTCAAACTAATTTTACAATTTCCAAGATTGCTCCAAGAACTAGAGGGTTCGCCTCCAAGAAAAAAGGTCGAGCAAGAGGCGCCACGGTAGCTAGCATATTTGGGTTGTGTGTCAACAATCCATTGTGATAGGCCAGAGCAAGGAAAAAAGGAACACGAAGGCAAGTAGAGTACTTGAAATTGCAAAGTAATTACAATAGCTTTATTTGGTGTTTCATACAAGGGGCAACAAAGTGAGGAAAGAGGTATTGATAGGTTGTTGGATTGCCTTTTCCAAAAATTATAGTGATAAACAGGGTCATGCACCTTGTACTGTACATCCATGAGGTGTACAAGGAGCAATATGCACAAAACGCTGATTTTGGGGATGTGTATAAGCTAAATCAAGCTCCAAAGGAGCATGACCCAAAGAGGACATCTGAATAATTGCACAAGTTGGACATGCTAAGAGTTCCTCAAGGAGGAAGAAATCAGCTCATGAAGTAGGCTAAATTTTAGCGTAAAGTGTGTTTCCCCAATGGGAAAGTATATTGGTGTAGTATAAAGTGGTTTTAGGTCATGGGACACTATACTAAACCATATGTACATGTGCACAACACAAATTTGAATAACATACAACAATATGGCAACACAAACATATAAGATATTGAAATGAATTGAAGTGACAAAGAGAGGGTTATGAGGTAAATATCAAATTGTATCAAACCTATGCAATGTCGGAGGCTGAAATCAGGTGGAAACAGGGCTAGAGAATGAAATAGAGCAAACCTAGGAAATTGTGATGATCTGATAATGTGCATAAAACTGCCAAGAGCGTATTGGTATGATCTTGGTCAAACCAGGATCATAGTGGTATGTACCTGGAGAGCGAATCCACTCACGGTCAAATAGGGTATGCTCATGGTCATGTAGAGTATGATCTAGTCAAATTGTATTTTTTTCTAAATTAAAATTGACAAATGCCTTCTCTTCTTTTGCTCTTTCAAAAACCTCACTTATTTTGTTGCAATTCATTACAGATCTTTTAGAATTTCTTCTCCTTCCTTGTAACCCCCAATAAGTTAAAATCACCTTGCAAGAACATAAAAAAATGGGAGCAGTTATGAGGGGCCTGCCTCAATTAGACCCATGTTTTTTGACAAGTTGGCAATTAGCAGTCAATGCAGTCCAACAAGCAATCCAATTCAATATGAAGATTTTGACCCTTATCCTTATCAATGGGATGCAAACAACTAGTATAGTCTATATGCTCTTTCATTAATACTCCAATTTTGCTTTTGGTATAGGAGTGCTGTCCAAACAATTTATTTTTGCTTTTACACTTCAATGGATGGCATATTGTTTTTCAATCTATGCCCCCTAAATGCATCAATGCACCCATGTACTTATAGACTTCTTGAATTCAATTTAAGACCTTATTGGCGCGCAAGACAACATTCAAAAGGTAGGAAGGCCGACAAATGGGGCATAAGGTGTAGACATCCAATTATCACCATTGCTGTGTTGAAATTGCAAGTCTGAACGTTTTCCTGTAATAATGCATAAACTAGGCGAAAACCATTGAAATGCTCTAATTCTTTCAGACACGTCATGTGTAATATTCAATTTGCATTAGTATGTTCTTAATTGAGACATTACCCTATACGCAATTGTCATCTTTTTTCAATTCATCTCCAGTCAAATTGCGACCTAGTAAATTGACGTTTTTGACCAATAGTGCAAGGCAACTTATCAAATCCAAGAATTGTAAAAAGCCTCATTAGAATTACTTAGCTAAGCAAATCCAATCAAATGCTTAAGTGAAAAATCCATGACAAATAATGAATATCTAATTTTGAAAAATGAAAATTCAAATATCGGGGACATGACATCACCCATAACATCATCAAAATGGTGTCATGCACCAAGCATTTATGGAGATAAATATTTATATTAAGGCTAGCTCTGCCTTATTAATGCTTCCTCTTTTCAAAATATTAATTGCTTGTCCATCTAAAACTGAACTCATTTGTGACCACTCATCTTATTCTTGATTCAAAGGCCATAATTGATTTGCCTAGCCTATAAATGCAAGAGCCACCATGGACAGATAACAAGCTTTATAATGCAAAGATATAATGTAGAAATTCTTTTAAAATTTTAACCATTTTTTCCATTTTCATTCACAAATTTAATCCAAATGGTGCATAAAGAGATGTTTGAGGCACTTGTCCAACTACATTGTCAAAGATTTTGAGCTCCATATCCGGGTATAATCACGCTTGTGGACCGTCTATGAAAAGAAGTCACTTTGGAAAGGTATAATTGTCTTGTTATGCTTCTTGTTAGTTTTTTCATTTCATTGACCTTGCCCAACCAAGATAATATGCTTAATATGTTAGTTATATGAATTTGTTTATATTTTGATACTAACAAAGAAACTAATCTATTTTGTAATCCTATTTTATATTTGGCATGCCCGATGGGACCGTGCATCCACAAAGCTTCTTGGAAAGCTTCCTACTCATCTAATTACCGAATTTCATTGTTATTTAGCATTCATTTTCCCATTTTCCTCTCATTTTCTTGTATTATGTGTTTTTGGAAATGGCTAAGTCGCCCAATGGATCAACGAGTTTGCTCCTGTAATCGGCGAAGTCAACTTGTGGATTGATGAAGTTGCTTTTTACCATTCTTTATCTTCTCTGTCTATCTTAACAGGAAACGATGAACTCGACATGCATATCAACGAGGTTGATAGACAAACAACGAAGTCGCTACTCTATATTTCCTTGTGTTTTTTGAAAACAATGAACTCAACCTGCAAATCATCGAACTTGACCTACAATCGGTGAGGTCAATAGGAAAATGGCGAAATCGCTAAGGTAATATGTGTTTTTGTTGTCATTTACTGAAAATGGCGAACTCATCTTGTGAATGATGAGGTCGTCCTACTAATCGGTGAATTCGCCAAAACTGTTTTCTAACTGTTTGCAGATTGACAAACTCGCCCTGTTAAACGACAGACTTGCCTTGTTAAATGACGAACTCCTTCTGTTAAATGACAAACTCGATCTATGTTGAATTCTCGAGACCTTAAAATTGCTAAAATCAATTCCCTTGGGTGGCCATAACCATTGCTTAAATGCCTATCTTTGTTGTAGGTTTTGACATCTTTTTGAATTGCTTTTACAATTAACAAAGGCAAACTTCAATCATTTTTCTATTTGATGCTTAGAATTAAACAATCACTTTTGACTTGGCTCCTAAGAATGCATGCTTTTCGTTTTTCACTTATGTGATTTGTTAGTTACGTTCTTGTTTGTGTAAACCACTGTGTGTATGCTCTCTCCTTGCCCACTATAGGGAGCCTGGGTGACCAAAAACACATTAGTTGTTTGCTTGCCTTACCTGAAAACCGTTTTCAAAGTATGCCCTTCTCTTGCCCATCTGTAGGGTCCTGAGAATCATAAACGAAGCGTGTTTTTCTTTATTGTTTTTTTTGACTTCGTGGGGTGGAGTTCATAGCCTTCCCATTGGTCTTTAGGGGTGCGTTGACCAAGGAAGTGACATCTTAGCATCGTACTAACCTCGTTATTTGACAGGTTATACAAATCAGGGTTATGCCAACATTATTTTAGCTGGTGGTTCCTCACAGCTTGATTGTGTCAGTAGCATTTCACTGAGACCCCTACGGATGGAGTGGTTGCAAAGATTCTAGACCCTTTGGCAAATGCCCTGTAAAATCTCGCATCCAATTGACGGATTGTTCTAAAACACCCACATACCACAGGGTATAATGGGACCATCTAGTTTGCCAATTGAAAACTTAGAATAGAAACCACATTTGCCGTGACATTCTCATTGATGTAGGGGTGCAAAGGTATATGCCCCCGAAGATCATCTTTTAGTACAAACATTTGAGAGAAGGGGGGCTTAAAAACCCTACCAATAATTGCAATAATTTATTTAATAAACCCTTAAAATTTTATCCTCTCAAAGGCAAGCATATCAAAAAGACTCGGTGACATGCTGTAACCCCGTGCCAATTTATATTTTATATCTGTGATTACTTGGGTACTTTGTTGAAACCAGTGTTGTGTTCACAACCACCTTTAAAACAAATACACCAAGTTCTAGAAACAAACAATTCAAAATGCATCCTTGCACATTTACACACTAAGGTGTTACGTTGCACAATTATTCCAACCCATCCTTAGCCATTTTGGGGTGTTATGTGTACCACTTGAAACATAACCTTGTCTCATTTGGTATCGTTACACTGCTCATTCCATTTCTGGTTTAGACTTGTATTTTCTTGTGCCAAATTGATTCTTTAGATTCCAAACCATTTGACCTTGTTACTGATTTCATTCCAAGTTTGGGTCAAAGACCAACCAAGATCCCACCCTTTTCAAAACAATTCCAAGTTCCAAGACCATTCAATATTATTCTAGTTTCAATTCGGATTCAAACTTTGATTTTCTCATGTCAAAACAATTTTAGCTTTCAAGCTATTTGATCTTGTTCCAAATTGCAAACAAATTGTGTCAAAAACCTACCAAGGACCAAGCCATTCTTAAAGTTTAAAAGCCAATTGAAACATGCCTAGGTACATGCGAAGTGGGGCCTTTTACAACCCTAGCTTTGAGGACAAATTCTAAGATCCTTCGGGATTCCTACGAAATTCTGAATATAGTGAAAATAGTGAGGACCACCCTACAGTGTTTGAAAACCTCCCTCCCATTGTTGGAACTAGTCAAGGTCAATTCGAACAAGAAGCCGTGGAAGATAAGGATGAACAACTTCTAAGACTGTTAGAATCTAGAGCCAAGCTCCTACTTGACTTCCCCATGGACCAATTACACAGTTTTGTTCGCATAGAAGAGTTGCCTCAAGAAGTAGTTGTTACCCAAAGTCAGCCCCTTATTCAAAGTACAAAACCAGACATTGTGTCATCCAATAAAAGGAAGGGACAACTTGTTGAACCATCCCAACACGAACAAATCATTGCTTCTACCATACAACAAATTAGCCAACGATATGCCGATCAATTGGTAGTTGATTTAACTACTTTAGCGGCAACATTGTTCAACAATGCCGCTTTCATAGAGCAAAACCAAATGCTCAAGCAACCACAACCACCCATAAACAATGCTATATCTAATGAAGATCCATTGGCTCCGATTGAACATGGCATTCCAACGAATGCTATGCAAAAAGTTCCACTTGACACACAACATACCTTTTTAACCATGAAAAGATCTTTTTCAATGTGTGACAAGTGCCAAACAATGAACAAGTGCCAAATATTATGCAACAAGTGCCAAATGATACGCAATAGGTGCTAAACAATTTGCAACAATTTGCCAACAATCCACCACCACCACAAGTGTTGGGAAGTTCCCAACACATTGCCTACTCCTATTTTACAACTGCAATGCCTTGTGAACCAACAAGTTCCTCAAAACCAACAACTAATTCCTCCAAACCAATAGCAGATCTCCTACAATCAACAACAACAGATCTCTTA
Organism: Torreya grandis; assembly: GCA_037957365.1. Classification (NCBI taxonomy): domain Eukaryota; kingdom Viridiplantae; phylum Streptophyta; class Pinopsida; order Cupressales; family Taxaceae; genus Torreya; species Torreya grandis. The sequence continues at coordinate 3,139,959 of JARHVA010000204.1, read as the reverse complement.
CAATTCGCAATAGTAGTTTTCTCTAAACCAACAACATGTTACCTATTCCAATCCAAAGTTGAACCAATCAGCAAATCCCTCGTCAAATTTTGAATATAGGTTATAGGGTGAATAACTTTGTTGAACACACCTATCTACTGAGGGGGGGATGAATCAGTAGATGAGTTAAAACTAGTTGATTAAAACTTTTAGAGGAGATATCAATTCATATGCATATTAAAGAACAGTTGCAAAAATCACACACACACAACAACACATTACACCAGATTTATACATGGAAAACCCAAAGGGAAAAACCACGGTGAGAATAGCTGCTAGAATTTACTGTTCTAATCCAACTTCACAGTTAAATCACCTCACTGGTAAAACCACACTGGTTACATTCAAGGACACCTATCCTTAGGAGACATCAATCCCCTAACTGAGCACCAGTTCAGTTTTTCTAAAGGCATCAACCAATCAGAACTATGAAGCTACAACTCCAGTATACTGCTGTCAACCTGGAGTTGCACCCTGAAACGAAGACGTGTTGAAATGGCTAATCCTCCCTCCAGTTGAAACAATGAGATCTTCTCACGAGAGTGGGTGCCTCAATGGTAAGAATAACCTCCAGAGAAGGCTGGTTCTTGTAAGATGTATCAATGCGGATCTCTACTCTGTGCTACAGATCTACCATGGAAAAGGGAGAAAGAAACTTGAAAGAGAAATCCTACCTAATGACAGTGATACACCAGAATATTGATCCACTCGACTTGGAACCTTGAACATTGAATCAAACAAGGGAAAAGGAAGACCTTTGATTTCAATTGATCACTATGCATAAGTATTTCATGAGAAGGTTCGCTTTAATGACAAAAAATGTGAGGGAAAACGATGGAGAGAGGTCTGATACAAGACACTTTGCAGCTGCCTAACATCCACTTATAGCTTCAACAAAAGACATATAAAACACTGAACATGACATGCATAACATGATGAGCTAGCAACTAGGTAGAATCAGAATTTGGGAAGGGAGAGAAATCTACCACATGCAAATTGCTGAATGAATGTACACTATGCCAGCACTTAAAATCTGAAAGTACATTCGTATTGATTGAAGAGGTTACACAAGTCATCAATGACAGAGTCTGGTCTTACCAAGAGAGGGATGGATTTTACAAGGCTGAAAAGCCATAAATATAAAAATTTACAAGCCAAGAGATTGACGTTGAAAAAAGGAGAAGTTAACTCTTCATTAGCCCAAGTCCAAATTGCGTTGCATGAGTGTTCCAAATTTGTCTTTTCTTGGCTTATACTTTGCTGTCTTGCATGAAGAATCCTTGGTGTTGAAAAAAGAAGACAAGCTTTGGATTCATGACATCTACGAATAGATGTTTTGACTTGAAAACTAGTCAACTTCAAAACAAGAGTAGTCGAATTCACTTGAACTGTTGGAACATTTGAAAGTCTCCTCTTTGCATGAAATCAATGCAAATGCCAAATTAAGAATTACATTTGAACCGTTGGAATGTTTAGAGCAAACGAGAGTGCGTGCATGGAATTTTTCACTGTTTGAAACGTTCAACGCTTTGCCTGTTCATCATGCAAGACAACTCTATTTTTAGAACTGAAGTGTGCTTGCTTTCTTAAACGCGTTCATTTCGTTGGAGTCACTCACGTTAGTCTGTGCATGATATTTGTTTATTCTGCCTTTGTCTTTATTCTGCGTTGGTTTTATTACGGTTCATGCTTATGTCCATGTTCATTTTGGCTTAGTCCTGTTTGTGCTTACGTCTCTATTCATGCTCATTTCACTTCGTGTTTTCTTTGGCTTTTCTCGTGTTCTACTTTAATTTGGGATTCGGGCTTTATTTTAGTTTTCGTCCTTCTGACAAATTGTCCGAAGGACTCTCTGTCTCTTCTCTTTCCCGGGCTTGGCATTTCCTTTTCTCGATTTTGGCCTTTGCTTATGCCCTTGTCTCTTTTGTCGGGCTTTTTGAAACTGTCCTTATTTGTTTGGACTTTTTGTCTGAAAGAATTCGTTCGGACAAAAAGTCCGAAGGAATTCGTTTCCTTGCCAATTTTCCTGAATTTATTCTTTTAGGCTTTTATGTCTTGCCCTTTGATTTTTTTCGGACTTTTGCTGACTTCAAATTCCCGTGGATTTCCTTTCGACAATTATTCCGAAGGATCTCCTTCTTTGCCTTTGTTTTTTAATTTTCCCCGAGTTTTTTATCCTCCCGAATTTATTTGGACTTTTTGTCCGAAGGGATTCGTCTCCTTTGGCTATCTTTTCCCCGAAGGGCAAGTGCCCTTTGGGAACTTTGCTTTTGTCCTTCGCTTTATGGAGGTGCCCTCATCAAGGGCTATGTCTTCCCTACAATGCCCTTCAGAACTTTTGAAAGTGCCCTGCCTCTGACCAAGTGCCCTCCGCAAGGGCAAGTGTCCTTCGGAAAAATGAATTGTCTTTCAAAATTTTGCCAAGGTTTTCTTCGCGCTTGAAGTGCCCCCCGCAAGGGCACATACCCTTCGGGGAAATTGTAAATGCCCCTACATGATGCCCAGATGTCCTCCGCAAGGGCTATGTCTTCCAGGAGTGCCTTTCGGAAGAATTGAAAAGGTCCACTTCACCGACCAAGTGCCCTCCACAAGGGCATGTCTGCCTGCAAAAGTGTCTTTCGGAAGAATTGTAGGGCACCCGAGCTTTTTGAAGGGCACCCGGGTTTTTTGAAACTATCCCTTGGAACATTCGTCTTGACTTTAAAACCGGTCTTCTCAACTATGCTTTTCTCCTTTCTTTCGGACAAAAAGTCCGAAGAAAATAAGCTTTGAACGACTGCCACTTTGTCATTTTTTTGGACTTTTACAGAGTCCTTTGAGAGCTCTTTCTCTCGGACAAAATGTCCGAAGAAATAGTCCACCTCTTATAGCCTGAAAAATTCCTTTGGAAGACAAAATAACTAAACTTACAATGTGTATGTCTTGGCTGTATTTGCACATTTGGCTGTAATCAAGACAGCTCCTTGGAAACCTCTGCATGACTAAAACTCACTTGGCTGTAGATGGCCACTTGGGTGGCTGTAAATTCTCATTTAAGGACACCAAAACTGATTCACAAGACAAACTTGGCATCATAGCAAAGTTCCGAAGTGTAGGAGTGACAATTTGCCTTGTGGGGGGCAAATTTGTCAACATATACAAGACAGATTCACAAATGAAACCAGTTCAGTTTTTTTGTTACCAGTCTAGTCTGTAACTGCTCACTCACTGCTCAATCTTTGTGTGCTCTTTCTTTCTGTCTGTTCAATCTCTTTGTGTCTGGATATATTTCAGTTCGACACACTTCATTTCCTTTTCTTTTTGCCTTTTACTTTGTTTGCATACGTTTGGTCATATTCTACTTAAACACGCTTCAATCCCCTTTCTCTCTTTTGCCTTACTGGTTCTCTGTCGTTATATATTCTGTTTGACATAGTTTGTTGCTTCGGCCTCTCTTCCTTTGTGTCTTTTATATACTCTTTGTTTGACACATCCACGTCCTCTGCTTGGTCTCTATGCCTCTCTCTGTGCTATCATGGTCTGTGTCTGTATATTCTATTAGACACACTTCGTATTGCTCACTTGTTTTGGTTCAACGATAGTTTGAGCAATCACACATGATAACAACTTTTTGCTCTATCTGCCTATATCTGTCATCAACAGCATTTGACTCTCTCTTCTAACTGCAACGACAACAACAACGAAACAATGCCTTTTAAGTCGTGTATATACAATGAACTTTTTAGGGTTCAAGTCTTCAATTGCGTTCATACTTCAACTGTGCTTAACTAATTCTCATTCAATTCAACTTGACTAGAACGCTTCTCGTGTCTCGGTTCATGCATCATATTGCAATGGTCAAGTCCCTTTACTATGTTTGGCAACTGCCAGATTTAGGTCATTACTGCGCCATTTCCTTAATCGATGATTGATAGGTTGGATTGATCAATCTCGGGCTCCGTATAGACTTTTTGAGCTCACCATTTGTCTGGTCATGTCTTTAATTGAGGATTATTCATCTTGTCTTTGGCGCCAATCACTGTCTATCTTAACCGTCAAATGTATGCCCTATTTCTTCAGAATCGTCGATCTCTCTTGTGTTAATCGTCGAGCTTTTTCTCGCATCTCGATATCTTCTATATGATTAGTTTGCTTTTGGTCCTTTTGATTATATTCGATATGCTTTATCTTTGCCAATTTGCCTTTCGGAAACCTTTGCAAGTGTCCTCTATTCATTCAAATTATATCCTTCGGACAAATTTGTCGTGGCCTTTTGTCAAAGTCCCCTTCGGAAGCAATTTTTGCGGGTTTTTTGTCCGAGTCCCCTTCGGGACAATTTCCACGGACTTTTTGTCCAAGTCCCCTTCGGGACAATTTCCGCATGCTTTTTGTTTGATTGCCTTTCGGAATTCTTGGAAACGTCCACATACCCTTCGACTTTTCTATAAAGGTCCTCATACCCTTTGGCCTTTCTGCAAACTACCCTTTGGCACATTTGAATGGTTCACTTACCCTTCGGACTTTCTGCAAACTACCTTTTGATACATTTGAACAGTCCACTTGCCCTTCGGACTTTCTGCAAAGTATCCTTCGGCATTTATGCAAGTGTCCACATACCCTTCGGCTTTTTGCAAAATACCCTTCGGCACATTTGAACGGTCCACTTGCCCTTTGGAAACTTTATTGCAAACAATTTGTCTGACAAAGACTCACCAAAATTTTCAAAAGAATTGACTTAACCATTTGACCTATTTTCTTCGGACTTTTTGTCTGAGAGAATTCAATGAGGCACTTTCTTCAAAAGAAAAAACACTTCCTTCGGATCTTTTTGTTTGGAACAATTGCTCCGAAAGAATTCCCAAGTTGATGAGACCAAGCCTTTTCCCGAAAGTCCTTTGGACTTTTTGTCTGACAAGAACTTAACCGATTTTCCTGAAAAAATTGCCTTCACCAATATTGCTGAAAGAAATGACTCATCACATTTTTCCAAAATGACTCAACACATTTTTTTCGAAAGAAATGACTCAGCACATTTTTCCGAAAGAAATGACTAAGACACTTTTTCCGAAAGAATAAATCAAGCTCGTAAAATCGACTAAGTGTTGAAACATTTGCACACACAACCTTATGCATTAGAACTTAGATCAATATTTCCGAAAGAATTACCCAAGCTTGTGAAATCGACTAAGTGTTTAGATACCGTTCCACTGCTTGGTGTGATTGATTCCTTCGGATGCTGCTATATATGCAAGTGTAGTCACCAACAACCTATGTATCCAGCCATATTCAACAAGCGAGCAAAGACATTTATATGACTGCTCTTGGAAGTCAAGATGCACATTCAACCTCCATGAGGACTCTACAACTGATTTGCTTAGCTCAACACAACTCAACACCTTTGTCATTAATGCTTGATGGAACATTCATCATTTGACATCAATGACAATATCACATACATCAATCTCCTTGTACACCATGACACTCAAATTGCCAACAATCTCTAATAGAACCACGCACAAAGGAGCCATTCCTACTTATGCTACTACCAACCAAGGCCACCAAACACAACAAAATACCTTTCCTTCGTCACATAATGCTCCCAACATCCATGAGTGGAATGCAATGAAGGAAATTGTCTCCAGACTTCAAGTAGGTAACCAAGCACCCAAGAACTATAAATTTGATGAAATTTGCCTTATCCATTTGACCTTAGCGTTCTCCAAGTACCTTTCCCCCCTCATTTCGAACTTCCAAAGTTCGATAAATACAAAGGGAAAGGTGATCCAAGAGAACATTTGTAGGTTTCTTTGTCGCATGCCAAGAAGTAGCTTACAACAGTAAATATTTGCTTCGTTTATTTCCATGCAGTCTGGGTGGACAAGCTTTAGAGTCGATTTTCAAATTGCCAAAGGGTTTGGTAACAACTTTCGATGATTTATCGAAATTTTTTGTCAACCACTTCTCTTACGACATAGAGCATGAGCGAACAGTAGTAGAATTGTGCAATGCCAAGCAACGAGGAGGAGAAAGTTTCTTAGCATATTTACAAAGGTGGAGAGCCCTAGCTAGTCATTTTTTGCATAATTTTTTGGATAAACAGTTAGCAGGTATTTTCACACAAAATCTAAATGCTGAAGTTGCACACAATCTGAGACTTCATTGTGCAAACACATTTGAAGAAATAATTGACAAAGGAGTGCAAATTGAAAAAGCACTAATTGACAAAGGTCATGTAAAGATATACTCTCAAGCCCAAGTGCTGATCCAAAACCAAGTGCCAAACCAAAATTAAGTGCCAATTCAGGTTAACACAAATGAAAAGCCGAAGACCTTCGTCAAAATAAAAACATAGTCAACAGTGGGGTCATAGAGGCGAGACATGTACAAAGAGTACAATCACCGCTTGTCCAAAATACTCCACCTAACCCTTAACTCACATTGCAAAGAGCTCTACCACGACGAGGACATTACAAAGATAGAGTTTTCAGTGATCTCGGGTAGCCAATTGAGGTTGTTTTTTTAAAAGTTAGTAACATCTACTATGATTGTTTGGCTTGTTCCAAAAGCCTTTCTAGAGGGTCAACCCAAGCCAACATGCTATCGAGATAATGAGTACTGTGATTACCATTGCGTGGTTGGCTGTTCAATTTATAGATGCATCCAATTGAGTCATCTAATTGATTATTTCCTTGAAAATGGGGAAATCGAGTTGGAGAAAACAACACCCAACACCAATCGGGTGATGGGAATCTACAAGAACCCCTTTTCCAAGCACAATCATCAACAACGAAACAATCAGAATCAAGGGCAAGGCCACAATTAGAACCAAGGACAAGGCCATAATTAACACCAAGGACAAGGCCAAAATCAAAATCAAGCCACTGCAATCAGGATCATGACACCCAAACTAACCAAGTTGGCTATCGAAGTGTACCATATGATTATGGTGGTGTCGTAGGGCGTGTTACAAATAACTATGTCGCTACTATCAAATTCATTCCTTGTAAACCATTTAACACTTGCCAGAGTTTTAGCTCTTCTATCTTGGGACCACTCCCTTTGATTATAGGAAATTCCAACACAGGTTAGAACAATTCAATTGTGTCTCGACTGTCGAGAATTACTATTCCTGGACCGCCGCTTAGTTCCTCTAATTCAGGAAACTCTTTCCCGACTCGAAATTGCACAGTTGCAACCAAACGTTCAAGAGTCACCCTTCAAGGTCCTTTGCCACCTAAATGCCAATATCAATTCCAATTATGACACTACCTTGTCGAAAGCCAAACCACCTCGTCTTTCGACCGAGAAACCGTACAATATTAGTGAACTGTAATGTCCCCAAATTGGGACGACAACCAAAAAAGAGGGTTTCGCAACAAACCCTAGCCAAACAAAGCATAAACTGAAATCTGAAAATCTATAACCAACCAAACCCTAGCTGGAAAAATGTATGAAATTCAATTTAAATGGCATCTAAATAAATCCACATGAAGCTGAAAATTATTTAGAGATTGAGTACTTTTTTGGGGGTCCAAAAAGAGGACAAATTGCTGAAAATACGTCAAAAATATTCTGAAATTTCTAGGGCATTGAATGATCTTAAAAACCCTGCAAACCCACTCCAACACAAATCGCCCAAGGTAGAGCCCTGCAAATCAGCCTTTCTAAAACAATTTGCTGCCTACAAAATTATTATTTCCTACCAACAGGCTGAAACTTAAAAAATTCATAACTCCCTCAATACTTTGAATTATGATGTAAATAAGAGCTCAAACTAGCCACAAAATTAGTGACTATCAAATAAAAATAATATCAAAATTTTTCTTTCATGAGAAGCCACCAAAACTTGCTTTGAAATTTTGAAAACCCTAGTTTCCAGAACTTTCTTTCTCAAACCCTAGGTTCATGCAAATTATCAAAAGTAGGTGGTGTTTCAAAACACCTTTGTAGATCCATTGCATGAACACATGCAATTTAAAGCTCACAACCCTTAAATAGAGTTGCCCAAGTAGAAGGAATGGAGGTTTTCGTCCCCAAACCTAAGACATTTCTTGAAGGTTTTTGTTCTCAAGAGATGGAAATCAAGCTTGACATACTTGATTAATAATTCCAATATTCAATATGCATAATTTTCAAATGAATCTTTACTTGCCTTTATATGTCACTCCTCCAAGTGTCGCGCCCAAATTGGAGGGAAGAGTTGCCTTTCTTTTTAAAATATTAAAAGACCCTCTTAATTTCATTTTAGGCCTTAAGTGCCCAAGACCTATAAACCCCACTATTTAAGTGAAATAGAAACATAAGGTGCTTTTTCATAACTCAAATCAAAATTAGAAATATCAAGTACCTTTTCTATTATTAACGTTTCACAAGTGGCCCACAATGCTCTCTTTTCTTCTACCCTTAGCCATTGGAAACAAGAATGGGCTAAGGATTCCACAGGGGTCTAGATAAAAAATGGGGACATTATAGTTTTCCCCACCCAAAATTGCTTGTTCTCAAGTAATTGCAATATCCAAAGAGGTGTCTCACCATACCTTATGATGCTGTCCATTGATGATTCCATCCCAAGGAAAAGAACCCTCAATTGGTTCCTTCATATTCCTGTACCTGTGCTTTGAGGGCTGCCCTCACGTTATATAAGTGTCCTCATAGCCTTCCAAAGGCTCCATATGCTCCCAATTAACCACCCCTTTCAATACCAAGTGGTGGATGAGCAAACTCCTTTCCCTTATATCTTCAAGAAGGTCAATATATAGCCAAATGAGGTAAAAGAAAATACATACATGAGTTGTTACCTTGCTGCCCTGGTTGGAAAGGTTCCTTTGCACCTCATTTCTTGCTTGCATACCTAAGTGGCCATCCCCGAATGACCCTTGAGTGGCTTCTAGCCATGGAAGATCTTCCCAAGATGAAAAAATAATGAATTCCCTTGGAAACGTACCTTGGAGGAAAGTATCATATAGATGCATTATCCTTGGGAATTGTCCCATCATGTGTGCCATATGGCCCTTCATTGGCCTCTCTAAATCAATCCATTCATGCATTTGAAGGACTTTATATGCATCAAACCAAAGTTCTATTTCTAATAAAAAATAGTATTGTACTTTTTTCCTACCTTCCCATTCTCTGTCATGCCATTAGTGTTTCCAGAATATGCTAAGATCTGGGATCTACCAAGAAAATTCAGACTTCTATCCTCATAAGGCTGCTGTACTTGCCATTCCAACTCAGAATTTTCCGAGGGATCAATTTCAGAATTCAACCAAGCATATACCTCCCATTTTTCGGAACTGTAGTATGCTTGGGAAGTGCAATTTCGTGATCATGTTAAGTGGCAGGAACTGCCCCTTTGACTCAGAAATTTCTGAGCAACAAAATTCAGTCTTCATACCGTTTTTGTTATAGATCAGACCTACTCTCCCAAGCTACAACAGCATATTGACAATAACAACTTTGCTGGACCTGTAAAAATGATCTGCGACCTGGGAGATTGAAGCCCCATCACATTTACTAAGCCAAGATAGCAATGCATCCTTTGTCACTTGCAAATGTTGGGAATCTAACTGAGAATGATGTTCCTCAATAGAATTTTCATACTCAGAAAACATGTCTTTGGCATAATTTTTTTGTTTGCAAACTGTTTCTCTTGCATAAATCCTTGGAGAAGATGGGTTTGGAGCCTTAAAAAGATCCTCCTCTGTTGGACAGAATGTTATTCTTTTAGAACTAGCTTGTGACACCAAAGGAGAATCCTTCAAGAAATTCACATCATCTTCTGATTGTTGTATGCTTGTGATCTCATCAAAAGATAAACCAAGGTCTTCCATACCAAAGAAAATACTGATGTGTGTGTGATTTAACTTGTCAATAGCAACTTGAATTTCTTTTGCAGTTCTTGTGAGTATATCCAGTTTCTTTAAATAACCATAGCCAATTCACTTCGTGTCCCAACCTTGCAGCTGCAACTATATCCGCCACAACTGTATCCTCTTTGATGGGAGAAGGTCTTTCAGCTAAGTTAGCAATTTTAGACAAAGAAAAGCCACCCTCCTGCCACATTCTATTACGGAAATGTCTAACCAAGCCCTGTAATTCTTAACCCAGCAACTCACCTGCCAGTTTGAGTCTCTTGTTTTTATAGTCATCTTTGTTTTCAACACGTCTTTGACCAAAATAAGATGATAAAAGACAATTGATCAGGTATCCTAAAAACATGGCTTTTTGTTTATACCCCACTATATATGGAAAAAGGTGTGCTTTAAGGGCCTCTTCCGCATCTTGAATTTTGGGAAATTTGCATTTCTTGAGTTGGTCATTAATATAGTCCCAAACTTTATCTTTTGTTCCAAACTCATTTAGTTCTGCCTCCGCCTTATAAATTGATGACAACAATAACTCACTCATCTCACAGTCACTGAGTACATTACCTATTATTTGCATCATCTCTAAATCTGATTCCACGCCCAGGGCATAAAATATAAGCACAGTTCGAACTGTTATTGACAAAAAATTAACAGTGATCACATCTTTTCCAGCAAACCATTTGTCTTGTCATACTTGGATGTCTTGATGACTTTGAAAAAAACTTTGTTTTTGTTCCAGCAAAATCCACTTGTACTAGGTGTGTATATCACCATCCAGCTTGGAGTACTTGATACCCAAATACGATTGGTACATCACTCCTCTTGTGCAATAAAGACCTTTTTGTGCCCTTTAATAATAAAATAACCTCCAATGTCGAACAAGCAATCACCCTCTTTAAGCAAGTCTTTGCTGGTTAGACTGCTTAGGTAGCAAAGGCATGATTTCACCATGATAGGAATTCGGCCAACTAGAATTCTTTTCTTTTCCTGACTAAGTAATTGCACCTGTTTCGCATCTTCCATTAATAAACTTGAAGTGCTCTTTGACTTATCATTTGTTTTCATCCCATCTTGAAAGTAAACCTCATTCCTTCGTCCAAGGCTGCTCATGATTTGGGGTCTTGCCCAATCTAAGGTAGTCCTTAAGTCTTTATCCACGTCTCCAACATCCTCATAATAGGTAATCGAGATAGGTTCTCTAAATTTTATTGTTGTAGGCAGGGTTGAAACATAAGAAAGTAGCATTTTGCCTTCTCCACATAACTATTGAGAAACAACCTTTAAGGGCATATGGAAAACCTCCTTGCAGCAGCTGTGTATATGACTGAACTGCTTGAAGAGAGTCCTTTGCAAACAGTTTGTATCTTTAAACCCCCCAAGTATCACCAGTTCTTTCAAAAGACTTTTGGTTTTTGGATTAATTTGCATTTCTACATCATTCCCAGGAGCATCCAAGTGTGGCATAATTGGGTCTTCATTGAAAACAGTCATCAAGAACATCATCACCAACTGGCTGTTAATGACAGGCATCTGATCACTTTGTGAGAGAGGTTCTCCACTTAGGTGTTTAAGTGACTTATATAGCCAGGCAAATAATTTTTCAAACAGTTTCACAGTTTCAGATGAAACTCTGAGTAGCCGTTCAATCTAAACCACCAACATCCGAGAATCTTCCATCACTTGATCAACCATTTCCCCCCCCCAGTCCAATCCCTTGAAAGCATGCATGCCATTCAGAAAATCCCTTCAACTCCCCAACTCTAAATGTAATTTCATCAGCTGCTGGCTTTGAAGAGTCGTCTATAATAGTGCGCATCTCTTTACCAGTAGAATCAATGCTTTTGGCTAATCGTTTCAATCCCCCTTCACTAAGAGAGTTTTCTAGAAACTGACGAAGTGCATCACTTGCTGGAACACCACATAAAAGATTCACCAATTCATCCCGTTGTCTCGAATCCAATCCATGATCCACAAGCAAAGATGAAAGGTGACGGAAGTTGTCCTTAAACATGTTCATAGCATCTAACCATTGTTTATGCATTGTTTATAAAGACGCACATATGACATCTTGAAGTTTCTCAATATTTGAAACTTGCAATGAAACCTGAAAAAGTTCCTTGTTCCTCTTCACGGGGTCATCCATGATTTTTTTTGTTTCTTTGGTTTCTTCAAAATTTTCTGCTCTCAACTTCAGCTGATTGCTTGTTCCCTTAGGTTCATTAATGGCCTCTTTTTCATGCCCAATCATTAAGGTCTCTCCATTAGGTGGCTGCCTATCAAAATCAGCTTCTTTGGCTAATGATATCTTCAATTTTTTCGAATTAATTCCCAGCTGTTCGTACCTCATAGAGGGACTTTGTTTGACTGTTTTTTGGACATTGGCAAGCTCCTGAAGTGGCTGCCCCTTATACAACTGGAAATCTAATTCTGCCATTTGCTTCAATGGCTGCCTTTCCTTTGATTGAAGTATTTTATCATGTGCCTTTGTTGATATAGGCTTTGATTAGTTCCTCCCTCCTTTCAAACTTCTCGATTATCTCTTTCAACAAATCTTCATGTGTTCCCATCAAGCTAGGCTTTTGTGTTATTTTTTCTTGATACCACCACTTATGGGCAGCCCCATCCGAATGCTGAATAACAAAAATGAGTGCTTCTTTCCGACCTCTAGGCCTTAAGTCAAGGTACTCTAACACCATATTAACCCAAACTCTTACTGAATAACCTGGATCACCATCAAAAGTTGGAAGAACTATCTTCCTCAAATCATCCTGCGTATCTATATACCCATAGTGTCTCTTACCATACCTCAAGCCTAGGCAAACTTTGAAACTCCTTCCCCTGTGGTATATAGGTGAAAGAGTAAAGTACTCATCGTAATCCTCTTTGAAATCCCAATGTATCAAAGGCTGGTCCTCATTATCCTGGACCTGTGTATTACCTTTCATCCTTTACTGTTTTTGTTCTGAATCCCACAAATGGCCAAGATATGGTCCACAAATATGACAGATTGCTGAAAATACTTCAAAAATATTCTGAAATTTCTAGGGCATTGAATGACCCTAAAAACTCTGCAAACCCACTACAACACAAATCGCCCAAGGTAGAACCTTGCAAATCAGTGTTTCCAAAACAATTCGCTGCCTACAAAATTATTATTTCCTACTAACAGGCTGAAACTTCAAAAATTTATAACTCCCTCAATACTTTGAATTATGATGCAAATAAGAGTTCAAACTGACCACAAAATTAGTGACTATCAAATAAAAATAATATCAGAATTTTCTTTTCATGGGAAAGCCACCAAAACTTGCTTTGAAATTGAGAAAACCCTAGTTTTCAGAACTTTTCTCCTCAAACCTTAGGTTCACTCAAATTCTCAGAAGTAGGTGGTGTTTCAAAACACCTTTGTAGATCCACTGCATGAACACATGCAATTTGAAGCTCACAACCTTTGAATAGAGTTGCCCAAGTAGAAGAAATGGAGGTTTTCGTCTCCAAACCTAAGACACTTCTTGAAGGTTTTCGTCTTCAAGAGGTGGAAACCAAGCTTGACATACTTGATCAATAATTCCAATATCCAAAATGCACAATTTTCAAATGAATCCTTGCTTGCCTTTATATGTTACTCCTCCAAGTGTAGTGCCCATAATTGGAGGGAAGAGTTACCTTTCTTTTTAAATTATTAAAAGATCCTCTTAATTTCACTTTAGTCCTTAAGTGCCCATGATCTATAAACCTCGCCACTTAAGTGAAATAGAAACATAAGGTGCTTTTTCATAACTCAACTCAAAATTAGAAATATAAAGTACCTTTTCTATTATTAACTCTTCACTGGTGGCCCACAATGCTCTCTTTCCTTTTTCTACCCTTAGCCATCAGAAACAAGAATGGGCTAATGGTCCCACGAGAGTCTAAATCAAAAAATGGGGACATTACAACAACTAAGCAAAACGCTGATGTAGATTTCTATCTTAGATCTCTTGCATACATCATAAGTTCATTGCACAATATTAAATGACTTTCTCCAACAATCCAAGGTACCCAATGACATTTATCCAGCCTAGTTCCAAGCACTGGGGGGACATTTGACTCTAGGTCAACAACTTACATTTGATCAAAGTGATGTCATCCCTTGGTCCCCTTCACAATAATCCCCTGTACATCAAAGCCATCATTTCCCACGACAAAGTCAAGTAGGTTCTCATAGATAATGGTTCAAGGTTAAACATAGCGTCGTCGTTGAAATTGATATGAACTTTGGGATACACAGTGATGGACATGCAACCGAATACTATTACAATCAAAGCTTATGACAATGCAGAGAGAGAATCTTTGAGCACCATTTGTTTGCCTGTCATTGTTGGGCCCGTCACCCATGACATCCTGTGCCATGCCATTGACATCGAATTGCCCTATAATTTGCTTCTTGGTCATCTTTGGATCTATGAAGTATGAGTAGTCCCTTCCACTTTGCACCAGTGCCTTAATTTCCCTCATTCAGGATTAAAGGTCATTATTCTTGGTGATTTACAACCATACTTGTATTGCAAAAACCTATAGGCCGAGTATGGCAACTACAATTATTGTCCTAGCATTGTAGGCAAGAATAATAAGGGGAAAGTTCCCAAGTCTCCCAATTCTAATTACATTGACCCTAGTGATCTTCCGTCCACTTCCTCTAATCCATCTGCATAATTTTTTTATCACTTTATCGTTCAAGAGGCAGACATAGTCACATATCGCATTCAAGATGCTTTCCATGTGGCAAATTACCCAAATCCCCTAAATCCCATGGAAGGCCCAAACCTATCCTTGGCAGGGCCAACATGATTTGGCAAGAGAAGTCCAAGTCTGCTTTACAACAACCACTCATATTTGTAAAAGACACATCACCAAATCAAGATCGGGCCACCAGTTCTGAAGGAGATTTGTTGTATGGTGAGGGCTTTGGTACTTGCTATCAAAACACTAAGTACCCTATTCCCAATAGGATTATGGATAATCAAGATTATAAAGGAAAAGGTTTGGGGGCAAAAACACAAGAAATTCTTGAATGTGTACCCACGACAACACATGTAGGAAACTTAGGTCTTGGATTCACATTGCTTGGGGGTGACCCCATAGATTTCGAGAGTGATACTACCTTGTCGACTGATGAAGAGACTCTCGACAATGACACGTCTCATTACAACGCCTACAATGAGCTTGTTAATACGAACCTCTTTAATACCAATGCCATACCATTAGAACCCATTACCCTCTTTCCCTACATCATCCTAACCTCGTTGATTGGGACCAACAATATTTGATTAAACCATTGGACGAATTTCGGAACGAAGAGTCCATAGCTGAATTCATGGCCCTAAGAGATGGATTGCCAACTGGTGATCAAAAACAAGGCTTTGACTTCGTGTTAGACCCTGCTGCCTACTTTGGAGAGCAGGCAAACTTCCTTGGTCATAAACAAAGTAAAACATTGAGATTCTCTGGTGAAAACCTCTTTGAGGTGCCTTTGGATTAGGAAAAAAGTAAAGAGAAAGACAAGTCCACTGGTGAAAACCTATTTTAGGCCCCCTTGGAAGGGGAAGTGCGCTCATCTCCTGAGGAAGCTCAGTGTCCTTCAAGTTCAAGAATTTCAGTTGGGTTTGACCTTAGTGAGGAGGAACATAAAATCTTTGCACAATTGGTGTAGGACTTTTCAGGGCAATTTGTCAATTCACCATGACTAGACATGGCTGATTTTGATTCTTCCTACATGGGTGAGCCTTGTGGCTCACAAGTAGTTGAAGAAGACCAGTGTCCATCATTGCCTACTATTCTTGAAGATGGTTCTATACTCCCTTTGAAGGATACCACGGAAGTGAACATCGACACCTATGATGACCCCAAAATAATTTACTTAGGCACATCCCTCATTGTTGAAGAACACGAGTTTATTATTGTTATCCTAAAGGACTTTATCGATATCTTCGCTTGGTCTTATTCAGACATGCTAGGTTTAGACCCATATTTAGTGGTAAATTAGCTTGTACATCTAGATGCCAAGCCAATCAAACAGAAGCTGCAGAAAATGCATCCACACATTGCTGTCCTAATTAATAAAGAGCTAGGGAAACTATTGGGAGCAGGATTCAACTAACCATTGGATTACTTAGAATGGATCTCGAACATTGTTCTAGTTAGCAAAAAGCCTCAAGGAATTTGCTTGTGTAATGACTTCAAAGATATTAACAAGGCATGCCCTAAGGATGACTTCCCTTTGCCGAACATCGACATGATAGTCCACTCAACGATAGACTGTGAGATGTCCCTAATGGACAGCTTTTTAGGATATAACCAGATCAAGATTGCACTCGAGGACCAACACAAGACAACGTTCACCACTCCGTGGGGGACATTTTGTTATGAAGTCATGCCATTTGGATTGAAGAATTTTGGGACAACTTATCAGCGTTCCATGATTGTCATCTTCCATGACATGATGCACAACATTGTTGAAGACTACATGGATGAAATCCTCACCAAATCCAAGACACGAGCAAGACATCCCGAGGTTCTACAAAGAATCTTTGAGAGACTTTGTCAATATCAGGTACGCCGCAATCCTAAGAAGTGCGTCTTTGGTGTCACTTCGAGAAAATTGTCAGGATTTATTGTCATGTCGAGGCATTGAGGTTGATCTTGCTAGGGTCAAGGCCATTATGGAAATGCTTTCTACTCTTTCATTTTCCAATTAGCAGATAGATGCCATTGTTTTACTTACATTTTGAAGAAAGGTGCAACGTTTCAATGGGATACAAGTTGTCACCAGGGCTTTGAAGAATTGAAAAATTATTTGGCCAATCTGCCAATATTGATGCCACCTACACTAGGAAGACCATTATTACTTTACATATATGCAACAGAGCATGCCCTAGGGGCAATTTTGGCTCAACATGATGAGTGGGGTAAAGAACATGTAGTTTATTATTTGAGCAGGACATTTGTAACATATGAGAACTACACACCAATTGAAAAGGCTTGTTTGACAATGGTGTTCGCTTCCCAGAAGTTGCGTCACTACATGCTCAATAATAAAACTATTGTTATTGCCAAGATCGATCTGCTCAAATATTTGTTATCTAAGGCCACTTTGATGGGTCACATGGCCAAATGGGTCATGTTGCTGAGTGAATTTGATGTTGAATACCAGAACTAGAAAGCCATTAAGGGACAAGTTCCTGTAGATCAGCTTGCTAAAGCCTCTATACTAGATACGCAACCACTCAAGTTTGATTTCCCGAACAAGTCCATTCCAACTCTGGAAGCAGTAGCGCCTAAGTTCAAACAATGGAAATTATATTTTGCATGGCTTATTCACATCCCGTGGATCTGGGGCTGATATTTTGTTTGTCACACTGCAGAGAGATCTCATTCCCAAGGCGTTCTATATTGGCTTCCCTTGCACTAACAACATGGCCGAGTATGAAGTACTCATTGTAGGACTCCGTCTCGCTATACAATGGAATATTCAACAGTATATGGGGATTCCTAGTTGATCATTAATCAGGCCACATACCAGTACCAAACTAGAGATGAGAAGCTTGTACCTTACAAGAGTATGGTTGACAAACTCAAGCCTCATTTTGATACTATTCAGTTCAAACAAATACTGAGAGCCAATAATAGATCAACAAATGCCATGGCGACCATTGGGTCTATGATTGCAATGTCTAGTAGTGTTGGAGAGTACCAGTTTCTTATTGAGAACCTTCTTCAGCCGGCTCATGTACACCCAAATTCTGAGATGGTATGCTATATTGTTGGCCCCAATCTCCCTTGGTACCAAGACCTATACACCTACCTCCACGATCAAATTCTTCCACCAGACCTATCACGAGCCCAACATAAATCCTTCATTCACAGAGCTACTTGATATACCTTACTCGAAAATACGCTCTATCGTAGGGGCTATGATGGAACGCTACTTCGTTGTTTATCTTTGGGCTGAATTAGCGTTGAAGGACATGCACGAAGGAACTTGTGGGCCCACACCAGTGGTCTGGTCCTTGCCAAGAAACTCCTTCGAACTGGGTATTATCGACCAACAATGGAGACAAACACTTGTCAACATGTCAAAAAGTGCAATGCTTGTCAACACCTATGTGATTTGATCCATTCTTCTTCTTTATCGCTCCAACCAATCACTACACCATGGCCGTTTTCTATTTGGGGACTTGATCTCATAGGGAAAATCAACCCCACTTCCTCTGATGGCCACAAATATATCCTAACTGCGACAGAGTATTTCACTAAGTGAATAGAGGCCATACCACCCACTCACATAATTGACAAACAAATCTCGAAGTTCATCTACTATCACCTCATCTGCCACTATGGCATTACCTCCATTATATTTGATAATGGTGGCCTATTCAAAAACAAAGATGTCAAAGCCCTCTGTACAAAATTCCAAATCAAGCATAAAAGAGCCACGACCTTTTATCCCCAAGGTAATGGCCAAGCCAAGACGTCAAACAAAACCATTATAAATATTCTAAAAAAGATTGTCAATGATGCTGGCTGCGATTGGTATTTACAATTATTTCCAGCCTTATGTGCTTACCATACTAGTATCTTGACACGTATAGGGGCCACACCTTACTATGCTTAACTAATTTGAATCATTGTCTATGAGAGCCCTCATTGGGGGCAATTGTTTGGTATTCGTTCATTTCTCGTATCGTTCCTTGGACCATTCTTATTCCTTTTACCATACTGTATTTGAACCATTCTTATTCATTTCTTGTATTTTTCTATTATTGTCATGATCTTGATTATGACCAACAGGTGTTATAGGCAGACTCGTGGCTTTTGTTCTAAAGGCACTTCAAAATGATCAGCATCAACAGCTTATTTGCAGACAAGTGTTTTAGGGTATGTTAACAAGGGTGTACTTGCTTGATAGTTCCTTGCAACTTCCTCTAATTGCTTGTCATATTATTTCCCGTCGAGTGTCATGCCCGTTTCAATCATGTTGTTGTGTGGCACCCCTAGTGCCTTAGGTTGTGCTATTGGTTTGTGGTAGTTACCATTGCAATAGGTTTAGTTGTTGTTTGAGCCTCTACTTAAGGGTAATTGTCCCTTACTAGATGGTTCGTTGTACATTTGAACATATTACTTTTCCTTATTCCAAAAAAACCAAAAACATCGAAAAGACCTGAGAAAAAACCCCAAAAATCACAAAATCATGAAAATTGGCTTCTAATTTTCATGTGAGATATAAAGCCCCAAAATTTTCTAGGATGAAACCTCTTATCTGCCCTGATTCATTTCAAGTCCTCCTTACCATACCATTCATTATCCTCCCATTTTTAGGAGAACTACATTGGCCTGAGGTCCACAGGGTTTATGTAGGCAGCGCTTGGTTAACTCAGGTTAGCTCGACCACTCATACTTCTCCACTTTTCCTTTTCACATACATTTCCATTTTTAATCCTTTGTCTAACGCTCTCGTCGTTTTGTGAGCAATCTTTGTCTAACGCTCTTGTCGTTTTGCAAGCAACCTTTGTCTAACGCTCTTGTTGTTTTGCGAGCAACTTTTGTCTAACGCTCTCGTCGTTTTGCGAGCAACCAGTTGCCTAACGCTCTCATCTTTTTGCGAGTATGCCTTTCCTATTTCTCCTCTATAAGCACATACCTACTTGTCATCACTTTTTATCTATCCCATATCCTTGGGAGAACTACATTTGGCTTGAAGTGCATAGGACTATGTAGACAATGTCCACTTGCGTTGGGGCATTTGGAGCCAGCTCGACCACCTCTTCTCTCTTCTTCTATTCCCCCTGTTGTTGTAGCCGATCCATTGTCCCCTTAGCCTAGGGGCACAATATTTAAAGCGTAACACCTTATTCATTACATGTGCACAATTTGGTGATAACTTAATTGGTTCTCTTTTATGGCGTGTTTGTTTGTTTTATTGTTTGTTTGTGTTTAAGACATTTTATTTCCACTTAAGTCTTGATGATTCATATCTTGATTTTAAGTTGGTTACATTTTATGTTTAGACTGTTTGTATTGTTTGTTTGGTACATTATGTTTTACACTTAAATCTTGATATTTCATATCTTGCCTTTAAGTTCTTTACATCTTGTATTCTGAACTGTTTTGTTATTTTATCTTTGTTCAAATGTGTTATGTTTTCAATGTAGATTTTGATGTTTTATATCATTATCTTGAGTCGTAAATATTCACATATGAACCGGTTTGTGCGCAATTGACATACAATGTTATCATAGGTTATCTATACTTATGATGCATAATCTCGTTCGCAAAATTAAAAACCAAGTGCTCAAAAATCTTACATAACAATGTGCAACCAAAAGACATCTTTGAAAGCACTATCAACCTATCCCATACATGGTAACAATGACATTTCATTTTCCATAAACACATCACTTCACACAATTTGAAGCCAAACAATGTCTGTCTCTATGCCAACTAAGGACGTGCATCTCCTAAGGTCAGCATACACCATCTAGTCATATTGCATGTACATGCATGCGATAAACACAAGTGCAAAATGAACTAGCCAAGAACATAATAGAACCATGGCAAACAAATATACATCGATATCCATATTCTGATCAAACAATCTACATCTAACATTACAGTGGTGCAAAAGCAAAGAACATCATGAATAAAAAAAGAATATCAAGAGTCCATGTACAATATCCATGAACAACAATGAATGTCATATATATCTCAAAATCAAAGTTTTATACATTGTGAGAATATATACATCTCATATACAACAAAAATGTAGAGCTACAAGCAAATCTCAGCTTTGGTTCGCTCTATCCCTAGGGGGACTCTGATCAAAACTCTGTCTTGTGCCTAGAGGTGGTGGAGGTGGTGGTGGACCCATCACCCCCCACTGTGGTGCCATATGTGCCACTGACCGCTCTAATGTTGTAGTACATCGAGATCTAGAAGTCCAGCTAGTCCTCTGGGTTTGTGTGTACTCCCTGTAGGAAGGTGTTCTACCCTCTATCGGAACCATTGACTTCATATAAATTGCGATAATAGGCCACCTCATCCTTTGCGCGAAGGGTGTCATCCTTGGCATGGATCACATCTTGAAGTGATCTGGCCAAGCCTTGAGCGGTCACAATCTGCTGAGCCTCAGCGAATTCATCACGAAGCCACTGCACATCCTGCTCTGCTTTGTCCCGGTTTGTGCGAGCCTTATCTCGCTTGCTAACAACTGTACTCGACATCCTTGAATGTTAATGCTTCTGGATCGTTGTCATCTAGGCAACCTGCCCCCTCAATGTTGTAATTTTGGTGTCCCGCTTGGCAATAATACCCTGCAGTTTAGTAGTCTCGCCCTGCGCTGTCGCCATTGCAATCTGTAGCCCAACTACATCCTTCTCTAGGCCAGCTATCTCAACTAGTCTTGTTGTAATCTCATGTTGGAGCCTATCAATTAGAGCCTGGTCATCTGCTGACCTAGTAGTGTCGGAGGTCCCTGCCTCCCTTGTGCCTGTATCTGAGGTCCCTACCTCACTTGTGCCTTTACTTGTGCCCTGTCTAGAGGTCCTGGCATCTCCTGTACCTGTACCTTGGGCCGAATCACCACTTGTTGCCTTGGCCATAGTTGTATCTATTGAGGGACCCTGTCCCCCATCCCTATCTTCATCTTCATCCTAACTATCATCGGCATCTGAGTTAGAGTATATAACCAAGGGAGCAATATGTGCCACATGTTGCACTAGAATTTGAACAACTTGTTGTACAAGCCGCTGCACATGAACCTGAACAATCTGTAATGGGATAGCTTGAAATATTACTTGTTGTGTGAGAGCCTATACCTATACTTGTCCCTGTCCTTGAGGCTACACTGGGTCCTGTTTCTTTCTCACCCTCCTATGTTATCTAGGTTGTTGGGGCTGAGGTCTAGTCAATCGAATGGGCTTGAAGCCCTCCCACCAAGCCACGTTGGCATTTGTCACACCGTCTGCAACTCCGCCTGCATAGTCCCAATCTATAGGTTGTACGGTATTAAAACTAGTAATCACTTGGGCTCTCGACATTGGTAACCCCCACTGTCTAATCTCTCGAGTCATATGCATGAAGAAGTGGGGCCAATCAGGGACATCATGTTGGAGACCGAGTTGTCATTGTACTCGATCGAGCTTGTACCTCTCCACAATGAAGTCATGCTGACCTATAATGTAATAGGGTGATAGCATATATCTGGTGACATGTCCATCCTCATATGACCATTAGATGAAGTCGCCATCTACCATCTCGTCAATGGCTCTTTGATAGAAATACATGTCTCCCCTGTGGCCTCATAGACCCGCCCCTGTCTAGAACCAACCATATGCCAATTGGTCCTCAGGTCCCCTTTGAAACCTTTGACCAATAGGTTGCTCTATAGCAATGTGCTTCCTGACCCAAACTTGCAGCAGGGTGTTGTGTTCGATACTGTGAGATATGCTATCATGTGCAGTTTGTGGTATAGCTGGGTCAGTGTCACAGGTGCCCATGCAAAATGTACAGTGGAATTGAGTGTCTCGAATCACCCCTGTGAGCTTGATCGGATGAACCACCCACTCTTGTCAGGTAGTAGGAGGCCACTGGGGAGCCATTAGAATGACTACCTCCTTGGGTACTAATGCATCTGTTGGTGATGGTACTGCTACTGCCTGTCTTGTTGCTATTGTTCTAGGAACATTTGGGGGCCACGCTAGGTCCTTAGGGTGTATTATCGATGGACCCCTCTGCAACTACAATATCCATCAACCCAATTAGGCCCTGAAGGACAACTCGCCTGCCTTGTGGCATCCAATAGATCCTTTGGCCCCGAATAGGCACTCGTAATATCCGCCATAATCTTCCTGCGTCAACGTGGCCTCGCTTGTAGGTAGATGGAAGGTTGAAGTCTCAGAGTGCCAGCGCTCTGCTAATGCTAACAAATAGGCTCGGTCTCCTTGTATAACTGGCATCTAGGCTATGTGCCATAAGTCCACTGCCTCGAAGTGTCCAACAATTTGATCAGTCATAATGTCGAGACGACATAATACTCGTGATCGTCACTTGCACACCGTCATGACACCTACTCGCCTTTGCATATCACAAAGCAAAACCAAACCAAGTCAATCATTTATCAATTTTTCTCAAGTTGATCATTTTACCACATTCTTTTAATTTTGGCCTTAGCATTCTATTCTTCTAAGCCTATTTTGTCCTTTCTACTATTCCATTGGCCCTTTAGGGCGATCTCGTTTTCCTTGGCATTCTTGCTGTTCTTTAGGGTGTTTTCGTCACTCTACAGGGTGTTCTCGCCATTTTCCTCAATGGTCTGCGATCTCGCCATTTTGCAGGTCATTCTTGTCAATTGGCAGGACGACTTGGTTACTCCTGGCGAGTTCATCATTTCTAGGTGTTTTCGCCATTCGATCAACAATTTCGTCGATTGACTAGCATTTTCGCCATTGTCTTGACAATATCGCTGTTTATGCAATTTACGGCCAAATGATCGATATCGTCGTTTTGGCAATTTTTTGTTGGTTTTGATGATATCACTATTTTTCTATCAAGTTCGTCGTTAGGTGGTGATATCACCATTTTCGTGGGTGATTTTGCTGTTTCCATCGTCTCGAAAATGGTAAATTTGCCTTTTCATGATTTTCTAGGGCCTAATCAATGCAATAAATGCCAAATTTAAACAAAATAAAAGGTACTTACTGATGCCCTGCTCGGTGGTCACTGGTCCTCTCACATGCTCGCCTAGGTGCCTGTGGTGAGGGATATTTACCATTTTGTCAGCTTCTCTTGCATGCGAAAACTAGAGCTCTAGATTGCAATAGGTAAGGGTGAAAATGAATGATTTTCACCCCCCAGGGGTCAATTTATAGCCTGACATTTTAAATTGTCACCCCTGGTCCTATTTGTGATCCATTGTTTCCCGAGAGGCTCATTTTTGTCTCATTTATTCATTTTTTGAGATGTTTTCTTCTAAGAACTCCATTTTTTGGCCTCTTCTGCTAAATCCTATGCCATTTTCTTTTGTTCAAGGGTCCGTTAGTCAAAAATAATTTTTCCCACCCTACCCTCGAGGGGGCATCCTGGGCCTTCCAAACATTGTTTGGGGTATTTTTGTGAACCCATTTTTTAGTAAATCAATTAAAATCAATGAAAACAAGAACAAAATTTATTTCTTCTAATCGTGATCATTTCAAGCGACCTTTTTATATTTTGAATTTTTTTTTCTTAGACCAAATGTCTCG
Organism: Torreya grandis; assembly: GCA_037957365.1. Lineage (NCBI taxonomy): Eukaryota > Viridiplantae > Streptophyta > Pinopsida > Cupressales > Taxaceae > Torreya > Torreya grandis. The sequence continues at coordinate 3,115,799 of JARHVA010000204.1, read as the reverse complement.
CCACGCCCTTCCAAACAGGGGCAAAATGTAGACATCCAATTCTCACCATTGCCATGTCGAGATTGTAAGTTTGAATGACTTCCTGTAATAATGCACAAACTGAACCAAAACCCCCTAAACACTCTAATTTGTTCACACACATCACGTGCAATTTCCGATTCGTGTCAATATCTCCCTAATTGGGGCATTACCCTATACGCAATTGTCACCTTCCAATTCATCTCCATTCAGATTGCGACCTAACAAATTGACATTTTCGACCAATAGTGCCAGGCAACTTATCAAATTTTAAGAATTGCAAAAAGCCTAAGCATAATCACTTAGCTAAACAAATCCAATCAAATGCTTAAGTGAAAAATCTATGACAAATTAATGAATATCTGATTTTGGAAAATTAAAATTCAAATATCAGGGCCATAACATCACCCATGACATCATCAAAAAGCTGCTATGCACCAAACATTTATAGAGATAAATATCTGAATTAAGACTAACCATGCCTTATTAATGCTCTTTTCCAAAATATTAATTGTTTGTCCCTCCAAAATTGAACTCATTCGTGGCCACTCATCTCATTCTTGATCCAAAGGCCATAAGTGATTTGCCTAGCCTGTAATTGCAAGAGCCGCTATGGACAAATAATAATCTTTCTAATGCAAAGATATAATGTAGAATTCCCTGTAAAGCTTTAACTATTTCTTCCATCTTCATTCACAAATTTAATCCAAATGGTGCTTGAGGAGATGTTTGAAGCACTTGCCCAACCACATTGCCAAAGATCTTGAGTTCCATATTTGGACACAATAATGCTTGTTGACCGTCCATGAAAAAAAGTCACTTTGGGAAGGTATAATTGTCTTGTTATGCTTCTTGTTAGTTTCTTCATCCAACTGAGGTAACATGCTTACTATGTTAGTTTTGTGAATTTGTTTATATTTTGATACTAACAAAGAAACTAATCCATTATTACATAATCCTATTTCACACAAAGAACCAAACAAACCAGGAGAAGGGGTCAAGAGATCCATTGAAAATGATGTTAGGAGCATAGTGGTCCATTCTTGGTCATTGGCATGCAAGCCAACATCAAAAGGTGGGAAGGCTAACAAATGGGGCACAAGGAAGCAACCAAACCAGAATAATGGATCAAGGGACCCACTAAAATGATGACTAGGAGCGTAATAGTACACTCTTGGAGAGAGAAAAACCCTATGACAAGGTTTTTTAGCATTTTGGGAGCATCCGATGTCATACCAGGGCATATTTTAGTCATTTTGTAAGTTTTTAGGTGTTTTAGATTGAACGATAGTATTATAATTGACATTAAGTGAACAAAAACTAAAGTTATTAGGACAACACAAGGCAAGGGAAGGCAAACGGGGCCCATAACACAAAGTAAAAAATGCCAATAAGAGCGTAATCCAAACCAATGATCAAAAAGCGCATAAACACACTAATACAATAACAAATAACTAGTCTTGTACCAAAATTAAGTGTCTACAATTGGTGGGTGGATGCTAAGTAGCACAAAAAACCTAAAAGTCCTTCACTAATGTAGGGGTACACTTTGGGATGGAAGATTCTTGTGCAAGCATTGGATGACATGTTGGGGAGGATGGACGCTAAGTTGAGGTATACTACCATCCAGAATGGATGGCTAAATCAGAGTAAGAGACCAAACATTAGTGTCGTGATCAAAGGGAGTATTTAGAGTCTTGGGAAGGAAGCCTTGGTTGAATATCACTCATACTTTAGGGTTGATCACACCTCCATCAAATTGTCTCCATTTGAGACATAGTCAGTCAATTACCACAATACATCCAACAACACATCCAAGAAGACTCACTAACATAGAGAAGCAAAGTAAATGGCACCTTTTAGAGAAGGTAAAACAGGATTCTCTCATCTTCTCAATACATAAGCTTTTGAGGGACCAAAAGTCTTCCCGTTGGGGAGGTGCGATCTAGAACGGATCACCTAGTCGGTGTAAAATATTATAAGGAATGATTGTAGCAGTTTGGATTTAGTCTAGAAGGATTTGGACCACAAAACTTTGATAACCGACAAGCGATAGTGAAATTGTGGAATTAATTGTGAACCGGTTCACAAATGTTTTGAATATGGTAGCGGACCTACAATGTAATAGTCCATGGAAAATGTAATGGTGGACCAATTTGTGGATGTTGTGATTTGACCATAGTGTGCCCATGTGGCATGCTAATAGAGACAAGGTATTTGATGCGACATCTAGGAGTTGAGATAATGCCCAATTATGTCCAAAACACCTAGGAGACGAAGAGCAAGAATTGAAACAACATCAATAACATTAAATACATCCTTTACAAAGTCAGGCATTTTATTGGAAACCATTGGGATGTGGTCAGTTTCACACAAAAGGAGAGAAAGAAGAGTAGAGATTTCTAAGAAGACTAGAAGTACATAAGTTCCAAGCTCCGTGAGAGAGCAACATCTCTATGTATACATTGTAAAGGCTATTTCAAAACAAGAATAAATCGTAGCCTTTTCTTGGTGGAATTTTTGTACACCCATAGGCTTTTTATCTAGGGTAAATTGAGTGCTTCTCATGTGAATGCTATTGTTTGAGATGTCCTTGTATTCATTTGCTATTTCCACTACCTCACATTGAATGAGTATGTTAGTTGGACAGTCTTACACAGTGATAAGATATATACACACTGTTTGCAGTAGCATAGAACATTGTTTCAGAATGCATAGTTTTAGCAACAAGCATTTGGCCTTGTACATAGTTGATATCATCATAGAGTTCCAAAATTATATGATTTTCATTATTGTATTCCTTCATTTTGTTTAGCCCTTATTTCCATTGAAACCTCAAGTACTCTAAATATTTGCTAGCAAGAAAGAAAAGACACTATCAAACACAAATACAAATAATTGCAGCCATGGAGGAGGCATTCCCTTTTATTGAGTATGAATATCACACAATGAGAGTCTCACCTCCATTGCTGGGATGGAAATGGGGCAGCCATGCATAAATTCCTACTGCAACTTCTTGTCCAATGTACACTATTCTTCTGCAACTCTTACCAAAAACGCTATTACAGGTGGGAATGTGCATTCAACTTCCCTAAGTAACTTACTTGCCAAGAACGTTTGCATACGGGAATTTTAATTATTCATTAAGCTAGCCCCCAGTTACATATTATTCCACTGGACCCCTTGCAAACTATCGAATATAATATAAATATTAAATTACAATGAATAATGTAAAGTCACTTAATAGATGTAACATATTTAGTCATGGACACATGGAAATCAAGATGCAAGAATGCAGAACACAACATATAGCGACAGATAACATTAATTTTCAGTCAATAGGTATGTTGAATAGTTTCATAAGAGTCTTTCCTAATAAAAAATATACCATTCGATGTCCTTAATTTGCATTTACCAGTTTTCCATGGGGACCTGTCCCTTGCCCTAGAGCCCACGGGTCTGTCCAGACATTTTGGGGATGCAAAGGGGATGCCGCACCCCGGCCCCCACTCCCCCTGTGTCCCCTTTTATCTATTTTTTTTTTTTCTCTCACATCCCTGGGATATTTTGGATTTTTTTGGCATCTGGGGATGATTCCTGTTTTAGCAGGGGGTACTTGGGATAAATTGGCCCCAGGACATTGAGGGATGTCCCGGAGATGTCTTGATGCCCCCCATGTCGCCATTTGTTTTTTAAAAAGCGTATTTGCAAAATTAAAAAAAAAATGTTGGGGGCATATGCAAACACTTATTTTCATGACCATTGGTAATATAAAAATCAGATATTCATACGTGCAATTTTGTGTTTGTATTTTTCTTTTCCACTCAATTTTCGATTGCAATTTTCAATGGTCTGTGTTCAATGTTCAATGTCATAGATGTTAATGTTATTTGAATTTCAGCTCTTTATAATATTTAATTATTTATAACATTTTAATTGTACAACTGAAAAGCTACAAAATATATTTTTAATATTTTTATTGTATTTTAATACACACACACGTGTGTGTACATACTCATATATATGTACAATATGCACACACTTATAATTCTCTGTACTCTGTTGTCTCCAAAATCTGGGTAATTATTTTATCTCCTGAAAACACACGTCCCCATGTCCCACAATCCTGGAAACTTGGAGCAACATAGGAATTTACTGAATTGAAGTGTAAAGAGAGCTCCGATGGAATGCAGAACACCGGATTCTTTCTTTTTGTCCTACATAAATGTGTGCGTTAAGTATTATTATTTTTTCATTGCAATAAGACTCTCATTTGTGCTGTAATAGGCTACCTATATGATTCTGCTTTTGTTTTGTAGGTTATCTCAAAGAAAACTTGGTATCCAAAGGCAGCAGATCATGATAATCTCAAGAAAACGTGGTATATTGTTGATGCGACAGACAAAATTCTTGGAAGGCTAGCTTCAACCATAGCTATACATATTCGTGGAAAGAATCTACCAACCTATACTCCAAGTGTAGACATGGGAGCATATGTTATTGTGGTATGTTTCACCATGCACGCCTTTTGGTACCCATTTTTACACCACAGAAACATTGAAATCTAACTAACAATATTAGAAAGAGCTTGGGCATAAGGGTTGCAGGGTTATTTTTTACCATTGGTTTTCATTGCTTAATCTTACTTTTTGTAGATTTTTAAAGGCAACTAGTGTGCACAAACAGTCGAAGCAATTTCTTATGTATATAATGCAATCATGGTTCTTTTCTTGTTATACCTTTCATTGGGTGAAAGGAAAAATATAGAACCCAAAACCTTATAATGGGGCCCGGGAGTGGGCCTCCCTTGCTTACATGACTGCTGGATTTTCTCATTGTCTTATCTTTCTGATTACTTAAATTACCTTCTTTTATCTAACCATTTTTCTTGGATTTGTTTGCTTATTTTGTTTTTGGGTCACCCACTTTTCTTGGTTCATGGAATGTCATGAGTTTCTGATTGTTGGAGTGTCACGTTCCTCATTTTTTTCCAGTACTTGAACACTCAATGATCATTAGTTCAAACTTGTCAATTCAATTCCCAAATTGTTATACTGTCATTAACCTCTTTTTGATGGGTATACCATCTAGGTTTGAACCCAGGTCATTGTTGTGGGAAGCAGTTGGTGTAATGATTCGTTTGTTGGACATCAAATGAAGAGTGATAAGACATCTTCATTTTGTAAAAATCACTTCAACAATTGTAATAACTGAAGATGTAAAAGCCTTGCTTCTGTTTTCTTGATTTTTTTTGTTTTTCCTTATTTCTTTTTTCTAGGAGTAGAAATAAAACGAATATAGTGAATGGTTCCAGTAGTCACAGTTCTTTGTTTTTGCACTGCCTTTTCTTTTTATATTGTGTATATTTTGTGTACAAATGTCAAAGTAGAACAGTATATCTTCTTCTATTACTGTTAGATCTTTGTGAATTGTTTGTACAAACTTCAAAGGCAAGGAAAAAAATCTCCATTTTAATATCATGCTAAATGTTATAAAGTCACGCAAATATTCTTCTAAGGTGTTTTGTAATAACATCCCAGTTTTGTGAAATGGGAGAAAAGTCTTGCATCAGGTATGAGATGCACTCTTCTATGTAGTAAATAGCAATGTGTTTTCGCCCACTTTATTTTTGCTTCTTCATTTTAAAATGAAGATGTTACATGAAAAAGATCAAGTCTAATTTTTAAAGAATATGTAGGTTAGGTTTACTTTGGGACTAATAAGGGTGCTTTGATATGACAATAGAGCAAATTGAATAAATGGTGGAATGGGGAATCCATATGGGTACATGAGTTCACCCAAATATCTTTTATAAGGGTAATGTTCGAAAGGTGAAGCCCATAAGTTGACTAGACATATTCCAATATTTGTGAGTGTCACATTTTCTTCTATTACACTCAGTTGGATTTGGGCATGTGTTGGCATTAACTTCTCCATCTACTCCAGCCAGCTTGGTTAGCCCCATATATTCACCACCTTGAGACGAGAATGGGCTGTTGTTTGGCTATTAACTGTTGGAAGATTAGAAAGTCCTTTTAACACAAGCATTTTGGGGAGATCTATGATAATCGATAATCTACATTCTTGGGGAGATCTATGATAATCGATAATCTACATTCATGGAAAACATGTAACTTGAGATGAAGGTAAGGAAACTGGTTGTCATCATTTGAGAGTATGCTGTCCACTTGGTTTGGTTGCTGTCAGCAAGGAAGCCTTGGCTGCAACTGTAATATACTTTCTCTAGCAGAAGTGTTATTTGGAAGGAATTCTTGAGCCTAATGCCGTCTCATTGGCATTTCTATGAGATTAATCTGGTTAAAGGCAGTGAGATAGTGGTCAAATCTTGTGAGTGGGGTATTTCAGTGCTGGAAAGTAGATAGAGAATTGCTCTCAGATTTTGGTTCCATCTTCATCTTCCTGCCCCATCTCAGGGTTGAGTTGGTGACACTTAAAGTTACAAGATGCTTATGGTTGGGATGTGAATGGACCCCTTAGCATTCTGGTTCATAGCTTTATCAGTTAAGAAATAAGTCTTTTGGCCAAGAGTCTATCTAGGTTTTTGCAGTGAATTCTATGTTATGTTTTTAAATCTATCCATCTACTTTCTTGCAAGTGAATTATATGTTATGTTTTTGAATCTATCCGTTTAGTTTCTTGCAGTGAATTCTATTTATGTTTTTAAGTCTGTTTTAAATGGTTTATTGATACTATTGGAAATAATTCCTTCCGAGTCATATTAGATCGGTTGTGGCAGTTAATATGCATTAGAATAATACTGTAGAACTGCAAATAGAGAATTAGATCGAGAGCTTTGCATTCTTGGTTTACAATTTTTACGGAAAGATTTTCCCCTCTGTTTAGAGGGCATTGTAAATGCTGCCTTGCAAATATTTTGTAACATTCCTTCTGTGATAAATGTATTTTTTAAAAGATATTATGCATAGATAAGACAAAGGTAAGGTATAACGTTTCTTAAGTAGGAAAGGAAGATGAAACAAATCGATAAGAAGATCAGTTATGGAGACTCAATAAATATTGTAAGGATCACACGAAGATGGGCTGCTTGTTGAATAGTGTAGTTGCTATGAGAGATTTTCCCTAGCCTGTATACTTTACTTTGAAACATATGAAGACAGCTTGCAGTTCCAAGACTATTATCTTTAGAGCAAGTATATATATCTTTCGTGTGTCTCGCCTTAATTTCATAATGCAATGAATGATGAATCTGTTATGTTCATGTTAATTATGTGGTCTGGGTTCAACTCTGTGTGAATATGATTTTTAATTACAGATTTACTTGCGAATCATGGACTAACTGTAATAGACTACAACATTAGCATGTCATGACGAGGATTTCAGGGACTGCTGCTAACAATTGTTTCGTTGCTAGGATTTCTGAGGAAGATTCTCATGTACTAGGGATCCATTCACATAAATGGTGAGTGAGATATATGAAGTGTATTGGTGCAAATTCCTTGAATTGCTTGTTGCATGGTTGTCAAGATTGGAACACTACTGCTTCTGACCTTGCAGAACAAAAACCTTGAGTGGAACAAGGATAAACTGGATAAGTTGCAAAATCTAGATATTTAGTGGACAGGAGCAATTGATCATTGGGTGAAATCTACTATTGATGGGTATGTATTTGTATTTGTTGCTCAAGGATACATTGCTTTCAATGTTGCTTGTGATTTGTTTATTAGAGGGATAAGAAGTAGATTTATCCAAAAGCTCCATGTTGGAAAAAATGTTGGTTGCGAAAAAGGCTATGGTGTTGATTCTAGCCAACATAGAGTAGTTTCTTGACAAATGGGAATGAGATCTTATGGAAGGTGAATGAAGGGTAGGTGAACTGTTGCAATTGGATGAAGATGAAGCCCATTAAGGAGGAGGTGGGAAATGAAAAGAAGAAAGTGGAAACAAAAAAGAGGATAAGTGCGCTTCAATGGGAGTTGAGGCAATAGAAGAGATGGGGGAAACAAAATCCCATTGATGCAAAACATTTGAAGAAGGTTGCGAGTAGAAATGTAAGAGGTAGATCGCATAGATTGAGAGGTAGCAGAGCTCCACTAGAATCAAAAGTGATCGAGACTCGGAAGGAATCAGATGTACAAAGAGAATTTGTAGAGGGAAACTGTAAAGAAGAGGTCATCCCAAAATGGGAGAGTGATCGATTAATCGGAGGAAAAGAGATCGCCGAGGAAATAGAGCAGTGTAGTGATAGTTTTGGAAGGCTACTTGTTCTTTAGAACATTTGGATTGAACAGGAAGAGGAGTCCACTTATAATGAGTTATATAAAGAGGTGTCTAGTTAGGAGGCAAAAATATTTCATTCACCTGTAAGAAACACACACCCCCCGCCATCGCAGTTAGATCGTTCATTAGAAGCAAGTAATCTAGATATTTACTACAAGATTGTGGAAAACAGATAGAGATTCATAGAGATTAGAGAAAGGCTAGCTAGAGATGAGAGTCTAATACAAAGTTTCATACAATGGATAATGCCAGTACACAAGCAACTCAAGGAGCAAATATCGCAACTAGTGGCAGTCTAACAATCATAACGCCTAGTAAACCAATGATTAAAATACTTATCGCAAGACCTATGGTGTATCCTGCAGGAGCTTTTGTCTCTTTACAACCATATGATGGTTCTATCGATCTAGAACAATACCTCCTAACATGTGACATGAAGTGATAGGTAAAAGGCATGAAAGATGATGAGACCAGCCAATGTGAACTTATAGAAGCTTTAGCTGGTCAAGCATTGGAATTCATTTGTAAGTGTGGTGCCACCAACCTAGATTTGGTTGCTGTTAAGAGCAGGTTAATAGCAGAATTCAAAAGGCACAAATGTATGAGCTTGACTATTCAAGATCTGAAGGAAATCAAACAAAAACCAAGGGAATCTGTCCTAGAATATCATAGAGGATTCTCAGATGTCATGAACAAAATGAACTCACATTTGAAGACAAGGATAAGGTAACATAGTTTGTTGAAGGATTGCGAAGTAGAATATGGTTTGCAATAGCGCAAATGCAATTTCAAAGCAAAGTAGATGCAATCACAACTGCAATTAGAGTTGAACAAATTAGGGACTATGGGGATAGTTCGTCAGCAAGTGCAAAAATGGATGCTAAGATAGATGTGGTGCTACACAAGATGGATGAAATGCAAGAAGAGAAAAAGCATAAACTCTCTATATGGTCTAAGAATGTGGACATGAAGGCCACCATTGCAATGAGTGTCCATGCATTAGAAAGGAATTCTGTGAGATATGTCCCAATTGGGACCATTCGACCTATATATGTAACCTAGTGCAACATTATGTGTGACAACTGTAGAGCATAACCTGTAGTGTTTGCCTGTAACTAATAATGATGATAAGAATTGCAAAGTTATTAGGATTTATCCCAAGATAGTCATTAAATGATGTTGAAAGTGAATAAATGAAGCATAATGGAATAATATTACCTCAAAAAAGAATCAAGCCACAAGATTGAGATGAGAGTTGACAAGTGGGGAAACCGTTAAATGGAGAAAACCCCCACAATCTATTAGAAGCTTTGCAAGAATGAATCTCCAAATACATAGCATTTAAAAGTTAAAAAAGAAATAGAGAGAATGGTCTTAAGTCAAAAGAGCGTCACAAGGATGTAAGAGCAAGAGCAAGATTGAAGAACTACCAAAAGGCTAGAAGAGAGGAGGAGAAGATCTCAATAAAAAGAGCTAGAAGGAATAAAGAGTTACATGTGCAAGTTTCAACATGTGTGCCAAGTATTTCTAATCCTCTTATAAGTGAGCAGGATGTATGTGCTGTGTGGGGGGAGAGGAGTTATATGCAAGAACTCCCAAAATCCTAAGGAGGACAAAGAGGTGAGTGACACCTCATGGAGTTTGGATTTATGTGAATTAATTCACATATATACAAATTCTTCACACATGAATAAATCTTATGATAAAATATTATCCTAAATAAAGAATAATCTAACACACTCCTAAAGACTTAAGAAAGAACCCAAATAAGATCAATTCTCCAACACTCTCCCTTGAGGTTAATTTTGGGGTTACAAAAGTGGAGAAAATCTTTTAAAAACAAGGAAGGTAGTTGAAATTACATGATACTCCCCTTTAATAGAAATTGCCTTCAAGAGGAATCACAATAGTTTGAGAAAGAAAGAAGAGAAGGTGCTGCTAAAAGTCGCAAGGATGAAAGTGTGTAAAGTCTCTTTTTGGGCTGAAACCACACAGAAAGGGTAAACCATAAAATTCCAAAAATAACCTCAAACATTTAGCTAAGCTAAAAATCAAATGAACCAAATTTGATTTTTATTGCAATTTTTGCCCCATATTTGGAAATCGCTATTCCCCTTTGGGCGACTAGGGTTTAGTGAGAAATAATAATGCAAAACGCTTCCAAAAATTATGAAATTAATTTTGTAGATCCACAAAAATATTCCAAACACAATGATGCAATCAGATCTGGAAAATAATGCTTCCTCAATTTTATTTCTGAATTTGAAATGTTGTAGAAATCGGAATATTACAAAAATAATAACTCCTAAAATATGGCGAGTTTTACATCAAGCAATAGCTCTAAAAAGAGCTAAAAATATAACCTATCAAATGCTCCCAAAAGTAGAATTTTCTCACCAAGGGAAGACCTCCAAACTGAAGCTCCAGGCTCTTAACTAGGTCGTCCAAGTTGAAACCCTAGGACATGCAGAAATTTGTCTTCACTTTGGTCTTCAAGCAAACAAACCAACAAATCAACACCTTTGGAATTTCTGAAATGAAATTGCCTCTTCAAGATCTCCTTGGAACTCCAAGTGCCTTGATCCAACATTGATAGCCATGCTCCAAAACTTGAAAATAGAAATGTTTTGACAAAAGATACTCCACAATGAGCTCATGGCATGTTCTTAACTCTCCCAAGGTGGGCGAACCAGTATGGGACCCTTTTAGACAAAGAGAAACTACTTTTTTTAGCCCACAAGGGTTTCCCCAAGTGTGGCATCCAAGTATGGGTCCTTTCCCATGCCCAAAAGTTATTAATGATTTTTACTTGAGGGTCAAGTCTTCATGAAAAGTGTCCCCCTCTTATATTATCTAATTTTCTCACCTCAAAAGAGAGTAATTAAAATTACTTGATGATCAATTAAATAATAAATTACAAATAATAATTAAGAATATTGCTTTTTAATTTCAAAAGATGAAAATCACTCTCTAGCAACATCTTAATTACCATAAATATTCCCCTTGATTCATCTTATAGCCCATTGGGAATAAAATAGGCCAAAGGTCTTCAAAAGGTTGATCAAAAGTCAACTCCCTAGAAAAGGGGACCTTACAAAGTGTGATCACCAAGAATATCCAAGAATCCTTTTCGAACAATGTGATCGATCTGCAATAGAACAATGACCAACAAGGAGAAATGATTCACAAAACCTACAAAAAAAGCTAACACCAATCTTTCAAGTTAAGTAACTGTTATGTTAAAATACAATCTACAATCATAAAGTAATAAAAGTAGATGTACAACTAGGCAAATTTGAGCAAAAGAAAACTTCCATCACAAAGTGCAAAATCCTACACGAAAAGAAGTTAGTTCAAATAACGCTCTAAATAAAGCGTACTTTGCAACATAAAAGCCAGGAATGCAAAAAGGAGTTTGATTTTATCAAAACGAAGACGGAGATGTGTCATTTGCAAAAATTTTCTACGTGAAGCATTAGAAGTATCATATGAAAACACATCAAAGTCTCTAGAATATCCATCACCTTTAGGAATCCAAACAGTTTTAACCTTAGAGGTAGAAGATTTAGTCATTTTCCAACAATGCAAAGTGTCATGAGTGGATTTATCACAAGATTTGTATGGATGCAATTTTCAACATTTAGAGATATGATGCCCATGTTTTTCACAATGCGCACAAAGTTTATCATTATTAACCAAAGCATGAGCATTAGAAACATTATAATCAAAATAAGTTGCATTATAAGACTTGTGGTGAGGAGGACAATAAGATGTCAAATTTTCATTAGAAGCATTTGAATCCTTATAGCCAAGATCTTTAGAATTTTCATTTGATTTAAGTAAAATAGGTTCAAAAATACCATCTTCATGTTTACCGAGCGCATCACCCGAATAGCCCATACTGTGAATGATTTTTATGGTGTAGTTGGTAGAAGTGTTCAAAGAAGATTTAGGTGTTTGAGAAGCACAAAAGGTTTCATCATTATGAGAGCTAGTATCATGTGCAAAAGATGCAAATTTAGCATTTAAAGTGTCAATAGAAGATTGTATAGTTGTCATTTGTTCAATAAAAGATGTTTGTAAAACATTTAAAGTGTCATTTTGACATAAAATTTGTTTAATTAGAGCAGCTATTTCATCATTTTAAGAATAAATAGTTTGCATAGTTTTCTTGAAAATTGAAAAAATGGCCAATTTAAAAGCCATGAGAGCAAAAGATACAAATTTAAGTATCATTGAAAAAAAATCAATTATTAGGAATATGGATTGATCCAAAGAACATTTTAACATATTCATCTTAACAAAAAACTAAGATTTGAATATAGAGATTTGTTTGTCTCAAAGTTTAGATCAATTAACTTGTAAATGTAAGTCCACACAAAAACACCAAATGTCAATGAAAATGAGTTTTTGCAATATCTATAAATACAAAAAGGTGAAAGGACTTATGTAAAACAAATTTAGTTTGATATTAAAAATGTTTGAATCAAAAAACAAATTTATCTTAAAGATTATTTATGAAGAGTTTTGAAAAAAAAAAAAACCGCAACATTTTTTTTTGGAAAAAAAACAATCTCATTTTTTTTTGAAAAACATAGGCACGATTTTGATGATTTCTCTCAAACTATGATTTGGATTTCTTCAAAATTTTGATGATATGATCTTAGATACTAAATTAACAAAACTCAAAAAAATTATAAGAAATAAAGATTCCAATAAAAAGTTATGGACCCTTTTTTACATGGGTTTTAGTGAAAAAACGGCTAAAAAATTTAAAAAAAGCCTAAATTATAATTCCAAATTCAGTTGAAAATAAATCAAATGAAGCATGAAAAAACTTTATTTATAAACCTACAAAAAAGGGGTTAGAAAGCAAATAAATGCTACTTTTAATGCATTAAAGAAATAATTATTTTATTGTCACAAACAATGTCCAAAAACTTGAATTTTTACCCAAAACTTTGAAAATTAAGCAAATAATGATAAAAAAATAGAATGTTAGAAGAAAAATCTTCTTTTCCACCTCCAAATATGCAAAAATTTCAACATTCAACATTAAATAAGGTGTATCTCTGATACCATATTAGGATTTATCCAAGATAGCATTAAATGATGTTGAAAGTGAATAAATGAACTATAATGAAATAATATTACCTCAAGAAAGAATCAAGCCACAAGACTGAGATGAGAGTTGACAAGTGGGGAAATTGTCAAACGAAGAAAAACCTCACAATCTATTAGAAGCCTTGCAACAATGAATCTCTAAATACATAGCATGTAAAAGCTAAGAAACAGGGAGAAAGAATGGCCTTAAGTCAATTGAGCATCACAAGGATGCAAGAGCAAGAGCAAGATCAAGATTGAAGAATTATAAAAAAGCAAGAAGAGAGGAGGAGAAGAGCTCAATAAAAAGAGCTAAAAAGAATAAGGAGTTACATGTACAAGCTTTAGCATGTATGCCAATTGTCCCTAATCGTCTTACAAGTGAGTAGGATGTGTGTGCCATGTGGGGAGAGAGGAGTTACATATAATTAACTCCTAAAATCTTGAGGACAAAGAGGTGCGTGACACCTCATGGGATCCGGATTTATGCGAATTAATAATTCACATAAATACAAATTCTTCACACATAAATAAAGTTTAAGATAAAAGATTATCCCAAATAAAGGGTAACGTAACACACTCTTAAAGACTTAGGAAATGACCCAAATAAGATTAATTCTCTAATAAGAGTGTTGCAAGATCTTAAGGAGGATATCGCAAGGAATGTGTTTGTAGTCACTGTGCAACAATAGCAGGCATTGCAAGATATTGAGATGCCATAGCAAGGAGGATGGACACCTCATTCCCCTTAGAATTAGTAGGGATGGGCTCCACCATCCCTCAACATCAACAGTGATGGGCTCCACCATCTCTGCATTATCAACAAAATTGGGCACCTCCATCGCCTCGAAGACAATATGAGGGATATCAAAATCAGCAACTGGGTTGGGGATCTTTGCAAAGACAAAGAGGATAGTAGGGAGGGTACCAATCTTGCAGATAGGGACTGAGACAATAACAACAACCAATTGTCTACTATTTATGCCGAGAGGTAAATCACATTGCACACAATTATCCAAGCAATCTGCAGAGGGAAACAAATTGCACTTAGTGCAAAGTCTCTGATCAAAATAATACTGAGGATTGTCCTGCACTTTAAAAGCAACAAATGGAGAAGTTAGGCTCACATGAAGAAGGATTGCAAGGTGGAGGTGATACATTGGGGTCACGGTGGTTGGACATACAGGGCATGACAACATGAAGAACAACCTTCATCATGCCCACTGCACATTTGCGATCCACAACAACTCAGTAAGAACAATCACCATTACAACTTCCTTTTACCACTTTGTCAGAAAATGTGGTCGTCAACGTCAACAAATTGGTAGTAGAGCATCAAGTGGAAGAAACAAGCATATTTTAGGTTATCATTGGCAATACAACCCTTCAACTTCTTCAACACAAGTGTACTTTAGAGGATACAATGGCCATGATAAGGATGATGATTGACGATAACTGTCCAAAGTTGGTCAAGCAGGGGATTGGAGATTAGGTGATGTCCAACCAACTCCAAATCACTTCCTCAGTCACCAAACTCTTTGACGATTGGCACAATAATAAGAGATTGGAAGGGATTAAGTCGCAAGTGTGATGGCAAAAAGAAGATGCCCAATCAATACTTTTGCTTCTAGAGGAGTACAAGACATTGATAATGGCAATGGCTCAGGTGGAGCAAATCACATTGCAACTTTTGAACTAGAAGGTGCAACAGGAAGTGATGTTGAAGGAAAATAAGGACAAAGCCCAAGATGCACAAATTGTCATTGTTCTCAACTTAGATGACAAAAATAGGGAGGAAGCACTAACTCTATCACTGCAACATTGTGATAGTATAATGGACAAAATTAGAACTTGGGAGTTGGAGATGCGTTGCAGTACATTTGCCGGTGCTTAGGCACATCGATTCACAGAGTGGTTCAAGCAACTAAAAACTGAGTTTGAGAAAATCATTGCAATCCAGACATTGATCGTTTAAATTGTGGGTGAAGATGATTTGTTCAACATCATGTAAGTGTTGGCGCAATTGGGCACATACTTCACAATAACTCGGGAAGGGTTGGTAGATTGGAAAATCTACAAGACTGATATGGTACACATGATGTCATCTCTCAAGGATCAAATGGACAACCCAAGCTACATCCTACCCATAGAGTTGCTCATATCCTATGTGGGCCAACATCTCTACCTATCCAACCAATCCCAGGAGCATCCTCATTGTAGCAGGGCTCTGATCAACCAAGTCAAACATATCCTCTAGCACCTTCGCCGCTGAACAAAGGCATATATAGTTTGCAAAATTTTGGGCTAGTGAAACTTTTCGGAGAACAACATTTTGAGAGAAGTATCTGTGAGTGGGGCCAAGAATCTTGAAAACTAGTAAAGGGTGGCCTTCTGGTTATGCCAACCTATTGAAAACTCAAAAGGGCAATTGCTTGGTACGCTGCTTAGTGGAAAATATGAAAAAACGGCTAAGTAGTGCTTGGGAAGTGAAAACCAGTAAACGAAACTTCCTATGAAATTGCAACTATAACTCTGAAACAACATTATGGCAAAAGAAGATATAGAAATGAACAACAAATTATCAAGTGCGCACATGGCCAATTTAGTTGCAACATTGTCTCTTGTCTTGGAACGAGACAACTATTTAAGTTCGGGAAATTGTTGGTAGGGCATTGTGAATGCTGCCTCAAAAATATTTTATTTTTTTTCTATTTGTGATAAATGCATTTTGTAAAAGATATTGTGAATAGATAAGACGAAGGAAGGGTATAACATTTCCTAAGTAGGAAAGGAAGAGGAAACAAATGGATAAGAAGATGAAGAGTCATGGAGCCTATTAAAATTGTAAGGATGGCATGGAGAGACTCTGCTAGTTGAATAATGTTGTTTAGTGTTGTTACTATGAAAGCTTTTCCCTAGCTTGTATACTTCACTTTGAAATATATGAAGATAATTTGCAAATTCCAAGTCTGCATTTTATTTTTAGAGCAAGTATATTTATACCTTGTGTCTCTCGATTTAATTTCACATGGCAGTGAATGATGAATTTGATCTGTTCATCTTACTTATGTGGTCTGAGCTCAACTCCCTGTGAATATGATGTTTAGTTACAGATTTACTTGCGAATCATGGACTAACCATAATAGACTACAACATTAACATGTCTTGACGAGGATTTTCAGGGACCGCTGCTAACAACTGCCGATCCCAGGGAAGTTGGGCCATTACATGGTGGTATTTCAGTCTCATTTATAGCTACACACCTCTGAGATGGAATTTTGTTGGACATCATAGTTTTTACTATGTCTATGCTTGGTGGCATTTTTGGGCATATTTTGATTAATAAATTTCTAGCCAATTTTCTAAGCCCAAGAACTCTAAAATATTAAGTTGACTCATTCTGACTTGCATAAGAGATGTTGCATTGTAAAAAGACTCAAGAAGTTATGGTACTTAGAATTTTTCAAAGACTTTCTCAACATACATTAGCTGAAATTTTCTAGGTGTTCATGAGCACTGTAGCAATCATTTTTTGGGACCTTGTATGTTGATAGTTTCTAGAGAGGATTTCAAAGCAAGAACTTCACTATCTTGTGGCGAGCATTGTAATACCCATGCTTGTAGTTATTTTTTGGAGTCAAGGGTTTGGTATTTGGACGTTAGAGAAGTCGATGCTCCTAAAGAAACCCCATAACCACTATAGCAAAAAGCACCATAGGACTACAAATTATTTTGGAGTTTGGGTTTTCAGGATTTTGAGGTTTGAGTAGTTGATGCTCTTGAAAAAGAAGTTATAAAACCTCTATAACAAGTATTACAAATGCATTGAATCTTGAATATGTGTTTACTTTAGTTATTGGCATCCATTTAATGTTCACTGTCCAATATTGGACGAATTTTTATCAATCATTGTTCAATGAATATGTGATGACTCATGAAAGCTGTGAATGGTAAACCTTGACAATTGAATTGGTTTCCAACTTCACATTAAACTTTGTTGTTACTATTCACAACTTTTTTTTCTGTTTGTGTGTGTTGATAGTTTCTAGAGAGGATTTCAAAGCAAGAACTTCACTATCTTATGGCGAGCATTGTAACATCCATGTTTGTAGTTATTTTTTGGAGTCAAGGGTTTGATATTTGGATGTTAGAGAAGTCGGTGCTCCTAAAGAAACCCCAGAACCACTATAGCAAAAATCACCATAGGACTACAAATGACTTTGGAGTTGGGGTTTTTAGGATTTCGAGGTTTGAGTAGTTGATGCTCTTGGAAAAGAAGTTATAAAACCTCTATAACAAGTATTACAAATGCATTGAATCTTGAATATGCGTTTACTTTAGTTACTGGCATCCATTTATTATTCACTGTTCAATATTGGACGAATTTTTATCAATCATTGTTCAATGAATATGTGATGACTCATGAAGTTGTGAATGATGAACCTTGACAATTGAATTGGTTTCCAACTTCACATTAAACTTTCTTGTTACTATTCACAACTTTGTGTGTGTGTGATTTGGGACCTTGCTATATTTGCAATTGATTCACATTGGCATCCAATGTGCACATGCACCCATGTGTTGCGTAACTCAGTTTAGGATTTTGGCACAATTTTTAATAATGCATTTAATTGGTGTGAACTATTTTTACAATTTTGGTTCAAGTAAACTAAACTTTTAGCCCTAGAATTCAACTCTGTTGCAGTCCAAATAACAAGTAACCATAACAAGATTTTCTCAAGTGAAGTTGAGGTCTGTTGTCGTAGCAAAAAATCATTTATCAACATGCAGGTGACTTTTGGACATTATCACAGCTACAAATCTGTATCATTTATTTAAGATAGAATTAAAGTAAAGCCTAATGATAGACTAAATTGATATACACATTGAAATGTACAAGTCCTATAACCAATTTCAGTACAAAAAATACTACAAACCCCTCAGCATTAAAGCATCAAGTCAAATAATGTCAAATCTTCAAATGAATGGGTATTAAAGTTATTAATGAACTATTAGTTATCTATTAACTAATGCTCGGTTATCAACCTCCTCAACTGATTTAACTACTCTATGCTTAATAAAAGACGTATGTCAGTGTGCTGTATGCCTTCCATTACTATTCATTCATTCTTACAAACATTGGTATCAGAGCAGGTGTTCATGGAAGCCCTAGGAAGATTGTCAGGGTATGAACTGTAGATTTGAAGGGTTGCATGATTCAGAACATCGATGTTTTGCAGACGTTTGAAGCCACTCTGCAAGGAGAATGAGGCACAAAACAGTGCAGACATGAGGGTGAGCATGACCAATCATGATTTGACGAGGAAGATTGTGAGGACAAGTCTAAATGGGAATAAAGTTCATGACTAGAACGTGATGGTTCGAGATCATAACGATTTCCGGCTTTGAGGGACGTCCTTGTAGAGGTAGATGCTACATTTCTGTAGAAGATAGTGTTTTTCACTGTTCGATTAGGAGGATTGAAGGAAAAAAACATGATTTTCAAAGTTTCATGAGAGATTTCGTGACGATTTGATTCAGACATGTTTTTTGGCACTAGGAGTCACGATTTGCAGTTTTGCCAGGGCACATATGATTTGTGAAGGGAGGATAGCAGAACGTGAGAAGACAAAAGACAAATTGCAAACCAAACAGTGGCCTAAATGACAGTTTAGAAGGAACAATAGTTGTAGCCAAAAGAGAGATTATTTGTGAAGAATGAAAGTGTAGAGTTTTGGTGATTTGCAAAAGCAATTTCCAGGCAATTTCTAGTTCGTAGTGTGATTTGCTTCATAGATTTATAAATTGTTGTATAGACTTTGCATTTCTTTTTGTGTTGATTTACAGGTTAGAGGTTTACAAGTTAGAGGTCAACACCCGTGTGAACAATGGGCAATATTCAAAACTTGGTTATGATGGAGGCGCAAAAAATAGTTGGTCAAAATTATAATTTCCGAAGTTGTAAGATTTTAACAATTGCTGAATATCACGATTGTGATAAAATCGTTCTCGACAAGGAATCAAGACCTACTATGATTTTTTTCAATTATGACAAACGTCATAAGGAGGCTCTTCTGTTGTTGAATCTGTTTCAAATGATTTGATACCTAAGGTCTAGAATGCCATTGTGGCAAGTGTGCTTTAGACCAATCTCCAAAACAAGTGTCAAACTATGGAGAAAAGTTTGAGTTATGTAGTTGAAGAATCTGTGGTTCTCCGCAAAGATGACTAAGGATGGGTCCTGTCAGAACATCTCCTTTGGATGAAAGATCTCCAAGGCTAACTCGCTGCCATAAACAAAATGGTGGATGATGACAACTTGGTTGCTCTTGTTTTGAACAACTTGACACCCTCATATGAATCTTTCATGGACACTTTACACTTGATGGCAGAAACCAATCTCTGATATTTGATTAGGGCTGTTCCCATTCGCTGTAGAAGGAACACATGCAGACACAGGGAAATGAGTCTAGTGTCGGAGAAACAAAGAGTGTATTTGTTGCTCAGTCAAAGGTGAAGTGGAAACGTATCTCTGGTGATTCATCTTCCAAGTACCAGGGGATGTGCTTTTACTATTATCAGGTCGAGCCAAAAAGGATTCCTATAAGCGACAATATGCTATTTTCCAACAAAGTAGTCAGGTAAATGTGGCATCAGTTGAAGATGAACGAGATACGAGGAAGAGTATGCCCGCGTAGCATCGTATTTGAACAATAGTTCTACCAGTTTTTGGCTCATTGAGTCCGACACATTTAGACTTTTAAGAAGTCGCAAGGATTGGCATTTAAAATTTACTGCAAATACAAATATTTTTGGTTTAGTTTTATTAGCTGATGGGGAGTCACTTGCAGTAGAGGGGATATGAGATATTCACATAGTGTTGAATGATGTTGGAAAAATCATGGTAAGGAATGTTAGGTATGTTCTTAGCATGAATAAAAATCTAGTCTATTAGTTGGTTAATAGGAAATCCCAACATTTCTGTAAATTTCTCTGGGAAGTAGTGTATTGTGTCTGATGTGAAACATGACGGAGTAATAGCACTAGGCATTGGGCAAGGTGACTTATATAGGCTTGTTGACTTAGCTACAGGGAACTTAAATGCATGTGTGGAGAGAGACTCCATCATATAGAATGTGTGGGAGGTTGAAATGCTTCAATCAAATGCATGTGTGGAGAGAGACTCCATATAGGATGTGTGGGAGGTTGAAATGCCTCAATCAAATGCATGTGTGGAGAGAGACTCCATCATATAGGATGTGCGGGAGGTTGAAATACCTCAATCAAATGCATGTTTAATTGTGCGAGAGGCTGCAATGCCTCAATCAAAGGCACTGGGTCGGAGAACCAAAACCAAGGTTGTTAATCCAGTAGAGCATGGTCATTTTGCTCTTGCTTCTGACCTTTTTATGTTACTTGAACTGCTTGTTAAACAACCCATTGGATGCAAATGGGTGGATGAAGTCAAAAGCAAAGCCGATGGTACTTTGGACAAGTACAAGGCATGTTTTGTTGCAAAAGGATTTTTGCAACAGGAGGGAATAAGCGATTATGAGGAAGCGGCTTGTGCTTTTGCTTCTACTACAAAGGAAAGTTGTGCTTTCGCTTGTACTGTGAAGATGGTCACATTTTGGTTGCTCCTCTCTATAGCAATTCAGTTTGGTTTCTTGATTGAAGATTTGGACGAGGTTTACATGGTGCAGCCTATAGGCTTTCTTGTACTGGGTTGTGATCATCTACTTCGTAGGTTGATGAAGTCCCTGTATAAAAATAAGCAGGGTCCACGAGTCTGGTATATCTTGTTTGATTGGCATCCCCAAAATTCTAGATTCAGAACTATTGAGGCCGGGCTGAAGTTATCAGCTAATGATGACTCATCTTTGGTCGATGAATCATTCTACAAACAATTGGTGGACAGCCTGATATACCTTATGCCCACACAACTGGATCAGTGTTTTGCTGTTTGCGATCTTTCTCGGTTTTTACTCAACCAAAACTCAATACATTGGACAACAGCAAAATGTTAGACATCAGATTTCAGAGTGACATCTAAGGAGCAGCCTGTAGACTTAATGACTAGACTTCTTGGTTCCATTTTGTTTTGTAAAATTTCAGGACAAACTTGTAGTAGTCTCCATTTTAGTCATTAAGGGGTATTAATGTTATTAATGAACAATTAGTTATCTGTTAACTAGTGTTCGGTTATCAACCTTTTCAACCGATGTAACTTCTTTTTGCTTAATAAAAGACGGATATACACAAGTATGTCAGTGTGCTACATGCTTTCCATTTCTCTTCATTCTTACTAACAATGGGTAGGTTTTGGATTAAAACATCTGAATTTTCTAGTCAACTTTAGATTTTTTAGTATTATCAGAATTTAGATCAATGAGACATACACCTAATATTTCTAGTCTTGTTAATGCTTATAATTATCAGAATTACCTTATGCTTAAAAGCCACACTTATGATTTTTATAGTTTGTAGCCACTTAGTTCTTTCCTCTCTTCATGAGACACCTCGTCTTACCTCTTTTACACAAAATGCTGCAGAACCCCCTCCGGATTGCATGCCCTACAGCAGTGGAATGAGAAAAACTCATGTTCCAGCACAGGGGATTTTGTGGTCGATAACTGGGGATGTATTTTGCCATGACTTCTGGTCAGCAGTCATGCTCCATGCTTTATAAACTGTTTCAGGTTTTCATTACAGATTACTTCCCTTATTTCCTTCACATGTTCTATCCTGACGTATTTTTCAATCTCATTGACTGTGGTTGCTTATCTACGGGAACTTATATGCTTTCTCCATATTTTTTGTTCATAGAGTATAGACATTGTGAACATGATACTAATCTGTAAAATGGAAACTGTTAATCTGTTATTGGTTAATGAAAACATGGTTTATTACACTTGTGAATGTATCTCTCTTCACATATTATGTTCTGATGGAGTTTCCAGTCTCATTAATTTCTTTTGGTCATCAAGAGTATATTATGCAATTCATATAAACATGGCTTGTTACATTTCTGACTACCTTCGTAAGTACTTTATTTGATATTTTCCAGTTTGTAGGAGCCTTGAATTTCTTGTGCTGTCTGCTTACAATATCAACATGCATCATTCAACATTTGAGACAAACCTTTGTATAATTTCTTGTATGTTTGCACATTAATGGTTATGATAGTGCCATTCTAACAGGTGAACGCAGAAAAAATAGCTGTCACTGGAAATAAGAGAACCCAAAAGGTGTATTGGAGGCACTCAGGCAGACCTGGTGGGTTGAAGCAGGAAGTCTTTGATGATCTGCAAAAGAGAATTCCAGAGCGTATTATTGAACATGCAGTCAGGGGCATGCTTCCTAAAGGACGTGTACGTCTTCATTCTGTTTCGTTGTTTGATACATATTATTTTTGATGTGGAACCCATCAACTGAATTAACAGGAAAATGCCATGAACAATTTTTACAAAAGTGGTGTTTCTCAAATTGTCTGGATATACAAGGCAACTCTAGATTTTTTTCAGTCTTAAAACACCAATATCTTCTGCAGACAAGCAGAGATTACAATGTTTGCAATTAATTTTTGTACATGTTTCTGACTCTTTTGGTGTTTTCCTGTTACAAAATGTTCTGGCCTTTCCAACCTGAAGCCACAGAACATAAAAGCATACATTATAGTTCAGTTAAAATGGAATTAAATCTGAAGTGAACTTAGGGCCATGTGACACATCAGCTGATGTGTACTCAAACCACTGCAATAGGAAAAGAGCTATGATCATGCCAAGCCTTTTGGATGACCCCCGCTCCACAAGTTAGACACGCATATGTTCCTTGCTGTTCCATGATTGGCAGTGGTTCATATGTGGCTCCCCCCTCCATTGTATAAATACAGGTGTACGAGGAGCTCCCTTAATGCCTCCAAGCCCCCTTACTGATAGTTGTGGAACTGTAAAAGCCACACCAACCAGACATGATGGGATCTGTGCCAAACGATGAACTGGGATTCTCCATCCACCTTTAGCATTACCCATGTAACTCCTCTTATATCTCTTGCAAATGGCAGAAGCCTGGCATTAACCATACATTAAAAAATGCATGAGACATGCAGTTATCATAAATATAAACAATGCATAAATAGCAATATGGTATCTATGCTTTGCCCCATGGATAATTAGTCAAATGCAATGCAATGGGCAATAAGCTTACATGCGGTATGCAATTTACAATGTTGTAGGTGAGGTCCGAGACAAATACATGTAGTGGGGCAACTACCAGCTAGAGGGCACTTGCTGGTTTGACTTGCACAAGCAATTATATCCTCCACTGACATAAATACTCATCTTTTTGGGGCTATATAAATGGGGTTTGGTGTTGGGTCCCCTGCCCAAAAGACCAGACAAGGCGAGTCTTCTAGATTACTGTAATTAGAGTATGTTACTATTAACAGTCAGATAAATATGTCAAAAAAATGCCAGGCATAGCCACAGCTAGAGGCCTCTGAACCGAAACAGCAAGATGAAACTGAAACTGCTATCTTAAAGACTAAAGCTAAAACAGAACTCGACATGTTCATATGTGGCTCCACCCTTCCATTTTAAATACAGGTGTATAAGGAATTTCCTTAATGCCTTCAAGCTCCACCTACTAATAGTTACAGAAACTTAAAAAGCCATGTCAACCAGACATGATGGGATCTGTGCCAAAAGATGAACTGGGCTTCTCCATCCACTTTTAACTGGATTTCATTACCCATGTAATTATCCTTACATCTCTTGTAAATAGCAGAAGCCATGCATTAACCACACATTAGACAATGCATAAGCCATGTGGTTACCATAAATTATAAATATAAACAATGCATAAGTGCACGGGCAAGACCCTATTAAATATTGATATGGCATCTATGCTTTGCCCCATGGATAATTACTATTATTTAAATGCATTTGAATGGAGCATAGTTTACATACTTGGTGAGTATGTGAGTACTTTCCATTTTTCTCAGCTTGTGAGTTTTTTTCACTTATATTTGCGGGCCTCAGAAGCCAAGTTTCGGCGACTATGTGCTCAGTACATGCCACGAGTACTGAGCACATAGTTGCTGATGTGGTCAAAATGCAGAAAAAATGCGGGAAAACACAGTTTTTTTTCCTTTTTAAGCACATATGCCTCCACATTTTCATCACAGCTTTTGAGGCAACAATATATCTATAAAATAAATGTTCAAGTATAAGAAACCATATGTTGGTTTCTTATACTTTAAATTATATATATATATATTTTCAGGATGTTTGAGAGTGGTTTCGGACCTCTAGGAGATATAATGCAAATTCTGGGTTTTGGAGGATCATATTATATTTCAGACTTAGTCAGGTTTTAGGGTTTTAGGATTTCAGACTTAGCCATATTTTAGGGTTTTAAGATTTTAGGGAGACACATAACAAGTATGAAGGCTGCATGAAGGAATGTAGGTATGATAGAATAATATGAGAACATCTATCACAAAGTGCCATGAGCTGATCTCACCCCATTGCCGGTGCACCCTTCAAGGTGTGCACTTAGGGAGATTTGATGCGCTGACGATCCCCTGCAAGATATAGCGTTAGTAAATGATAAAGTTAAAAGATATTGGTTTATACATATGCCCCACCCAAAACTCATCATGTGTCACAATAGTGTAATGTGGGATGGTGCTTTGGGAAAGATACATATCAACACAAAAGCATAAAGGAAGTGCTGAAAGAAATGATGATCGATTTTGTACTATATTTTAATTCAAATCTATTAAAAAACACTTCCTCAACGTTTTATAGACTCATATTTTGTATTGTAATTTGTATAAAATTCATGTTTTTTAACAAATTTAAGTACTTTTTAAAGTCGTTGAGTATTTGCCAAGTAGACTTGTTTTTGGTCTGTTGAGTTTGAGTCAAGTCCGAATATGCGAACTATGCAATGGACAATAAGGCTATATGCGGTATGCAACTACAATTTTGTAGGCGGTGCCCAAGACAAACACATGCAGTGGGGTAATTACCAGCAATAGGTTACTGGTTTGACTTGCAGGAGCCATTTTGCCCCCTAATGACATAAATACTGATTTGTTTGGGGCTGCATGAATGGGGCTTGGTGTTGGGGTCCTTGACTAGATAGATGAGAATAAGCAAGCCTTGTAGATTACTAAAACGAGAGTATGTTACTATTAAGTTTTAACTGTTTGATATATGTCAAACAAATTCTAGGCATAGCCACAACTAGAAGCCTCTGAAGCGAAATGAAATGAAACTCCTACCTTAAAGACTAAAACCTACGTTACTGATACGGGTACAGGGACGAGAATTGGATATAGGGATACGCCGATTTTTTTTTTGGGTTTGGATATGGCCGTACAAAAATATAATAAAAATTAAAAATATAAAAATATAGCCATATAAGCAAAATTAACCACATAATATACATAGAGGAAACAAAATAACTTCAAATAAGCTAAATAACCACAAAATATATCCTCATAATTCAATGTCAAATATCATAATATTCAATAGTCGAACTTATATTAGTTTTATAACAGGTACATGGTGCAAATGTTACAATGTATGGACAAAAATAAGGACAAATCAACATATTCATTGTTCACTGTATTCATTTTCGTCTTTCGCTGTGATGTCTTCATCATCATGTGGTTCATTAGAACCACAAACAACAGTGCCACTCCCACTAGCTCCACTATCCAAGTCTTGTGAAGCATTGTCTAGCTGTGTGTCAAGTAAAGAAAGGTAGGCAACAGAGGCATCTAAATCAACATCCTCTGGGTTCACATCCCACAACTTTGTTGGCCCTTCCTTGTGTTGAGGTTGTTTATGTGAGAGAAGACGTAAGTTGGAATGCACATAAACCAAATCCCCCGCCTTTTTTGCAGCCAACTTGTTGCGTTTGATTGAGTGGATAAAGCTATAGGTACCCCAATTCTGCTCAGTTGAAGAGGAACTTGTAACCTATTGAAGCCACAAAGTGAATTAGAATTTATAAAAATTAAAAGTTAAAACTTAAAACAAAACATCAAAAAGGTCAAAAGAAGGGTAGAGTCAAATAAATTAAAATCTTGTGATAGAATTTTTATTGCAAGTGGTTGGAGGTGGGTGGATGCTTGCCCATGGAGGTACCACCAAAAGTGAGCGTCCATCTTGTACTTGTCATAGATAATGCTAAAGGAGTGATCCACTGAGGATATGAAATGCACAAACTCTTCTATGACTTGGTCTTCTACTTTTAGATTGGAAAAGATTCTAGAGAATGTTGCCTTATATCTCTTGGCAACCTCAACATCCCTATATGGTGCAACCCTTTTGTGCAAAGAAAGAATCTCTGCACTGTAGTATTTGGATGTCAAGACAAAAACAAGAAGATGCAATGGGTTGGTTATTTGTTTCCACCTTTCAATGAGATGCAACTGCACATCTTTGAAGAACCTCTCTGTGAGATCTAGTTCTTTGGCATTTATGATGGATGTAGTGTTCTCAATCATTGAGTTGATTCCATCATAAAACTCACCCAAACATGGATGATCCATGTCCACACATCTCAACATGCTGATGATGGGCTCAATAAAACTCAACAAATACTCCATACGTTCCCACCACACATCATCAAGAATCCACCTTTTCACCTTTGTGACCTCATTGTTTCCCTGCCTCCATACACCCCAAAGTTTGTTGATGACCATGCTACTCAATGCCTCATGCACCTTAGCAAGTCTCAAGACGAGGGTGTGTGAAACAAATCGAGTCTCAGCAGCCTAATACAAAATTAAAACAAATAAACTTAAAAAAAATGTTCAAAAATAAAAACATTACAAATTACAAACTTATAAAATAAAATAAAATTAAGAGTTACTTTCAACAATTTTTGAGAAGGCCCTAAAGATGCCTTGGGACATGTGATGGTTGATTATGAACATTTGGATCTTGTTTGCCTCTTTATAGATTTGTTTGATCTAATCAATTTTTGTCCACAATTTTTGCAACATAAGATTGAGAGAATGAACGACACAAGGTGTCCAAAATATATGCCCATACTTTGCCTCAACCAACATGTCCGCAGCTCTGCAATTTTTAGCGTTATTTGTTACAACTTGGACAACGTTTTGAGGTCCCATTGCCTCAGTGGACTCTATCAGAATGTCAACAATGAATCATGCATCCTTCACTTGTCCCTCACAATCAACGGCCTTCAAAAACATTGCCCCTTTAGGGCTCACTGCGACCACATTAATCATTGACATATTTGCCGTATCTTTCCATCCATCGGAAATGATGGACACCCCTGTTTCGATCCACGAATCCCTGATGGGTTGCAATGCATCCTCAACGTGTTTTATTTCTTTTGTCAATAAGGTGGTGCGCACCTTTTCATAATATGGGCCGACAAACCCTTTAGGGGCAGCATTGATAGATCTCACCATATCCTGCCAATATGGTGATCTAACAACATTAAATGACAACCCACATGCATAAAGACATGTGATGTTTTGCTCCACTGTCCCTGGATTCATTATGGAATGCCTTGTCCAATGGGCTTACATTTTTTGTTCTTTTGCAACCAAGAGGTGAATCCTCTTCCTCTTTGGTTGCAATGGGTGTAGCAAGAAAGGGGTGTGATGAAGTTGCCACATTAGAATGAGATGGATCGACAGGGTGTTGGAAATATTGTCATTGATGTCAAAGGTCTAGCATTGGTGATAAAGACCCCATAACATTTATTGTTTAAAAGTGTTTTTAATGTTCATATTTTGGGTAAAATGTGTTGATATTTATTTAATATTAATGAATATAGTTTTGGTTGCATAAAATTCAAAAGAGGGTTCATGGAGAAGTCAAAGAGTCACGGGGTAAAGACAAAAGAAATGGGACGTATTTTTCCATGAAGAGTCATCTTGAGGAATTCCAAGAGTCACCAAGTGAAGACAAAAGAGAAAGAGCGCAATTTTAAATGCAAGGAGTCGAAGGGTGATGCAATTTTGGCGTCATTTTCCATGAGGAGTGAAGGGTCACAAAGGGTGAATGCCAAAGGTCATTTGGTAAGCTATAAATAAAGGCTTGGAAAGCCATTTGTAAGATGTGAGAAAGAGCATGGTTTGTAATTGTTATATCTTGCTTAGAAGAAAAAAGAAAGAGATATAGTAATTTGCTATCATTTGTTGAGAAAGCGACATCGAGAGATAATTGTGTGGTATACACAATAGGGGTTGGTGCTCACATATTAGTCGTTGTGTTGATGCTTAGCAAAGGGGTTGGTGCTCTTGCGAGTTAGTGCGCATTCATATACTTGAGATTGTTTTCTATGGTTTTTCTCACATTGGATTTTTACGTTAAAATCTAGTGTCTCTCTCTCGTATTGTGTTTATTGTTTCAGTTTTATTGCATATCTTGAATGTATGGTTAAGTGGAATTTGATAAATTTTATAAGATATATGATATATTGATTCACTCGCTTCTCAGTATATCCCGTGCTTAACCATTGGCATCAGAGTGGTTCTTTTAGAAAGAAATTTACAGCTTGAAGGTTGGTCGGAGAAAACACGATCGCTGAAACATGGAGGTTTTTATAAAACTAAGGCACCTTTGTTTGATGGGACAAATTATGCCTTTTGGAGCATGAGAATGAGGACTTACTTGATGGCCTTTGGATTCGATATTTGACAAGCAGTGTTGGAGGAATACGAAGAGCCATAGACACTTGTGACTACTTTGACAAAAAAGAAGGCAAGTGAAAATAATGCTAAAGCTTTAAATGCTATTTTATGTGGTTTATGTGAATCATAATTTGTTAAAGTCATGCAATGCAAATCTGTTCATGAGACTTGGGTAAAGCTTGAAAATATTTACAAAGGTTATGGAAAGGTTCAACAAGCTAAGCTCCAGACTTTTAAAAGACAGTTTGAGAGTTTGAAAATGGAGAAAGAAGAAAATATAGCGAGTTATTTTTTGCGGGTTGATCAAATAGTTAATCATATTCAAGGCCTTGGAGAAAAGTTAGAAGAACCAGTGGTGGTACAAAAGGTTTTGAGATCTTTACCAATGAGATATGATGCAAAAGTTTCGGCAACTAAGGAGATGAAGGGTCTAGCCAAGTTAAAGATGGATGAACTACATGGTATTCTTACGACATATGAGATGCGGACCGAACAAGAGAAACCCTCAAAGAGGGAAGTTGCTTTCAAGATATCAAAAAAAGAAAAAACCAAGATTCAAGAATCAAGTGACAGCTCTAGCAGTGAGAAAAATGACAACGAAGCTTTATTCATCTGCAAACCTAAAAAGGGCACAGGTAAATATCAAAGAAAATTGCCATTTAAATGTTTTAAATGTGGTAAGATTGGACATTTTGCAGATAGATGCCCAAATAAGAATAATGGTGACAATGAAGAAAGTCTACATACAAAAAAAACTTCAAAGGCAAATACAAAAAGAGATTCAAGAAGAAGAGTTTATATTCTAAAGATCTTAGCTCAGTCAAAGACAGTGGAGTCAGTGACTCAGATGAAGAAGAAAATATATTCATGACCATACATGAAGATGTCTCCACAATCAAAAGTATAGATGATCAAGAACATGATGAAAACGAGGATGAAGTTGAGGTGAATCTAGAACTCATTTGTGCCTTAGAAGAATTAGAAGCTCTTGAGAAGAAGAATCAAAGATTGAAGCGCTAGATTGAGAAAAATGAAAAGGAGTCAAAGGAAATTATTGAAGATTTACACACTTTGAAGAAGCCAAAAAGAATGAAAAAGATCTAACAGCACAGTTGTAAAAAGTAAGTGAAGAATGTGAAAGGTATGTTATTGAAATGGTTTCTTTAAAAGAAGATAATGAGAAAACAGTCAATGTTAAAGCAGTTAGTGATTCAAAATTTGAGGATAGCACTAACATGTTAAATAAGATATTTGAAAAGTCAAAAGTCAATATCAGATAAGACAGAGATCGGATTTGAAAAGAAAAAGAGCTATGTTGAAGCTCTTACAAAAGAGGAAACAAAAAGGGAAGAAGTGGAATATAAAAGACATTTCAAACAAAGAGGGCTGGAAGGAACAGAGCTACAAAAGACAATCAGGGCAAAGATACAAAAACAGGGTCTATTTTCATGGTTATTGTTTTTATTGTAATGGATATGGGCATAAGAAAATAAAATGTCGAAAAAGAGATAATAATTTGAGAAACAAAGAGAAAGAAAGTCATGCAGAGTCAAGCAAAAGCGACAACTCTTTTGCTTTTCTATCATGGTTTGATGAAGATGCCATAGTTTGTTACAAGTGCAATAATTTTGGACACATAGCTTGGCATTGCAGAAGTGTGTTCGAGTCAGTCAAGAAGAACCAAAGTTTCAAGGTTTCATTCATCAAGAAGAAAGTTCAGACAAGTTCATGGCAAAAGAAACAACTTGAAGATTCTATGTTAGTTCAGATAGCTTTGCTTGCAAGAAATGAAGAACAACGATGGTTCATTGACAGTGGATGTTCGAGGCACATAACAGGGGACAATAACAAGTCCATAACTCTAAAGATCAATGCTGGCACAGTGAAATTCGGAGACAAAATTATTGCCAAGATAGTTAGAAAAGGTACTTTGAGTTTGGATAATGGTAGAACCAAGACTAAGAATGTATTGTATGTAGAAGGTCTTAAGCATAATCTTTTGAGTGTAAATCAAATGTGTGATCAGGGATACACATTAAAGTTTTATGCAGAAAGTTGTGAGATTAGAAGAAAAGATTCAGATGAGTTGATTACAGATGCTCAAAGGATAGACAACAATTTATGTGTTATCAGATATCTTCACAAAAACACGATCAAAGGACACATTCAAGAGGAGTTGGGAGTAATTTTTTTTACTTTCTGCCATTGATGATCAACATCATTTGAGGGGGAGCTAAGTGTTAGCTCCAAGATAGGCCCTTCGTGATTGATGTCAAAGGGGGAGAAGTGCAAAAACAGGTACAAGTACAGGTACAAAAACATGTACAGAAAATAGGTGCATGATAATACAGTAAGGGGGAGTTATTGTATGTTTTTAGTTTGGCTATATATGCAGGTTGGCATGTGTAGTACAGGTTTCAGGTTGTGACAGTTTCAGTTTGAGGTTGCCATCAATGACAAAGGGGGAGATTATGGAAAATATTGTCATTGATGTCAAAGGTCTAGGATTGGTGATAAAGACCCCATAACATTTATTGTCTAAAAGTGTTTTTAATGTTCATATTTTGGCTAAAATGTGTTGATATTTATTTAATAGTAATGAATATATTTTTGGTTACACAAAAGTCAAAAGAGGGCCCATGGAGAAGTCAAAGAGTCATGGGATAAAGACAAAAGAGAAACGGGACGCATTTTCCCATGAGTCATCTTGAAGAATTCCAAGAGTCACCAAGTGAAGACAAAAGAGGAAGGACACAATTTCAAATTCAAGGAGTCGAAGGGTCATGCAATTTTGGTGCTATTTTCCATGAAGAGTGAAGGGTCACAAAGGGTGAATGCCAAAGGTCATTTGGTAAGCTATAAATAAAGGCTTTGGAGGCCATTTGCAAGATGTGAGAAAGAACATGGTTTGTAATTGTTATATCTTGCTTAGAAGAGCATACAAGAGAAAAGAAAGAGATATGGTAATGTGCTATCATTTGTTGAGAAAGCAGCATTGAAAGATAGTTGTGTTGTATACACAATAGGGGTTGGTGCTCACAAATTAGTTGTTGTATTGGTGCTCAACAAAGGGGTTGGTGCTCCTGCAAGTTGGTGCTTGCGAATATTGTAGTTTGAGTTGGTGCTTATTCATATATTTGAGATTGTTTTTCGTGATTTTTCTCACAGTGGGTTTTCACGTTAAAATCTGGTGTCTTTCTCTCGTGTGTGGTGTTTATTGTTTCAGTTTTATTGCATATTTTGAATGTATGGTTAAGTGGAATTTGATTAAATTAAAGTTTATAAGATATATGATACACTGATTCACCCCCCCTCTCAGTGATCCCATGCTTAACACAGGTGGTGATCTTTTCTTTCTCAGAGGATGCTTTGATCTTTGCCCCACGACATCTGCCTTTTCTTGCTCTTTGATGTATGCAAGGATCTTTGCCTGTGGCAAGCAAGTTTATAAGATATATGATACACTGATTCACCTCCCTCTCAGTGATCCCATGCTTAACACAGGTGGTGATCTTTTCTTTCTCAGAGGATGCTTTGATCTTTGCCTCACGACATCTGCCTTTTCTTGCTCTTTGATGTATGCAAGGATCCTTGCCTGTGGTAAGCCTTTTCCCGGCCTTCCATTTATGCTTGGCCCACCACAAACTCTGATTTCAACACCATAAATCGTACACAAATGAGCTTTCACTCGATTATACGAGCTCTTGTATTTATAGTTACACTCTGAGCAAAGCCAATGAAAACACCTTCCACTAAGTATTTGTTCTAATACTGTCACATACTTCCAAAAGAGTGTTTTTGGGTCAAATTTGGGGGTTATCGCTTGTCCCACCGAACTAGCACTTGCACCTTGAGACATTCTGACAAATCCCTATAGCCCTTGGTAAAAAATAAAACAATTGCTATTAAAATTTAATGGTAAAAACTAAAAACTAAAACAATGTCTATTAAAATTCAAAACATAATCATTGCATTTGGTATTTATGGAAATAACGGTTAAAACTTAAAAGAATAACAAAAAAAGTTAAAATTAAAACTAGTTACAAACAAAACAAAAAAAAAAGCCACAAATCTAAAAAACTTACCTTAAATCAGCAAATCCTCTTCCTTGCAAGCTACTCAAGCTCGTTTGCGCCAAATAGGTTGAGGTAATGGTGTAGATTTAGCACAAGCAAGGAGTTTCAAGCTTTGCAATTGAAAAAATTAACGAGAGTGAACAAATGTGCAATGAGAGTAAAAAATGCAATGAAAGGGAAATGTGTTGTTATCTAGTGATAAATGAATGTTGCTTTTAGGGTTGGGAATCCACTTAATTTTGGTTTCAATTGTATTTTGAAGTCCACACTTGACTTTTTCTTGGGTGAAATTGAAAAAAAATGAGTTTGGCACCCAGGAGCATGTGGAGACGCCCAAGGAGCGTGCATGGGCTGCGGATACGTTCTGGTACGTATGCGTGACGTACCCGGGCATATCCGCAACCTAGACATGCTCCTTGGGTGTCTTCCCGTGCTCCCATATCCCCTGTGCTCCCAGAAATTGGGGGGGCGTATCCGATAATGTAGACTAAAATGAAAACAGATCTAGACGTGTTCATATGTGGCTCCACCCCTCCATTGAAAATACAGGTGTATAGTGTAAAAGCTATGCCAACCAGACAAGATGGGATCTATGCAAAACAATGAATTGGGCTTCTCCATCCACATTTAGCTGGATTTTATTACCCACCTAATTCCCCTTATCTCTTGCAAATAGGTGAAGCCATGCACTAAGTATACATTACTCAATGCATAAGCCATGCATTTACCATAACTGTAAACAATACAGAAGTGCACAGGCAAGACACTTTTAAATATTGATATATTATCCATGCTTCACCCCATGGATAATTAGCCAAACGCAATGCAATGCAATGGGCAGTAAGGTTATATATGGTATACAATTTACAATGATTTAGGTGGTGTCCGAGACAAACATATGCAGTGGGGCAAGAACCAACTAGAGGGCACTTGCTGGTTTGACTTGCATAAGCCATTATACTCTCCAGTGACAAATTCTCATTTGTTTTGGGCTGTATAAATGGGGTTTGGTGTTGGGGCCCCTGCCCAAAGAGACGAGACAAGGTGAGCTTTGCAAATTAATGAAACCAGAATATTTTACTATTAACAGTCCGATACATATATCAAAAAATTGCCAGGCATTGCCACAGCTAGAAGCCTCTGAACCAAAACAGCAAGATGAAACCTCTACCTCTACCTTAAAGACTAAAACTGAAAAAAGCTAGACATATCTATATAGACTAAAATTAAAACAGAACTAATCATCTCTATAGACTAAAACTAACAGAGATAACATGGTACTCCATTGGTCAAACCATAGAAAAAAGAGGACATAGAAGCAATGCCGACCTGAACCTGCAGTGTCACATACCTGAAGGACCCCTGCAAACCTCCAATGGCAAGTGAGGGCACAGACGTCTTTCAGATTGAAAAGGCACATGCATGGGAGTGTCACATCACCCATCGTCCTAGAGAAATGGGAAATTGCTGCCAGTCTCAAAATCCAAAAAGGGATGAAAGGGCAGGGGTCTAGGGTGATGGCACCTCACATACTCATCAATAAGTTTGGGGCCTCAAAATTATAACATGAACAACCTGCCTTTTGAGAGGCCTTAGTGAATGTCAGAAATGATGAGGCTTAGGATACAATGGGGACATTGGCCTCACTTAAAACACTGTTTTCAAGATCAGCCCAAGCTGATGGGTCAAGGGCCACTTTCAAGCCCGACATTGAAAAATTCAGTTGGGACTTCGTTAACAAGAACAAAAAACATAGGAGTAAAAACACTAGACTTGATCCAATCACACTAGGTCTTTGAGAACCTAAATTTTCCAAGGATTTTGAAAACAAAGCTTCAGTTAACCCTATCATATGCTTTGCTGACATCAAGTTAGATGGTCATTGTCGCTTCCTTCTTCAATTTTGGTGAGTGAATTAGCTTGTGCAAAACAATCACTCCATCTAGGATTTGCCGATTTTGGACAAAACCATCTTGCTGTTCTAAAATAAAAAGAGGGAGGAGGATTTGGAGACGATCAAGGAAGGCTTTTGAGATAATCTTGTAGCTTGTATTACACAAGGCTATAGGTCTGAAACTGTCTAGAGAGGCCGTGTTAGCTTTCTTGGGGACCAAAGTTAGAAAGGCGCAATTAAAATCCTTCAGATTTTTTTATTATTGAGGATCTGGATTCATTGGCAGCTTTAAGAATATCATTTTTTACAATGTCCCTAAATTGTTTAAAAAAGCCTAGAGGGATCCCATCAAGACCCAGGGCTTTGTCATTATTCATGCTCCAGAGTGCAATCTAGATTTCTTCTTCTTTGAAAGGCCTCATTCAATCACGATTCTTAATATCATTTATTATACTTGGATTAAGATTCACGAATTCTTGTTGCACAAAAGAAATATTTTAGGAGGGATCCATAAGGAATTTAAAAAAAAAATGGACCTCAATTTTAATCACATCCAAATCTGCAGTACAAGGACCATTGCTAATTTTGAGTTTCGAGATCTTGTTATGATTACGAGTGGCTAGGTTTGATTGGTGAAAGAATTTAGTATTATAGTCTCCTAGTATATTGCATAATTAATACAATGTGACTTTATTGGTGAATCCCTCCCTTGTTTGAGTACTTTATGTTGATGGTGTCTATGTTGGAGATCCATGGGCTATGTTGTCATTTTTAATATGATATTAGAGCGGGCTTTCCTGAGAAGATCAATGAGAGTGTTTTAGAGGAGATCCATATCATTCTTAAAGCTTGGTTGTTAGGAAGATCAAGAGGAGAAAGAGTAGATGAGGCGGCTCAGGCACTCCAAAGCTGCAATCCTTAGTAAACTTAAAGCAACAAGAATACATTTTAATCTCTTCATCAGCTTATATAAGAAGTTATTCATATGTCATATCTTTTTTGTTCATCTCTGGTTCATTCCTTCGGTTCGATTCATGTATTGGTTGTAGATCTACATAGGGGGAGTTCCGTTGATGTTTCAGCCAATTCTTATTTGAGTGTTTTTTGGGTGAGAATTAGACATTCCCATTGTATTTAGAGTGCCAAAGAAAGTCAATTTTGACTTTCGTTTTACCTAAATCTGACACCATGAGCTTATTTGTCAAGCCATGTAGTTTGCGTTCCGTGCAAATCTGGAGAATTTGCAGGGGCAAGAAGGAACTGACGGGAAGAAAAATGGCCTTTTTAGCTCATCCAACATGTTTTCAGGCTCAAATTTTGAGTTTTTGTAGTACATCACGATGAGCTGTTAGCTCCTATGTTTGGCTAGGATTGGATTTGGGTCTATTTGGAGGGTGGTTTTTTTCATCTTACATTTTTCCTTCATGTGGCACATTGGGCCCTCTCACTTGAGGCTTTTGTAGTACTTTTTCTGCATACCTACTGCATTGACACTTTTGGAGATATTGAGTTGCTTTGTTTTCACTTGGTCAACATTAATGGGGGGTGTTGTGTACTGTTAATGTTTCCTTGGTTGTTCAAGTATGTTATGTACCTAGTGATTGTTCTTAGTAGATGCAAAAATTAGTTGTTACCTGGAGGAACTCCATAGCACTCCCTTTGCAATCATTTAACCATGGATTCTGTTAAGATGAAGCACATACCAATAGTCACTTTTGTTCACACAACTATATTCATGGAGGTTACTTTTGATTAATTCCATTGGACGATTCATCAAATTCGACAAACATGTACTTCAACAACTTCATTGTCCTTTTTGCTCTTTCATTGTACATGGGTACCTCATTAGGCCTACGCTGGTGGGACCTAGACTTATGAGCATAATTTAAAAAAAAAAAAACATATAACCTACATTGATCTTCATGGGATGTTGGAGTGTGTCATATTCACACTTGATGTGTAGTCCACTTTAGGTAGATGTGTTACCAATGTGTGATTTATTATATGCATACAATTATTAAATACACAATTAATGTGGTAGTTATCTTCACATGTGTGAGAAGGGTTAGGTGTAATTTGAGGAACAATCCCATCTTTTACTCCACCAATAATAATCTTTCACTGACATTTTACTTTTACTATATATGAACATTTTGTGTTCTTGTGGAAAGTAATGGAGTTTAGAGTCATCCCCTAAGCTAGTGGAGACAATTTTTTAGAGAGTCTTATTCTAGTGCTACCATTGCTGGTTGCACACATACATTGTCTATTACACATAGTTAATATGGTGTCTTTATTAGTGAATCTCTCTCGTCTTAATACTATGTTGGCATTTTTATTAGTGTCAAACTTCAAAGCAAAAGACAAGAAGGCTGGAGGGGAGGCCATGACCCTTGTAAAAAATATTGAGAGAAATCAACATGGAAGTGTATGCATCTCCGATGAGCAAAAGAGAGAAATGTGTACACCTTCACTTACCGATAGAGATTCTCCCTTTGATGTATGGATTTTGTTTGGATTTGTTGATTGTGGGTGCTCAGTGAAGCTCGCACAATTTTCTTGTCAGCATGCCCTCTTGTGGATTGGATGATTGATTTGATAATTGGATGGCTTGATTGCTCTCTCAAAATGATAGAGTTTCCTTAGGCTATGGAAGCTTGTTAGAAGTGTGGGAAGATGGTTAGATTTATTGATTTTTGAGAAGGATGTACACCGTCGATCTTGCTGCAAGTTCAAGGCTCAAAATTGAGTCAAATATGGGGGGTTGGCTCATAAATAGAGGAGGTTGGATGGGTATTGGCATGACATGAATGAGGAGTGGTGGAATTACACCTTTGTTCCCTTGCCATGGATTTTGGAAGATTTGGCAAGTGGATGAGTGATGTCATTGATTTGAGATGGAAAGTTCA
Organism: Torreya grandis; assembly: GCA_037957365.1. Taxonomy (NCBI): domain Eukaryota; kingdom Viridiplantae; phylum Streptophyta; class Pinopsida; order Cupressales; family Taxaceae; genus Torreya; species Torreya grandis. The sequence continues at coordinate 3,077,852 of JARHVA010000204.1, read as the reverse complement.
TGTGATGATATTCGATTTATGGATCTTAGATATTATGGAAATTAGATTTCCATGGATTTTATGATTAGACTAATCAACTAGCTAATAGGATTAACTAGTAAATTAATCTAGTTTAATTTATGTGGGAATTAGATGAGATTTATATTTTATTATCATGACAACATTAATTGATGGGGGCATGAATAGTGACGGGCTGTGTAGGGAAGTTGATGATGGAATTAGGGTTGGCTAAGAACGAATAGGGACAAATTAGGGATGAAATATGGATATGATACGGGACAAAATAGGGAAATTAGGGCTAGGTTTGAATGGTAAAATTAGGGTTTAACACAAATGAAGGGATTAGGGATGTAATGATGAACAAATTGAGGTTTGGTATGGAATGTGATGATGAAAAATTAACCTTGACACCGAAGTGGTAGATTTGAAGTGTCTACATTTTGCCCCTCTTTGAAAGGGCGTTGTGACTGATGACAGGGGGAGTAATGACCTTTCAAAGAATGAAGAAGCCGAAAAAAGGGCACACGAGGATGCCCCTGGTGGCACACGATGATAGTTAATTGATGACGGATGAAAGAATGTGATGATTGGTTAGGGATGGTGACCCCTCAAGAGGGCATGCGGGGATGAAACGACATAGATGGGCTCTCAAAATGAGAAGAGGGATTTTAGCATGGAAGAATGAAGGTTAAGATGGAGGGGTGAGGGATGAAGAAAGGGGTTGGGTTATAGCAAGATGTGATGAACATGTTAGATGATGACAAATATGGATATGGATGGGTACGATTAACTCACTTGAGCCAGGGCTTGCATGCTTTGATTGTCTTGATTGATGTGATTTGCCCCAAGCAATGATATACGCAAGGGGGTGGATTGGAAATGATATATCCCGATGATAAAGCTGCAAGTTTGATGTGCCCTGAGCAACAATATAAGGGAGCGGATTCGGGAACAATATATCTTGATTAAGCTGCACATTTTGATTGAATTGATGGATTGTTTAGGATATGCAAGCGTAACTCACAGAGTTAACCAATTGCACGAATTGATGATGAGATGATCACGTTGATGGGTGATTGAGAAACAACCTCTCAAAGAATGAAGTAGCTGAAAAAAAGGGTACACGAGGATGCCTATAGCAGTAATGGATTGCTACTCCTATAATAGAATTAAATTGGGTTGGATTGGATGAGATTAGATTGGAGACAGGGCTTTTGTGATGTCTGCACATGGAGGCCATGAGGACAGGGAGTTAGATATGGATTGTTAGAAGAAATGTGGATTTAAAAAAGGGTGTTGATGTGGTGATGAGAACCTGCTGCCAAGCTTGCATGAATTTTGATTGTTTGGGCAACCTTATTTTTGATATAACATACGGTAGGATGTGCCATGATAGTAAACACCATGATGTCATTGTTGCTAGATGCCATAGGACTGACTTAGACACACCAAACAAGAAAACACAGACAAACAAGCAAACAAATAAAACACACAAACAAAAAAATAGATGCTTTTTGTTGTGTTTGATTTTTTTAATCTTGTTTTTTGGATTTCCTATTATTTTTGGATTTTATATCTTTTTTGAATTTTTTTGGATTTTATATTGTTTTTGTATTCTCTGATTTTATAGAATTTTGGGATTTATTTGCCAAAGGGTACTAGAAAAGGGAACAACTATTCTAGTAATGAGGATGGCAGTGGTAGTGGAAGGAAGGGATTCATGACGATGTTTAGTGACTCAGGGATGGATACAAATGGATTAGGGATGGATACAAGAGGATTATACATGAATAGGAACGGATTAGGGACAATTAGGGATGAATTAGGATGATGGAGACAGTGAAGATGATGATGGAGACGATGAAGATGAAGATGATGGATGAAGGAGATGAAGATGATGGTGATGGACCTCCAAGGATCATGTTACGTAAGAACGATGTGTCCGCTCGTCAAACCACCATTATGCGGATGTGCCAAGAAGTTCCTAAAATAGGTCTCAAGACTTCAACTTCCTTATCAAGGTCAAAACGGGAAGAACAATGGGCATGACATGATGGATATGGGGATGGTGGAGGATGCTCAGATGGATGGAGTGGAAGGTACATGTAGACAACTTTTTTACATGACTCCATAAACTGATTTTCATCATGATACTTGCCCAAGACACCATACAAATGGTTTCACCTGTGGAAGATTTTCTCTTTTGTTGATTTTCATATTTTTTGGAAGCCTATGATCCTCTAAGTTGAGAGGTGTTTGTGGCGGACTTCAGTTGTCCAATATCTTGCTTTGAACTATCACTGTGCCAAGACCATGTCATTGACGTGTGCTCATTCTGTCATCGACTTCACTAATTGTTGATTCAACTTCCTCCAAATACCTTAACTAGGTTCTGTCATGGCCCTTACGATAAGAGGGCACCGTCAAGGAGGGTGATGTGCATTAGATGAGGGATCTTATTGGATTGTGTAAAAGATTTAGAAGGATAATGGTATCATGGAGGCAGATGGAAATTTGGTGAGACCAAGGGGGATCGGGGTAAACAGTCTTAGGCACCCATTTTGATTCTAACTACCTCATGCGTGCTTGATATGATACGATTTTGGATGTTATGGGGTCAAACATATGTAAAAATTCTCTCAGAAGAACCACAAGAGATTTCTACTCCTTAGGCCTAAGAGTTGTTTTACGCTAATTTTAATGTCCCCTTTTTGGAAGTTAAAATAATATTATTGCTAAAATAAAAAATATTTTTAAATACTTAAAAATAAAAGCAATTAATAGAAAAAACACTTTATGTTATAAATTTCACTTAAGTTGGGGCCTTTTAAGGGTCATGGGCACGTAAGGCCTAAAGTGAAATTAAAAGGAAGTACTTTCAATATTTTAAAATTAACTCTTCCCTCCAAATTGGGCACTACACTTGGAGGAGGCTATTTAAAGAGGATGATGGATCATTTGAAGATATGCCGATTTTCGATAATTTTTCATGCTTGAAGATTTTGTTGAACCTGGTGTTCAATAGGAGTGGGCATTGTAACCCACGATTTGCTATTGATTATACAACAAAAAGTGTCTTTTGACACCACATTTGTGAAATGAAAGCTTGTTTATGCCCTAAGGAGTGGGGCGAATTGCTTTGGAGGATTTGTATGCATGATTTTGAGAGTTTTGTGGTCTTTTACTTGCATTTTGGCTTTGCGTGCTAATTTGGCAAATGGAGCGAACCACTTGAGGAGTTGGACAATAGGGTTTGAAGGATCCAATTGGTCCAAAAATTCATAAATTAATTTATTTGCATTTATTTGTTATTTTTCTGATTATTGGTGTGAAGTTTGTATGGATTTGTGAAGGGTTTTGAAGGAGAAAATTAAATAATAATTTTTTAGAATTATTATTTAATTATTTTATAGGAAACTAGGGTTTTCAGATATTCAAAGCAATTTTCGGTGACTTTTTCATGGAAGGAAAATTCTGATTTATATTTCATTGGAAAGCCTATATTTTTAGCTTCGTTTTGAGTTATCACTTGATTAAAAATTTCAAGTATGTTCAGAGTTATGGATTTATGAAGTTTCAATTGTATTTTGAGCATAAAAATCATAATTTTCAGAATTTCGAAAAAATAATTGGATATTCCTTTTCTCCATATTTTTGTGCATCTACAGTAATATTTTCATAAATTTTGAGTGGTTGGAAGTGATTGATCTAAGATTGGTGAAGGCTTTTTATCCTCCGAATAGTAGCAGAAAAGTGGCGATTAAAACTGATTTTTCCTTCATCATTTTGTGGCATAAGAAGAGAAAGGTATTTTTCTAAGGGATTTAAATTTGAAATTTATTATTTATTTTCAGATTATTTTATTGACAGAAAATACCCTATGAAACCTTTATTCTTGGCATCTAGGGTTTTTGGAATTAAATAAGGGTTTTGAAAATTAAATTATCAATTTAGGGCTTGTTGATTTTCATTTCAAATTTAGGGATTTTAAGGAAAACTCTTTTTGCCCTAATTCATCTCATTTTGGGACATCATAGTGGTACCAGACCACCAATCTTGTTCCCCTGTGAGGTTTGGTTACAAACAGATAAAAAGATTTGGTGTTATCATGGAAGAAATGGAGAAAGGCTCTACAATGCAGGTAGAAGGCTAAGGGACCTATGCCAACCAGTGGAGGATGTAATCAGCACCTTGGAAAAAATAGAAAAGACGTTATCCAAGGTAAATCAATCACAATATGAGTCCATAAAGTGGGCGGTACAGCTCTCAAGGACTTGGTTCAACATGAACTCTTGAAAGACACAGATGAGGAGGTAAGGCTATTGGTTACTAATTGCATTTGTGAGATATTGAGATTAACGATTCAAAATATTCCCTACAGTGATGAAATCTTGAAGGGGATACTCTCATTGATGGTGGAAAGCTTCCAAGGCCTCATTGGAGACAAAGGATATTCATGGACTAGAAGGGTCAACATCTTGGAAACCATGACTTCACTCAGGTTACATAATTTGATGTTTGATTTAGGATGTGATGAACTTATTGTTCTAATGTTTCAACATTTTCTTGCTATTGCTTATAAGAATCCCTCCAAGAATATTATAATGAATATGCAAGAGATGATGACTATGACACTCAATGAAGGTGAAGATATTTTAAAGATGCTATGGGCTATTGTGTTGACAGGTTTGAAGGTGGAAGAAAATAAATTTCCCATTGCACATCAGCTGTTTATGAATGTTTCCAATAATTGTGAGAGCTTAAGGCCTTATGAATTAAAGGAGCAAGAAGAAAAAGAAAAATCAGAAGCTTGTGGGCAGCCATCATGTGACTGTGTGGAACCTCAAAAATCTGAATTTTTGGAGCAGCAAAGAGGGTTGCAAGTTGACGATAAAAAAGAGAAAAAAATAGATGCACAAGGATGCAAGGATGAGGAAGGTGAAAATATTTCATCAATTGACAATTTTTCCTTATCTTTTAATGATTGCATGCATGTTAGTAATGTGACAACAAAGAGAATCATGGAATCTACACCTCAAAGGGAAGAAAATTCAGATATACAGGTTGAGAAAGAGAGTTTGGTGGACGAAGCACCAATTTCGTGATAGTGGTATGCAACTAGTTGTCTTTTCCAAAACAACAGTACATGAGCAAATCAATGATGTTTATGATACTAGCAAGAGTTATGAAGGTACTCCATATATATGCACACAAGGTATAGATGAAAGTGAAGCAAAAATGAAATCTCTTGTGGTAAACAAAGGATCTAAGAGTGAAGATCTTGCACCATCTTTCGGATCTCTATTGACTGATTTTCAGTTTGCTAGGACAGCCACTAAGGGTAAGCAATTTGACTATCTTCATAGTAAGCATTTGTTGTACCACCATCATACTTTGTTCTTGCATTGTTTTGATCATCATGAGTATTATGCTAACAAGGGAGATTATGAGGATATTTTGCATGGTTTGAATGACATAGAGGCTCTTTTATCTTTATCAATCAATATGATAGACGGATATTGAGGAGTACGAGGAAGAAGGATGAAAGGAACAATGATAGGGCTGCTACGAGACATCATAGACAGCCATGTGCTTACAAAAGAATGGATGCTACAACACAAATGGTAAGTTTACATAGTTCTGATTTTTGTCATATTGATATTGAGAGAGATAAGATGAGAATTGATTGCCAAAGGGAAGAGCTGGAAAAAATGGTAAGAAATCTGATTTTTTTTGAGTTGAAATTTTTTGAGTTAACAAAACAAGTCCAGCCACATAAAAGAGGGAAAATATGGCACTTTCAAGGCACACTTCAGCTCATGTTGGGGAAACTATGTACCAAGGTGCATTCTGAAAATTGTCACACAAGAAAAATTGAATTAACATGGCAGGTACAGTTTGGTAGGGTTTGTTTGATGAGGCATACATGTGTGAGAAAGCTAACAAAGGGCAGCCAAGAAGAGGACATTCATTTTACATAAGAGGATTCCTACCAATGAGTTTATGTGATTGTGTTATACACTTGCAAGGTATGTTTTCCAATTTGATTAAGCTTGTTTCTTTTATACCAATAGGACCATATTTACAAAATAAAGAAGGATTTATGTGATATAAAGAGGGTCCTAGCAACCTTGGAATGCACACTATAGGAGCACACATCTTCTAGTGTTTTTTTATGAGATGAATTTAATTATGGGCAGCGTTGCTAGGCATAATAATTTGATTTAGTTTTGCAATTCTAATCTTCATCATATAGGGCATAAGTTCATAATGGTTTGTTGGGAAAAACATGAGGTAGATCCTATTGGCTGTGTACGCTATGAAAATTTTTAGTTTACAAACAAAAAGAAGAATGTTGAGCTCACTACTTTCATATTGGGATATAGACAAAACAAATTTGATATCGCTGCCCTAATTTGGAAATTCAGTTTGGTATGGTTGGCGCATGTGCAAATGTCAACAATTATGAAGGAAAGATTCAATGCAAATTCTTTCAAGGTATGAAGCTACTGTATTTTTGATAGACTAATTGCTGCCCAAAAAATAGGGATTGACATAGAAGGGATCATTTTTTATTTGATGGTGACATTTATGGCTAAAAATAAGGAATTTTTAGCCCTCTTATTGTGGTCACAAAAAAATTGTTCAAGGATTTTTGATCATAACAGTTGCTGCAAATTAATTAAGACTATTGATTGCAAAGGGGACAGCCCTCTTATCACTTATATTTCAATTATTAAGAGTCACCCAACACATGGGAAAAAGAATTTCCATTTGCTAGTAAAGAGGATTTTGTTTTTATTGTTCTAAAGAGGTTTGCAATCATTTCCAAGCCAATTTTTGGGAAAAAGAAACAAGATTACAGCAGTATAGAGGGCAAGATGTTTGAGGTTTGGAAACTTCTTAAAAAAAATGGAATTCATGAGAAGATTACAAGAGGAGAGGATCTAATGTCATATCAACGAGGCATGAAGATGGGATCACAAAAGTGTTGATAAACACTGTACTTTTCTCTAACATGTTTGTCCCATGTGTAGGTATGGAAAGATCAAGAACAAGAAAGAAGGTTGCAGAAATTTTGGATCAACGAAAGTGCATCAAAGGCATAAGTTTGTGTTGGCAAGAGATCTCATATTTGACCAGCACCGGATCAAAGCTTTGGGGTCACTACGTCATGTCTTCTCTCTTAGACATGATTCTTGAGAAAATGAGTTTGCATTTGCTTGAGGGCTTGCAAATTTGAGAAGGGAGGATTGTAATGTCATTTTTTTGAAAGTTAAAAGTAATATTATTACTAAAATAAAAAGTATTTTTAAATACTTAAAAATAAAAACAATTAATAGAAAAAGTATTTTATGTTATAAATTTCACTTAAGTTGGGGCCTTTTAAGGGTTATGGGCACGTAAGGCCTAAAGTGAAATTATAAGGAAGTACTTTCAATATTTTAAAATTAACTCCTTCCAAATTGGGTGTCACACTTGGAGGAGGCTATTTAAAGAGGAGGGCTCATTTGAAGATACGCTGATTTCTAATAATTTTTCATGCTTGAAGATTTTGTTGAACCTGCGTGTTCAATAGGAGTGGGCATTTTAACCCACGATTTGCTGCTGATTATACAACAAAAGGGGTCTTTTGACACCACCTTTGTGAAAGGAAAGCTTGTCTATGCCCTAAGGAGTGGGGCGAATTGCTTTGGAGGATTTGTATGCATGATTTTGAGGGTTTTGTGGTCTTTTACTTGCATCTTGGCTTTGCTAATTTATTGTGCTAATTTGACAAGTGTAGCGAACCACTTGAGGAGTTGGATGTTACGGTTTGAAGGATCCAATTGGTCCAAAAATTCATAAATTAATTTATCTGCATTTATTCAATATTTTTCTGATTATTGGTGTGAAGTTTGGATGGATTTGTGAAGGGTTTTAAATGAGAAAATTAAATAATAATTTTCAGAATTATTATTTAATTATTTTACAGGAAACTAGGGTTTTTAGATCTTTGGAACAATTTCGATGACCTTCTCATAAAAGGAAAATTTTGATTTATATTTCATTGGAAAGCCTATATGTTTAGCTTGGTTTTGAGCTAACCCTTAATTAAAAATCTCAAGTATTTTTGGAGTTATGGATTTATGAAGTTTCAGCTGTATTTTAGGCATAAAAATCACAATTTTTAGAATTTCAAAAAAATAATTAGATATTCCTTTTCTCCATAATTTTGTGCATCTACAATAATATTTTTATAATTTTTGAGTGGCTGGAAGTGATTGATGTAAGATTGGTGAAGACTTTTTATCCTCCGAACAATAGTAGAAAAGTGACGATTAAAACTAATTTTTCCTTCATTTTGTGGCACAAGGAGAGAGAAAGGTATTTTTCTAAGGGATTTAAATCTGAAATTTATTATTTATTTTCAGATTATTTTATTGACAAAAAATACCCTACGAAACCTTCATTATTGGCATCTAGGGTTTTTGGAATTAAATAAGGGTTTTGAAAATTAAATTATCAATTTAGGGCTTGCTGATTTTCATTTCAGATTTAGGGATTTTGGGGAAAACCCATTTTGCCTTAATTCGTTTCATTTGGGGACATTACAGATTTTAGGAGTCTCCTTCCTACTGATGTTAATTTCAACGATTGTCTTCATCTTGCAACTGTGCCGATACAAGAGAAGGTTGAGTTCCTTGTTTTTGTTGTGATTTTGATTGTGATTGTCTGATAGTGCCTTAGAGAGACTTTCACTAAATGACTCTAATTTTTGATTTATTCAATTGTTTTGATTGTTGGATTTGATTTGATTGAGGAACTCTGCTTGTTCCCCCAGAGATGTTGATGTATCAAGATTGATTTTGAATCCTTGTTTGCGACTTCTTCGTTGACTGTTGTCTTGAAGTTTCATGAATTATGCGATTGCTTTGTTGTTCTGAAAGAGGTCTGACAATGCGTGATTATGTTGGTCCCAACTGATGGATGTAGAGCTTTGGATGTCTAGATGGATGGTAGGGATAATGATGTTGGTGAAAGAATTGGCGGTGGCAAGATCCTTGTAGAGGTTGTGAGGGGAACCTGTTTCAATGCTAGTCAAGCTTCCTCAAAAATTGAGGAAGTGTTGTTGATGCTCTTGTTTTGATCAATAGGAGGTTTGTAACTGATGTTGTGAGATCTTTGATTTGTGCACACATGGATCAGTTCTAGGATTCCTTGTTCATGAAAGCCAAGTCCTTTGCCTTCAAAACCCATGGTTGCATAGATTTTGTTTGCGATAATATTTTTTACTGCTTGAAAATAGGATGCAATACTGTCATTGTACGCCTAAGAGTTATTGGAGCTTTGGAGTTCTTGATCAGCAAGGAAGTCCGCTTGGATGAATGGTGGCAAGCCAAATTGATGTGCTATTGGTTTTGGGCTTTTGCTTATATTAAGATTGTCACTGCATGTAGGAGAGTTGGGGTCTTTTGCCACATGGAGGGCATGTTCACGCAAGAACTCCGGTAGCATGTCCCCTCATGGATTGGATGATTGGCTTAATAAGTGGAAGGCTTGATGGGTTGATTGCTCTCTCAAAATGATAGAGTTTCCTTAGGGTATGAAAGCTTGTTAGAAGTGTGGGAGGATGGTTGGATTTATAGATTTTTGAGAAGGATGTGGACCGTTGATCTTGATCCAAGATCAAGGGTCATAATTGAGTCAAAGATGGGGGGTGTTGAATGTGGACCTTGTTTCAACACCCCTAAGGTAAAAATAAAATTACCGGGGTAATTTTAACATGTAACTTTTACTTTCATGTAATTAAGGTAAGAGCTTATTTTTGAGTATGCTAACCACTTCCCACATTTGTGGCACGTTTTATGGAGAAGTGGGTAAGATGTTGAGAGAATTAGAGGATTATGTTTATCTTGGGTGGTTGTAACCTCCGTTATTTGGTGGGGATATGGTTATCTCTATGGCATGGTGCATTTTTCAAGGCTTTTGGAATGTATAAATAGGGGTGAGGGGAAATACATTATGCATTGGATTTTGCATCTCATTTTGAGCTTTGTATTTTCTCTTTAGTTGGTGTGATTGGTTTGAGGTGTAGCTTAGCATCTCGAGAATTTTAGTGTGAATTTGGGTTGGAGAATGTTATCTCTGTGAGATTTTTTTTGTTGAGAGTTGCCTTGTACTCTTGTTTATAATATTATAGAGAGTTTCTTGGTGGACATAGCCCACATTGGGTGAATCATGTAATATCGGTGTTGTGTGTATTTACTTAGATCTAGATTTTCTTTCATATGTCTGCGATTGTGATTTTGAGGAATAAATTCCATGTTGCATGTTATTGCATAATTAATCACTTATTCTTAAAAATTGGTATCAGAGCTAGCTTTAGTGGTTTTGCTAAAGTGGTGAATCGCAGAGAAAGATATTAGCTTGAGTGGGAGCTATGGCAGATAATGACATATCTAGAATTGAAAAATTCAATGGGCAGAATTTTGGATTGTGGAAGATATAGATGGAGGATTACTTGTTTCAGAAGGATCTTCATCACCTTTTGATGGGGAAAGCAGGGCAACCTTTAGGTATGGATCAGGCAGATTGGAATTTGCTCGATAGGAAAGCACTGGGAGCCATACAGTTGTGCCTTGCATATTCGGTTGCCTTCAATATTTCAGAGGAGACAATCACATTTGGTCTGATGAAGAAATTAGGGGAGTTATATGAAAAACCCTTTGCGTCTAATAAAATATTTTTGATGAAAAAGTTATTTAATATGAAAATGTTTGATAATGGTTCTGTAGTTGATCATTTGAATGATTTTAGTACGGTTGTATGTTAACTTCTGTTGGTATTAAATTTGAAGATGAAGTTAAGGCTTTATTGATTTTGTGCTCCTTATCGGATAGTTGGGATACCCTGGTTATCGCCATGAGTAATGCCATCCCTGCTAAGGGAAGTTTAAAGTTTGAGGATGTTATAGGTGTGATTCTTAGCGAGGAAATGCAAAGGAAGAGCACCGGAGAATCATCTTCAGGGAATGCTTTGACGGTGGAGACTAGAGGGAGACAAAAAGACAGAAGCAAAGGAAACCGTGGAAAGTCAAAGGGTTAGGGAAGATCTAAATCTAGAGCCAAGATGGTGTGTTGGCACTGTGGGAAAAGTGGACACACAAAGAAAGAATGTTGGGAACTTCATGACAAAAAGACCAAACAAGAGGAGACCAAGGAGGTAAATATGACAACAGGTATTGTTAGTCAGGGTACTTTAATTCTTTCCTTGGATAATGTTTTCTGAATCTCGGGTATTAAATTCAGGGGCTTCTTTTCATGCCACCCCACATAGGTATCATTTTACTGATTATGTTCAAGGATATTTTGGACATGTTTATCTTGGTGATGATGAACCATGCAATATAGTAGGGAAATGTTGTGTTCAAGTGAATATGCAGAATGGGAACACATGGCTACTAATGGATGTCAGACATGTCGCATAGTTAAGGTGGAATTTAATATTAATAGGGCAGTTGGATAGTGAGCGCTGTTCAGTGATGTTTACAACAGACTCTTGGAAAGTTACCAAGGGTGTTCTTGTGGTTGTGAGAGGTAAGAAAGTTGGCACTTTATATTCGATTAGTAGTGTTGATCACTGTAATTTAGTTGCTGCAAATGGAGATGCAACTTTGTGCACTACAGGGTCGGTCATATGAGTTGGAAGGGCATGGAGATCTTGAAAGACAAGTTGCCCAGATTGAAATAGGTTGATTTGGACTTCTGTGATGATTGTGTGTACGGGACGTAGAAGCGAGTTAAGTTCCTGAGGGTTGGACCTATGAAGGAGAATAAGTTGGAGTTGATTCAATTGGATGAATGGGGGCCAACTCATGTATCTTCTATTGGTGGTTCAAATTATTATGTTACATTTATTGACGATGCAACTAGGAAAGTTTGGGTTTATTGCTTTTAGAGAAAATATGATGTGTTTGATACATTTAAGAGATGGAAAGCTTTGAGAATGAAATATGTCTCAAGTTGAAATGTCTCAGGTCGGAGGTGAGCATTGTAGCAAAACATTTGATGATTATTGTTCACAGAATAGAATTCGTAGGCCAAGGATGGTTCCAGGGACACCACAAGAGAATGGAGTGTCAGTGAGGATGAATAGGACAATCATGGAGCATGCTAGGAGCATGAGGTTGCATGTAGAGCTGCCCCTAATGTTTTGGGCAGAAGCAGTTAGCACAATGGTATATCTGATTAACAGAGGACCTTCAGTGCCTTTGGATGGAGGCATACCTGAGGAAGCTTGGTTTGGTAAGAAAGTTAATTATTCTTTTCTTAGGGTCTTTGGATGTGAGACATTTGTTCATGTTGCCAATAAAGATAGGACCAAGTTAGAAGCTAAGTCTGAGAGATGCACCTTTATTGGTTATGGTGATGATGACTTTGGTTTCTGGGTTTGGAGTCTTAGAGACAAGAAAATATTCCGGTATAGGGATGTTGTCTTTAAAGAAAAAGTCATGTAAAAGGATCAGTTGCAAGAACAGGGACAAAAGGAGTACAGAGTGTGGGATGATATTACAAATGGTAAGGTGTCCAAGGAGACAATTCAGGGACCTCCTCCACAGGAACCCCAAATTCCTGTAGTGAGGTCTTCTAGGGTAAGAAAAGACCCTGAACATTTTCCCCCATCTTTGAGTTATTTGTTATTTATTGATAGTGGAGAATCGGAATGTTTTGAGGAAGCAATGCAGACGAATGCTAGGAAGAAGTGGGAGCAAGCCATGGAAGAGGAACATAGTTCATTCTCTCATGGAGAACCAGATGTGGGATTTGGTGAAGCTACCCAAGGGCAAGAGAGCATTGTAGAACAAGTGGGTATACAAAATCAAAGAAGAGGATGGAAAAAAAAAAAGGTACAAGGTCCGGTTGGCGGTCAAAGGGTTTGCACAGAAAAAAGTATTGATTTTGATGAGATTTTTTCTCTTGTTAAGATGACTTCTATTAGAATTGTGCTTGGTATAGTTGCAGTAGAGGATTTGCACTTATAACAATTAGATGTGAAGACTGCGTTCCTTAATGGTGATTTGGAGGAATTATATATGGAGTAGCCACAGGGTTATGAGGTTGAAGGAAAGGAGAAATTGGTGTGTAGACTAAAATAGAGCTTGTATGGCTTGAAACAAGCTCCACGGCAATGGTATAAGAAGTTTGACAGTTTTATGTTGGAACAGGTTTACTCCAGGTGTCATTCTGACCATTGCGTGTATGTCAAGAGATTTGAGGATGGTAATTATATTATCCTATATTTGTATGTAGATGACATGTTGGTTGTAGTAAAGAACATGCAACATATTCAAGTACTCAAGAATCAGTTTGGTGATTCCTTTTCTATGATTTGGGTGCAGCGAAACAAATATTTGGTATGCGGATAACTCGGGACAGGGAGGAGAGGAAGCTGATCTTATCCTAGGAAGAGTACGTAAAAAAAGTTTTGGAGAGGTTTAGTATGCAGGATGCTAAGCCGACTGGGACTCCTTTGGTAGGCCATTTCAGATTATCAAAGGAGCAGTGCCCCAAGACAGAAAAATAAAAGCTAAAGATGTCCAAAGTACCTTACTCATCGACACTTGGTAGCCTGATGTATGCTATGGTTTGTACTAGGCTAGATATTGCCCATACAGTGGTAGTAAGTAGGTACATGAGTAATCCAAGTTATGAGCACTGGCAAGAAGGGAAGTGGATTCTTTGATATTTGAGAGGAACCATGGGTACAACATTGTGTTTTGTTGGATCGGAAACCACTTTGCATGGTTATGTGGACTCGGATATGGTTGGGGATGTTGATAGCAGGAGTACGACATGTTATGTATTTACTATCAGGGATACAACGGTTGGTTGGATTTCTCGGATACAAAAGGTTGTGGCTTTATCAACCACAGAGGTTGAATATGTTGTTGCTACAGAGGCTAGCAAGGAGATGATTTGGTTACAACAGTTAATGAGTTGGGGCATAAGCAAGAAGTTGGGGGATTACATAGTGATAGTCAAAGTGCTATACATTTAGCCAAGAACTCCGCTTTCCACTCGAAGATGAAGCTTATACAGTTGCGGTATTATTTCATCAAGACAACTTTGGAAGAAAAGATGGTGAAGCTAGAGAAGATACATATGAGCCAGAATCTTGCGAATATGATGACCAAGGTAGTGACATTGGAGAAGTTGACGTTATGTCCAGCTTTGGTTGGTCTTCGTGAAGATCATGGAGGAGTGTTAAATTTTGTTCAAAGAGAAACGAACTCCAAATGGGAGATTGTTGAATGTGGAGCCCGTTTCAACACCCCTAAGGTAAAAATAAGATTACTAGGGCAATTTTAACATGTAATTTTTACTTTCACAAATGGTGGGGCGTATTTTTGAGTATGCTAACCAATTCGCACATTTGTGGCGCGTTTTATGAAGTGGGTAAGATGTTGAGAGAATCGGGGGATTATGTTTATCTCGGGTGGTTGTAACCTCCCTTATTTGGTGGGGATATGGTTATCTCCATGGTATGGTGCATTTTTCAAGGCATTTTGGAAAGTATAAATAGGGGTGAGGGGAAACACATTATGCATTGCATTTTGCATCTCATTTTGAACTTTGTATTCTCTCTTCGGTCGGTGTGATCGGTTTGAGGTGTAGCTTAGCATTTTGAGAATTCTATTGTGAATTTGGGTTGGAGAATGTTATCTCTGTGAGAAGTTTCTTGTTGAGAGTTGTCTTGTACTCTTGCTAATAATATTATAGAGAGCTTCTTGGTGGACGTAGCCCACATTGGGTGAACCACGTTATATTGGTGTTATGTGTGTATTTGCTTAGATTTGAATTTTCTTTCATATGTCTCTGCTGCTATGATTTTGAGAAATGAATTCCATGTTGCATGTTATTGCATGATTAATCATTTATTCTTAACAGGGGGTTGGCTTATAAATAGAGGAGGTTGGATGGGTATGGGCATGCCATGAATGAGGAGTGGTGGAATAACATCTTTGCCCCCTTGCCTTGGATTTTGGGAGATTTGGCAAGTGGATGAGTGATGTCATTGATTTGAAATGGAAAGTTGATACGATGATATTCGATTTCTGGATTTTTAGATATCATGGAAATTAGATTTGCATGGATTTTATGATTAGATTAATCAACTAGCTAATAGGACTAGCTAGTTAATTAATCTAGTTTAATTTGTGTGAATTAGATGGGGTTGATATGTTAGTCATTTCAAGATTGATTGATTGGGGGGATGAATAATGACATGCTGTTTAGAAAAGTTGATGATGGAATTAGGGTTGACTAGGAACGGATAGGGACAGATAATAGATGAAATAGGGATGGTACGGGACGAAATAGGGAAATTAGGATTTGGTTTGGATTGTAGAATTAGGGTTTAACATAGATGCAGGGATCAAGGTGAAATGATGACCAAATTGGGGTTCAATATAGAATGTGATGATGAAAGGTTAGCGTTGACATTGAAGTGGTAGATTTTAGGTGTCTACAGGAAGAAAAGAAGAAACAAACCTAGTAAAAAGGAGCAAAATTTGCGACAATACAAATGGAGAGAATAACCATGATTAAATTCTATCTTTTATATTGGATTAAGAAATATAGTTTTCTATGTAAAGTCCAATTCAGATGACCAACAATGCTGCTGTCAGTATCCAAGGGTTCATAATTATTATTTGCGTTTTTAGATTTCTAGAGCCCATCATACTTTTTTCTCTATGAAAAGTTAAACTGATGTCCAAAGTTGATTGTGCCTTCTATGTAGTGAAGAATGTGCTTGCAGATTTCCAATGTACTGTGGTCGACTTTCCATTGATTTGGAAACCACACTGCATAACTGATTTTTTGCCTAATTGTTTTGATATAGATGAGACTACTTGCGAGTTGCCTATACGTGTGTGCCATCTATTGGTTGATAATGTGCTTGATCTTCAAACTAGGCATCTGTGTCCATGGGAGTCGAAATTGATTTGCAATCTTGAACGCTCAATCTTTGCAACAAGTTTTGTGCATACTTGGACTATGAGACGATGATTCAATGGATCTTTTGTTATATTTAATCCCCAAGTAAAAATGAAGAAGACGGAGATCACTAGTCTAAAAGGCTTGTGATTACTGCCTTCTAAGATCAATAATGTGATGTGGTGCACTAGTGGTGACAATGTCACATATGGTGCAGCAGTTAAAATGTCGTCAACAATGGTTTTGATGTTAAAGTTATGGTCTGAATGATTCATGGTGAAGCCATGTCACATGAAGTACTCATCGGCACAAGTATACCATGCACACGGTGTTTGTTGGAGTCCATATAATTATTACTTCTGTTTTTGATACATGTTAATGTGGGATTGGCAGGCCTACACCCAATCTGGAACACAAGCGGGGTTCCATTCGGCGAGTTATATGCCCCTTGCTGTGGGTAGCCTGATTGCTGGTGGGATTTGAACCTGGGTTGCTGTGCTACGAATGCATCCACTTCACTGTTACACCACAACCCAGGGGACATATAATGATTACCTCTGTTATTGACATTGTGTTTGAACTCAATATTTATAGCTGACCTATGGAACACTGGCCTTTTCAACACTGAGAGTCTGGTGCTATATTCATTTTTTGTTATTTGTGGGTCAAGATCCAGATAAACTTCCTGTTTGCCCCCTGTTCCCCTCATTCTAAGCTAAATGATTTCCCTGGATACAATCTCAGCATTTGTATTGGTTATGTTGCTGTCCAGAATAATAGAAGTCAAAGGCTTCACTGCGATTAATAGGTTGAAATGTTTGTTTATGTTTACAGTCTTGGCACTCGATTGGGGAAAAATATTAGATTCCACTACCTCCTGTCTACATTTAACTACTACCTTTTTCCATACCTCTGGTTTGCAGATTTGGCCTTAGCAATAAAATGAGTGGACTGCACAGTGAAAACATACTATTGGATTCTATATTGTCCTCTGTGTGCACTTATGTCGACTTTATATTAGTTATGTTCATCTAATTGCTTTTGTTATGAAATGCAGTGTAGCCTGCATGTTATATATATAACCTTTATTACGTATGTAATTCATGGCTAGACAGCTGACAATTTTTTTGTCGTCTTATTTGCAGCTGGGTAGACAACTTTTCACGCATTTAAAGGTTTATAAAGGGCCGGACCACCCACATGAGGCTCAAAAGCCTGTGCCCCTGCCCATCACGGCCAATAAGAGAATAATGATAGAGAAGTAAGCAGTATTTAGGTAGATTTACAATTTTATCCTACCTGTGGAGGTGGTTGCATTTTGACATCTGCTTGTGTACAATTTTTGAAATCAGAGATTTTTTGAAGTCTGATGGACACAAACATTTCTGTAAAAACTCGCCTGAAGGGGCTATGTTCATTAGTTCCAATTCCTTCGGCTATTGTACTTCGTGGTATGGAGATAGCATTGTATTTAGCTCTTTGGTATCCTAACTTCAAATATAGTTCAATGCAGTGACTATTTTTGATGCTCTTAATGATTACGCTGTCTGCATACAGCTACATATTCAGGAAAGGTGGTAAGCACTGTGGATAAATGGAAATGCATATCCACTAATGTGTCTTGTTAACTCAAAATTAGTCCCAAATGCTATGCGAAAAAGATTCTAAATTTATAAAGTTTTTGTTTCAAGCAAGGTTAATAGCACTTGGGAGAGTCTACAGAGTCATCTATTAGGCCTCCAATCGCTTAGCACAATTACTGCATCATGTTCTGATACAGCCTGATTTGTGACTGATTCTATCTAGGATTATAAATCTTTACTTGTGACCTAATTTCTCAGGTATTTTGTTGATTTTTATGATTGTACACACGTATATGTACATATGAATCTCTCTTAATAGTTGTCGGTCATTATTTTAGAAATTTAATCCACCCGCTTATGTACATATGATTTATTAATGGGAACTCATCAGATTTGGAATCCTCAAGCAGTTGAATTTGACAAGGAGATAAAATTCAGACTTCATAGTACATTTCTATCAAATAAGATACAATGGCCACTACACACCATCAATGGTTCAGCATTGACGTTTAAGTGCAACGCTTGTTTCCTCACAATTGCTTTTATGCCTCTTTAAACTTAAAAATATTAAGCACGGTTGCAAGTTTCAACTAGAGGTTCAATAATGACTGCAGATGCTGTAGCATAGTGAACGCGGGTGTAATCAGACATAGAGGCAGTCAACAGGTAGCCATTGCTAGGCAGACAGGCCACCAGCCTTATGACTGCTCAAGCACTTAGCAGGAATTTGACATATGAGAATCTTAGCAGAAACTACAACCAGAGATGTAGATTGGTCAAGCAGCCTCACAACAATCATATATGCAGGTGCAACTGTTTCAGATCCCAGGAGCAATCCGGTGGTGAACACACTAAATTGAGTCCTAGGGTGAACACACTTAATTGCAAGGGTTAGTGTGTTAATAATAGAAGCAAATTTTATAGCAGAAACAGAAATCAGAAATAAAGTTCATTCATTCACTTCTTGCAAGAGAACACATGTTCATGCCTACAACTTGTCAAGAAAGATCAAGGGGACTCAAAAGTCAGTAACAATATAAAAGTACCAGGGTAAAAATAACCCTAAGTTCTAAAATTTAATAAAACAAAAACACTAAAATGATGTGAACATAACTAGATGGCCAAACCCCAAACTATATGATCAAATAACATGTGAAGTAAATCCCTCATGAAACAAGGCAGTGGTGAAGATCAAAGTCGGTGACTAAGGTGAGAAGCCAACATTGCCATACATGTATAGAAAAGCTCGGGCTAAAGAAACGGTGACATCATCCACCATCACGAGAGGGCTGATACAGTATGTGATAATGCCCACATAGGAATGACCAAGGTTACGAGGATCCAATTAGACAATTCGAGGAAGCAAGGTACTCCTCTAAAACCTCTCCTAACACCCAAGTTATTGTGTTCATAATTTGCAACATGAATTGGGATGTGTACTCGAATTGTGGCCATCATAACTTTTAATTAAGTCATACGATCACTTCTATAGCTTCAAATTGATAGTAAGATTGGCCTAGGTTGTTTTCATGTGGAGGTTGTTTTTTCAAAGTGGATCATCATTTGTTTATAAATTTTGCTTTATTTCATTCGTATTGTGATATATAGTTGGTTTTATTTTATTTGTAAAGTAATTTCATTACAAGTGGTATTAGAGCTTTGATTTGGGCAAATAAATCTTAATTTCGGAGAATTGCTTATATCTTGCAATTCATTACGATTTTTTTACTACAGTTGAAAAATTATTCAAGGACGTTACAATTAAAGAAATTGGGGTTTTGTGATCATTTTTAGCAAATTATCGCGAGTTTAAGGGGTTTTCATAAATTTGCTTTACAATGAGCATTTTAATGATTTTTTCCTTGATTTATTTACATTTTCAGAAAACTTGCTAAAATCTAATGGGGTTTGTTCTTTGAATTTTTTGATTTGAGGGCGACAAAGGTTAGAAACTTCACATTGTCAAGTCTGCATAACACAAGATCACAAACTAGGGTTAGGGGCAAGGGTTCTGAAACTTTGAGTAAAACTCATAACAAAGAGGAGATGGAGTCTGAAACGAGAATTAGTGGATCTTTTGTTCTAGGGTTTTTTTGATAGATCCCCAGGTGAGCCAACGTGAGTACAATATGCAAAACATACAATCTGATATGGTCAATTAAAGAGATCTAGACAAAATCAATCACTAATTGGATGAGCATAGAGAGCAACTCAATAAACTTTTGAATGTTCCTCTAAATTCGCCAAGTCAGTAGCAATCCATCAGTACTCAGAGCAACTAGTGTGGATCTTTGGGTCAACCCAATACAAGCCTTGATACAATCTATCCTCCGCGTTCCGTTGGTTCCCATTAGGTAGTGCAGAACATGATGTCAAAAGAGGAAATACATAAGTTTGATGGGAAAGATCTAGCCTTGTGGATCCACTAAATGGAGAACTTTTTTTTGAGGTACATCAGATCTCATGTGAACAATGGGTAATAGCATATTTATTTTTGGATATGAGCAATTCGTTCGACATCGGTGGCTTTGTGCTCAAAAGGAGGGTCTCAATGTCAATTGGTCAATTTTTACTAATGAATTACAGTGCCACTATTGCAACAGTGTGAGAAAGAATTACTTCAACAAGTTAGTGAAGTTGCGACAAACAGGGTATGTGAGGGATTATATTTAGCAGTGTCAAAATCTATACTTGTCGGTGAAGGCAATCTTGAATGGAAATTTGAATAACTTGTTTCTTGGTAGGCTTAAGGATCACATCCAACATGAGATGCACATGCCCTATCTCTAAAGCTATTATTATGGGACACCTATTAGAGGTGAGGGTGCTAGTCATCAAAAGGCAACTATTCACAAGTAGAAGAGAGAAGAGCACTCTAGTACAATCATTCCCTTAGCACCCTAGACTGAGTTCTCAACAAATTGAAGAGGAGGGCAAAAGGATTACATTTTAATGGTGATAGTAAGTACAGTTGAGGACATAAGTGTGTAGAATATAAATTGTTCTACATTGAAGGTGTCCATGAAGAAGACGATGAAGTAACATGGGAGGTTGATGATGAACCAAGGGAGGAATTAGAAAGAACCCAACCAATTATTTCTTACCATAGATTTTTTGACATTAGCACTCCACAAACCCTCAAGGTAGTGAGTTTTAAAAAAACTAAAAGGTGACAATATCATTTGACTTGGGTAGTACTCACAACTTCATCAACAATAAATTGGCTATGTGCTTAAACGGTTTTGTCTATCTAGCCCCAAAGTTTCAAAGTCATGATTGTAGATGGTGGCACAATTAGTTGTTTTGTGAAATGCCATAGTATTAAACTCTCCATGGGATAATATCTACTAGATAGTTCTATGTTTTCCTTTCCTATGGGTGGAGCAAATATTGTGTTCAGAGTCCAATGGTCAACTACCTTAGGAACGATTGAGATAAATTTCCAAGAGCTAATCATGCATTTCCATATGAGGGTAGGAAATTAGAACTGCATGGGCTATGTGCAAAGGCCCCATAGTTAGTGAGTTATCATTGGATGTAGAAGATTCTAAAAAAGGGACTAGATGGGTTCATGGTTCAACTGTTTTCAATCGAGGCGGAATCACTAAAGACATCTACAATGCCAAATCTACAAGTTAATTTGGAAGAGCATTCAGTAGTTTTTGGTGATATGCTAAAATGTCTTCATCTAAATATGGATCATGATCATGCCATTCAACTAGTGTCAGGGTGCCAACCACCCAAAATAAGGGCTTATAGATAACCATATGTCCAAAAGAGAGATTCAAAAGGTTGTACATGAAATGTTGGAAGCAAGTATTATTCGTCATAGTTAGAGTGCGCAATCCTCTCCAATGGTAATGGTGTATAAGAAGGATGACATTTGGGACGTGTCTTGACTACAGTGAACTCAATAAGTACATCAAATATAAGTTTCATATTCCTGTAATTGATGTTTTGCTAGATGAATTGCATTGTGTTGTTTATTTTACAAAACTTGATCTTCGTTCTAGGTATCACTTGTGTACTCAAAATTGGATCCAATATGTTAAATTAAGATCAATGAAATGAAACTCAAGATTCCTATCCTAGACTCAACCATGCACACCTCAAGCTGAGCAAAGAAAAAAGTAATTCACATGCAATGCAGATGAAATACAAACAAATAAATTTATATCTTAAGAAGCAACGAAATCCTTCACCTGTGATGAAGTGAATGTGCTCAAATAGACTTGGAGATGGTTGAAGCTTGATAATGGATGTTTGATTGCTATTCTGGACTCAAGATTTGGACATGTTGATATGATGACTGATTTGTTTCGACAAGATTATGGCACTGTGGTATTGCATGATTTTATATGAAAGCTCATGGATATGCATGGAGGTGTAGATGGATTTATAGGAGGTTGATGAGAGAATGGAGGGCTAAAGTTCATCCATGGAGGATGCAAATTAATGGCTAGGAGACTTGGAATTAAAAATTCTTGAAATATCTAAAAAGGATTGGGGAGTGGTTCTAGGAAGTTTAGAGCTTTCTAGATTTGATTAGGATTAATTAATGGAGTTTAGATGAATATTAATGATGTGATTTGTAGGAACTTAGTGGAGGTATGTGAGGGTAGGTGGTGAGGAATTTTAAATTCTTTAAGAATGGTGGAAGCTTGATTATTGGATAAATGACACGATAAGAGGGTGATTAATTGATATGATGAATGTTGTAAAGTTGGTGTGATGTGGGAGACATAAGAAGAGTGTTAGAGATGTTAGAATAATGTTAGATGATGTTAATGTGTGATGATGCTAATAATGATAGAATTAGTAAAAGCAAATGAGTTTAGGTGTATACATTTTGCCCCTCTTTGAAAGGACATAACGACTAAATGGAGTAACGATTTTTCAGGGATGAAAACAGTCGTAAGAGTTAGTAAGTTGATGTAGGTGATGCCCGTTTAAGGGGTCATGCGGGAAGGAACAAATATAATGGCCACTCGAAGGAGAACAAGATATGAGATGTGTGGATATAAGAAATAAGGGTGTGTTAGAGATGATAAATGCACAAGATGGTTTGATGTGGATGAATCGATGAATTACAATTGGATAGTGCCCCTGGGAAAGACATGCAAGGGAACAAAATGATAATGTTCTGGTCATGGACGTGCCCCAATAAAGGGAGAAAGCCATAAACTTTGGATAAAGCCGCGAGCTTTGAACATATCCTAGTCAAGGATGCATGCTAAGGAGAGTTGTGGTTGTAAATTGGATGATTTAGTGATTGATTAATTGATTGATTGGTGATTGATTTAATGGAGAAAAGATAGATGATGTGATTTGTCAGTCCCAATCGATAGGGGCGAGAAATTAACAGAAAGAGCAGAAAAATGTTTGAGTGGATGGTTGATTGGTTAATGAAGTCACAAGCATTGGGTGTATCCCATGCAAGGACACATGTTAGAGAGAGCTGTGAATTTGTGTTGGAGAATTGGTCGACCTATCAATTAATTAATGGGGACAGACATATTTGAAGATGATTTAATTTTATGTTTGACTTGTTCCAAGCAACAATGTATACATGGGAGCAAAAGCGACATGCTTGGATATGATTGTAGATCAAGAATTTGAGTGATTGAAAAACGACCAGGGATTGACATGATTGGAGAAATGACGATGAAAAAAGGTGACATGAATGCAAGGAATGTGATAAAAGTGTGAGCGAGCTGACTTCAGAGACCCCATGTGACTGAGCGTTGTTTACATAGTTCATATGAACCTTAGGCTGATGTAGTTCTCCCAAAACGGGAGGGAGTTACGGGATGATATATGATAGGATATATGATATGATGGTGATGCCCCAAGGAGACTGGCTAGGATTGATGAGGATGATGAATGCTAGTTGTGTTAGATGTTAGGGAGATGATGTGATAGTTGTTTGATTTGATAGATGATGAGATTCAATTGTTGATTGATATGGATAAGATAATTGGATGCTTAATAGATTTGATTCAATTAGATAGATTGATGGATGATTTGACTTGGATTTGATAATAACTAGGATGGTGGATATGATTGTTAGGATTATTAGATAAGAGGTTAGATGATTTGATTTGGATGATTGAGCTAGATTAGGATAAATGATTTGATGACGATAGGATGTTGATGGTTGTGGATTTGTGTTGCCATGGTCTTGAGTCATATTTATGAGCAATCATGTTTAGTGTAGCACTAGGTAGTCTGCACCACGATATGTGTAACCATGATGATGTTTTGCCATAATGCATGTTAGACAGATGCAAAAGATACAAATATTAAAGACAAAGTGTGCAAATAACATGTAATGTAATGTACCATTGGTATAAGAAACCAAGATGACACGTTTGTCATATGCTATTGCACATATGATAAAAAAGATAAAAGACAAACAAAGACATCCACTAAAATGCATAATCAAAGACACTATACATGATAAAAGACATTCAAACATGTCAAAATCATCAAAGATTATACAAGCAACATGCGATAAACACACAAACATTCACATGCAAATGGTGTGGTACTAATTTTGATGCAATCATTGTCTTATCTATTGTCTTGTTGAAAATCCATGGGACGTGTGGTTGATTCATGATTCGGTTGGTCTTGTTTGATTTTGCCCCTAGGCAATGATATATGCCGTGAGGTTAGATGTGATAGACAAATGGATAGAATAATCGTGATGATTTGTTGGATGAGGATGTGGATTTGGATAAGAACTTGATTCTAAATCAGAATAGAGATGTCGGATAAGGATATCGATTTTGCTTAAGACGTGGGACAAGAAGATTGAAATGTTTTGGCTTTTTCAAGATTTTATGATTTTTTTGGCTTTTTATGATTTCTAGGGTTTTTTTTTTTTGAGATTATGTATGTACAAAAGGGATCACTAACAAAGGGAAAACCCAATCCAAGCAACCAGGAAGGGGGAATGATGGCAGATGGAATGATGAAAGGATTGTGGATGATGCTCAAAGGTGATGAGAGATGATGAATAATGGATTATGGATCTCCAAGTACCATGTTGCATGGGAACCAAATATCCAATCGTGATTTTGTTGCTTGGAAGATATGCCAAGTTATTCCCAGAACATGTCTCAAGACTTATTCCACTTCCTTATGAAGGTCAAAATGGGAAGAAAGTATGGACACAATAGGATGGAAAATAAGGTGGCACAAGATGTTTATCATGGATAAGGATGGTGATAGGATGGACATGATGAATAAGGATGTAGATTGTTCTGAAAAGAGATTTTAGGATATAAATGGAGGGACAAAGTGGATTTTTCTCCTAGTGTTGAGGTACCTACAGACAACAGGGTATTTGCACATGATGTCGAAAATTGGTTTTCATCATGGTACTTGTGAGATGATAAATTTAAGCAATGGAATTTAGATATGCAAATTATATCAAAAATACCCAAATTACCAATATATAAGTCAAATCTAGACTAATATGATAAAAAATGCAAAAATAAATAATCATTCAAAACCGACATTTTAATCTTAAAGCTAAGTGCTCTAAATAAGGATCAAAATAAGAAAAAAACTAAGTGTTTATGGATTTTGGATTGCTTACAAATAGACTCAAAATTTCAACATGATAATTGGCGTGATAATGGACAAAATTGATGATTTTGATAAATTTAGTTGATAAGAGATTTTAGCATGAAGGATCATGAATTTTCATGGTTTGAAATGAAGGGAATCATAGATTTAAATAGGCAATGGAGGGAGATTTTCTAATGAATTGAAAATTCATTGGAAGCCTCTAGAGAAGAAAACTCTTGAGAGAAATGAGAGAATTCTAAGCAATTTAAGATTCCTTAGAATTTTCTTGAGAGAGAACTCTTTAGAGAAGGAGAAGGGTGGTGGAGAGTTCTAGATTCTATTAGGGAATCTAATGATGATTTGGGGAAGATTAAATTAGATTAGAAGAAGGGTTAGGTGAGCAGTGGGGGTAGGGTTGTAGGAAAGCCTAGGAGTAGGTAGGTAGGTAGGTTGTGTATTTAAAATTCATAATATAATAGATAAGTGGGATTAGGATATAAGTGGGGTTATTTAGAAGAATTAATGAAGAAATGAAAAGGGGTAAGGTTAATATGATGAAGAATAATGAAGGGAGATGTTAGATAAATGACAAGAATGATTAGTAACATAAACTAAATGAAACTAGATGAGATTAGTGATGTTAGTGACGAAGTCAGTAAATTTAGATTCATACATTTTACCCCTCTTTGAAGGGCATTGCGACTGAATGAAGTAGGAGTAATGGTCTTTCAAAGAAGAGAAATACTCATGGATGTTAGTAAACGATGTTAGTGGACATGTAGGGAGGAAGGAGTTAGATGGCCATTGGAAAAAAAGAAACGAAGGGTGGGAGGCACAAATAGACAAGGGGTTGGGATGCTAGACGGGGGACAAATAATGAAGAAGATGAAATTGACATGACAAATGAGTTAAAAAATGATGATGCCCTTGGCAAAGACCTATGCACAAAGAGCAAAAATGATTGTGTCATAGTTGTCGACACATCCCAAAGGGGAATCAACCGTAACATGATGATTATAAGACAAAATGTCATAATATTTAAACATATCCTAGGCAATGACACATGTCAAAGAGACCTACGAACCAAGATGTTTGATAAAGAAGGCCACAAGCTACCAATATATCACAATCAATGATGCATGCATGGGAGAGCATTGGGCCAAAATAACACTGATTCAATGAGTGTAGGTCAAAGCTAAAGTTGAGCGATATGATTAAGGAGGTGAGAGAGAAGAAACATTATGATTGACCAGAAGACAAAGGGGAAGAATTGAATCACAATGCATCAAATCAATGAGCCAAAATGTAATTAATATCGATGATGCCCTTAGTAAGGACACATATAAAGGAACGAGAGATGATAATAAAGTTACAATTCTGGTCATGCCCCAATCAGAGGAAATCATAAAATTTAAATGATGAATTGACCAATTAGTGATAATAGATGAATGATGGAAGAAAAGATGGATGTTGTACCTTGTCGGGCCCAATTGATAGGTGTGGGCAATTGAATGGGAAGATTGGGGAGATGATTGTAGGGATGGTGATTGATCAATAGATTGATAGATTAATGATTGACACTATAGCTTAAGGATTTGACTAATGTAAGATGTGAGGATGATGAGGGACAAGTGAAAATTGATGAGAATGATGGGGAAAGGGGAAAGAGTGGCCAAGCTGACCTTAGGCACACCATGTGACTGAGTGCTGTCTACATAGTCTGAAAAGACCTAATGCCAATATATTTTACGCTAGATTAGAGGGCGACAATGATGGATTAGAATATTAGGATGAGGATGATTGTTAGACATGTTAGTTTTTAGATAGAGGATGTGATTTAGATGTTAGATATGAGGATAGAGGACTAGGAGAAATGATGGGAGATGAGATGTTAAATTTTACTGATAGATGAGTAAGTAGAGGATATATAGGGGATGATAAATGATTTGGAATAATGATTAGATGAGTGGATTGGGATGATCAACTTGATGATGGGATTAATATGATTAGATGATTAAGTAGGTGACAGAGGGTAGGAGACATGATGAATGTAGTCCAATATCAAGCCATCATTGCTATAATAAGGCTCATCATAGTCTATGCAATCCGATGTAAATATATCACTAGGCAGTATGTCCCATGATATAAGTATGATCAAGAGGACATTGTGCCGAAGTGCATGATTATAAAAGGGGCAAATGATGAGCTTTGCATAGGGAGCCCAAAATCATTATTGTAGATTTTTTGGCTCCATCATAGCATCCTCGTTCATTGCACCCTTGATGAAAGAGACATGATGCAAGACTAATTAAAAGACTAATAAAAGAAGATAAACATAAACAAGCAAGCAAACATATGTAGATATATGAAAACAATTTAAACATCATCAAACCTGGGGGTATACCATTAATCGATGTCATAATTTCCAAAGCTATGTCCAAGATCTCATCGATTGTGGTGACATTGAAATTGAGAATGAATCGGATGGGTCTACATCCAAGGGTGAACAAGAAGAGGTATGTCAAGATTCTATTCTTGATCATTATCAACCCCTTCCCTTTTCGAGCTAAGGTCAAGACACCAAGTTCATCTTCCATGGTCCACCTATCTTCGACAATCCTCAATTGATGACAAGTCCATTTACCATAAACCTAGTCCTCCCTTTTCTCACGAGTCCTTATTCCATGGGACTATCTTTGTCGAATCCATTGTTTCCCCATCATCACATCAAAGACCCCATTTGGAGATGTCGCTTACGGATAAAGAATCCTATATTAGTAACATTGCCTCATCAAGTCACCCACACCCTCATCAGAGTTAGCATTGGAGATAACACAAGCATTATCTGCATCAGGATCATGTTTAACACCAGTATCCAAATCAGATTCTTCATCAGAAACATCATCCTTCATAGATATTGCAGCTCGTGATGACATATACCTATTTGAGAGTACGTCTAATTTGAATGTCAACTAATCACAAAGCATATCTTTTGATCCCAATTAGGATGATGAAGTCATAACAAAATTCTTAAAATCTTTATCTATCAAAGATTGTTAGAGTGAATATGATCCTACCTTAGATGCATGTACTATAAATAGTCTTAGTGATCCTTTGTTGATCTTGAGGATATTTTCTCTGATGTCAAAATTGGGTATCCTAGGAACCCCTATAAGGACCATGCTTCCCCATCATCACTCATTGACCTCATCATACCATCTTCCCCACCTTCATCCATCATAGACCCCTTTCTACATGTCAATGATCATTTAATCACCTCCCTCCATAGGGACGAACAAGAACATACATTGTTGGACCCTTCCTCGAGTAACATAATATGTGCCATAGGTATAAAGGTCCAAGACCATATTGTAAAAGTCATACATGATGATACAAAGGTCTAAGATCATAATCTAAAAGTCATACATGATGAACAAATCACCTTGGATCCAAGTCAAAATCAAGAAAAGTCAAATCATCAGTGTAATAAAAAAATGTCTTTGCCTAGTGAAATCCTCTTTGAGGCACTTGAGGACCATCAAAGTCAAAATAATTATCTATCAAGTCAAAGATCAATCTCATCTAGTGAAAAATAAATTTAGGCACCAAGGAGTAGTCAAGATATAATCAAGTCTGAAAATCAAAACAATGTCAAAAGCAATATCAAGAATGCTAATAATCCTTCAAAAAATCAGATCAAAGATAAACTACAAAGTCAAAGTGTCTTGGATCTCTTAAATTCCTTTGTCATATGGCACCAATCATATGTGGAATGTCCAACATCTCCAATGGTGTGTGTGACTGCCAATCCCACTTCTCAAATACCCATTACACCTTCCTATCATGCTCCTATCATCCAATCAAGTCCTATAATCCACCATCAAATCTAAACCCTAAATCCGTCTATTCCATACCTCACAAACTCGAGAAACATTGTATTTTTTATGGGTGATGAAGACACCTAGTCTAGATGTATGGAAGAATATCAATCAAGAGTCAATGAAGGTCACAAGGACATCAATACATCTAACATCGACAATATGATCCCAATATCAAATATCTCCAGAACGGGCATTGGCTGAAGATCACAAAACTGTCTGCATCCTGCATCTCACCTGCCTCTAATAAATCGAGATGTCCAAAAAGTAAAAAAAAAATCATTCGCTCAATGGTGAAAACTAGTCTTCTAGTGCCTTTGGCAATTACTGTGATTAAAATTAGTTTTCGACATCATGGTAAAATAATTTGTTGTCCACATTGTACCTCAACACATGGGGGAAAAATCCATCTCTTGTCAATCCCATCCATGTCATCCTTATTTATCTTATCCATCTACCATCCAAAACATCTTTATCCATCATGCTTTACATCCTCTTATTGTGTCCATCATGTCTGCAATAACAAGTTGGTGGAAGAGGGCTTTTGGGGATATAGAAAGAGGAGTATAGGGCCTCTCTTCAATTCTTGACTTGGGTGATGAAACATTAGAATTTAGACTAGATGGTTGTTAATGTGATTGGGCGGGCAGACTAGTAGTAGATGAGGTGGCTAGGATTATATTCCCTTTACTAGTGTAAGAAGGGGTATATGATTGGATACGACTAGTGGATGGAGGGTTTGAATGGGATTGGTGGTCAAAGTTTGTAGGACATGGAGTGCTCATGTTGATGAGGTGAGAAAGGAGTATATCCCTATTGGCCATGAGGCATTGCTCAATCATGGTATTGACCAAATTTGTTTTGGATGCCATGGATTAGGACAGGAGAAAGTATGGATGATGTGGTTTGCCGGCCCCAATCAACAAGTGCAAGGGATTGAATGGAAAGATTAAGGGATGAATATAGGATGTGTGGAACAAGTTTGGACAAAAGGCTTGCTTTAATCTAGTCTCAAGTTTGACCTTATGTTAATATGATGTGATGTGAGGTGAGGTACGGATATACCAACTTAGGCTATGAGCTAGACTTTCAATGATTTAGACTAGATTCAACTGAGTGAACTACAACAAGCTCTAGGACTTGATGAAGGGCTAGACTGGCCCAAGAGACATATTTCAACTAGGGATTGATTGGATTAAGACTAGATAATTAACTTAAGAAGGATTAGATGGTGACAAGATTGGATTAGGATAAGAGGATGATAGGATTGGATTCAAACTTGGTTGAACATAATCAAGTTGATGATGAGGACGCTAATATGTAAATAATGTTTTGCCAACGTGGGAATACCAACGTACAACTAAAAACTTGACGGGATAACTAGTATTGAAAAGGATGACAAGGTAAGGACAGGTTGGACTATGACTAGGCTAAATTGTATATTCAAGGGATAAGGTGACTAGGCAAGAGAAGATCAAGACAAATGGCCAGTTAGGACCCTAAGGATGAGTAAGACAAGATAAGGTGATATGAGGATATGGTGACAAAAAGGAACAGGATGTGATTGGTTATAGATAAGGTGGATTTTAGTCTTAAGTGATAAATATGTTGCTAGGGAAAATTAATGGTAAGGCTAAATGAAGAGCGTGAGGTTAGATTGTGATGGAATGATGTCAAAGACTAGATTAAGGTATGCAAGTGATGGGGGTATGACTAGTGCTAAATGAATGAGACTATACTAGGATGTGACTAAGATGAGAGGGGTGATGAGAGATAGGATACGATGCACGATGAGACAAGCTTAAATGATGTACACACATGTACACATAAAATATGTAGAAGAGGATATTGACAATGATGCACATGATGATGATGAGACATAGGATATACAAGATGATGATATATGAAGGAGGCCTAGATATGTTTGTATAGGCTTGGGTAAAATGCTGACTCAGCTCAAAAATAACATGAGTTTTAACACAACACACACCAAATCAAACAAGCTACAAACCTATTACTAATAAAACTGATTTGAGAGTAACTCAATGGCTACACCATCTAACGACTTTGCGAACGAGACTATAGAATGGCGAATCGTTATGAAATCTTCCAAACCCTCTCAACCCCATTTGCACCTAATAGTCACTTGAGAGATGATATTGACTTTAACATCAAGTCGCCTGTTATGGTTGATGGTCTTGCTCTAGACTAGGCAAAGTTTTTATAGGGGCATCTTCAATATACACTAGGTCTGTGGGGCTTGACTTTGTATAGGGTGTTGTCTGATGCTTGGGTCAGAGAGTTAACTCTTTCCCTTCATATAAAACCTGTATGGGGTCAATTGCTTGACCTAATGAAAACTATCCTTGATTTTTATACTCCACCAAAACACAAAGTGTGGTTGAATGTGTGGTGGTTAAATCCATGTCACCAACTCTTAAGACTATGGCAAGTGCATGGGAATCACTTCCACATCACGTTGCCCCTAAAAAAAATAAAAATGGGAGGGTTTGTTAGTGGTTTTTAATCTTCCAAGGCCCTCAGGTATAAACAAGCAGACAAAAAGTTGATTAATTGATTAATTAAGTGTGATATATACAAAATATATACAAGATATTTTTTAAAATGCCAAAATCTTTGTTAGATTTCTTACAAATCAAGTGATTAGTAGTTTCAATTTGGCAATCTTGAAGGGAAACATGCAAGACAAAACATTAGACAAAGATAAAAATGTGTCAAAATATGACCTGCAAGAAAAGTGGTTATGTAAAATCAAGGGAGACAAAACTACCACCGAATTTGCTCTTGTAAAAACCCAAAGAAATGTTAGTCTAATAAGCCTCAATAAAAATACTAAAAAATCATGGGTTTTACACTATTTTTTTTGAATGGGGGGCCATGACGTAGGGGTCTGGGGGATGCAGCCCTCAATGAGGTCAAGGGGTAGTGTCCTAGGTGTGCTCCTTGTCACAGTACAGGGTAGGGTCGAGGGGCAGCGCCCCTGATGCCAAACATAATTTGGGACTTGTGGAACCCTTGGGTTGACTCAAAATTCACTAAAAATGATCTTAAAAAATGGACTTAAAAAAGAATTAAAACTAAAAAATAAAGAGCAAAATCACTACTAGTTTGATCAAAACCATAGATACATAGTCAATTATTAATCAAAATCATTTCCAGAGAATCAAAATCATAGATAATATGTGAAAAATGTAAATGCATACAAGCGATTTTGGCAAAATGGGTAGATAGACTGCTAGCAGTTAGGGGAAAAATCATGACTATCAAAGGCAAAAGTACAACTTGAAATCAAAATCACAATTAAAAATTAAAATCTTAATTGCAGTGGTCAAAATCACATATCAAAATCAAAATTGTGACTACTATGTGCAAAATCACAAATAAGAATCAATATCGTAGATTACAAGAAGTGATTTTGACTAACAAGATAAAAACGACTAAGTTACCCTATCAACTAGTGGTTAGGTTTACGATTTATGTCAAAATTGTTGGAATATTGTCATTAATGTCAAAGGCAAAGTGAAGGGAAAGCTATAGACTTGCTCAGAGCTTCAAACTATTTTAGTAGCTTCAGACTCGTCCAAAGCTTCAGACTCGATCAGTAACTTCAAACTCGCCCAGGTCTTCGGACTCAATAGCTTCGGACTCGCTTAGTAGCTTTGGACTCGCCCAAAGATTCGAATTCACTTAGTAGTTTTGGACTCGCCCAAAGCTCTAGACTCGCCTAGTAGCTCCAAACTTGCCCAGTCAACAGCTATGGTCTCGCCTAGTGTGGTGAACAATAATTGACAAGGCTGACCAATAATAAAATGTTTTTAATTTGTAGTCAGATATGTATTAATAATGGCTGACCACCATTCTAGAGATCATATCCCTTGGGATAAATCACACCCTTTCCAATAGGCATGAAGAGGTATAAAAAGAGAAATGAATGAGAGTTATAAAGTAAGAAGAAATAATTCTTTCCATCATATACAAGGAGAAGAAGAGGAAGAAGAGAGAGAGAAGGAGAAGAGTGAAACTTGATTGTGCCATCATTTGTTGACAAAACAACAGTGAGAAGGTGGAATTTTTTTAAGTGAGATCGATGTCTTAGAACAAAAAGATCGACGTCTTTCACTAAGTTGGTGCTTGGCTGTGAAGTTGGTGCTTCAATTCAAAGAGATCAGTGTCTCTTGCTAAGTTTTTGCTTGGCATTGGGCATTGGTATCTCCAAGTAGGATGGTGGCTACAATTTTTTTGTAAAAAGAATTATTTATCTTATAGCTGAATTTGGTCAGTAGATCCAAGTAGCCTTTTAAGTGTGGTTTTTCCCCACTGAGGGTTTTAGGATCAGTTTAACCACTGAAAGGCAGATCTTTGAATCACACATGGCCAATTATCAGGATTAGGAAGGTTTCTCCACTAACAAGGCTCCATTGTTTAACATGACAAATTACGTGTTCTAGAGTATAAAGATGAGGACATATCTAATGGCCCTTGGTTTTTCCATTTGGTGAGTTGTTGTGGATGGATACATAGTGCCACAGATTCCACCAACAGATTCAACAAGAAAGAAGGCTAGTGAAAGTAACACAAAAGCCATGAATGCTATTCTGTGTGGTTTGTCAGAATTTGAGTTTGTAAAAGTTATGTTGTGTGACTCAGCTAAGGAGATTTGGGATAAACTTAATACCATCTATGAGGGAAATAACAAAGTAAAGATGGACAAGCTTCAAACTCACAAGAGACAATTTGAAAGTTTGAAGATGAGAGAGGATGAAAACATTGTAGCTTATCTATTTTGTGTAGATGAAATTGTCAACATTATCAGAGGGCTTGGTGAAAAAGTCAAAGAATCTATAATCATCCAAAATGTACTAAGGTCTCTACCTTTAAGATTTGATGTAAATTTTTTTGTGATCAAAGAAATAAAGTATCTAAACAAATCAATAATAGATGAGTTACATGGAATTCTCACGCCATATGAGATGATTACTGAAAAAGAAAAATCATCTAAGAAGGAAGCACACTTCAAAGCTTCTAAGAAAGGGAAATATAAAGAGCTTGAATCAAGTGATTGCACTAGCAATGAAGAAGATGAGGAGGCCTTGTTTGTTAGAAAGATTAAAAAGGGATCCAACAAATACAAAGGTAAGCTACATTTCAAATGTTTCAATTGTGGTAAAATAGGACACTTTGATGCTAAATGTCCACATAAGGATGATAGAAATGACGAGGAAAATCATAATGAGGAAAGAAATAAAAAGGAAAGCAAACCTAAATACAAGAAAACTTAAAACAAAATGAAAATAAGAAAAAGTTGGGTAAGCACAAGAAAAGTATCTATTCTAAAAAGGATAACAACTCAACTAATGAGAGTGATGAGAGCATTTCAGGCAGTGACAGAGAAGAAACTCTGTTCATGGGTATAGGAATAGAAAATGATGCCTCTGTAAGTGAAGACACCTTGAAAGAGGAGGAAGATATCGACGATGAAGGGGAAGTAAATCTTGAAGAGGAACTCATCTATGTTTTAGGTGAGATAAAAATTCTTAAGAAGAAGAATCTTAAACAAAGATTACAGATTCAAAAATACAAAGAAGAAAATCGTGACCTAAAAACAAAAATGTCTCATAGCCTTGAAGAGTAAAAAAAGATCATCATTAGTCTAAAGACTGAAATAGAAGAAGCCAAGAAGACATAGGAGGAAGTACGAGTCCAAGTTAAGGCAAAAGAAGACTACATTGCCAAGTTAGAATTAGAAGTTGATTTCTTAAAGAAAGAATTTTAGAAGACATGTGTTAAATAGAAAAACACCAAAGTACTGGATGAGATTCTCAATTGCCAAAGGTCATCTTGCATCAAGACTGGTCTTGGTTATGAAGAGAACTAGAAGAACACTAAAGAAGGCCAAAGAGAAAAAAATACAAAACCATCTACGAGAATAAATACATGGAAGCCAATGAGCTATGCAAATGCACTTAAGAGCCTTGTGAATATAGAAAGTGAAAAGAAGACAAAGCATGTCAATTCTACTCATAGAGAAAACAGAAGTAGGAACATCCCTATTAGAGATCTCAGAAGATCATTTACATCAAGGCAAAATAATGTGATAAGGTACATATGCTTCTTCTATGATTATTGTTATTCTTGCAATCAATTCGGTCATAGAGCAATAGAGTGTAATGCACATGCAAGAAATGAATATGCATGAAACTATGGCCAAGACACTTATGAAGTTTCCAATAGAAACTATACCTCATTTGCACCATTATCAAATTACAAAGAAAGTGACATTGTATGCTATAATTGTAATAACTTTGGTCATATAGCATGATTTTGTAGGAGTGTTTTCATAGAAACCCCTAAACAGAACAAGAAGGCGAATACCCTGGTTACAAATAAAAATGAATCTACAAAAATATGGAGAGACAAGCAAGAGGAAGTTAATCAAAAAGGGAAAAATCTATACTTGTTTAAATAGCATTTCATGAACAAGATGAAGGAAAACAATGGTATATTGATAGTGGGTTTTCAAGCCTATGATAGGGGATAAAAGCAAATTTCTCACTTTGAAGAAAATGAGTGAAGGTACAGTAAAGTTTGGGGATAATGCTATGGCTAGGATTGCCAAAAAGGGTACTCTCAGGCTTGATAATGGAAAGACAAAAACTGAAAATATTCTGTATGTTAAAGGGTTGATGCATAACCTATTGAGTGTCATCCAAATATATGATCAAGGACACATGCTCACATTTTATATTCAAGGCTGTGAGATCATGAGAGTAGACACAGAAAAATTAGTTGCATATGCAAATAGAACATCAAATAATATGTACATACTTAGTGAAGTAAAAGGAGAGGAATGCTACATGAGTCAAGTTGATGAAAACTGGCTATGACATAAAAGAATGGGCCATATGGATTTTGACAATATAGTAAAAATTAACACTAAGAATGCTGTAAGAGACATGCTGAAAATCACAAAACCTTCAAACACTATTTGTAAGCAATGTCAGCATGGAAAGCAAACACGAGCTAGTTTCAGATCAAAAGAGTACTTGAAAACCAAGCCATTGTAATTGATCTATATAGATCTGTGTGGACCCACAAGAATGCAAAGCATACAAGGTGAGTTATTTTATTCTATTTATTGATGATTATTCTAGACTGACATGGGTTGCCTTTCTAAAAGAGAAATCTGAGGTGTTCAAAATTTTTAAATCTTTGGTTGAAATTGAAATGGATCTAAAGATCAAATGCCTAAGGTTAGATTGAGGGGGTGAGTTCCTTTTAAATGAATTCAATGAAATTAGCCGCCAGGACTCCACAACAAAATGGAGTTGTAGAGAGAAAGAATCAAACTGTGCAAGAAATGACAAGAATAATGCTAAATGAGTCTATATTTTCAAATAGATATTGGAGAGAGACTGTCAACACTACAATTTACATTTTGAATAGAGGAGAAATCAGAATAAACAATAGTAAAACACCCTATGAGCTATGGAAGGGTAGACCAACTTCAATCAAATACTTGAAAGTGTTTCGAAGCAAATGTTACATCAAAACAGATGAAGACTTGGGTAAGTTCGACTCAAGAGCATATTTTTCTTGGCTATTCCTCAAAGAGTAAATCCTATGGATGCTATAATAAAAGACTACAAGCAATTTCAGAGAGTGCCAATGTTAGAATGGATGAAACTAGGCCTAAACAAGTGAGTGTACCAATTAATATTCATTCAAAAGAATCACACTTCAAGAAAAAATAAGTAGCAGAAGAAAGTCAAGAAGAAGAAGAAATGGAAGATACAAGGGCACCATCCAGATTCATTCAAAAAAGTTATGCAGAAAATTAAATCATCGGTGATATTGATGCTGGAGTGCAAACTAGGAGAGGGTTAATAAATACATCAAAAAATGTAAACTTATCTCTATTGTTGAAGATAGAACCAAAAGTATTTTTAGATGACAACAATGATAAACATTAGATCAATGCCATGGAAAAAGAATTGAACCAAATAGAGAAGAATGAAACTTGGAAACTTGTTTCCAGACCAAATGACAAGAATGTAATTGGAACTAAATGGGTTTTTAGGAACAAACTGAATGAAGATGGCAAGGTATCAATAAATAAGGCAAGATTGGTCTATAAAGGCTATGCTCAAGTAGAAGGTGTTGACTTTGATGAGATTTTTTCCCCTGTGGCAAGATTAGAAGCCATAAGACTATTCTTAGCATACACTAGATTCAAGAATTCAAGGTCTATCAGATATATGTGAAGTCTTCATTTTTTAATGGGAATCTTGAAGATGTTTACATAGAGCAACCTAAAGGTTTCTCTCTATCAGGGAATAAGGACTGTGTGTAGGCTGAAGAAAGCATTGTATGGACTAAAGCAAACCCCTAGATCCTGATATGCTAGGCTTGACATATACTTGGTTGATCAAGGTTTCAAGAGAGGAGTGGCTGACAGTAACCTATACTCAAGACTGAAGGTGAGAACCAACTAATTATGGTTGTGTATGTTGATGACATTATTTTTGGTGGAGACAATGAAAAGATGTCTTAAGAATTTGTAGGGGTAATGCAACAAGAATTTGAAATGTCTATGTTAGAAGAGTTATCATTTTTCTTTGGGTTGTAAATTACTCAGTCAAGTAAAGGAATCTTCATCTGTCAGAGTAAATACATTAAGAAAATGTTGAAGAAATTCAATATGGACGATTTTAAATCAATAAGTACTCCAATGGTAATATGATGCAAGTTGAACAAAGATGATGAGTCAACAGAAGTCAATCATACCTTATATAGATCAATAATTAGAAGTCTATTGTATACTACTGTATCAAGACCAGATATCATGCAGGTAGTAGGTCTAGTGGCCAGATTTTAGGCAACACTAAAAGAAACAAACTTGAAGGCATTCAAAAGAATATTTAGGTATCTCAAAGGCACTATGGATCTTGGTTTGTGGTACCGAAGAGGAAAGGACTTCACTTTGATAATTTATACTAATGCGGATTGGGTAGGCATCACTGATGATAGAAAGAGCACAAGTGGAGGTGTATTCTTTATTGGAAAGAGTCTTGTGTCATTGTTGAGTAAGAAACAACCCTCGATTTCTTTGTCCACCGTTGAAGCTAAGTACATAGCAACAACATCATGTTGTTAATAGGTCCTTTGGATGAAACAAACCTTGAGTGATTTTAAAATTGAGTATGTCAGTCCAATTTCTATTTTCTATGACAATATAAGTGCAATAAACATCTCCAAGAATCCAGTTATGCATTCAATAACGAAGCATATTTCCATCAAGTATCATTTTCTAAGAGAACAAGCTGCTAATCAACAAGTAAAGATGAGTACATTGCCACAAAGGAATAGATAGCATATATCTTCATGAATCCCCTCCCAAAATTAACTTTTGAGTTTCTAAGGCAAAAATTGGGAGTGATCCATTCTTTATCTAGTCATTAAACCCATCAAGAAAAACATGGATTAAGGGGGAGCTAATCATAGTATTATTCATCTTCATGGATATTTTGGTGATATACGTTGTGATTATGTTGTATGTCTCTTTGGCATTGATGCCAAAGTGGGAGAATTAAAAAAAGGGGGAGCAAAGTAGGAGAACTACGATAAGGGGGAGTTCATGTACTATTTTTTTAAATAAGATTACCATCAATGACAAATGGGAAGATTGTTGGAATATTGTCATTGATATCAAAGATAAAATGAAGGGCAAGCTTGATAGGAATATAGAACACAAAGCAATATTAATGAATTAAAGATGGAAATAAAATATAGAAAACACAATACAATAGAGACAGATTTAACATGGTTCACCCAATATGGGCTATGCCTACATAGAAAGAATTAGTCCTTATTACTCAGTCCAACAAATGAAGGGAAAAACCTATAATAAATTCACTCTAATATCCTCTTCACTCATGCATAGTATGGCACCACTATTACAATGCCATCGTATCAAAGGAGAGTTACATATTAGGGTAAAAATATATAAACATAATTTTTACCGTTAGATTTGTGACCTAATAGTGAATGATACATATTTAATATGAAATTATAATATTTTACAAGCCCCCCTAGACCCCCATGGTGACCCTAGGAGGGGCGTTTCCCCCTCACACCTCCTATTGAGAACTAGGCATTATAATAAGATTAGGCTCCACCATTCAAACAAGCTACAAACTCGCTCGGAGCTTCGAACTAGCTCAATAGCTTCAGACTTGCCCAAAGCTTTGGACTCTCTTAGTAGCTTCAAACTCACCTAGAGCTTCGAACTCACTCATTAGCTTCTGACTCACACAAATCTTTTAACTCACACAGTAGCTTCAGATTCTCCCATAACTTCAGAGTCACTCAGTAGCTTCAAAAGTGACCAGAGCTTCAGACTCACTCAGTAGCTTTAGACTCGCCTAGTAGCTATAGACTTGCCTAGTCAGTAGCTATGGACTCATCCAATGTGATGAATAATAATTGACAAGGCTGACCAACAATAAATTATTTTTAATTTGCAGTCAAATATGTATTAATGATGGTTGACCACCTTTGGAGAGATCATATCCCTTGGAAAAAATTGCACCCTTTCCAAAAGACATGAAGAGGTCTGAAAGAGAAATGAATAAGAATTATAAAGTAAGAATAAATAATTTTTTTATATCATATACGAGGATAAGAAGAGGAAGAAGAGAGAGAAGAGGGAGAAGAGCAAAACTTGATTGTGCCATCATTTGTTGACAAAAAAATAGTAAGAAGGTGGAAATTATTTAAGTGAGATCGATGTCTCAGAATAAAAAGATTGGTGTCTTTCACTAAGTCAGAGCTTGGCAGTGAAGTTGGTAATTCAATTCAAAGAGATTGGTGTCTCTTGCTAAGTTGGTGCTTGGCATTGGGGAATGGTGTCTCCAAGTATGTTGGTGCCTACATAATTTTAGTAAAAAGAATTATTTATCTTATGGTTAGATTTGGACAGTTGATATAAGTAGCCATTCAATTATGGTTTTTCCCTAATGAGGTTTTTGCACGTAAATTATGTGTTGTGCATTTAATTGTTCTTCTGTGAATGGTTTATTTTATGAAAGTTAATCAGAAATAAAGTAAATTATTATTACACATTGATTTACCTGCCCCTCGGCCACACTTGCCCCCCTCCCCCCAATAGTGTGGTGTGTGCTCGAAAATTGGTATCAGATCAAGGTTCCTTTAGGATCAATTTAACCACTGAAATGCAGAGCTTGGAATCACACATGGCCAATCATCAAGATTAAGAAGGTTTCTCCACCAACAAGGCTCCATTGTTTAACGGGACAAATTACATGTTCTAGAGTACAAAGACGAGGACATATCTAATGGCCCTTGGTTTTTACATTTGGTGAGTTGTTGTGGATGGATACATAGTGCCATAGACTCCACCAATAGATTCAATAAGAAAGAAAGCTAGTGAAAGTAATGCAAAAGCCATGAATGCTATTCTGTGTGGTTTGTCAGAATCTGAGTTTGTAAAAGTTATGTAGTGTGACTCAGCTAAGGAGATTTAGGATAAAATTAAGACCATCTATGAAGGAGATAACAAAGTAAAGATGGCCAAACTTCAAACTCACAGGGGACAATTCAGAAGTTTGAAGATGAGAGAGGATGAAAATGTTACGGCCTATTAACTTCATGTAGATGAAATTGTCAACATTATCAAAGGGCTTGGTTGAAAAGTTGAAGAATTTTTAATCATCCAAAAGGTACTAAGGTCTCTACCTTTAAGATTTGATGCAAAATTTTATATGATCAAAAAAATAAAGGATCTAAACAAATTAACAATGGATGAGTTACATGGAATTTTCACAGTATATGAGATGAGGAGTGAAAAAGAAAAATCATCTACTAAGGAAGCACCCTTCAAAACTTCTAAGAAAGGGAAATATAAATATCCTGAATCAAGTGGTAGCACCAACAATGAAGAAGATGAGGATGCCCTATTTGTCAGAAAGCTTAAAAAGGGATCCGATAAATACAAAGGTAAGCTACCTTTCAAGTTTTTCAATTGTGGTAAAATAGGGCACTTTGATACTAAGTACATAGATAAGGATGACAGCGATGATGAGGAAAATCATAATTATAAAAGAAATAAAAAGAAAAGCAAACGTAAATACAAGAAAAGCTTCAAACAAAATGAAAATAAGAAAAAATTTGGTAAGCACAAGAAAAGTTTCTATTCTAAAAAGGATAGCATCTCAACTGAGGAGAGTGATGAGAGCATTTCAGGTAATGACAAAGAAGAAACCCTGTTTTTGGCTATAGGAATAATGAATGATGCCTCTACAAGTAAAGACACCTTCAAAGAGGAAGATGTCAAGGATGAAGGAGAAGTAAATCTTGAAGAGGAACTCATCTGTGTTTTAGGTGAGATAAAAGTTCTTAAGAAGGAGAATCTAAAATAAAGATTACAAATTCAAAAATACAAAGAAGAAAATCATGACCTAAAAATAGAAATGTCTCATAGCCTTGAAAAGTTATAAAAATTCATCATTAGTCTAAAGACTGAAATAGAAGAAGCCAAGAAGACATAAGAGGAAGTAAGAGTCCAACTTAAAGGAAAAGAGGACCACATTACTAAGCTAGAATCAAAAGCTGATTTATTAATGAAGGAAATGGAAAAAACATGTGCTAAATTGAAAATCATCAAAGAACTGGATGAGATTCTCAATTTCCAAAGGTCATCATGCATCAAGGATGGTCTTGGTTATGAAGAGAACTAGAAGAGCACTATAGAAGGAAAGAGTGAAAAAATTACAGAACCACCTAAGAGGATAAATATGGATAAGCCAAATAGCCATGTGGATGTACTTAAGAGGCCTATGAATATAGAAAGTGAAAACAAGACAGAGCATGCCAATTCTCCTTATAGAGAAAACAGAGGTAAGAACATCCCTGTTAAAGATTTCAGAAGATCATTTTCGTCAAGGTAAAACAATGTGATAAGGTACATTAGCTTATTCTATGGTTATTGTTATTATTTCAATCAATTTGTTCATAGAGCAATAGAGTGTAATGCACATGCAAGAAATGAATATGCATGAAACTATGGAAAAAACACTTATGAATTTTCCAATAGAAACTATAACTCATTTGCACCATTATCAAATTACAAAGAAAGTGACATTGTATAATATAATTGTAATAACTTTGATCATATATCATGATTTTGTAGGAGTTTCCATAGAAATCCCTAAACAGAATAAGAAGGCAAATACCCTATTTAGAAAGAAAAATGAATCTACAAAAATATGGAGAGAGAAGCAAGAGGAAGTTAATAAAAAATGGAAAAATATATACTTATTCAAATAATGTTTCATGCATAAGATGAAGGAAAACAATGGGATATTGATAGTGGGTGTTCAAGCCACATGACAGGGGATAAAAGAAAATTTCTCACTTTGAATAAAATGAGTGAATGTACAGTAAAGTTTGGGGATAATGCTATGGCTAGGATTGCCTTAAAAGGTACCCTCGGCCTTGATAATGGAAAGATAAAAAATGAAAAATGTTTTATATGTTGAAGGGTTAAAGCATAACCTATTGAGTGTTAGTAAAATGTGTGATCAAGGACACATGCTCATGCTTAAGGTTGTGAGATCAGGAGAGTAGACACAAAAAATTAGTTGTAGATGTAAATAGAACATCAAATAATCAGTACATGTACATACTTAGTGAAGTAAAATGAGAGGAATGCTACATGAGTCGAGTTGATGAAAGCTAGCTATAGCATAAAACAATGGGCCATATAAATTTTGACAATTCAGTGAAAATTAGCACGAAGAATGCTATAAGAGACATGCCAAAAATCACAAAACCTTTAAAAACTATTTGTAAGCAACATTAGCATGGGAAGCAAACACGAGTGAGTTTTAGATCAAAAGAGTACTCGAAAACCAACCCATTAGAATTGATCCATACAAATCTATGTGGACCCACAAGAATATAAAGCATATAAGGTGAGCATTATTTTATGCTACTTATTGATGATTATTCTAGAATGACATGGGTTGCCTTTCTAAAAGAGAAATACGAGGCGTTCAAAAGTTTAAAGCTTTAAAAGCTTTGGTTGAAAATGAAATGGACCTAAATATCAAATGCCTAAGGTCAGATCGAGGGGGTGAATTCCTCTCAAATGAATTCAATGAATTCTGTGCGGAGCAGAGAATAAAGAGACTTTTATCAGCCACTAGGACTCCACAATAAAATGGAGTTATAGAGACAAATAATTGAACTGT
This sequence comes from Torreya grandis, assembly GCA_037957365.1. NCBI lineage: Eukaryota > Viridiplantae > Streptophyta > Pinopsida > Cupressales > Taxaceae > Torreya > Torreya grandis. The sequence goes on along the minus strand of JARHVA010000204.1, from coordinate 3,034,542 downwards.
GCAATAAATGGCAAGAACAATGTTAAATGAATCTATTATTTAAAATATATATTAGAGAGAGGCACTCAACATGATAATTTACATCTTGAATAAAGGACAAATTAGGATGAACAATAGTAAAACACCTTATGAGTTGTGGAAGGGTAGACTAGTTTTGGTCAAATACTTCAAAGTGTTTGGAAGCAAATGCTACATCAAAAGAGATGATGAAGACTTGGGGAAGTTTGAGTCAAGATCTAATGACAATACTTTTCTTGGTTATTCCTCAAAGAGTAAATCCTATAACTGATATAATAAAAGGCTGCATGCAATTTTAGAGAGTGCCAATATTAGAATGGATGAAACTAGGCCTAAACAAGTGATTGTACCAACTAATATTCATTTAAAAGAATTAGAATTCAAGAAAGAATAAGTAGCAAAAGAAAGCCAAGAAGAAGAAAGGGAAGATACAAGGGCACCATCTAGATTCGTTCAAAAAAATTAGGCAAAAAATCAAATCATCGATGATATTAATGTTGGATTACAACTAGGAGAAGGTTAATGAATACATCTAAAAATGTAAAATTATCTTTATTGTTGAAGATAGAACTGAAAAGCTTTCATATGACAATAATGATAACCATTATATCAATGCCATGGAAGAAGAATTGAACCAAATAGAGAAGAATGAAACTTGGAAACTTGTTTCCAAACCAAAGGATAATAATGCAATTAGAACTAAATGGGTTTTTAGAAAAAAACTAAATGAAGATGGCAAGGTAACAAGGAACAAGGCAAGACTAGTTTGTAAAGGCTATGCTCAAGTAGAAGGTGCTGACTTTGATGGAGACTTTTGCACCTGTGGCAAGATTAAAAGTCATAAGACTATTTTTAGCATATGCAAGATTCAAGAATTTCAAGGTCTATCAGATGGATGTGAAGTCTGCATTTCTCAATGGGAATCTTGAAGAAGAGGTTTAATAGAGCAACCTAAAGGTTTTTCTCTATCAAGGATTAAGGACTATGTGTATAGGCTGAAGAAAGCATTGTATGGACTATAACAAGCCTCTAGAGCCTGGAATGATAGGCTTGATAGATACTTATTTGATCAAGTTTTCAAGAGAGGAGTGGCTGATAGTAACCTATACATCAAGATTGATGGTGAGAACCAACTAATTATGGTTGTGTATGTTGATGACATTATTTTTGGTGGAGATAATGAGAATATGTCTCAAGAATTTGTAGGGGTAATGTAATAAGAATTTGAAATGTCTATATTAGGATATTTATCATTTTTCCTTGGGTTGGAAATTACTCAATCAAGTAAAGAAATATTCATCTTTCAGACCAAATACATTAAGGAAATGTTGAATAAATTCAATAAGGACAATTATAAATCAATAAGTACTCCAATGGTAATACGGTGAAATTTGGGCAAAGTCGATGAGTCAACAGAAGTCAATAAGACCTTATATAGATCAATAATTGGAATTCTCTTGTATATTACTATATCAAGACCAGATATCATGTAGGCAATAGGTCTAGTGGCCATATTTGAGGCAACATGAAAAGAAACACACTTGTAGACATTTAAAAGGATATTTAGGTATCTCAAAGGCACTATGGATCTTGGTTTGTCGTACCTTTTGTCATCAAATTATGCACCCTATAACATTCTATGAAGCTCCTTCAATTTGATTCAACATTGAATCATCCCTCAAGTTTGTGGGAACTTTTAAAAGAGATGAGTCTCTAGGATTGAAAAAGGATAGCTCCCTATATATGACTTGATGTACTTATGCCACTAAAACTACCTATTATGGGTGAAAAGGGAGAGAAAGATACATAAATAAAACCTAAACTAGGAGGTGATACACCAAGAATTACTTCCATTCATACACCTGGAACTTGCATAATGAACTAAGACAATAAAACTAGCCTCAAACCATCAATGGAACTCCCTAGCATTAGTGTTTCTCATGAAGGCAAATAACAACTTGAAAAATGAAGGCAAGTGCAGGGAAGGTCAGGTATAACTCTACCAAACTCATACACACTTCAAGAGTCTATTGTAGTAGCATACTCTTCATGAAACCTATTAGGAGAGAAGTCACAACACATTCAAGGATTGCATGAAAACAAGATGAACTCAATCTATACTTGACTTTCAAGATGGATCACTTCAACACATAGTGCAAATGAACTTAGAGTATGACCAACTTGTTTTTCATTGGCTCAAATACAAATCAAGGTACAATTTTGGTAGGGCTTCACCATACGAAGAGTTTGAATATTTTCTATGGCCAAAAATGGCTTACATTTATAGAACTTGGAGGAAGAGAGAGAAAGGAAGTTGAAGACGCACAAAGGACATGTGTCACTCAATGAATATTAGTTACAATTACATATATAAGAGAGGTGGGGTGAGCTGTGCCATGTCATAAAGGTGTACTTGTCCAAAAAAGCTATAAAGATAGTGAAAAGTGGCACAAAACCTGCAAGTTTGGCATAAGAAATTGCCTATACGATTTGCCTTTCAAAAATGCTCTTATCCCTACATATGGTTAAGTTCGATGATTGGTATGAACAATAGGGGTTATCAACAAGTCTCCACATGCATTATATTGATCCTTGACCATCCCTATTCTTCTAGATATGCAAAATCATCACTGCCAATTTCAAAAATGCTCTTTTCCATGCACCTTCTCCACTTGGCATTTAAAAAACTTCTAGATTTTCATAACTGATCCATGAACAAGAGGGCATAACACTTGTCAAAGATTATCCTATCATTAGTTTCAAGAAAAAACCATAAAAAGGCATCCTAAATTGCTTTTCACCTCATTCTCCAAGTGTTCACTAGCTAGCTCATTGGACTGGCTGCAAGTGAGAGTCTGGTTGGGACATTCAGAATTTGATTTATGAGATGAAATGAATTTTTGGAGTTATCTCAAGTGTACATCTTCCTTCCAAAGTTTGTTCATCTTCTAACTCCCTCTGTAGCTTGCATACCACTTAAAATGGACAAAACAAGTCCTATTTTACCTTGCTCCATACAATTCCATTAAAAAAAACCATGTGTGGGATCCTCTGAGATACCTATATAACTTCCAAGTGGTTTCATGGCTATCCCCTTTCATTTGGATGCTTAAAATTCTCTATCTCTTCAATCGGGTCACTATGAGGGTTTTATAAGGGTTTTGAGTAACTTGGACTCTTAACCTTTGTTCATAAAGGTTAGACATTGAATCTCCCTCTAAACACCACTAAGGGCTCCTCAAGGACCCTATTTAACTTTCCTAAATGCCTCCAGGTCCCATGCATTAGTTCATTAAAGTTATGAACATTTCAACTTGACCATTTGAGCCATTTCTTGCATTCTAGGAGGGGTTTGGTTCATTCCCAGCCAAAAATGGCTTCTTGATGAATTATATTATATAATGAAGGTTCAAACACATATTTAAATATCTTAAATTTATGTTCCCATCATTGGGATGGCTTACCAATAGCTAAAATTGGAGATGACCCTTGTCTAACAACTATGCCTAGACCTTGTCAATGAGTCTACTTGCAACTTGTGAATCCATCTGACCTTTCAATGGTTTTATTTTCCCATTGATGGCTTTAACATATCTAATACACCCCTAAAATCATGAATCAAACAAGTGGAAATCATATATTAGGCCAAAACACACATTGACCCTCAATTTGACCTCTTGTTCTTGGGTCTACTGATGGGGTTTGACTGTAACACTCCTTGTATGGAGCATATTTTTTGCCCCCAAAGCTTATAGAAAGGATTTTTAGGTTTCCATAGATTTACTCTAGCTTATTTAATCATTACTTATTCTTTGCTTGACCTTTGGTTCAGGATTTGACCTCTCTTCCTCAAAACTATCCCCTTGTGCAAGGCAAAAGTGACCCTGCTCTAAGACAAAACAAAGATGGTTTTCCATGTTATATGACCAAATATGACTACTGTATTATCTTCTATATGTCTTTATGGTACTTTTAAACAAATTTAGGGGCCTAAATCCAAGGACAAGACCTCTATCTTTTCATACTTCCTAGGTAGACCCTCAAAAAGATACTCTGTACAGGGGTATGAGAAAATGGACTGAGTTGTTTGCTTGAACCTTCTTCTATGCTTGAGGTATTAATTTATGAAGTTAATTTACCCTTTCAAGATCATGATATAGTGGTTCAAATACCATATTATCCTATCATGGCCACAAACACCTTCTAGGTCTTTTGAAGCACTTGACTGAGCATGCCCTATTGCCTGCTATAAGTGTTTGTAGGTGATCATTTCCAAGCGTGATGGGATGAATTAGGTCTTGAATGGTGATTTATAATATTATTTAAATTTATGAAATCAAAAACAATCTATTAACCTTTAAATATAAGGTCTAAGCACAACCTTTTATCTCACTGCCAATATACCCTTCATGACTGTGTTTTATGCATGTTAAGGCCTGCCTATAGATGTCCAAGATGAATTTTTAGTCTCAAAAGTCCATACAAACTATACTTGTATCTCTTTGTACTCCATTATTTTCATGTTTCTTACTTACAGGCTCCAATTGAGCTCCAAGGACTTCACTTTACCCTTAATTGAGACCAATTGCCAAATAGGCTGTAGGTGTTCATATTCTCCTTGGCTGTAGGTGCATATTCATGACTATAAGTTTCATGGTGCATTAGAGTCATGTTTAGGAGTGTATGGAGCTTATTGAGATTGAATTTAGTTTTGTGAGGCCTCACACTAGGGTATAGTCACATCATGTATTCTTTAGCACCATTTCTTATTTGCAATTCATTGAAGCCTTGCCTCCATTGCCTCTTTGCCCTGTGTACGGATAGGGGATGGTCCAAAAGGTCCTTTGACATATCCTTTATCTCATGGAATGAGTGCCTATAGTTGCTTGTTATAACATTTGTAATTGTTTCCCCATGCTAGAGATGTCTATAAATTCCTCCTATGGTGCAAGTATCAACCTTTCCTTGGAAATCCTATAGACATCACTGTCTAGCTTCAGTGATTTCTTGACAACTTAGAGAGGCTCAAATTTCACCTTCCAGCTAGATTTTGGCTGCCAAATTTGGAATGGTTGTACTAAGTAGATAGGACTACAAAGCCAAAATAAGGAAAGTGGTGAAGGCATCTTCTAACATATCAAACATTAGTCTATAAAAACCTTAGGACCTTTGGTTTCTGCATTTGGGGACTGAGAGCTCAAAATAGTCAACTCTCTTTTTGGAATGAACAATCCACTTGTAGAAGCCTTCAAAACCTCCTAACATTGAAACAATGGATCTTTTATATTCTAGGTACCAATCATGACTTCCACCATGTTCTCCAACTCTCCCATATCCATATAATCTCCATGAAACAAGCACCAACTTGATTGAAAATGAGAAGGCAACAAACAAGGTGTATATGGGCAATATGGTTTTGTAAAAGTGCTAGTTGAAACTCGCACAAGATGATTTCATGAAATAAATCTTCATACATGAATCTCAAGCACATTATCACTGCTATGAATCTCCTTAGACATTGGAAAACTCAGGACCTACACCCAACTCTACAAACTTGGAAAACAAGTACCATTTGAGATCTCCTTCACAAGTAATGAAAAGTGAAGTGTTAGATGTTTAAAATATCATGGAGAGAGATTTATTCCAGCCTAAAAATATCTTCCCAAGATCACACAACTCCATGAAACTCTGAAAGTCAGAAACAAATGCATAACAATACCCCTCTTTTATGCAATTCTATAAAATGTTTTTTAGATTGTTAGCAATGGTTCATGAAGTATAATTGACCAATCCAAGACTTATTTTCATGAAATTTAAGTGGAATAATATTATTATCCACCCCTAATACCATTCTTTTTGAATCCACCTGTGTCGCCTATAGTGTGTGTTTGAACTTGACCTTCATTTACATGCCAAAGAGGAAAATAAAGAAAATTGAGTTGTAGATGCAATTTTTTGTGAAAAAATGAAAAAAAACATGGATATGTCTTATAGGGAGGTGAAGATTCACACCACCATGTTTTTCAAGTGGCTCACTTCCCAAGGAGTCATACAAGTGTCTTTTTCTCACTCTTTGGTCAAGAAAACTACCTTTTTTTGTACAACCTACCATTTATTTAGTTAAGTAAGATTATTAAAGACTTATAAGGATACATGGGGGATGAAATTAGTATTTTTAACTTGCACAAATCCCAATAAACCCATACAAATCATTAAATACACTTAAAATGACCTCTAAATGCCCTGAAAATGATAAATAAGCTTAGGGGACTAATAACCAAAGGTAACATAACATGAAATGACATTAATTGACCCTTGAAATGCCTTATAAAATTCATGTAAACACATATAGACCCAAAAACTCAAATGTTTGCCTATAGGTGCCCTAGTTTGATTAGAAAGTCAAACTTGGTCAATAGTACCCAAGAGGAAATGACTTCACTTTGATAGCTTATACTGACACAAATTAGACATACATCATTGATGATATACAAATCACAAGTGGAGGTGCATTATTTCTTGGATAGAGTCTTGTGTCCTGGTTGAGTAAGAAACAACTCTCAATTTTCTTGTCCAGAGTTGACGCTGAGTATATAACAACATCATGTTGTACACAGGTCCTTTGGATGAAACAAACCTTGAGTGATTTTAGAGTTGAGTATATCAATACAATTTGTATTTTCTTTGACAATATAAGTGCAATAATTGTCTCCAAGAATCTTGTTATGCGTTCAATAACTAAGCATATTTCCATCAAGTATCATTTTCTAAGTAAACATGTTGCAGATTAGCAAGTAAAGATGGAGTAAATTGCCATAAAGAAATAAATAGCAGATATTTTTATGAAGCCTCTCGCAAAAGAAACTTTTGAGTTTCTAAGGAAAAAATTGGGAGTGATCCATTCTTTATCTAGTCATTAAACCCATCAAGAAAAACATGGATAGGGGAGTTAATCATAGTATTATTCAACTCCATGGATATTTTGGTGATGTACATTGTGATTATGTTGTATGTCTCTTTGCCATTGATGTCAAAGAGGGAGAATTAAAAAAAGGGGGAGCAAAGAAGGAGAAGTACAAAAGGGGGAGTTCATTTACTATTTTTTTTATAGGATTAACATCAATGACAAACGGGGAGATTGTTGGAATATTATCATTAATGTCAAAAACAAAGTCAAGGGCAAACTGTGGACTCATTCAGAGCTTCAGACTAGCTTAATAGCTTTGGACTCACCCAGAGCTTTGGACTCTCTCAGTAACTTCAAACTTGCCTAGAGATTTAGACTCACTCAGTAGCTTCAGACTGGACTAGAGCTTCACATTCACTCAGTAGCTTTGGACTCGTCTAGAGCTCCAAACTCATCTAGTAGCTTCGGATTTGCCCAATCAACAACTATAGACTCGTCTAGTGTGATGAACAATAATTGACAAGGCCAATTAAAAGTATAATATTTTTAATTTACAATCAGATATGTATTAATGATGGATGACCACCTTTTATGAGATCGTATTCCTTGGGAGAAATCACACCCTTTCCAAGAGGCATGAAGAGGTATAAAAGAGAAATGAATGAGAGTTAGAAAGTAAAAAGAAATAAATTTCTATATCATATACCAGGAGAAGAAGAGAAAGAAGAGAGAGAAGATGGAGAAGAGAAAAATTTGATTGTGCCATCATTTGTTGACAAAACAATAGTGAGAAGGTGGAAATTATTTAAGTGAGATTAGTGTCTCAGAATAGAAAGATCGGTGTCTTTCGCTAAGCTAGTGCTTGGCAATGAAGTTGGTGTTTCAACTAAAAGAGATCAATGTCTCTTACTAAGTTGGTGATTGGAATTGAGGATTGGTATCTCCAAGTAGGTTGGTGCCTATAGAATTTTTGTTAAAAAAAATATTTATCTTATGGCTAGATTTGGACAGTAGATCTAAATAGCCTTTCAATTATGGTTTTTCCCCATCAAGGATTTTTCACGTAAATTTTGTGTTGTGTAGTTACTTGTTATTCTATGAATGGGTTCTTTATAAATGTTAATTAGAAAGAAAGTAAGTTATTATTACAAACCAATTCACCCTCCTCTCAATGTGGTGTGTGTTCAACATAAATTACCATTGTCAAGGGCAAAATCATTCATGCAAAATTGCCTTTCACCTAGAGGATGAGATTTTTGAAATTTGAGCCCCAAAATTGTCCTAAATCTTTCCTACAAGTTTCAAAATCACACTTCACACACAACATTAGCTCAAAGGAGCGATCCCCTATGGTCACCATATGTGAGATGATAAATTTGAGTAATTGAGTTAGATATACAAATTCTATTAAAAATACCCAAATTAGCAATCTACAAGTCAAATATAGAACCAAAAGGATAAAAAATGCAAAGATAAATAAACATTCAAAATCAACATTTCAATCTTAAAGCTAACTTCTCTAAATCAAGATCAAAATAAGAAATAGACTAAGTGATTATGGATTTTTGATTGCTTATAAATAAACTCAGAATTTCACCATGATAATTGGTTTTATAATGAACTATGTTGATAGTTTTGATAGATTTAGTTGATAGGAGATTTTAGCATGAAAGATCATGGATTTTCTAGTTGAATTTTCATTATTTGGAATGGATGGATTCATGTATTTAAATAAGAAATGGAGGGAGATTTTTCAATTTATTAAAAATTTATTGGGAGTCTCTAAAGAAGAAAACTCTAGAGAGAAAGGAGAGAATTCCAAGGAATTTAAAAATTCTTAGAATTTTTTAGAGAGAAAACTCTCTAGAGAAGGAGAAGGGTGGTGGAGAGTTCTAGATTCTATTAGGGAATATAATGATGATTAGGAGAAGATTAAACTAGATTAGAAGTGCTAGGTGAGGAGTAAGGGGTAGGCTTGTAGGAAAGCCTAGGAGTAGGTAGTGAGGTGGGTAATAGATAAGTGGGATTATGATATAAGTGGGGTTATTTAGAAGAATTAATGAAGAAATGTAAAGGGATAAGGTTAGTATGATGGAGAATAATGGAAGGGGATGTTAGATAAATGAGAAATGATTAGTGAGACAAATTAGATGAAACTAGACAAGATTATCAATGTTAGTGATAAAGTGAGTAAATTTAGAAGCATACGGTACTTGATCAATGTGAAAAAAATTAGTTTGCACCATTGGATGAATCATTTTTTATTATTTTTGATTGCTTGACAACATCATGATTTATTGGAGGCATTTGAGATGCATGATGCTGAGGCTTTTTTGGTCTTTGATCAATACTTATTCTGAATAGCTTTGATGTTAGGATCATGCTATTGATACTGGTTCTATTAATGTCATGATCTTCATTGATGTTGCTTTTGTTTCCTCTGAACATCTCAACTAGGTGTCTTCATAGCCCTTATAAGAGAGAATGCCATCCGAGAAGGTAATGTATGATATGGATTAGAATTGATGGTAGTGTATAGGACTTGAATGTATGGTACGATCATGATGAGAGGTATAACTATTAGGATCCCAAAAATTGATACTAACATTCACACACACTGCTATTGATTTTGGATGTGTCATTTTTGCTTTGCAATATTTTTAGATATTATGGGGGACTGAGACCATTGATGTCACAAACATATTATGATGTAGGAGATTTATGGGTTGGAATTAAAATATGTTCAAGCAAGAACTGATATTGATGTGTGTCCAAAGACATCTCAAGTAGAGAACCAATGGTAACCATTGTATTCACAGATTTATTGTTAGCTTATGGAACTTGCTCAAATGTGATATGCAAAAATTGTGGTTTAAGACTTTCAACCACGTGCTTGTAAGGAAGAAGTTTATCATCATTTGTCTAAAAATCATTAGTGACCTGTTTGATTATAAGATGAGAGTCACCATAGACTTAACAGTGTTGGATATTTTATTGATGAGCAAGTTGAAGCTCTTCAATAAGTACCTCATATTTTACGATGTTTTTGGTGCAAGGGAAGTTGATGAGCAAGTTGAAGCTCTTCAATAAGTACCTCATATTTTACGATGTTTTTGGTGCAAGGGAAGTTGTTTCTAAAGGCCTTTGGAATGAGATCTCCTTGAAGCATGATAAGAAGTATGCTAGCTCTTGAGCCATAAGTAGTGAATATTAGAATAATTAACGGTTAAGTGGTGTTATTTAGTACATTTAATACATTAAATTACATTGGTTAAATAATAATATATTTTATTATTTATCATGAGTTTATCCTCATGTAAATAAATAATAAAATATATTAAATGATCTTTATAGAGTTTGGACCCATTAATGTGGTGGTTGGAAAATGTTACATTATAATTGTTAAATTAACCTTTTTATATAATAAAGAGTTTATATTGTAAGATGCAATGAAAAAAAGAGTTGATAAAAATGAGAAAATGTGGAGAACATATTTCTAAGTTATGTGAAAATTGATTGAGAAGAAGCGAGAGGAAGAAAGAATGTATTGGGTATTTGTTAATTTCTTATAATATAAATAATCTTTGTGAATTTTTTATTTCTTAATTTTTTTTCCATGTATATCTTGTGTTGTTTTCATATATGCCTTTGCTCTTGATCTTATATCTAGATCCATTGCTCGTATGTATTATTTTGTTTAATTTATCATGGTATTAGAGTTTGTGATGTGTTGATCAAGCGACAAGGTTATAGATCAATCTTGTTAAGTTATGTTCGAGCTCATTTTTGCTCAACAATTCACTTGTATATCCTGTGGCACATTCACAAGAGTGTTGTTGATCCTCTCTTCGTCAAGATCATGATCTGTGTACTACAAGAATTCTTTGACAGATCTAACCAACTGGAGCTATTTTTGAGATTTTTTCAACCCTGTAGAGGACTTGCACAGCCTATGGTACGATCTTCTACCAAAGGATCCAGTAATAAAATAGATTTCAAATTTATTTATTATTTTTTGGCATTTAAATCTGTCAAAAATATTTCAAATTGCCTTTCTAAGCTTCTTTAGAGCCTCTAAAGTATTTTTTGAAGAATTTTATTTTCTCTTTCCTCTTAGCTCTATTTTTTTAGCATGTAAAAGTTAAAAATAATACATTTTTAATTTTTGGGCATAAAATCTCAATTCTAAACCCTCTATTGGTTTAGTTTGACCATTTCTATATATCTTTGACTTTTATGTCACCTAATTTGGACACTTGTAGCTCAATTATTTTTTCTCTCTCCTCCCAAGCATCCATGTACGGCCTGTGTGAGGTGAAATACTAGAAAAAATTAATTTTGCATATTCTTTGACCTTTCTATGATATGGAAGGGAGAAATGGGCAAGATTAAGCATTCAAGATCCTCTTATGACTCTCAAGAGGACTTTAAACCCTGTTTAAATATTTTTTATCTTCTCTTAGGTGTTATTGTATGACCTTGTGGCTCTAAAAATTTAAGAAATCAAGTTTTTTGGCATGAAAATCAACTTTGACTATTTCATCTGCTTAGTTTTGTGATAATAAAGACCTCTGCAAATTTCTAGACCTTGAAGAGGATAGGTTCTCTCTGTTCATTTTTTCTCTCCCTTCTATGGTGCCATGTATAGGCCTGGCCATTTGTTGCAATCTATTATCAATAAAAAATAAGATTTTGAAGGTTGTCTGGCTTCATCTGGTAAAATTAGGAGACCTTACAAAATTTCAAGGCAAATGGAGGCAAGTAGAAGGAGATATGAGTTGCTAAAAATATTTAGTGGAACCATTAATCTTCAGCGTGCTTGTAAATGGAAAATAATGGTTATTAATTTTTTAATGATTGTATTTAATAAATACAATAAATTTTTAATATCCTTATTTTTTACATGTAATTGGTTGGTGGGTCCTTCTTTGATGGGTTGTCTTTTTCAAATTAAAGGCATTTGTTTTTTTTTAAACATTTATTTTATTGTGCTATTTACATGCAATTAATATTTATTATTTAAAAATAAACACAGAATTAAATAAATCCACTATTAATTCTGTTTATCTTACATATAAAATCTATGTGGTGTCTAAGGCAAGTTGGTAAATCTAATTTTGGAGTATACTTGTAAAAACAAGGCCTTGAGTTCAAATCTCCATCCCAATTTTATTTTTAGTCACAAACTAATTTATTATTTTTAAAATAATTAGTTTAAATGATTTTTTGTTAGCCATCCAATCTCTCACGTATAAATATTATGACACTTTAAACATTTTTTGACACAGACTTATCATATTTTTTTATCGAAGATGGTCATGTGATTAGTTGATCTTTAAGTTTTTGCACATATTGAACACATTGAGATGGTCCTTTATTTGATTTGAAGCCTATTTATATGACTTTTATTGTATGAGTTGTCTTATGACACTTGTGATTTTTGCCTTTGTTGTAGCTATTTGTATTTTTTGAATTATTTTACAATCAACTAAGTGACTAGTATTGTTTACTCACTAGAATATTTATTTTTATTACAAAATCAAATATAAAATATGTTAAAAAGTTTGCTTTATAAATATTTTTTTGTGTCGGTTTAATATAAAATGTAAACTTATAGTGTCAATTTTAAAAGGAAGAAAAAATCTCTATGACTCAAATTATAATATAAATTATTCCTAATAAGATATCTAATATTTGGTTAATTTAGTATCAAATTATTAGTGAATTTATTGTATGTGCATCACATAACATGTTTATTAAATTTGACATGCTTGATTATAAGCCTACATCTACTCCTATTGAAGTTGATGTTAAACTTGATCTAAAACCTATGTGATAAAACTAACTTCTCTTTAATAGATATCTTGTTGGTAGTTTGATTTATTTAACCATTATTAAGATGGATATTCCATATGATGTGAGTGTTACTTCTAGATTTATGCAGGATCCATACTTAGATCATTGAAAATTAACAAAGTGGATACTTTGGTATATTAAAAAAACTATAAACTTTGGCTTATATTATTCTTCATTGGATAATACTAATTTATTTGGTTATTGTGATGCTAACCATATTATGATGACTCTACTTCTAGATATGTGTTTATGTTTGATATAGGTGCTGTCACTTAGAGCACTTCATGTGGAAGTTGATAAAGAAGCTTTGTGGCTATGAAAGATGATAGAAGAACATCGTGTGAAAGTTTCTCATTATACCACCTTTCTTAGTGATAGTCAAAATTGTATAGCTTTGAAAAAAAATTCAATGCAACATCAACAAACTAAATCCTATTGAAATTCATTCAATGTTGAGCCTATTAAAGTTGTTATCGAGGGAGAGTGTGCATGACAATGTTACTTCTTAACAACCATGTGGGTCATGTGTTTCTTTCTATAACTCTATATTATTTTTCATTGTAAAACATTGTAATATATTACTTTATGTGATTTTGATAAGCTTCATATAGAAGTCTATATTGTACCCAACACATAGTAACATGGAAATCTTTATGTTATAAAAGACTAATATACTTGGCTGATTATTAATGAGATATTGTGAGATATATTTTCACTATGGGATGTAGTTTCACGATCATGCTAGCCTAAACTCACTCTAAGTGGTTTAGGATAACATAGTGTAATTCTTTTATAGGTGCTTATAAGGACATAGTGCAAAACTTTTAAGTGTCTAAAGATGTATAATGTAATTCTTTTAAAGGTGACTATGTGACTATGGTTATCTAGTGTAATTATTTTAAAGGTGACTATGTGATTGCGGTTACATAGTGTGATATCTTTATGTATCTATAGTTAAATAGTGTAATACCTTTGGGTGACTATGTTTACATATCGTAATTATTTTAAAGGTGACTATGGCGTGATGAATGATTTTTCTTTCAATTATTACCTCCTAAAAATCATCATGTGGATGGTTCATGGAGTGTAAGTTCATTATATTGTTACTTTCAAAAATTCATTATGTTGATGGTTCATGGAGTATAACTTGATTGTTATAAAGGTGATTATGGTATGTATCTCCACTTAACATTAAGGGGGAATATTGAACTAATTAATGGTTAAGTGGTGTTATTTATGTAATCTTAATGCATTAATTTATATTAGTTAAATAATAACATATATTATTATTTATTATGAGTTTATTCTCATGTAAATAAATAATAAAATATATTAAATGACCTTTGGAGAGGTTAGACCCATTAATGTGGTAGTTGGAAAATGTTACATTATAATGGTTAGATTACCTTTCCTATATAATAAAAAGTTTATATTCTAAGATGCAATGAAAAAAAGAAAGTTGAGAAGAATGAGAAAATGTGGAGAACACGCTTCCAAGTTATGTGAAGATTGATTGAGAAGAAGTGAGAGGGAAAAAAATGGTATCGAGTACTTGTTAGTTTCTCATAATATGAATGATATTTATGAGTTTTTTACCTCTTAGATGTTTTCCTAAGTATATCTTATGTTGGTTTCATGTATGCCTTTGCTCTTGATCTCATATCTAGATCCATTGATTGTATGTATTATTTTGTTTAATTTATCAATGAATGCATAATAAAAATAGAGATTCCACATGTGTGACTCATCAATTGCTAGGATGGATTTATTGTTGAGTTGTGGAGCTAAAAGCTTCAACTCTTTACAAACTGAAAGGAACAGAAGGTTGCTGAGATCCAGGAGCACCGGCATCAGTAGCAGGACCGACGTCGGTCGTGACCAGTGCAAAAGGCCACCGGCAACGGCAGGAAGTCGACCGACGTCGGCAGAACCAGACTAGCAGGGACCGGCGTCGGTCGCATGTCTATTCTAGAACTGCTCGTTATACAGACATTTAGTTAAGTGAACGAAGTGTTTGCATGTAAAGGCTAGTTAGAGTCTTAAGCTGGGAGGATAATTGTCTAAATTAAGAGTCTAAGTTATTGTTTAAGTTAGGGATCTATTTATAGACCCATTGGCATGTATTGTAATTAGAATAAGATAAGGAAGGCAAGAAAGTTTCTTCTGTGTGTAAGATCATTGAGTTGCAGGTTGTTTCAAGCTCATAGGAGATCTACATGTGTGAGTATGGTCTGTTGAATTACAGGTTGCAGGTTCATGGGAGATCAACTTGAAGTACTTTAGAGTGCTTGGTGAATTGGCAGGGTTATTACTGACTAGTTGGAGAGGTGAACACCAATTCTGTTTGTGAGTTGGTTGTTGGGACCATTTTTTGTGTAGGAGAGTGCGTGTGAGAAGAATTACTGTACACTTGAGGTGTGGCAAACCTCTGTAAGGTGAAAGAGTGTGGCGGCTCTTTGTTGTATTCTTTTCAGTAAAGTGTTAATACAAGATAGTGTATTGTCTCTCATATTCTGTGCTATTGGTGAATTCTAGTTACTTGTATTTCTGGTTATTTTTGTATTTATAATTGCTTATATTTGGTAATCATACTGTGTTCTTTCTGAGGAGCAAGATCCTAACAAAGTGGGATCAGAACAGGTGTTGTTTTTGTGATCCCCCAACAAAGTGGTATCTGAACATGTTTGTTGTTCTAGGTGCCTGACAAGTGGTATCAGAGCTGTTGGTTGGGATACTTACAGATTGGATTAGATATGGTTAGTGTGTTTTGATTACAGGTACTCACAGGGTTTCTGTTTGAGTGGGAGTTGAGTAATGGCAGAAGACAGTAAGCTACGGATGGAAAAGTTTAATGGCAAGAACTACCAATTGTGGAGGATGCAAATTGAGGATTATCTGTATCAAAAATATTTGTACTTACCGTTGGGAGGGGTTAACTGCAAACCCTCGGATATGAAAGATGAAGAATGGGAGGTTCTTGATCGGAAGGCTCTGGGATCTATTAGATTGAGTCTTGCATCTTCTGTGATTTCCAGCTTATCACAGTGTAAGACAATGGTGGAGTTGATGGAATCTTTGGTAAATTTATATGAAAAACCCTCAGCTTCTAAAAGGTATTTCTTATGAAGCGTTTATTTAATTTGCAAATGTTGGAAGGTGGATCTGTTCATAGCCATCTTAGTGATTTCCATGGTTTGGTAAACCAGTTAAGTTCAGTCAATATTGTATTTGATGATGAAATTAGAGCTCTCTTAATCTTGTGTTCGTTACCTGAAAGTTGGGAAGGTTTGGTAATGGCAGTTTTTAATACTGTGTCTCCTTCAAAAGTCTTAAAAGTGGATGATGTTGCGAGTGTGATCTTGAATGAAGAGATATGCAGGAATAACACAGGTGAATCATCAGAAAATGCTTTGAGTGTTGAAGGCAGAGGAAGGCAAAGAGAAAAGATAGAGCATGGGAGATCAAGGTCCAAGATAGGCAAGAGATCCAAGTCCAGGTATGGCAGAATAACCTGCTGGAAGTGTGGAAAGCAAGGGCACTTAAAGAGAGATTACAGATCAGGTGAAGATCAGCATGAAGGACACGAAGAAGAAGCAGATGTTGTAGATTACGCTGCACGAGATGCTCTGGTATGTTCTTTGGATAAAGTAGAATCTTGGGTTTTAGATTTTGGTGCCTCTTTTCATGCATCCCCACATAGAGAATTTTTTCATGAGTATGTCCAGGGAGATTTTGGAGAAATTTGTGTAGGGGATGGTAAGCCTTGTCAGATTGTTGGCAAAGGAAAAGTGAAGCTGAAACTACAGACAGGTAACACATGGGTGTTAAAAGAGGTCATGCATGTCTTAGTTCTGGAGCGAAATTTGATTTTTGTTAGAAGTTTGGGTGATGAGGGTTGCACAGTAACTCTCACAGCGGACTCTTGGAAGGTTACCAAGGGTACACTTGTTGTAGCTAGAGGTAAGAAAGTAGGTACGCTTTATCTATCTACTTGTACTACTGATTCTCTTTCTGAGTTATCTACTTCAGCTGTAGATTCAGAGATGTGGCTTGATAGACTTGGTCACATAGATAAGAAGGAGATGCTTGTTCTTGAGTCAAAGGATATGCTTTCGGATTTGAAAGGTATGGATCGTGGTTTCTGTATGAAGAAGAAGAAGGTAACGTTTCTTGAGGAATCCGATGTTAGTGACAAGAACAGAAAAGCCTTGGTTTTCAAGGAGAAGGTGACGGACAGAGTTCAGCACAAGATGCAGAAGAATTCTAAGCAGAGCAAGGGTGTTTTGGAGAAGGATTTGATCCAAAAAGAGCTCACGAGAAAAAGTCAGGTCTCACTAGAAAAACACAGAAATTGACGTCGGCATCCAGATAGGGACCGACGTCGGCTATGTGCAGCCTGACGTCAGTGACTCAGGGCAGATAACGACCGACGTCGACTAGGGGAAAACGACGTTGGCAAGGGGCAATCGCAGGGAATCGACATCGGTTGGGTGCAGACTGAGATGTGACCGGCATCGGTTACTGAGACAAATTTTGGGTGGACAGCAAGCTGTCATGGTGTCTCAAGCGCCCATATGGAGGACTGAAGGTGTAAGTAAGTTCTTAAATTTGTCATTTCTCTTCTTTACACTACTTGTTGCTCACTTATGGCATAGGACCAGGAAGTTATTGAAGAAGCAGAACAGGTAGATCCAGGAAACAGTGGGAGCTTGGCATGGATGAAGATGTGATTCCTTGGAGGAGAACCAAATAGTTGTTTTAGGTAGAGTGGCCAGTTGAAAGTAAGCACTGATAGACGAATGTATGTTCAGGATAAAGAAGAGTGGAAATGGATACGTGAGATGGAAGATCAGGGTATATGGTCTTGTATGAGTTGCAGGGCAATGGAGGTTTGATCATTGTGTTTCTCTTTACCAGGTTGGATAATATTAACTACATTATCCTATTACTGTATGATGTGCTTGTTATAGGGTTACATATACAGGGTATTGCTGAACTAAAGGTAAAGCTAGTTCAGGTGTTTGTCATGGAGAATCTGGGAGCAACAAGATTCTTTGGCATGAGTGTGTTCTAGAGACATGGTAGGTCATATGTTGACTTTGTTTCAGGATGATTGTGTGAGACCGGTTAGCACGCCGATGGTTGGACAGTTCTTAGAACATGTGTCTTGATTCACATAATGAGGTTGAGTGCATGGTATGTACTAAACCTGAGTTTTCCCAAGAAGTGAGAGTTGTCACAAGTTGGAGCCAGTCTAGGAGAGAACCATTGGAGGACAGTTCAGTGGATTCTTACAGGGACTAACAGCAGGTGCACATGCTATGCAGGTTTAGGTTATTTTCTACATGGTTTGTAGATGTGGATGTGGCAGGTGATTTGGATGACAGGTTTGCACCACGGGATTTGTGGTGGTTGGTCTTCAAGAGTGATCTTGAGGAGGGATACAAAGCCAAGGGAGCAAACTAGACTGAGTACAGGTACAGGTTACAACTGTTTATCTCCAAGTGAGAGATTGTTGAGTTGTGGAGCTAAAAGCTTCAACTCTTTGCAAACTGAAAAGAATAGAAGGTTGCTGAGATCCAGGAGCATTGGCGTCGGTAGCAGGATCGACGTCGATCGTGACCAGTGCAGAAGGCCACCGGCGACGGCAGGAAGTCGGCCGACGTCGGCAGAACCAGACTAGCAGGGACTGGTGTTGGTTGCCTGTGTGTTCCAAAACTGCTCGTTACACATACAATTAGTTAAGTGAACGAAGTGTTTGCATGTAAAGGCCAGTTAGAGTCTTAAGCTGCGAGGATAATTGTCTAAATTAAGAGTCTAAGTTATTGTTTAAGTTAGGGATTTATTTATAGACCCATTGGCATGTATTGTAATTAGAATAAGATAAGGAAGGCAAGGAAGTTCCTTCTGTGTGTAAGATCATTGAGTTGCAGGTTGTTGCAAGCTCATAGGAGATCTACATGTGTGAGTATGGTCTATTGAATTGTAGGTTGCAGGTTCATGGGAGATCAACTTGAAGTACTTTAGAGTGCTTGGTGAACTGGCAGGGTTATTACTGACTAGTTGGAGAGGTGAACACCAATTCTGTTTGTGAGTTGGTTGTTGGGACCATTTTTTGTGTAGGAGAGTGTGTGTGAGAAGAATTACTGTACACTTGAGGTGTGGCAAACCTCTGTAAGGTGAAAGAGTGTGGCGGCTCTTTGTTGTATTCTTTTCAGTAAAGTGTTAATACAAGATAGTGTATTGTCTCTCATATTCTGTGCTATTGGTGAATTCTAGTTACTTGTATTTCTGGTTATTTCCGCATTTATAATTGCTTATATTTGGTAATCATACTGTGCTCTTTCTGAGGAGCAAGATCCTAACAAAGTGGGATCAGAACAGGTGTTGTTCTTGTGATCCCCCAACAAAGTGGTATCTAAACATGTTTGTTGTTCTAGGTGCCTTACATTTAATAGAGAATCTTATAGCCAGAGGTTGCGTATCAGACAGGGGCTTCCACCAATTAGTTTGCCAAATTTTGTCCTTTAATTAATTTTTGATTAACATACTCAATGTTTAACTCATTGAGAAGAATCATACATTTGGCCATTCATTGTGTAAGGGCTTATTTTTAAAATAGATACATCAAAGGATCAATCTTGGCAATGAGTTTGGTTCAGTTGTTTAACATGTAATGACAATTTTTGGGATGCAAAAATAATTGCTAAACATGCTTTTTTAATTGGGGTATAGTTAAGCTCATATGACATTAATGTTTTGTTGAGGTAATATATGGCATGCCATTTTCCATGCTCATCATATTGAGCTAGAAGGGCTCCTAAGGCACATTGAGTTACTGATATATAAAAAATAATGGTTGCCTTGGCATTGGCGGTGATGTGACTAGAGGATGCAAAAGATACTGCTTCAAATTATCAATTTTTTTTTGACACTTTAGAATCTAGTGATATTCAACCCCTTTCTTTAGAATATGTGTGAATGGTTGACATTTCAATGTCAGTTATGATATGAAGCAATGGATGCCCTAAATCTTTCTTTGGAGACTTCAAAGCTATTTGAGATTTTTTGGTGGAGGAATCTTAGTAATGGCTTTGACTTTGGCTGGATCGACTTCAATGCCTTGTTAGGAAATAATGAATCCCAAAATTTTCTAGATGTGACACCAAATATACAATTTTTGGGATTTAGCTGGAATCTTTATTCTCTTAGTCTCTCAAAAATCCTCTTGAGAATTATAGTATGTTCAAGACAGGTTATTGACTTGCCCAAAATGTTATCGACATAATCTTTGATGATGTCATGCATCATGTCATGAAAGATTATAGTCAGTACTCGTTGATATATTACACCAACATTTTATAGTTCGAAGGCCATGACTTAGTAGTAGAATGTTCCCTATGAAGTGGTTATAACTATCTTGTGTTGGTCCTCTAGTGCAATACATATTTGATTATAACTTGAAAATTCATCCAAGTGACAACATTTCATAGCTTACTATTATATCTCTATTTGTTAGGGAGATTCATCTTTCATATAGGTCTTAACAATGTCCCTAAAATTGATACAAATGTAGATATCACCTTTTGGTTTGTTGATAGGTATAATGTTTGAGGTTCAATCAAAATAATTAGGGGGTGAATGAAACCCACATCTTATAATTTCTATAGTTTTTATTTAACTAAGAGTGCCACCTTGGATTGCAATTTGTGAAGTTTTTGCTTCAAAGGCTTAACATCTAGATGGATGACTAGGTGATGTACAACCAAAGATGGATCCATGCCTGACATGCCAGCATAGGATCATGAAAAAATGTTGATAAATTATGAGAAGAGTGGTTAGGATCTCTCTTCTTTGAAAGTGAGGGTGGCCCTGAGCTTAATTATCCTGAGGTTGTCTTCTATTCCAATGTTAACATCAATTGTTTATTCGATTACTGATAATGGTTGATACTATTTATACACTAGAGGAGGAAGCTAATATTCTTTAGGTGTTTGTATGATATCTTAAAATTTTGTGAATAGATCATCATATGCCTTCTATTCTTGTGGATGAAAATAATCTAATGATGATACAATTGGGGGTTGATTTGACAATGCAATGTCACACTTAGAGGACAAACATAATTCTCCATCTATTGGCATCTCAGAGAGGTTTTCACCAACATATACATCTTTATTTTTATTTTCATTCTTTTTGTTCATTAGAAACTTTGAGAGGTTTGCACTGAGGGAATCTATTTTTTTTTTGTTTTTAATTTTTTATTGTCCTTTAATTTTTATGATTATTTCTATCTATGGAATTTAACTCATTCCCCAAAGTTGGCACACACATCCAAATTGATTTTGAACCCATTATTGTGGTCTTTTGATGGTAAATGGTCCCATATGCCCATGAACTCTGTGATAACATTGTCATTGTAAAAGATATCAAAAGATGGTTCTTCCTATTGGTTGTAGTCAACCAAGTTAGGGAGCATAGGTCAAGGTTGACCGTATATCTAAATGTGTCAGTGAAGAGGTTTGTGGTAGTAATATCCTTGTAGAGACTATGAACGGATCATGTTTCAAAATATTTGTCATACAAGGGATCCTAAAAAATTGAAGAGATGTCAAAGATGACATCATAGAGATCACCACTTGGTGGTTTGTATCTCAGATCATGATACATCCAATGATATTTAGCTGAGATGGGCTCTAGAATGCCTTGCTCATGGAGTCCAAGTCCCTTTCCTTTATAATTCATATTCTTTCACGTTTGATTAGTTTTCATATGCTCTGGATGTTGAAAACATGATGTAAGGCCTTCCTTAGACAGCCAATAGTAATCTGAACACTTAATTTGTTCTTGTGATAAGAGGCCAATTTTAGAAAATGTTGTCTTGCCAAATTGATGAGATTGTAGCTTAACCTCCGTCATGGTGGGACACCTATAACTACGTGATAATACAAAGAGTTTTTCAACATTGAAGGTGTGGTATGTATACACATAATATTTTCAAAATTTATCAATTACTAATGCTTTCTCT
The DNA here is from genome assembly GCA_037957365.1 of Torreya grandis. Lineage (NCBI taxonomy): Eukaryota > Viridiplantae > Streptophyta > Pinopsida > Cupressales > Taxaceae > Torreya > Torreya grandis. Next base: position 3,012,733 of record JARHVA010000204.1, on the reverse strand, counting down.
TGAAAGAACTCGTTGAGTCTCAATATCTCTAAGTGGCCTTAAGTGGTGCATTGGGAAGGGGTAGGTAGCCCATTGGTTCTTCACAAGATTGTTGTCCCTTTACTACCACTTATTATCATTCCAACTAGCTCCTAAAAACACACTCCTAAGCTTTGCCTCCTATTTTTTACCTTTCTCTAGTCATTTTATACCTTCATTATCCCTTACCTATCCTAAAATCATTTTTGATGATTTACGATACACTGTCAACCCCATTGACCCTATACTCTAATTGATAAAACTCATTTAGGGTCTAGGTTGACCCTTGGCCGACATAGACCAAGACTTAATTTATTTTTTCAATAGCGATACAGAGTCGATTGGGCTGACTTTGTTGGTTAAACATTCAAAAAGGACTACGATTAGATATAACTATATAAACACAATCATTTTGTCATTTTTAGAGAGACAACAAGAGTTAATTATTCATTTATGCTTCTTTACAATCTACTATTCTACCATTCTACTTGAGGAGTCTTAGATTAAGGTTTTTATTTGGAGAAAAATATTGTCTTGTGGAAAAATATTATATGCTTTGGCCTTTATTAGTGATTATTACAAAACATAAATTCCTCTTGTGAAACACCTTTGGCTAAGGGAGATATTGAGTCTCGATCATTTCATTTTCAAGGTGTCTCTAATTTTTCTCCTCTTTTCAGTAGATAGAAGTATCATAAGTAATGCCTTTTTTAAATATTGCTCTCTCCATGCATTAGGGTCTTACCTATACATAACTTAAATATTATTCTCTTATGTATGTTTACTTACTCCATTTTATGCCACAAGATTTGGTGAGCACTAGATTAAATTTTTACTTGTTATTAGTTTAGCGAATTTGAAAAACATATGACCTAGTTATGGTTATTGCATAGTTTTGCTTGACTAGAGGATTTGGATCCCTCCCTAGTGATATTATTGTGGTAAAATATCCCTTGGTGAGTTCTAGCGGATCCATCTTGGTTATGACCCTAAATATCTAATGTATCAATAATCAATAATGTAAGTAATATTTATCTTCTCTAAGCTAGGATTCATTTATAGATAAATTGCATTTACCTTTGTATACATTATAGTGAACATGACATGAATCTAACCTTTGTAGGTTTTTTTCATGCCATCATTTTTATCATTTTATTATATTTTTATATATTTATAGTATTAAATCAAACTAATCAATATAGTTATACTTTTTTATACACAAATTTAACACAATCATTTCAAAATGACTATGTTCTATCTATGTAAATTTTCATCAACTACAGGTTACTAGATTGAACAATTCAACATAGTATTCTTCTCCAGTTCTAGATTAGCATCCACTATCAAATAGTTCAACTTTATCTACTAATTTCTTATATAGACATATCAACAAACACTATCAAACAAGGTGACTTTGTTCATTATTTCTTCTTCAACACATAGGGTTTTGTATAACTCAGTCAAACCAGTTGAACCAATTTTTAGAATTTGAAAGAAGCAACTAAAGTACTAAATCATAAAGTTTTCAATCTAAATCATCTTCAAGTCTAGTAAAACTTTTTTCTTTTATCTCTCTATCATTTCAGTGCTACCTTCAGTTCTATTTTTCACAAGTTGGTAGTCTTAAAAACTGTAACCTTACAGCTAATTTGGTTGACCTGGTCATCTTAGTCCTGTAGTTTGTATTCTATCTAAGAGACATAGTCGACTCATTCAAATTTATTCTTAAATTATTTACTTCTATAGAATAACAATGAATCAATTGACTCTATTTTGACTATTTACATATAGTGTTACCTAAAACAATTTTGTACTATTCTTAATCAAGGAATTGACATTTATTTACTAGTAATTAATTCACATTTCTTTTTTAATTATTTTCGTTCTTAGAATAACTCATATAGTCTAAATAGGTGTTTTTTCAAAATTACCATTTTAATCACATTATTTTACTCTTTTACACACACTATCAAATCACTTAACATTAAAAAAATATTTAAACATTTATCTTTCCAAGGCCTACCTACTTGGATTTCATCACCAAGTGGGAAGCCGATTTAGTTTTTCTCTAAGTATAAATATGTGGTTAATGGTATATATTGGCAAAGCACCTGACACCCTTATCACTGCAAGATTGTGAAATGAGGGGGTAGTCCCTAATACCAAGCCAGTACCATTATCAATACAGATCCCTTTCATCCCAAATGTTTTGAAACCAAATTTAGACTACTTTCTAGTTTCCTATTTCAACCAACTTTCCTATCACATTAAAATCAAAACTTTCTAATAATCTAATAAAAATTAGGGTGACCAATTATTTATCATTTACTTTTTAGTTGATTGCTTGCTCTTTGATCATTGCATGTTATATTGAAAAATTTGAATTGGTCAGTGTTGGTGCAAGGTTTTATGCTGTGTGATCCAATTGATCAATCATATTGATCCAATTATTTGTGTGTTTACTTTTATTCTTGATTCAAACTATCTTAAAAATGTTTTCCTCTATTTCATAACATTTTCATCTTGGTCGATACAATCTCTTTTAGACTATGTTTTACCTTCTTACTACTAGTAAACAATCGATTATCATGATTGTGTCTTTTTATCCTCTTATTCAATTTTCTGTTCAGCTATACACAATCAATCTACATGACTGTGTATCCTTATCAGCTAGTTTAGATTTCTTTTTTTAATACACAGTCGACTTGAACCACTATTTATTCTTATCTATCTATTAGATTATAGAACACAATCAACTACTTCGACTCTGTATCCTATTTTTTGAATTTGTCTTTGCATCATCATTATCCTTCTTAGTCTTTTTTTTCTCATAATGAACTTTATGTTTGAGAACAACACTCTAATTGAACTCAACATATATGATGAACTTTACTAATCCCAATAGGTTTCCCCATAAACAAATTTTGGCTTCCACTTTAGACAAAAGTAATGTACATGTAACCACTCATAGTACAAGTTCTAGCACTCATCCTCATACATATTCAATTCAAAACCCTTGTTCTCTTTAGAAGATCAACTTGAATTAGAGTATACTATGGAAATGATTTTATTCATTAATGAATTTCCTTAACATCAAGGAAAAAACCCTTCCAATATTTACAACCTTATGATAAGTGGTCAAGAATAACTCCATTCACCTTCCCCCACATTCTCACCTGGATTTGGGGGTACTAACTTCTTTGCCTCTCAATGTATTTCTTATCTTAAACCGTTCTCATACTATTATCTCTTCTTCTTTGCCTCTCAATGTCTTTCTTATCTTGAACCCTTCTCATACTATTATCTCTTCTTCTTTGACTTATTATACCTCCATGCCAAGTATCTCTATTAACATGGTAGGTTCAACATTTAGTGGGTCTTTTCTAAGACCCACTCTTCTCAATCCATCCACTAGTGCATTGTTTGCTACTAATGATAATCATGCTACAGATGCTTCTTCTTCTTCTAATAATTTTACTACTATATCTTTTGTAACACATGTTAATCATGAATTAGTGCCTCATTTTATGCTAATGTCTCTCAATCCACTAATACCATGCATGCTACTTCTCATAGTGGTACCCAAGCCACTAATACCAATGCTATTGTTTCGCATGCTGCGCACAACACCACTCAAACCCATAATTTTTTTTAAAAAAATATTAACTGAATGAATGCTTTCCAAGACAATATGCCAACCAAATGATGCAAATGCATAATTACCTTATTCATCTCCAAAATCAACCTCGATAGGTTCTACGGGGAGTGCACAACCAAATTTCCTGCTTACTCCCCTTAGGGTTCCCATGGCAACCTTATTCCTCAACCACCTCTTGTGAAAAAATGATTAAACATCTTCAAAATGAACCTCTTATACCTCAAATTGCCAACATAGATATAGGAGGTATCACCCATACCATTAGCTACAATGGATCAAGTGATCCTACCTTACACTTAAAAATATTTATAGATCTAGACAAATATTAGGTCAAGTTAAACACTTTTGCTACTACCAAGGTCTTAGAAAAAAACCCTCTCTAGAGATGTTTTAGATTGGTCTAACCATTGGTAGCAAACAATAAAACTAGATCTCAAATGAGCTAAGACATAAACCACATAATCTTTCATCAAACTATGGAAGACCTTATCTAACAAGTGTGAACACAACATGGTGGCTAATAACATCTTTCATCTATTCACCAATGATCTCTATCCTAAGTTTCAATATTAGGTCTGGACTCTCTCTCCATGAACTTTAGAATAGGCCCTTGACCAAGCCAAACACCAAGATTTTATCATGCATTAGTTTGAGCCATTCTAACCTCCTGTGGGAACTCACATGCTCATCAAAAATAAAAATCATCATGCTACTAATGATGGTGTCACTTGTTCCTATGATACCATTCATAATATTCAAGATATTACTCCTGACCTAGATTTGGAACAATCTTCCCTTTTTAACCATAGCCCTAATAATCAATTTTATCTAATAAACAACATCAATGTTCATAAGCCATTATCTTTAGTAAAACTCCAAAAGCTTCTACCAAGGCCTCTTCCATGAGAGTTTGATCCCACTTGCCCTATGAAATCATGGTATGATCCAAATAAATTATGTTGGTTTCATGTTATTTGGGGTCACTCTCATGAGAATTGTAGGCAATTGCGTAACTTAGCTTTTAATTTCCTCTTTAGTCCAAATTTTTACCATGATTCCCTCATTTGTAAACTTCAACAAGCCTATGACATTGCATTTAAAGATCATGAAACACAAAGTAAAAATCAATCTTTGAACTAGGCTAATGCTCATCTGGCCATTACAAAGACCCTCTTCTAAACCATCAAGATAATAATGATAAGCCTACTCATTCCACCAATAATGTTGATAGTATTATAGATCCAACTCCTAAAGAGAAAGTGGTTGACATGACTAACATGCAAAGGGTAGTTGTCTTCATTTATTCTCATCCTACCCACATGCACCAATAATCTTTCACTTTTTGTGTTGTCCAAGATTCTTTCGGGGAAAGAGGACCTTATATATTTAAATGAATAAATTACAACACCTTCATTGGATAATACCTCTCATACCATATTTACAATTTCTCCAACCTCTCTACCCATCATCAATAATATTAAACCTTATAATACCACTTCTTTAAATCTATCACAAAATAAACCTACATGAACTACCTCATCCTCTCATGATAATCAACCCATTTGTCCCCCAATCAAACCTCCCACATCCTATCAACACAAATTTACCTACACTTCCAATCTTCCTTTCGAGGAACTCATCCAATATTACACACCTCTCTCCATTGGTCCACTCATGGGTTATGATTAATGGGACCCTATCACAAAGCTTATCAATCTCCCATCTCAAATTCCCTTTCTTGAACTCATGCAGACTTCTTTGCATAATCACAACTGCCTTATGTAACTCCTATTCAAAATGAACATCCCCCATCCTCCTTTAGTAAGACGTCTGGGTTAGAAGATAACATTTTACAATAATGTAAAGAGATGTCTATACATGTTAACAAAATAATGAACACCACTCTCTCTCAAATTTACTATTGATCCTATAATTTTAGATGAGATTATAATTCGTGTAGATGATCCTACCCTCTTTATAAGCATCCAAATTGATGAAATCAAATTCAAACATGTCTTGATTGATGAAAGTTTAGGTACTGGTGTTTCCTCTCTTGAATTCATTAAAACCCTTGATACTCTGACTGTAATCTTAAGCCCACATGCAACATGTTTCAAGGTTATGATCGAAGGCAAATGCCTCCATTAGGTTATGTGTAACTCCATAATACCATCCCACATGTCACTATTTGAGTGAAGGTTATGATCTCTAATTCTTCCCTTTACTATAATATCTTGCTTATTAGGCCATGGACTCATTTCTTGAGGGATATCACATCTTCTGCCTATCAATGTGTCAAGTTCATTTACAATGGTGCAATCTATATGATTCAAGGTGATACTAACCCTTAGAATTTTGAATAATTCCAAGATTATGGTGTATTCAAAATTCTAACTCTTGAACCCTTGTCGAGTGTTTCACTCCACAAATCACAACATTTTAATTTCCCTGTCAACTCAACATGAGGTTACCATGTTCACCCATAAATCATCAAGAATATAATTCCTAACCTCTTAGATTCTAATGACGATGAGCTCAATGAGATCAACCTTAAGATAAAAATGTTTGATATCTCTCCTCATCTCATTTCCCAACTTCTACCATCCCTAAAGCTACTTTACCATCAACTACTAGTGATGATATACCCATAGTATTAACTAAGACTCAACACTCTATTCATCACACCACCTCTAATGAGGTCATACCTACTTACATAATTGATGTTCATAGACCTAAATATGATGATGGTTATACTTTAGATGACCCACTTTTAGGAGGTCTTATTTAGGCTCAAGATGCTAAGATCCTTCGTTATCATTCTTCTTTGTTTCAATCATTTATCTTATTATATTCCATCTTATATGGTTCCTAATCTTAGTATTATTCTTCTTATTTTTAAGGTAGATATAGTGCATTCACATGGTACACTTCCAATTTATGAAGAACCTCTTAAGACCATGCTTATGGATCGTGTTATGACTAGTCCCTATCATTTCATTAAATACCAAGATCCATATAGCTATCTTCCTCCTGAGATGACTGCTATTATCCTTAAACCCTCTATGCATCCTACTTCTCCCTTAATTGAGCCTCGTCTAGATCTTATTCCCACTATACCTTTAGGTAAGTCTCTTCTTACTTTTGATTCTATTTTTCCTTCAGTCGATCCTCGTTTAGTCTCTCCATCACCCTACCTCTTATTGGTGATGGCCTGCTTCCTTTACCATAATTTGTTCTTCTACCCACCCAATGGGTTGATCAGTCATACTGTGACATCCATAGAGTTTTTAGTCATTGGATTAGAGATTGTAAATTATACCAACCTTACATAACTTATGCTTCTACTCCCTCTATTAGTATACCCACAAAGTCTACTAACAAACGTATATGTTGCTTCCACAACATAGATAATCATTCCTCCACCCATTGTCAAAAGATTTCACAATATATAGATATATTGTGTCTTACTCTTCTTCAGCTTATAGATAAGGCTATACCTCCACCTAAATTATTACCTAGATATATTCCCAAATATTTAGAGGTATATTGTCTATGGCACCAATGCAGTACCCATCACACTGATCGTTACCATATCCTCCAACAACATCTCCAGTATCACCTTATGATCATTCATATGCTTGCTATCCCTCCTTCCATAGTTCATCCACACAATAAGGCTCCTCCTTCTTTGACCATGATTACTCCACCTGTGGTCCCTTATTCTCCCATGATTCCTCCACCTGTGGATCCTCCTTCACCTATTATTCCTTTTCCACCGGTGGCTCCTTCATGTCCCACAGATTTCACTCCTATTCCTTCTCTAGGGTATCCTATGCATAATGGACCTCAAGATCATGACCCTTCAGACATGCCTAAATTTTATATTGAGGATATTTGACATGAAGTATTTTCATTGCCTTCTCTAAAGATCGATGAGACCCTCACTACAGTTAGAGTCCAGCTCCGCAGAGATCTATCATATGTCATAGACAATGTTTGTGGACAAATTTACAAGTATTTATGAACATAACATGGTGTTCATTCACTTTCTTATTCATTTGAGATTGGACATATGTTCCAAGTTTATATTTATCTACTTTATATCATTTGACTCTGTGTCAAATTTTCATTCACTTATCTATCTTCTATGGCTATTTATATTTCACACTATATGTTGTCTATGGTGTCATTTTCTTTACTTCTAATCTCTTATGGATTATTTTCATGATTTCATGATTTTATACATGAGTTCATTTCCATGGATGTCTTGTTATTTTCTCATGATTGTTTTCTACCTTATCTTCATAACATGAATAATCATTATTATGACTTGGTTATATAAACCTTGCTCCCCTAAAAACTCTTTATTTACCATTTGATCAGTTCACAAACAAGTCATCTCATTTTACCAGTCCATCTTGGATCTCCATTTATTCCCCTTATTTCCTTTCACAAACTAAGAATACACATGGTTGAAACTTGAGATAACATACTAGTTCATAGGTAAGCCTAAGTGGTTTAGTTAATCATGTCTTTGGATACTTAGCCTCCTTTAACCAAAGTCTAAAGCTCATTCATGTGTATCACTTTATCTCTCATGATTGGTCATTCCAACTATATATGGAGGAATATTAAAATCCATAAAAATTTAAAAGCCAAATCAATTTAACAAAATGCAATGATACAAAAGATAATATTCAAAATTTCAAAAGTCAAATCACACTAAAATATGTGATTTGAAGCACATATCCTTTTTATGATTGAAGCTCAAAATCCACAATTGGCCTCATGATAGAGTTGAGGTCCATTGGGGTGTAGTAGGCCAGTAGATTGGAAAAGGAGATTAAAAAAAATCTTTTAGTGCTACCTACTTTTTCACATAAATACCAATCTTCGTAGAAGACCGATAAATTTATAAGAGGTCTTGAGGAATGGGGAACATGTTGTGGGAAGGTAAGTCCATTTTAATTTACTTGTTCAAAAAACCAACATGAGTTGATCTTAGTATCTCACTTATTGGCATATATAACTTTGTGTTTACTGTGTTGTCTCCTAAAAATAACAATCATTTTTGGAACAACATTTGAATTATTTTGGTTCTACAAACCAAAATAATATCTTCCATTTTCAAAATTTGTCTTAAGTATTCAGATTTCTCATTTTCAGAAGCTTCTCATAAAATATATAGACTCTTGCAGGCATTTTTCAGTCAAAAAAATTGATTTTCAACATTTGTTCATTTTTTGAGAAGAGTTCAAAGGATCAACGGGTTCAAAGGTTCAACAATTGGTTCAGCCAAAGGAGCTGTTCAATGTCCAAGTTCAATGAGCTTCACGACTTCTGCAATAATTTTCATCGGCAAACAATCAGTAGCAAGTTCAACATTTGGTTCATCCTTTGGTTCAACTTCAAACAGTTCAAAGGCGGGTTCAATCAAGCGGTTCAATGCTTTCATTGGCTTTGCTTCAAAGGCTTGGTGTGCTTCATTGAACCTTTGAACCGGTTCAACAAAGGTTCATCGACTAGGTTCAAAGGGATGGTTCAATGCAAAAGAGAACTTTTCTGAAGGACAAGTGTCCTTGCAGAGGACACTTCATCAAATGAATGTTCAAAGACTTGTTCAAAAGACTTGGTCAATGCCCAGGGAATTTCACTTGGACTTTTTGCTCACGAGAATTTTCCCTAGGGAAAATGTCCGCGGGAATGTTTAAAGCAAATGGCCTGAGGAAAAGCCTGGGGGAAATTTGCGAAGGGCTGACAGACTTTGAAGGATCATTTCTCAGGGCCTGAAAGGGTAAAGTCCAGTCTGGAAAAGTGCCAAGTGGAAATCCAAAAGAAGACCAAGGGATGACGCACCTGAACACGTCAAATTCAACACTGTCAACTAGTTGTTGGAAACACAGTGATGGGCATGAAAATGTTGTGTTTTCAGGCATGAAAATGTCAATTTTAGAGACAGTAAAATAGCCATTGATCCTTTTCATCCACAGACCAAAATACATTCACAATTTTCAAGGCCAAAACTAGCAGAAAGTAGGGAAGACATAGAACAATGAATTAAATCGAGGACCCGATTCAATTAGCTAGACAAGGCGAAATGATGAAGATAAGATCAGATTGCCAAGTGGAACATTGGAAGTTAAAAACTTTCAATAAGCGCGACTTATTTCCTTGCATTGATAAAATCAAATGGGAAAAGTGCCCTTAAGTTCCAGCATGTCCGCTTAATAGATTTCAATGCAAATTGATGTATTGATTGTTCTCAAGTCCTTTTTGAAGAGGCTATATAAGAGACTTTCTTCAATTGTAATAAGGATCTTCTTTTTGGATAATCTGAATGAAACTCTGCTAAAATTGAGAGGCATCATTGAGACTTTGTGCTCAATTTGTTTATCATATTTTGTTAATGAAAACAAGGGACTTTTTCAGACTTTGTGCTGTGATATCTTGTTTATTTCATTGATTTAATAAGCAGGATTAGTTAATTTGTTAAGAAGGTGTCCTGGAGATTCAACTGTGGAGAGACTTTGCACCCCCATAGCTGCCTTCAGTGTGTTTGTATTTTCATTACTGTGTAAAGAACTTTGGAAAGACTTTGAGCTTTCATTGTTCTTCATGTATCACTCTTGAGTATTTCATGTGCAGACTTTGTGCTATGTCTTGATTTGATGGTTACCATACTTCAGTCATATTCTACTTTTATTTCCAGGAGTATTCTCGTGGCTAGTTGAATAGTTTTTTTGAAAGAAGAGGAGTACTGTCTGTCATTCTCTTGAGTTCTTCCTTTGTTTTGTATACATCATCTCTAAAGAAAGAGAGATGGATGTCTGGTCCTACCCTTGAGTATTATTTTTTTGTTCATATATATACATAGCATATCCACAGAGAACCTCCCCTTGATGAGAGGAGAGAGAAGTCTCCTTTTGATGTGATAAACTTACACATTAGGATGAATAATCTTCTTGCTTTGGCTGATAAGACCTATTTTGTTTATTAGTACACTAATAGACAAAATAATCAACCAATAGTTTTTGGCAACTCTGCTAGGGAACTTGAATAAGCAGTCCCTACCCTTATCCATTATAGAGTCTGTTGACTCCCATCTGGGTCTTATCCACTATCATTATAGCCTTCTTATCTCCCTCCATCCTCCATATCCATTAAATCATCTGGTCTGCAAACCAGATCTGCTGGGAAAGACAAGCAATTTGAAGCCTTAAGCTCCAGGCTGAAGCAGGACCAGTCCTTTTCCTTTATTTTGTTTTAAATCTAGCAACTCCATGCTACACAAAAAGCCAGAGATCTAAGGGTGTTTTTGACCTTGTATTTGAGTTGGAGTAGTAGAGCAATTTTGATCTGTTTTCTCCACCACCTTTCTTCCAATGATCTAGGAGTCTTTCTCTCGACCTTATTAGGTCACCAACACAAGGTAGAGCTTCTTTTTCTGCTATTAATAGAGCCTTGCCTATAAATATTCCACCCAAATTTGTTACCCCCACTTTTTAGCACCCTATAATGGCATTTCAAGGTCCCTGGGGTAATGCTTTTGTCCCTCTCAATCTTAATCCTCCTCTACATGAACTTCCACGCAGTTCTAAGAAGAATTTCTCTAAATTCCATGGTGATAGGAAAGTTCATCTTGATGAACATATTGCAACATTTAGTATAGCTTGTGGAGTAAATGGGATAGAGTTTGAAGATGTAGCAGTTAGGATTTTTGTTGAAACACTACAAGGTCCTACTGCAGATTGGTTTTATCATTTACAGGCTCGATCTGTGACTGATTAGAATACTTTGAAACATAAGTTTGAAGCCAGATTCAAACTTGCAGAAGATGCACATACACTTCTGGCTCAACTTACACAAATAAAAAAAGAGCCACATGAGCCTATGAGAGATTTCATAGCTAAATTTGACAAGTTGAGAAATAGAATTCCTATGATTGCTAGACCTACATCTGAGAATCTCAAATGTTTTTTCATTAATTATTAGCTACCTAAAGTCAGTTTTCTCTTGAGATGAGCTGGCCAAATAGATCTCGAGGCAGCTCAAATTTTGGCCACTAAAGTAGAAGATGATCTCATATTAGCAGTGAAAATAAGAAGAGATCCCAATAGAAATAGAGCTTCATCATCATCCGAATTTACATCTACAAGCACCACAGATCCAATGGTGTAGAAATTAGCGAATGAGCTCCTTGCTCTCAAAAACCAAATGGCTCAAGGAATGTCTTCTACTCCTACATACAATAAAACATTCCCAAATTAGTCATATCAGGGCAATGTTGCCAAAAACCAAGGACAAAAAAATCATCTTCCTCCACAAGAAAAACTTGCCTTGAAAGCTCCTCTAACTAATTCAGCAATGGGATATCTTGAGACAGAATCAAATTTTTCTTATCAGCCTAAATTATATCAAGAAAATGATGCTAATATCATTGAAGATAGTCAAGAAGAATCAGCTGGTGACTCCCACATTGGTTTCTTAAATTATCAAGATGAACCCAGAAGCAAATGAGAAGCTTCAGATGGATCATATGCAGTGTTTACTAGATCTAAGAATCAATTAGTCCTGCAGGCTGATAAATGAAAGATAGAAGAGGAATCACAGCTAGCAGTCACAATTGCCAAGCGTGGATCAGTTATGCCCTTTCAACCAAAAGATCCAGTAATCACTCAAAAGGTAAATACATCTGTTGCGCCTTCCCCTTCTACTTCTATTTTGTAAACCAATATACCTCCTGTCCCTTCTAAAACTCAAAAAGTTGAAGTAACTTTCTCTGTACCTAGTTCGATTCAGACATTTGACATAATTGATCATGTCAAAAATACAAAAATATAAATGTCTAAATTTGAGTACTTGCAGTCCAATCTGGATCAACTAAATAAGTTGGTCCAATATGTTTAAAATCATACTGACCCTGTAGTGCAAAAGGCCAAAAAAGTGACTTTTGATTCCCCAATAAATATGCCTAGTCCAAGTAATCTGATTATTACTCCTCCAGTTGCTTTTGAAAAAATAGAACCCTTTTATGTTTCCCTGTTAATCAATGGCCACAAGATGAGTAATTGTATAATAGATTCAAGTGCATCTGACAATGTCATGCTAGCCAAAGTCACTGAGTCTTTTGGTCTCACATTGACCAAGACATTTGGCAGATGTTTCTCCATGGAGAATAAACAAGTGCCATTGTTGGGGCAGATCAAAGATGCTCAATTTGCATTTGCAGCCTTTCTAGAAAAGAAGATTAAAATGATTGTATTAGTGGCTGAAGTCTAAGCGTCTTATGGTATTTTAATTGGACAAATTTTTTGTAAGGACGTGGGAGGAGAGCTGAACATGGATCTATCTGAGGCAAGGATCCCTATACAAGGCATGATGAAGAGATTAATTTCTGAAAAGGAAGCAAAGTATATAGTCACCAAGACGTCAGCTCCCAAAGCTCAAATCCTTTTTGAATCTGTAGGTATGGGTAATTACTTTTTATATACAGATCATGAGGAAAGACCCTCCATCTCCGATGAGGGAAAGTCTAAAGTAAAGCCAGTGTCTGATGAGATTTGGACTCTAGAATTTGATGATAGTTGTTCCTCTTTTGGTTCTAGAGCCGAAATTATTTTGATATCTCCTCAAAGAGATATATTCCATTTATCATATAAGTTACAGTTCAGCAACACAAATAATACAGCTAAATATGAATCGCTGTTGCTAGGCATGAAGGCTGCTCAAGAAAGAGGCATCAAGTATCTTCATGCTAAAGGGGACACTGAATTAGTGGTCTGCCAAGTGAGAAATTCATATCAGACTAAGAATGAAAGGTTGCGCCATTACCATAATCTTGTTTGGAATCAAATTGAAAGCTTTGATGCTTTCAACATTTCTTCTATTCCAAGAGAATTCAATGATAGAGTTGATGCACTTATTGTTTTAGGAACTCTTTTATTCCACATTCTGATTTTAAAGAAGCCAAATATACCATTGAGTTGATCTATAGGCTGAGTGTTCTTGATAATGCTGATCATTGGCAAATTTTCAATGATGATAATCAGATCATTGCCTTTTTGGAAAGAAAAGACAATTTTGAATAGCTATATTTTGAAGGCAGTGAATTTCAAAAGTCTGAATTAATTTCTGAATCTAGTTCAGATGTAAATGAAGAGTTTATATAGCTGAAAGGAAATAAAATTCCTAAAGGCTTTGTTTCTCTCAAAAAGCTGTTTGACAAGCATGATAGATTCGTCAAGCAACAATAGACAAATTCAAATTTCTCTCAAAGATTTGACCAAGTGAATCTGACTAATGAAAAAAACCCAAAAATGGTCAACATTGGTAAGTGCTGCACACCTGAAAAAAATTCAAATTTACTTCTTTGCTTCGTCAATACATTGATGTCCGTGCATATTCATATGAAGATCTGAAGTCTCTCAATCTAGATGAAATCCATCATCATATTCCTCTCAAGGCTAATTCAACACCTTACAAGCAGAAATTCAGAAAATACAATCCAAAGATTTTAAGTACAATTATGTCTGAGATTCAAAAAATGTTAAATGCTAGGATTATTTTTCCAATCCATCATTCTACATGGATTGCAAACATAGTTCCAGTAAGGAAGAAAAATGGAGAAATTCGTATTTATGTAGATTTCCAGAATCTGAACCAGTCATCTCTGAAAGATAATTATCCTTTGCCAATCATGGACCAAGTGCTCCAAATAGTAACATGATCAGAAATGTTATCAATATTTAATGGTTTCTTAGGCTATAGCCAAGTTGAAGTTGCTGAACCTGATCAATACAAGACTTCATTCACCACGCCTTGGGGTACTTTTGCATACCAAATAATGCCTTTTGGATTAATAAATGCTAGCGTTACCTTTTAGAGAGCTATGGATATGGATTTTAAAGATGAAATTGGCAAATTCATAGTTGTATATCTTAATGATTTAACTGTCTTTTCAAAGCGCTGATCTGATCATGTACGCCATTTGCAGCAAGTGCTGGAATGCTATCGAGAAAATGGTATTTCTTTGAATCCTAAAATGTCTATTTCTAGAGTGACAGAAGGAAAACTCCTTGGACACATTGTGTCCAAAGAAGGAATAAAGATTGACTCAAACAGAGTCAAGTCTATTCAAGAGCTGAATTTGCCTACAAGTAAGAAAGCTGTTCACTCTTTCTTCGAAAAAGTGAATTTTTTACGGAGATTTATCCTTGAATTTACTGAAAAGACAAGACACATTGTAAATATGATGAAAGGGAAGAATACCTTCAGCTGGACCAAAGAAGGCAAATAAGCATTTCAAGATATCAAAGTTGCTATTGCTCATGCCCCCACCTTGGTCTGCCCAGATTATCACAAAGATTTCACTATATACAACTATGCATTTGAGCATACTCTTTCGGCTATTCTTGTTCAGCAAGACAAAGAAGGTATGGAATATCCCATCTCTTTCATGAGTTTTCCTATGAAAAATCATGAATTGAAGTATTCAAATATAGAGAAACACACCTATGCCTTGGTAAAAGCAGTCAGACACTTTCGCTTCTATATTCTGAATTCACATACTATTGCCTTAGTTCTTGATACTACAGTCAAGTCTATTTTAACTCAATAGGAGTTTGGCACAAAGAGAGGTAATTGGATTGCAAAGATCCAAAAATTTGATCTGGATATTAAGCCAACAAAGTTGGTCAGAGGTAAAGGTCTTTATCAATTAATGGCTGATAATAAGCCAGAAGATACACAACTTGAAGAAGTTAAAATAGACAATATGCCAATAGTCCTTTTTGTTTCTACTACCAATGAATGGTATTTAGATATTGCCTATTTTTTGACTTATGGAGAACGTCCTGCTCATTTGTCTTATAAAGAGAGGAGAACCATCAGATTGAAAGCTGCCAATTTTGTCCTTTGGGACAATGGCCTGTATAAAAGAAACATAGATGGAGTTTTTCTTCGCTGTGTAGACAAAGAATAGCAGACCCAGCTCTTGAAATCTTTCCATAATCTAGCTTGTGGAGGACATTTTTCTACCCCAGTGACTGCTCACAAAATTTTGAGACCCAGGTATTATTGGCTGACTCTTTTTCAAGATGCTCATAAATGGGTAAGGAAATGTGAACTTTGCCAGAAATTTGTTGGAAAACCTAAGTTGGCTGCTCTGCCTCTTAAGCCAGTGATCATAGAGGAACCTTTTCAGCAGTGGGGACTCAATTTTATTGGGACAATAAATCCATCATCAAGTGTTGGACATGATTATGTCCTTACAGTGACTGATTATTTTACTAAGTGGGTAGAAGCAATCCCAACAAAGCATGCCACCTCATAAGTTGTACGCAATTTCTTGAAAGAGAACATCATTTTCAGATTTGGAGTCTCCCTCAAAATTATTACTGATAATGCAACTTGTTTCACCTCTCAAGAAATCACGCAATTCTATTTTTATTATGGAATTACGCTTTCTCATTCTTCTGATTATTTTTTGCAAGGAAATGGACAAGCTGAGTCCAGCAATAAAAATTTGGTAACTATTATCAAGAAACTTGTAGATGATAATCAAAGGACATGGCACAAAGCATTGGTAGACGCTCTATGGCATGACAAGATCATGCCAAAAAGGGCCATTGGTATGTCTCTTTTCAACTTCTCTATGGTATTAATGCTGAGATACCAATCACTTTAGAGTTACCAGCCTTGAAATTGGTGAAGGCTATTGAAGATCAGACATATGAGAGTTCTCTTGATAAAAGAATCATGTACCTGACTCATCTGGAAGAACAAAGAACTATGGTGGTAGACAGAATTTCTATTCATCAAAATTTGATAAAGAAAATTTTTGATCATGATTTTTAGATTGGGGATAAAGTCCTACTGTGGGACAAAAGAAGAGAGCCAAAAGGGATACATGGAAAGTTTGACTCCCTTTGGAGAGGCCCATTCACAATTCATTAGCACATGGGTGAAAATAGCTTTTTGTTGAAATACCAAGATGGCATGCTCTTTTCTCTGCCCCATAATGGGCAGCATTTGAAATACTTCTATTCTTGAAGTGTCAGATCATTACCTCTGTATATATGTATACTTGTACAGTTTTAATTTCTATTTTGTTTTGTTTGTTTTCGTTCTTGTTGCCTTTCATTTCTGGAAAGCATGACTCCGTAGCCCAATGGTATACTTGAAGACACTGGAGATTTTGAATTCTACTCCTTCTAATTAGTTTTGCAATTGATAGAAGTTACCCAATTGGAGCCAGCTGTTGTCTCCTAAAAATAACAATCATTTTTGGAACAACATTTGAATTATTTTGGTTCTACAAACCAAATTAATATCTTCCATTTTCAAAATTTGTCTTAAGTATTCAAATTTTTCATTTTCAGAAGCTTCTTAGAAAATCTACAGACTCTTGAAGGCGGTTTTTCAGTCAAAAGAATTGATTTTCAACATTTGTTCATTTTTCGAGAAGAGTTCAAAGGTTCAACGGGTTGAAAGGTTCAATAGTCATTTCAACCAAAGGAGCAGTTCAACGTCCAAGTTCAACAAGCTTCACGACTTCTGCAGGAATTTTCATTTGGCAAACAATCAGCAGCAAGCTCAACATTTGGTTCATCCTTTGGTTCAACTTCAAATAGTTCAAAGGCAGGTTCAATCAAGCGGTTCAACGCTTTCATCGGCTTTGCTTCAAAGGCTTGGCGCGCTTCATTGAACCTTTGAACCGGTTCAACAAAGGTTCATCGACTAGGTTCAAAGGGATGGTTTAATGCCAAAGAAAACTTTTTTGAAGGACAAGTGTCCTTGCAGAGGACACTTCATCAAATGAATGTTCAAAGACTTGTTCAATGACCGAGGAATTTCACTCAAACTTTGTGCCCGTAGGAATTTTCCTCAGGGAAAATGTCTGCAGGAATGTTTAAAGCAAATGGCCTGAGGAAAAGCTCGGGGGAAATTTGTGAAGGGCCGATAGACTTTGAAGGATCATTTCTCAGGGCCCAAAAGGGAAAAGTCTAGTATGGAAAAGTGCCAAGTGGAAAGCCAAAAGAAGACCAAGGGATGACGTGCCTGAACACGTCAAATTCAACACTGTCAACTAGCCATTGGAAACACAATGATGGGCATGAAAATGTCAATTTCAGAGATAGTAAAATAGCCGTTGATCCTTTTGATCCATAGACTAGAATACATTCACAATTTTCAAGGCCAAAACCAGCAGAAAGCAGGGAAGAAACAGAACAACAAATTAAATCCAGGACCCGATTCAATTAGCCAGATAAGGAGGAATGATGAAGATAAGATCAGACTACCAGGTGGAACATTGGAAGTTACAAACTTTCAATAAGCATGACTTATTTCCTTGCATTGATGAAATCAAATGGGAAAAGTGCCCCTAAGTTCCAGCGTGCCCCCTTAACAGATTTCAATGCAAATTGATGTATTGATTGTTCCCAAGTCCTTTTTGAAGAGGCTATATAAGGGAATTAATTCAATTGTAATAAGGATCTTCTTTTTGGAGAATCTGAACGAAACTCTACTGAAATTGAGAGGCATCATTGAGACTTTGTGCTCAGTCTGTTTATCATATTTTTTTAATGAAAACAAGGGACTTTTTCAGACTTTGTGCTGTGATATCTTGTTTGTTTCATTGATTTAATAAGCAGGATTAGTTAATTTGTCAAGAAGGTGTCCTGGAGAATCAACTGTGGAGAGACTTTGCGCCCCCATAGCTGCCTTCAGTGTGTTTGTATTTTCATTGCTGTGTAAAGAACTTTGGAAAGACTTTGAGCTTTCATAGTTCTTCGTGTATCACTCTTGAGTATTTCATGTGCAAACTTTGCACTGTGTCTTGATTTGCTCGTTACCATACTTCAGTCATATTCTACTTTTATTTCCAGGAGTATTCTCGTGGCTGGTTGAATATTTCTTTTGAAAGAAGAGGAGTACTGTCTGTCATTCTCTTGAGTTCTTCCTTTGTTTTGTATACATCATCTCTGAAGAAAGAGAGATGGATGTCTGGTCCTACCCTTGAGTACTATTTTTTTGTTCATATATATACATAGCATATCCATAGGGAACCTCCCCTTGATGAGAGGAGAGAGAATTCTCCTTCTGATGTGATAAACTTACACATTAGGATGACTAATCTTCTTGCTTTGGCTGATAAGACCTATTTTGTTTATCAGTACGTTGATAGACAAAATAATCAACCAACATACTGTGAACATGCTATCCTTTGTATATTGATGGTCACTAGTCACTTTGTGTCTTTTCTATGTCCTTAGTGTGCCTCATGTTTCCTAAGGTCTTCAAATAGATGCCTAAATCATGTTTTTTACATTCCCTCATTTACAATAATCTTAATATTTTCCCTTAAGAAATATTATTTTGTTCATTGATCACTCCCCCTAGGGAT
Source organism: Torreya grandis (assembly GCA_037957365.1). Taxonomy (NCBI): domain Eukaryota; kingdom Viridiplantae; phylum Streptophyta; class Pinopsida; order Cupressales; family Taxaceae; genus Torreya; species Torreya grandis. The sequence goes on along the minus strand of JARHVA010000204.1, from coordinate 2,993,651 downwards.
TCCATTTGTGAGTTGTAGTGTATGACCTTAGATAAGACCACACCTTCCTCATAAATCACCAAATTACTATTGCAAACATTCATTTAACATATTTTTCTAGTCGTTTCCACCTCATTGGTGTTCCCTTTGTGAGTTTCAGTGTAAGACCATGGATAGGACCAGGCCTTCCTCACAAAATTTTCTAATACCCAAGTCACAATGAAATTACATGTGGCAAATTTGAGATAAGTAGTGATTGAGCATGAGTTACACATCATTGATATGCTTCCTATCTTGATAAAATATGTTTTATGCTCACTTCATTGATATTTCACTTCTATATTCTTATTTTATGATTGCATGTAAGTTTACAACCATTTTTCTTAAGTTTTCATACTTCCCAACTTGAAAAAATGTGATCAATTTAAGTTCACTTTTTCCAATTTTGTTCCTCTTTTATACTTCCCAACGTGATTTAGTATGATTGATTGACTTAATTGTTTTGATTTTATACCATTTGGTTTTCTTATGCCTTCCATTTTATTACATTATTTTCATACTTCTCAAATGTGATATAGTGTGATTTTACTTGTTTTAATCTAGTGAAAATCTTTTCATAGTTTAAAAACATTTTTTTACCCTTTTACTCACTTTGGTTTATCATATTTAGTTGTCTTTTTTTATTACACATTTTCCATCGTCATATAGTGTGTAGTACATTTGTTTTGATTACTTATAATTTTCTAAGTCATTTTTGCCTTTTTATTTGTAACTATGCATATGTATCACATAATTCCAGAAAAGAAAACACTCCACATATATTTTCCATAGCATATATAACAAAAGCTAAATACATGTGATAGAAAGAAATATATCCATGCATTAATATCTACAACCAACTACAACTCATGAAATTAAATCTAATTGTCAACATTAATATCTATATATATCATGTGTTTTATGCAATACAACTTATACAAAATACAAAATACAAAATACATAGCTCTAGCTCTATGGCTAAACTCCCTCATGCCTATCCTGTGGCCTAGCCACGCTGCCCATAGATGCTTGGGACTGTTCCCTCTGAATGATACATTGTAATGAGGCAGTTTGTGATCTCAATCCTATTACCTATCCCTATAAGTTATCCACTTGGGCCTGCATCTGTCCAAGCTAAATCATAGTAGCCATATGTGTTGCTCTCTCTTGAGCCAAGGCCTACTAGGCTTGTGCCTCTCCCTCTCCCTCTCTTGCCCATGTTGATGGATGCAACCCATCCTTGCATGTCTGCAACTGCCTCATGACCTCCCCCACCAGTCTAAACTAGTCTGCCTAGGCTGGGGAAAATGGTACCACAAGATCATCCAACATGGTGGGGTTGTATGGAGCTAACACCCCATCCAAAATGTCATGGTGCATATCCATAACCAAAGTTCCCTATTTGACCTCCTCTATCATCAGATATAGAAAATCAAATTAGATAGATAATAGATCACACACACACACACACACACACACACACACACACACACACACACACACACACACACACACACACACACATATATATCTCAAAATATATGTACTATAACCACATGTAACTAGTGTTATATATCAAAGCTTAAATCAAAATTACAACATTTATCATCAGTACCAATGTCACCAACCACAGTCTCCCTAAATGCTCACTTATCAAGCACTGTATATCCATATACTCATCCTTTGAGCATCTCCTCTATGGATCACTTCCCCACCAATGCAAATTCAAGATTCACCACTTGTACATGCTGTGATCTTACATTATTGCCCTTACCTGTGCCTTCTCTCATCAGTGGTGCTTTCATCTATGGTGTGGCTGAGGTGATCACTACTCTTATTAGGGTGCTTGTTATGGTACCTTTTATCCCTATATCCACATCCATGTCATCCCCTCCCTCGATCATTGGTTGTCATGATCAAATAGTCCATGGTTTAACAATAGCCTAATCATTGGTCTCTTGACTAATATTCCTTCTCCTCCTCACCCCCTCGACTCTCTAACATGTCATGCCTAATAAGAAAGTGATACTAGAGGATACATTAGATGTGGGAGTCTTACCTACCCTAAAAATCATGCCACTAAATGTGAATCCACCCATGAGGTATAGTAGATCATGATCCACACCCATGCTAGCCTTATTGCCATGGTTAACTAACTAGGCCAAATAGTAGTAATGTGCATGTAGGGATTCCATACGATATCCCCTCATGTGATAGTCTACAATGCTAACATATGGGGCACAACTTACGCTACATGGTCCTACCACCATCTTGTCACTTGAGATAACCTGCCATTAACCACATGGGGCAACCTAGTTGGTCAATACATAGGAAACCTCTCATATATCTAAACACTTAATAAAACAATAGGCCCCATGGTATTCTAATTTTTGGATTACATTCCATACATATCATGCATAAGCTGGACTCAAATAACAAACCTAAAATCATACAGTGCTCCTTGATCCAAAATTGACTAACACAAGGCTATCATGTATAGTGGTACCTTATCATCCAACTTGTGACACAACACTCATGCTATCACAAGTTTGATCATGGCCTTATGGATGTCCTAAATCTCAAAGTTATATACATCAATCAAATTGACCCATAATCCTAAGTATATCCTATCCAAGAATGTCTCCCATCTGGCTAGTGCTCACCTTTCCTCTGGATCATCTAGTGTCCTTGTGATCACTGATGTCCCTCCTATCAATAATCCCAACAAAGCATGGAAATCCTCTAGCACAATACCCACCTCTATGGTATCCCCATCCACCACCAATCAAAAAGTATTGTTTATCCATTCTCATGCTCCAAAGAACATGATAATGAGATCAACACTAAGTAGCATATGCCTCATCTTCATAATGCCTCCAAAGCCCAATGTAACTAGTCATGTTCTGTCCATGTTAGTCAATCATTCTAGTAGATTTAGTAGCCATGACATATCTATTAGTCACTAATAACTCCAACATCTTTATAAAATATCAAACAATAAAGGATGTATCCAACTTCCATGTCATAAATAATCAAAATACATTCTTAAAAATTCAAAAATCAACCATCTTTGATTTAGTTTCTAAAATTTCTATAAAATCGACCCTTTCAATACCAAATTGACCCTATACTTTATTTGTGATACTAGATCGACCCTTTCAATTTCTTACTAGATCAACCACATCAATATTAGATCGGCCACCTTTTTGCCTTGCAATTCTATATCAGCCCTATTATACACAATCAACCTCTTTTAACGGTACTACATCAGCCTTATCGAATAAACTATATTGGCCTTATTCTATGTAGTCAGCCTTATCTCTCTTACCAACTAAGTCATCCCACCACTACACAATTGACTTCTGATTAGAAAACTAAATCATCCCACTGCTACACAGTCGGCCTTATCATTCTCCCTTGCCTTATAGACTAAGTTATAAGGTCAATTTTGTTCATCCATAGTGGAAAATTTTTGCCCATTTTACGTAAATTCCTTGGGCATTTATTGGCCCAACTCCTTACCCAATACCCCATTTTATACTTAGTTTACCTAAACATTTTCTAGGGTTCAATTTAGTGCCTAGATTTTGCCTCCCAGTCAATTTTCTATTTTTAGCTTAATTTCAAATAAAAATACTCAAAAATTTGAAATTTGCAGTTGCTTACCCGTGTTGCACTCGCTACAACTACTATGCTTCCTCCCCATCTCATCTATTGTCTCCTCACTATAATGGCTCTCTAGTCTCCAACTTGGCTTCTCAGAGCTCTATTTTTTACCCTATTTATATTTACTATTCAAAATTATTTACCGTCAAATTTCATCTTTTTATCATATCTTTGTTTCTACTAGATCTTTTTCTGAACCATAAAATGTTATGGAATCTTGATATTGTAGAGAATCTTTCACCTATTATATGTCTATGTTACAAAAATTTCAATTTTTTGCTAATTTCTACAGGTTTGCCTAATGCACCCTATGTTGGACATGTTCACATTTTGCATCTCCTTCATCTACATCACTCAAATAATTAAATGTATGTGTTTTTCAATTTTGTCGTTTCATTTATCTTATTTTCTCCTTACTACAATTTATTCAGCTTCAGTGTTGTGTGTTACTATGTTCTTTTCTCAAAGCACCATCCCATGCTGGACCTATGTGACACGTGATGAGCTTCGAGTGGGGCATACGTATACAGATAATATTTTCAAACTTAACAAATTACTAATGCTTTATCTCTTTCAGGAATCCATCAAGTCTCAATCTCTCTGAGTGTATGTCTTAAAGGGTACACCTTGAAAGGGGTGGGCAGACCATTAGTGTTTTGTAGGATTGTTGTCCCTTTACCACTACTTATTATCATTTCAACTGACTCATAAAAACATTCCCCGAAGATTTGTCTCCTATTTTTCACCCCCTTCTAGCCATTTTTTGCCTTCAATAGCCCTTCCCTATCCTAAAATCCTTTTTGATGGTTTATGACACACTGTCAACCCCATCGACCTTGTACTCTAATTGATAAAATTCATTTAGGGTATATGTCAGCCTTTAGCTGACATAGAACAAGACCTAATTTATTTTTGTCAATAATGATACAAGTTGATGGGCTGACTCTATTGACTAAATTTTTGGAAAAGACTAGGGTTAGATCTAACTATATAAACACATTCATTTCATCATCCTTAGAGAGACAAAAAGAGTTAATTATTCATTTGTGCTTCTTTATGATATGCTCTTCTGCCATTCTACTTGAGGAGTCTTATATTAGGGTTTTTACATGGAGAAGAATATTGTCTTATAAGAAAGGCTTGGATGCTTTGGCCTTTCTTAGTGATCTTTACAAACCACAACAATCTCTTTCAAAGCACATTTGTCCAAGGGAGGATTGAGTCTTGACAGATTCATTTTCAAGGTAAGTATCTCTAACTTATTGACCTTTTATTTCATCTTATGTTCAATTGTAGTTAAATGTTAAAAATTTCATATGATATATTAAATTACATGACTAATTACATTAAAAACTATACATAATTATGCATTTGTATCACGTAAAAACTTATTTAAAATGTGTGTGAAATATAATTTTCAACTTGATACTAACACATTCCTAGACTTAAATCATTGTCTCATCCATAGATAAAATTTATTATCAAAGTGCATGTGTTGGACATATAAATTCCATTCAAATTTGGAGTTACTCTAAAGTTTTCCACATCTACGATGTGAAGAAGCCTTGGTAGAAATTCTGATTGAAGTGCTATTGATTGGTTTTCATTTCTTGTGCACTACTCAATTGGCCTGTTAGGTTTTCAAATAATTAGCATACAATCCTACCACCCTTTACAAGTTTTGAATAAGTTGGCATAACTAGGAGACTACCCTTTATATGTTTTCAACCTTCCTAGCCTCACTTGTAAAGCTTACTTGTTTCTAAATCCAAAATTGATCAAAATTGTGAAACATGCTACCTTATTGAGGGGATGGTATAGGAGGAATTATTAATGCAATTGTTGACTAGGTCGTATGTTGAGAAGATAATGGTGTTGTTGAGGAAGATGTAGTAGAAGCTGATGTGCCTAGTCATATTTATATGTTGGTTATGATGGAAGGTGTTACTTTGATTATTGCACTTGAGTAGCCTTTTTTGCTTCCAAATATTCATGAGCTCGATAGGGGTAATGTATTTTGGCTCATTATGGATATCCTTGACTGAACTTAAAATATTAACCAAATATTATTTATATCTAGTCCAATATGATAATGCATCCTTAACCCTACTAAAAAACATTTGGAGATGTGCTTGGATTTGCATAATTCCTTGAATGTCATCATTGCTCACAAATAATATAGATGGTTGATAAGTTGTAACTTTTTGTTGGATGTCTTGTGTGATTTGTTCCATTCTTTCCACATAGTGTTGCATTTGGACTCTTGTGAACATGCTTCAAAACATCTCTAACTCATAGACTTTCAGCCTATTTATAACATTGTCCTAATATTCCAGGGATGTTTGAAGAACAATATTTATTTTAGATGCTATCCCTTTCCATCCCATTACTTCCTTTGTTTCATCGACCTTGGTGAGGTCATCCTTGTTGTCCTACAAGGCTTCTTCAAACTGTGTTTTTTAGTCAAGTAGCTAATATGAAATTTGATTTGACTTTAATGGAGTTTCATTTGTGACTTTCTCGTACTCCTCCAACATTTCCAATATAACCTCAACTTCACTATGAATCTTGAGCACTTGTGCCTTAATTTTATCTAGCCATTATGTTACTACCCACTCTTATGCTTGTTTAGTGATGAGAGTTGTGTACTCTTTGCCTTAAACATTACTTATCCTCCTATAATTTGTTTTACCAAGGTTGACTAGGTGTCATCAATGATCTTTCTTATCTTGGAAAAGTGGTCGAATAGCTTATCATTATCTTATTGTAGCTAGTAATTATCCTATTTGAAATAGTTAGGAATTTATGTGATGGATCTGTGAAAAGTACTAGTGCCTTATATTTTATTGTCCAAAGGAAGTTATGTATCATTTAGGGTGACCTATTGAGGCCCAAAGGTTAGAGCTAGATAGGTTACAAATTTCAAAGGTAAAATTGGTGATTTTGGGGCTATGCCATAGATGAGATAAAGGATGTGTGCTTTGTGATTAGATCCTTAATATCCAACCACCAGGACCCTTCAATAAATTCCTAACCTTACAAGCCTTCTTTTTATGATCTTGCTCATGCTGAACTAGAGCCTATAAATTTCATTGAAGGTTGTTCATAACCCTTAGCTGCTTCCCCTTTTTTGTATCTATGCCAAGTTGCTATGGATATGACTCTTATGTACCTTGGCCTAATAATGAAAATGATTGGCCCAAGATTTTTTGCATGACCTGAGTGCTTTGGGCAACCTTCTCCTCCTCTTTATTTATTTATTTTCTTTGCCTCTTCTTTCTCATTTTTTATCGATTTCCATTTTCTTATGTTCTTCCTTCTCCTTTTCTATTGTAACTTTTATGGTTGTGTATTTTGATGCTTCTAATTACTATTAGGAAACCTTTCTATTCACCTCTTCCTATTTGAGTAGGTCTTCAATTATTTTCTCTTTAGCCTCCTTAGCTACTTGGTCTTCTACAAATTTATTTATTTCCTCATCTTATTGATGAGCCTTGTCCTTTGCTTCATTGGCAGAACTATTTTATTTCTTGAAAAAGTCTTTAATCTCTTTTTGGACCATATCCTTGACCACTTTATCTACCTCTACTCATGCCTTTGTAGTGTCTGATGTAGGTTTCTATTATGTTTGGTCTTGTGGATGTAGTTGTTTTGTGTGGTCTTGTGAGGATGTTGATAAACCCATGCTAGATCATGTCACAAACATGTATCTACAAATTCATACATTATTAGGCATGCATGATTCCATTACACAGTGGTGGATGACTAGGGTGAAAGAGGTCTACTTGGGGTTGGGGAAAATGGAGGTGTGGATAATGGGGGGATGGTGGTGTGCTTGGTGGAATGGATTGTGGAGATGTTGTGGTTTGATGATTTGACACAAAGGTTTTAGGCTACACAATTGGGGAAACTAAATTTTTATTATGGTGAGTCTTTGAACATGTCTCCTTTGTTGGAACTTTCACCTTGAGTTCCTCAGATGTGACTTCTCAGATTGTGAATGTCTCTATTCGCTCTATGACTTTGAGGTGTGGTCATGTAGCTCTTGGTGTTCAAGGTTTTCTTATTAGTATTGGATTCAACCTATACTTCTTCATTGATTCAATGATGAAGGGTGTCACTGGATCTTTCATATTATGCTTAACCCCTTGTGATTTTTCTATTTCTATGCTCAGATCTTGTGTGGTAGTGGCCACTTGTTCTTGAGATCTAGAAACTAATGCTTCTTATTGAAATAGAGGTTACACTCTATGGTTTTCTTGTTCTTTTGGTGTGACTGTGTCCACTATGACACAATCTAGAGTGATGGAATCTCAACAAGAAGAATGTAGGGAACTCTATTTGAAATTGACATGTTTAAATGGCCTTCTATAAGAAAAAATAATTCTCCTCCTCTATGTCATACATGTCTTTATTGACATCCTCAATTAGCACCTTATATAATTCATCTAGTGTGACCCCAAAAGGTTCAATATCATATTCAGAAGCAATGGTGGGAATCTTAGAGTCACTCAACCATGGTGTTGTTTTGTGTGTCTTTTTTAGTGGTGGTAGAGATGGCTATAACATGTTCCTTTCACTATTTTGGCATTTCCTGTACTGCTAAGGTGAATGGTTATGGTTATGCTAAAGGTTGGGCTTGCGATTGAACTTGTGGTTGAGATTATGGATACTTGAATCTTGTTGACATTATTGTGATGGTTAAACACTCTGTAAAACCAACCTATTTTTTTGGAACACTTCTTCTTGTACCTACTACATGTATATGAAAAATGGAAGGGGAATCATGAGTGGTTTATTCAACTCATGGATTATTATTTTCACTCCATTTTATAGCTTGGTGATAGTTACAATAGGCCATATATATTCTATAACTTCTCTAGGCATGCATGTATTATATGCAATTATTCCATGAATCAGCAGTAACCATCATGTGAAATTTTTGATCTACATGAAGTGTTATCCATTGTGATGCCATACCAAAGTTGGGGATGCATTTTCAAGTTGGTAATATGAATTAGGAGTGATTTTCCTCTCAAGTGACATGCAATGTGTAAAATAAAACAAAATTACCCCAAAATGACACTAGAATGATTGGATTTGCATTGGATAGAGCTTCACTACATCTGTTTTAAATTATATAGTGAGGAATTCATACTAATTGAACTATTCACCTAGCCTCACTATGTGGTGCACAATGTCAATTACGCCCTTGGTTACTTATCACTTTTTTAAATATGCCAATACGAGCACATAATATATTTTGTGAGAAATCTCACTAGTAAATTAGTAATTTGTGTAATGAGAACTCCTCTAGTTGCGTTGGCATAACATTCCCAAATTTATGGGTAGAAAGGAGGATTGGTTGTCTTGTAAGTGTTGAGTGATTTTACCCTAGCTGGAAACTTTATGGCCTATATGATGGTTGTGGCATTGATGTGAATCACCACCTCTAGTGAGAGATGAATAGCTCCATCATTGTTTCTTTTGAGGAGGGTCATCATCAGTTCATCATGCTAGCTAAAGGTAATCAATATAATCAATCACTCAACATATAACCCTCACATTGCATGGTTGAAGGAGAGTAATTTATTTTTAGGTGTGACTCCTTGTGGTTGGGGGAACCATTATCTATTTAACACATCAATAATTTTGAATCGATAATGATTATTCCATATAGCTTGTTTCAATGCCAATCCAAAATTACAATTTCATCTGTTGATGCATTGGTTAGTGTAGCCAAGATTTGATGTGTGGCCATATTTTTATTCTGAAGATGGACTTCTTTTTTGGAGTGAAGCTTTGAATATTTACATGGGTGTCCATTCCTTTTATAAAAATTTTTGCTCCTTGCTTATGTTGGGGCATTAATCTTCCTTGCATTCCCCCACGCATATCTTAATTTTGGTAGTCATTGATGAGTTGACACATGGTAGTTTTCATGGTTCTGCTTTTTTCTATATTAATGATGCATCTTTGTTTTATTTTAAAAATATACTTTTAGACATTAATCTTTGCTTAAAATATCTACCATTTTTGGAATCCATGCGATATTATTTCTATCCTATCATTAATTGCCTCTTTAAATTTTATAAAATTGATATGTTATCATTTTTCATTCCATTTCTTGATTTATTTCTCACACCTCATTCTCAGAGTTAATTGCTTTTGTAGAGTTTTCATATATTCCTCTCATGAACTTGATCTAGTATTGTCATTGATAATGGTACAAATAAATTCACTTCAATGCATTATTATATCTCCTATGATTATACTTATGTTACACACTCCTAAGTGTATCTTAGGATGCTACAAAACCTTTAAAAAGAAAAAAAAAGTAATGTCCTAAACTACTTTATGCCATGCAAACTTATTGGTGCAATGCTTTCTTCTTTGAGATCATCTATGATATGGCTTGTGCCTACTACCATTTATATTTATAGGGAGAAGATTTCCCTGAATATATTGCATTAATATTGTGCCTTTATCTATTAATTGATGGATTATCTACAAGCCCTTGTATTTGATTCAAAACTTTATAAGATGCACTTGGAACCTACTTTCATAGAGTAAGACCATTTGTTATGGTTGGAATTATTTATATTGTACGTTGAAATAGTGCCATGCATTTTGGTTGTGCTTGTGCACTTATTGATTCAAATTATATATCATTATTGTCTTCTCAATTTTAATAAATTCGATTAAATTATATTCTATGGATTTTTTATCTCCAAGCTATGTGAAAATCACAATTCACAGGTTGGATATGAGATATTCCATTGACAGGGCAAATTCTATTTCATAGACTAGCTAGAATGGAGTGCAACCCATTGATCATTTATAATTAGCCTTGTATGCCAATAATATCATTGGGATATGATATTATCAGTCATCCCGCTGAAAATTATAGATCTTTGTGAGCATCATTTGTAGTACCTTGTTATCAACCTCTACTTCGCTGTTCACTTGTGGTATGAAATCATGAATTCTTCTCTATAAGTTTTAATAGTATCATTCAAGAAATATGCTCCTCTGTCACTTACCAAATTCTAGGGACAACCAAACATTTTTATAATGTTTTCATACAATAAATTGGCAACATCCTTTGCACTACAACTTACAATCGTAACTAACTTAAACTTAATAAAATAATATGTTATAGTGATGATATACCCAACATTGGATCAATTAGGTGTAGGATTAATAGGCCCCCAAAAAATAAATTTTGCATTGTTTTTATTAAGGATAAAGTTGAGGAGATTGACTGATCCCTCAACTAAATGCATTGAAGAAAAAAGATATAGCAACAAATGCTCTTCCAAATAGGGCATGAAAGCACACACAATAAAACACAACTAAAACACACAACAAACATGGACCTCAATAGAAGATAATGACTTCAAAAAACGTAAGCTTCCATAGAGAAAAGACCCTCTACAACAAATAAAATAATAGAAATGAGTGATAGTCTACTAAACTCATCCTCTAAAGGTTTTAACACGGTACCTCAAACCTAAAGGAACATGCTCCCAAAAAAATATAATGAACATTAAACCAGAGCTATACTTGAAAAGGTACAAAAAGAACCAGATCCAACCATGCTAATCTGAAAGATCCTAAAATAAACTGGCAAAAGTTATAGAATGGATTTGAGGAAAGCCCAATAGGCCTACAAAGAACAAGCCCTAAGACCCGATCTAAAACTTCTCTCCTCGAACCAGTCCTCCTCGACCCGCATCCCATAGTCTAGTTGAACACCAAATAAGAAAACAATTGTCCATCAACGAATTAGGGCCCATCCTTTCAACCATCAACAAACTGAACCAATGTTCAAAAGAACAAAGAAAAACCCCAAAGATTGAATTCAAAGCACAAAATTCCATCCAAGAACCCCTTTGAATAACTCTCCCCAGGATTCAATGGTTCGGTCAATCCAAAAATCTTCAATCACAAATAATTCCCAACTAGGCTTGGCCAAAGTCGAACAATCAGATGAAGTCTTCTCCTAAAAAAGATCCTCCTCGAAGTGCAGAAGCTCGAATTTTCATGGATCAAGGCTACACAGACCCCAAAAGAGCAGATCTACTCACACCTGAACAACGCTATTTGCTACTCCATAACATCTCCATGGATCGCAAAATAATGATTTATAACACCATCCACAGGGCAAAAACCTCACAGAATATCTTCCAAATTCCTTGAGCTGTGGATCATAGCCCTCACCATAGGATAGAGAAAATCAAAATGGATCAAACTAGAACCCAACAAAAATGGCTTCCAGCTAAAACAATCTCAACGTAAAGAAGGCACACAAGCCATGAACGATCTGAGTGGGCTGAACAGAGTCTTGTGAGAATCCAATAGGGAATAGGGGGTTTCAAACAGGAGCGAGAAATGGACAAAGGCCGCTCTCGCTCTTGCTCTTCTCTTTGCTCTTGCTCTAAAACCCTGAATAAAATAAATTTCACTTTGTTAAAATGGTTATATAGCCAAAAATAGATGCAATGACAATAATTCATAGCCAAAAATAGATGCAATGACAATAATTCCTCTGATTTGGCTTACCTGTACAATACAAATATCATAGTGTTTGGTTGTGTGCATCTTGAAATAACGTAGGCCATTAGAGATAACTCTGTAGTCTCTTCCCCACATTCAATTCACCTATGAAGTGTCCTCCAACAATTCCTTGATGTGCCTTCTCTAACACCTATGTTATTTCATGCTCCAAGGCTACTCTATGTAATACATCTTATTTACCAAGTTTGTAAAGGAATCCACTGATTATGTTGAAAGCTAAAGCTCATGCAATAAATTATTTCATATCATGTTCTATATAGTGTTATAAAAATGTACCGTTTTGCAGAAAATTCATGATTTGTTTTCGTTGCACTCAGGGATCATACTAACTTGGAATAGATATGTCTATGGAGATTCATTTTGAAAGTCTTATCGTTGTTACCTTATTTGACTGTGATCGAGGTGGTCTGGCCCATAATTTTATCTTCCTGGTTTCACAAATATCTTGAATTGAAATTCATGAAAGAGAATTAGCCATCTTGAAATCCTTCCTTTGAACATTGGTCTATTCACAAAATATCATAGTGCTGGGTGCTATTTGAAAAACTTGGAAGAAGTAGCCAACAAATAATGTCGGAACTTATGTAGTATGAAGACCATCACCAAAGCTTATTAATCCATTGTAATGCAATTTTTATTATTCTCAGACAAATTCTAACTTGACAAATGAATGGGATGGTTTAAACCTCCTTGGCATGGCTGTGCAAGAACTACTCCAATTGCCAATCCATAGGCATCGACATGAACATGAAATATTTTATTTTAGTCTAGGAAAATTAGAGTTGGGGTTGTGACTATTCTATGATTCATTTCTATGAAGGTTTTTTGGCATTCTAGGGTCTATTCAAATTTAATATCCTTGTAATTTTTTTTTCCAATGGTGCTAAAATGGTTGCGTATCTCCTTATAAATTTATGATAATATTTAATATGAACTAAAAATGATCGCACTTTTGAAAGATTAGTGGGTGGTTTGACCTCCACTATCAGTGTGATTTTTTCTTGGTCTACAAGAATCCTGTTGCTAAAAATCACATGTCCCAACAACACACCAAACAGTGTAAATAAAAAACACTTCTTCAAATTTATTTGAAGCATGCAACAACTCTCCAACATCAATCACAATTTAGATATATGTTCCTTGAATAAGGATAAACTTGCCCAATCATCCAAGTAAACTTCCAAGAAATCAAGGATGAAATCCTTAAATGTAGTGATGAAAACTTTGGAGAAGATGATTGGAGATTTTTTTTTTCCAAAAAGAATGACTTTATAAGAAAATGACCCCCACTTTGTTGTAAATGTAGTCTGGATTTGATCATCAACCACGAGATTGTGGTATCTAGTAAAACTATCCATGAATGAGCAAATCTTATGCCATGCTAACAACTGCAAGCACCTCCTCAGTGAAAGGGACATGGAAAGGATAATTGATGCAAACATAATTTAGAGTGCAATAATATCCACACACATAGATTTATCCTATTTTATTCAGCTATAGGACCATGGTGTTTACCCAATCTGATTTTTCAACTGAATAAATGATTCTCACTTCCATCATATGGTTAATTTCCTCTTTCACCTTTATTTTCATGTTGGGGTTTAACTTATATGGTCACTTCTTAATTGAACATGTGCATTTTTTAAGTTCGATAATTTTCTCTCCCAGTGAAGGGTCGACACCCTTGACTTTACTAAACTTTGTGGGGAAAACATATGCATACTCTCACAACAACTAAAATACCTCAGAAACTTACTGCTGTGTCAAGTAATATCTGATAGCTTCCATCTTTAATACCTTTTTGGTGCCAATTTTTTCCACCATTTTTCACAAAAATTCTTGATAGATCTAAATTGCTTCAGATTTCATGGAGTTCACTAATTAGCTGTGACTTTATTTCTCTACAATATTAAGATTATGTAACTGATCATTTTCAACCTTATTCGTAAATTTATTCTTTAAAAATTTATGCTTCTTTTCAGCTCAAACAGTCCTTTTAGATCCACGTCTTCCTCATTGTCATTGTGTATATTCACTTGCACTATTCCAAATCCTATTAATATATTTCAAAATGAACCCCTTTTTCTCCCATTCATATGTGCATTTTATAGTGTCATTAATTCGTGTGTTGGATTTGGCTTGAGACTTTTGCTTAGTCACAAAAATCATATCCTCTATTCACCCATGACACAATAATATTTCCCATTTATGTAGCAATACATTTTCATCCTCAAATACAAGAGTATGAACGAAGTATTGTTGAATATGAGGCCATGTTTTAGTCTACCGTCTACATTACTGATGCATATAACAAGCTCTTAGCAATCATGCTAGAGTTTTTTTATAAAATATGGACCCAATACTTCAGCTCTTTATGTTGCAATTTCTAAACATCCACGCCTGCCAATAACTGCAAAAACCTGATTAAGCTGTTCAGATCTGCCATTAACAGCCTTTGCTCGACGTAGCAGCGGTTCTCATAGTTCGCCATAAAGAATTATTAATTTTTATAGGCTTACAGGTTGCAATGGGACTCCCACAATATTACGTTATTAATATAAGGAAGATGAAAAAATGAGGAAATATATAGAGTTTTTTCCCGAACATATTTTAAAGTCAATATCGTATAGATTTGTAAAATTTTCTTAACTTTATGCATAAATCAAAACATTTCATTTTAATTTCTAGACCAATTTATATTATAGGGTACAATGAGGATATAATAAGACACTTGCGGGTAAAGTTGATCAGAAATCAAATATTTATATTAAATTCGAGAATATTTCGGAGATGTAACATATTTTTTTATATATACTATATATATATATATACGCTTCAAAAATAACATGAATCTTCACCTATTTGACCTTTCATTTTATTTTATATTCGATTTGAGATAAACATTCAAAATTTCATTTGTTACATTGATTTCTATGACTAATTATATCATACAATATAAAAATTGTGCATCTGTCATACATACAATATCTACATAGTACATATGAAATATAATTTGCATCCTACTATTAATAGTGAAAGAACCTTGCTTCCCCTGCCCTTGGTGATACTCATTATGCCTTTGTGCAGTTGTAAGCAATCCATCTAAATCAATAGAATCTCCAAGATCATCTGAGGGATAACTAAGACCAAGAAACGTACTTTAGCATACACTGCACTTCTGAGATGTGCAAACATGATGTTGAGGTAAGTTGGAAGTTGCATCAACTCTACCTTCTAATACAATGACCGTATAAAAGCCTTACTCTATCAAACTCTTCATGATAGATATTATAGTTAAGAAATGATTGTTGTGCTACTTTAGATATCAAAATAGGGTTTGAAACAGGAGGAGGAGGTTTAACAACATGTGGGTAGACCAAGGATTATTAAAAACATCCCCCCTCTATGTTATGGCATGCCATGCCCAATCGCCTGAAAATCCCCTATGTAAAAAATAAATAAATTATTTTCAAAAATAAACTCTGCATATAGTTTTTGAAAGAATTATAATGGGATATCGAGGTGGTTGTTAAGTGGTTTATAAAAAACCATCCACCATCGATCCTTAAAATTATCATATATCTATTTTTGTGTACACCACTTAATGTAAACATTAATTTTCTCAGGGCTCACAAGTTTTCTTGTCATAGATCGATAAAAAGTTCCACTAACATCTCCTTATTAATATTTAATTCATGGATTTGATTATATTTTTAGAGACTGGAGTTAATTTCTCCAAACTACCAATTCCACCTCAGTTCTCATGCATGCAGCGGCAGTTAACATTCAGTTAGTTAAACAACAGTTAGAGAATTTGTTTTAGTTTCAATTTGCATGCAAAGACTAAAATTAGTCTTCAGTTTGCTTTTCTAATTATTGTTTGTTTTCAAATCTATTTAAGAGACCCATGGGCATAGCTTTGTAATTGAAAAAAGATCAAGAAGATCTGCAAGATTCAAGAAAATCAATAAAACCTTGTTTTTTTCCTTGATTGCTATAGCAATCTGAATGTGTTCTATTTTTATATGCTCTGTTTTTCTATCAAATTGGTATCAGAGCCAGACAAAGAAAAGTGCTGCAGTCAAGTGGAATAGGCGACGCACAACAACGAGTCTGTAGAGAAAGCTATCGAGGGATGTGGAGAGCCAGCAGAGCAGAAGGTGAGAAGTGCGCAATCAATTTGGAAAGAAACAGCCAGTAGAACCACTGCTATATCGCCAACGTGAAGGAGAGAGAGCTTCTAGCTAGCTGGAGCACAGATAAGCCAAAGAAACTAGAAGAAGGTTGAACAATGGTTGAATTGCAGCCAAGGAAAAGGCAGATGATTGAAATTTGAACTGCAATAGCAGCAACATCAATGGGAAGAGTTTCAACATTGAAAGCGTGGAAAGGTGATGTGGAGTAGAGTTGAAGCACGATCAGCTATTAACATGGTACTAGAGACTCAATAAGCCGAGTCCATGTGGAGGAAGTCGATGTAGAGTTGAAATAAAAATAATAGAAGCCGCTGAAAAGAGCCAAGGCCGTGTGTCCATGTTGAAACATTTTTCAAGAGCCAACCCTTAGACCGAAGTCTATCCACATTTCAACAAAAGGAAGATATGTTTAAATATTTGTATGAGCTGAGAGATAGTTCTGTGTATTTATTTGTTTTTCTTTTCTCTGAAGATAAATGACGAGAGATTGTGAATGCCGTAGCATTCCATTTTGTGTTAGTGTCGTATGTATTGCTAAGGAATGTTTATGCAGTCTGTTTAGAAGAAAGTTCAAGTCAGACTGCTTTGAAGATGAAGAAGATTGCTCCGAAGAGCCTGCTCTGAATGCCAAAAAGAAGAGGCATCGAATGTGTTCAAGATCAGACCAAAATTTGCATGGTGGTGGTGTATTCCACATATAAGGTGATGTATTTTGCAAGGTAGTGTATTCCACATATAAGGTGATGTATTTCTCAAGGTGGTGCATTCCACATATAAGGCGATGTATTTCACAAGGTGGTGTATTCCACATATAAGGCGATGTATTTCGCAAGGCAGTGTATTCCACATGAGAGGCAGTGTATTGAAAAGGTTTAGCAATTTGAGACCAATTTTTCAACTTAAGGGGGAGAATGTCTGTATGCTACTTTGAAGATGCAGCTCTGAAGATTACTCTCTAGCCTACCTGACATCAATGGCAGCCACTAGCAACGTAGCTGTGGCAAGAATGGTAAATCATTTAGGCAATGTAAATGCTGAAGTAGTTAGTGGTATAAATTAAGGGGGAGTGTCAGAGACTGGAGTTAATTTCTCCAAACTACTAGCTCCACCTCAGTTCTCATGCATGCAACAACAGTTAACATTCAGTTAGTTAAATAGAAGTTAGAGAATTTGTTTTAGTTTCAGTTTGCATGCAAAGAGTAAAATTAGTCTTTAGTTTGCTTTTCTAATTATTGTTTGTTTTCAAATCTATTTAAGAGACCCATGGGCATAGCTTTGTAATTGAAAAAAGATCAAGAAGATCTGCAAGATTCAAGAAAATCAAGAAAATCTTGTTTTTTCCCTGATTACTGTAGCAATCTGAATGTGTTCTATTTTTATATGCTTTGTTTTTCTTTCATATATGACCAAAAACTAATACTTTCCCCATTTTTTTCAGTCTTCCATGACTCATGAGTTGTTTTAGACCATGTATTCTAAAGTTTGTGTGAGGGTCATGACTTATAAAGAAATTTGTCTTGGAGCGTTAAACCTGGAAATAATTTGATTTAATTATTGCTTATTATTTATAATGTTAGTGCAAATTAAAGAAGAGTTTTCTTGAGGGGGTTTTATAAAGAGAGATTTTGTTCCACATGGTATTTTCCTATTTTTCATTTAAAATTATAAAAAAATTAAACAAAAAAAGTAAAATTGAATTAATAAAAAAGAAAAAAATTGATAATTTTTATCATTTATAGAAGGAAAAGAGTGGAGGGTGGCTAGAACATAGAAAAATATCAATTTTACTTATGTTTAAGTTCAATTTTTTTTTTTTTGTTTCTACATACAAATAATGTGGATATCTTTTCTGAATGTATATATGTTTAAAAAAATATTCATTGAAAATAAATATCCATTTAAATTTAGATGTCTAAACCTAATTCAAAATAATAGATATACACATATTTCTGAAACAATGATTTATTTTGATCAACATGCATACAACCACCACTTGTTGGCTCCTAAACTCCACCCAAGGTATTGTAATAAAATTGTTATATAAGTTTGAGTCTTTAATAAATTCATGAAAGAGGTGAAGGATAAAAGTCCTTGATATTTTTGGGTTTCTATGCATTTTCATGAAGAATGGAAAATATAGGAGTAGTCAAATTTAATTATCCCCATTATTGCATGTTATAGAGAGAGAGAGGAGTTGCATACACACTATGCTTTCTTGCATTTTCATTAACATGGAATATAGTGTGAAGTGTTCTGAATAACATTTTTTTTAATGGAATTTATTAATTAGATAAAAATATAATATATATATGGTTACAACAAAAAGTAAATGCTTTGTATTAATGGTTCAATTTTTATAATGAGAAAAAATACGATTCAAAATTAAAAAAACTATTGGTTAAGTATGATATCACAAAATCATATATTAAATATAGAATCACGAGTGAGAAAGTTAAGTAGAGGTCACAACACTAGAAAGAGATGGAGATGAATCATACTTAAAGAAATAAGCACAACCCATCTATCCAAAGTGGCCTCAATATTTTTTGATAAATAAAATGTGATGATAAATTATACTTCTACTTATCTACATTATTCATAATATAAGTAGAGGGACTATAGTAGTATGTATATGAATAATATTACATTTGAATGTGTCTCTCTTTTCACTTACCGATAGAGATTGTTTAAGTGATATTGATATAATAAGAGAAAGCAAAGTATTATGAATTAATGTTGTCTTGTCTAATTTAATTCCTCGGTATATTGAAAAACAAAGAAATTAAATATATTTAATGCGAGGAAGTGAGTAAAATAAAAAATATATTTAGTGATAGAAAATTTTCTTTCTTTATGATTGTTGAATAGAGCTATTGTGTTTTGTTAAGTGATGGCCAATACTCTACAAATATTAATAAATGAAAGATTATGATAACTTGATTTATGTGCATCTTATTGTGTTGTTTTAAATTTAATTTTAACTATTGGAATGCTTCAATATATCTATTACTTTTTATAATAATTTCTACATTAATACTACATTTACTTTTTAGTTATATTTTATTTACAATTATTATTTTATGCAAGATTGGATAGGAAAATACTACACTAATTTATTGAACATCATATTCAAAGCTAGTCCATCAATAATTAAGCCAGTTATTGTTTCTTGATTGTTTGCTTTTCTCCACCCACTTGTATGTGTGGGTGAAGTAATTGTTGAAGATAGTTGGATTGAAGTACTTGAAGTGAGAGGATAAAGCTCATTATTATCTTGATGTGAACCTCTACATAGCTTTTTCACTAGCAAGTTCAATCAATTTGATTTTTGGATCAATGTTGTTTTTAGAGATTATGTGGGCTAATAAAATAATTTATTTTATATTTTAAGGTTTTGGTAATATTTTAATTTATCGATGATTAATATTTTAATCATTTTTCTTGTTGGTTGTAATGTGCCTAAATTTATTTACCTTTGGAAATAAAATTAATAAATATAATATATTCTTTTAAAATAAGAAATATAATATTTTCGCAATCCATATGATTCATAAAGAGAGAGCCTCTAAAAAAAATCTATGAACAATTATTATGATTAACCTAGGTTTAGATCATTGGCCCCTCTATTTGGAGACTAGGAGGACTTTTCCATGTCATGCCCCATTTAGATTTCAATTGATGTGGCTTTGACATTAGAACATCAATAATATCATTTGAAAATGGTGGAAAGAAGGTAAACCTAAACATGGAGCACATATGTATATTTTTGTTAGAAGATTGAATTATCTCAAATCCAAATTGAAAGTATGGAACTGGATGGAATTCAGAGACATAAAGGGAAAAAAAAATTGATTCATGGTAAAATAGAGGAGATCAATGCTGATATAAGAAACATTGGGATTAATGAAGAATCAGCAAAAAAGGAATTTTTTTTGAAATCTGCTCTTCAAGAATGGGAGAAAAGGGAGGAAATTTTGTGGTGGCAGATATCTAGAGTCCAATGGTTACAAGAGGGTGATAAAAATACAACATATTTTCATATATCTTTGTTGGTAAGAATATCTCACAATTATATCATTTTTTTAAGAACAACAACTGGTAAGGAAGAATATTTTTTAGAAGGATTATAGAATATGGCTACAAATTATTTTTATAATCTTTTCATTGTTGTGTCTTTATATGATACACCACAAAAGGAGGCTCTTGAAACCATCTCTAAAATCATATCTGATCAGGAAAATAGAGAACTCAATGCTCAAGTTACTAAAAGGGAATTAAAAATAATTATTTTAATATGAAAAGGTAAAACATCTAGTCCAGATGGCTTCCCGATTGCATTTTATCAAGTGTTTTGGGACAT
Organism: Torreya grandis; assembly: GCA_037957365.1. Taxonomy (NCBI): domain Eukaryota; kingdom Viridiplantae; phylum Streptophyta; class Pinopsida; order Cupressales; family Taxaceae; genus Torreya; species Torreya grandis. The sequence goes on along the minus strand of JARHVA010000204.1, from coordinate 2,972,831 downwards.
CATTAAAGATGACCTTCAATTTGTGGAAGAGGCAAGAAAGGACAAAATTATGTTGAAATAAAGAAATAAAACCTTTAAAGCCCTAATTCCAAAGGCATTAGAAATGGAAGAGATATCAGGTTTCAGGCCCATAGCTTTGTGCAATGTCTCTACAAAATTATTACCAAAATAATGGCAGATAGGCTGAAATCTTTAATGTAAAATATCATTTCACCAGAACAAGGAGGATTTTTTCAGGGGAGGCAAATTCATGATGAAATAATTTTAGCCTAAGAAGCTTTACATCCCATGAATATGTAGAAATATCCTTTCATGCTTATCAAATTATATCTTTCTAAAACTTATGATAGAGTTGGCTGGGCCTTCTTATGTAAAGTTATGAATAAGTTTGGATTTTCTCAAGATTGGATCACATGGGTTCGAGCTTGATTTGAATTGATATCATATTCATTTCTTGTTAATGGTAATCCCTTAAAGGTTTTTGGTGCATCTTGTGGAATTAGGTAAGGTGATCCCATATATCCTTTTTTATTCATCATTTTGGCTAAATGTTTGTGATGATTGATGATTAAGGCTTGAAAAGATAAAAAGATAGGAGGTATTATATTGGATAAAGGAGTGAATCCTCTAATTCATCTACATTTAGTTGATGATTCCACACTTCTTGGTATAGCTACTTGATTCAAAGCTTTGCAAATGCAAAACATTATTTATATTTTTACTAGAGCCACAAGACAACTTATTAATTAGGACGAATCCTAAATAATATTTTTTCATTATTCTAATAGACAAGAAGCTAAGATTATTGATTTTTTGATTTTTTGAGGTTATAAATGGCTCTCTTCCCATTATTTGTCTATGTGTACAACTTTTAGATACACAAATAAAATATTGGAACTAGATTCTTAGCAAAGTGAAGATGAAATTGTAGAAATGGACAAATAGATGGCTCTCTTTAGGAGGAATAATGACTTTGGTTAAGACAATTCTTAAAGCTATGTCTATTTATGCTTCCTCCATTCTTAATATCTCAACTGGAGCATGGAAAAAAATGGGTTATCTCTTATAAAAATTCATTTGGAGTGGAGTTCAAGAGCACATAAAATGGTTCTTAGTCAAATGGAACATTCTTTGTCAAACCAAATTTGAAGGAAGTTTGGGATTTCATTCCAGCATTAAACAAAACAAAGCCTTAGCTGCCAAAATTTATTGGAGATTGTTGTAAAAATCAAATAATTTGTGGATGTAAATATCTAAGCTAAATATGCTGACAATCATCCTCTAGAAATAATAATCAGATTGACTCTTCCTTCTAGAGGATCTCCTATTTTGATTTTTGAGAATAAGAGAAGCTATAATTAAGAGATACTTATTTCAGATCATTCAGAATGGCCAAATGGCTAATTTTTGGACCGATTCTTAGAATGGCCAACCTCCTATCATAGCTCAATTCCCTGATCTCAAGCCTCTTATAGAAGCTCTTCATAATAAAGGTTGGGACGAAGTTGCTCATTACAACCAACTTTGTAGGTATCATTAGGAGGTTAGAAATCGATGGATTCCTTCTAAGGAATGGTTAGTTCAAATGGATGAAGATAAAAAATAAGAAATTACTTCCATTTTACTATCAATATCTTCTTCACATCATGAAGAATCATATATAATAACGTGAGGGAATAAAGCTACAAGAAGTTACTCTATCTCAGAAGGATATGCATCCCTATATAAACTAAATCCCCACCCCTTAAGGAATATTTCTAAACAGCTATGGTAGGAATAACTTTGGCCAAAAGTTATCTTATTTGTCTAGTTAGTATTAACAAGAAGAGTCCTAATAGGGGGAAGGTTACAAAAAAGAGGGTATAATGGACCCTATAGGTGTACAATGTGCCTGTCTAATGAAGAAACCATTATTCATCCATTTATACAATGTCCTTTTGTGATGCAAATGTGGCAAAAACTGGCTACTTTATCTTAGCTTTCTTGGAATGGAATTTAGGATCTAGAGTAACTTTTTAGAGAATGGGGGAAACATTTAGTGACTACTTAAAATTTAAGACCAGTCTTATGGATCAACATAATTTTTTTAATATGGAATGTATGGAAGGAATGAAATAGGAGAATATTCAATAGGAAAGCTGGGGCATATCATTTGTTTGGGAAAAGATAAAGTTGAATATTGATGAATCCATCAAATACAAAGTTAAAATTCCTCAAAATAAGTGGGTGCAATGGGTTGACCTTACAAGAAACTTACCTCTTACTTTGAGTAATCATCAAATGTCTATTTTTAAACCTAGGAGGAATTCGAAGGGAGAAGGTAAGTGGTCAATTCCTCCTTATGGATTTGGGAAGCCAAATATAGATGGATCCTCTATAGGAAACCTAGGTAAAAAAAGTATGGATGGAATAGGTAGACTTTCAGATGGATTAGGTGTCTTCTTCTTTTCAAAAATATTGGGTTGTGCAACGAATAATTTGGTTGAAATTAAGGTAGTTTTTAGAGGACTATAAGAAGCAATTAAAGTTGGATGGAAAAAGATTCAGGTTGAATCTGTTTCTCAACTAATCATTAGCCTTTTATCCACTTCATAATGGGAAAAAATTGGCAAATAATTAGAGAGTTGGAAAAAGGATACATTTCAAGAGATCCATTTCAACCATGTTCCTTGGCAAAATCACAAAATTACAGATGCCTTAGCTAATTGGGCTTTCAATAATAATAATGTTGTTTGCTATTGTCCCCCATCGATATGGTGTCCTACAAATCTCCAAGAGGATATATGGAGGATTTTAGATTTAGATCGACTTCAAGTTTAATGCTGAAGTGATTAGACTTGTTTCTTGTGCTAGGGTTTAGATAAATAGTTTTATTGCCTAGCATAGTAAAAGATGTATTTTTGATTTTTTCTTTGAATCAATATAATTTTTCTTTTTAATTAAAAAAAAAACTTTTTGGATCACACTTTGTGATTCATCATTAAGATGAAAATATAATGAGGGTACATTACAGACTAAAGTTTTTATTTAAATATGTTAACCTTGAAGAGGTATACTTTTGAGTAGTTGAATGTAAGATAAAAATTAAATGAAATAATTAATCAGTCTCAAAATAATAAAAATAATTAACTAATAATAAATTTAATATTTTTTAATTAAGTATTATAGACAAAAAGTACATTATTAAATTAAATAAATAAAAATAAAAATAAAAACGCTAAAAATTGACCAAGAATTTAATAAAAGAGGCTTAGATTTATTTATTTTATTTTTATTTTTATTTATTTATCTATGATAAAGGGTAAATAATTTATTATAAAAAAGGGGAGAAAATCTTACAATTACATCAATAATAAGTAATAAATGTCAATACAAAATTAGCAAGTAAAAAATACCCCATAATAGCAAGTAATATTAAAAAAAAATCTAGCTTTTTTCCCCTTCCTTTACTTGTCCCACCTTTGCATGCTTTCTTGAAAGAACATGTGATTCAACTTTTCAGGGTTTTTAGAGTTTAATCCATAGATTGTTAAAGGATATGAGTATAGTAAATCAGAGGAGAGATATACAATAAATACAACCACTGATTTGTGAAAGAATTAAGTTAATATTATATTTTTAATAATAGCAAGGAATGACATAAATGAATACTTAGTTGGAAATTATGTGAGATGAAGGATCTAGAAGTTAAAAATTGGTACAAGAGATGGTATGAGTGTCACAAATAGGATCCAAGTGTTAGAAAACATCCTGAACAATAACACTATAACTTGGACAATAGTGTTGTGACACCAGTGTCCAGTTTTGACACTAATGTTATCTATGCAAGGATTGATTTATACTTATAGGGGCACCTGTGCCTGATTATAATAAGCCTATTTCTATGTGGGAAAACCCTATTTCATTATCTGTGACCTATTTTGACTATTTTTTAATGTAAAACCCTAGACCTCCATGTGGTTAGAGTAGTAGATTAGCATAAGTAGCAAAAATGTGGTGTTAGTTGGATAGGCTGGACATCCTCAACACTCTATTGTGATGAAATTTTCCTACATACCAATACTCTGAGGAGGGATCAAGACCGTTGTATTTCTCCCCACGTTATTCTAGTGCAAGTGCAAGTGAAGCTATTATGAATGCTAGTTTGAGTGATTTAAGTGAGGTTTGAGACTAGAAATCTATGTATTCTGAGCTTAAGAGGGATATATATTAGTATATATAGAAGTAGGGTAGAATATGGATTAATAACCTTGATGTGAAAACTTGTTATGAGATTATTTATGTATATTTTCATCTTATTTCCATTTAGTGGGTAAAGGGATAAAATCCATGTATTTATATTGATCTAGTACCTGTGCGGGGATTTAAATAGGTATAGGCTGAACCTAGGTGTCTTTGGGATTGAAATGATATCCATTAGGGCTAAAAGGAGGGAAAAGGACAATCACACCCAATTGGGACACTAGCGCTATAAAACTAGTGTCCAAGTATGGTGCTAATGTCTAGGTCGCAGAACTCGAGGCACTAGGGACTTGAATGCCTAAGGAAGGGTCTGAGACTAATTTTTAGATGTCTTGGGATGTGTAAGGCCTACACGAAAGTTAGATAAGTGTATAAATAGGCCCTAAGATAGGTCTAAGAATAAGCTATGGATGAGTGATCTCAAGTAACACTCATGGCACTCAAGTGACATTTTAGATGACTACATTTACCACTCCTTTATTATAAAAATGTAACAAAGCAAAATGCCTAGGATAAAGGAAAATAAATGTGCTTGGACTTAATTAAGAGGTGAAGCACATGAATCTAGATCTAATTATGAGAAGCATGATCTATTATGTGTTTTATAAATGAAATGTGCATTATCAATCCTTACTTAAGAGATATAAAAATCAAAGAAAAAAATAAGTAAAGAGATAAGAGAGAGGAAAAGAATGAATACACCTCACTAGGTACATGAAACAATGCATAAAATTGGTGACATCATGTGTGTATAGTTAGTGATCAATCAATGAATAAATTGGATATGATTTGAATGGCTTGTACAAACCTCATGTGTGGGTGGATCAAGAACTCAAGCTAGCCTTCAATCCATCATTTCCCACCATGTTCAGTGGATTATGACCTATGAATAACTTGAATTGGATTGATGGATTTCCCAACCCTCTTATCTAGGTGGCTCAAGAACTCAAATAGACTATGACTCCATCATTTATTACCTATGTGTAGTAGATGCATCTGTAAATAAATTTATGTAATATAACTGAAGCTATATAAATGTGATTGAAATTATATATAATAACTCTATGACCACTTCAAAACTCTACTAGGGGTCTCTCGAGCACTCAAATATGTAGCTCAGGGACCACTTGATAATATTAACAATTACAAAAAGAGTAAGGTATCAAATCTAGTATAAACTAGTGTAAATGATGTCTAGATTAAGAATGTAGAGAATGACATGGAGTTTGCCATTTCATCTGATCAACTAGTGTAAAAGTGATCATACAAAAACAATGTGTCTCACACATGCCCCTAAATATGATATCTGAGCATATAAATTTTGGATTGAATTATAATATTCTATATTTGAGTATCTAAAATTGAAATGGTAGTGATCATGCCATACATGATGACCCCAATTTGAGAAAAAATGGTATGATTTTATGTAAAATCAAGCAAAAAATGATAATCTATAACTATTACAATGTAAACCTAGAACATACCTACTATACTTTTCTAGGAAATCTAGATCTTCTTATTTCTAGGGCTACTAGACAATAAAACCATACCTTGGATAGTAGCGTTGTGGTGCTAGTATCCACTTTTAGTGCTAGTGTCCAACTATGATATTTTTAAACCAACTTCACTTTGATCTAACAATGTAAGCATCTATATGGACAGCAAATGTGAGTAATAAATTGAGTAACTACCTAGGGGAATGGGGCATGATGTCCATAAAGGCACCCAAGTAGGAAGGGGAGATGCATGAGGTCTCTCATGGAATATAAAACTGGAGTTTGTAACAATTGAGAGATAAGTGTCATGGCCATGAGACATACATGAAAGAATACATAAAACACACATGAGACACGTAAAGTAGGCCAAGGGCCATAATAAAAAGGAATGAGCACATGTCACTAAATTTAAGAAACTAATACGTACAAGGACATGTTCAAATGTCCACATACATAAACAACAAGCAAGTTAGCGTGGATCCACATGGAAGAACATGTTTATATTTTTGTATACACAATCAAAAAGGCACACACAAGGATATGGGCATATGTCCAAAGCATACATACAATGAAAGGAAGTGGTGTAGAGCCGTATAACAATGTCATATTTAAATGCCCTCAAATGATCTAGAAGCATAAAGACACAATCAAGTATAAAATAATAAAACTAAACAAATAATCATGCACGATCATGTGGTACAAATCTATATAAGAGCAAAGATATACGTAAACTGAGTCTAGAGGAGTAATAGTCGCAATAAAATATGTGTCATGTAGGATGATCAATATCAAGATATAAACAATGTTAAATCTATGATATATAATATAGAAAGATGTAACCTGGAAATTGAAACTATGTATAGGATGCCTGAAAATGGGTGAATGTGTTAAATGAGGAATCCATGTATCTATGTATGTGCCCCCAATGGATAGATAGTAACAAATCTAGATTTGCATGGTGGACTTGAGTCTTGTAGTAGTATGCAAATACTTGAAAAGAATAAGTGAAGCATGTATGTAAGATAAAACCATCTACACTAACATAGATAATATATGTATTACTTGGAAATCATAATAAATGTAAACATGGAATGAATATAATCTATAATTTTTATTTTATGAGAAAATATTTGGAGGCTCCTTTGTTAGAAATCCTCTTTTGAGGATGCTTATTGGCTTATCATGATTTTGAATTTTCAACTGATGTGGTTATTCTTTTTGTAATATGACATTTATATCTTGATCTTTTATCTTGATAAACTGTATCTGTGAATGATTTTCCTTAGTATTTTCCATAAATCTCAAACCTTGTTGACCAACATTATCAACTACTAGAATAGAAGTAGTGATGCCTTGAACATGATTGCCCAAACCTTGACCATAATAATAAAAATGTTATAAATATTTTTGACCAAACCCATGCTTTAAAAGTGGGACCTCATTGTGGAGAGGTATATTTGTATATTTTGCTTACTTTACATGTGCTTGTCATACTATATCTTGCTTTGATTGTGCTTTGTGAACCTTTTATTATTGTGAGTTGTGCTTTGGTAACCACTTTTATATTGTTTCTAAATTTGACTCCTTTTAAATTTATATATTTGTAATTGCATGTTGTTTAGATGATGTGTCATTGTTTGAGTCATTTATATCAAGCACCTATTGTATTTTATTTTTCAATGCTAAACATGAATCAGTGTGGTGCCCATGCATTCTAAGATATGCATAATAAAAATCTGGATCTTCTCGCTGAATGTAAAGGAGGTAGGTTGATCAACTTACATTTAATCATTTACCTCAAAATATCACTTGAACTTATATATAATCTTTGAATACTTTTCAACTTATTAGTTGTAGATACACTTTATTGTGATTTATTGTTGTATAGCATTTCTTGCTACAAATTGACTAGGTGAAGATGCATATACATGATTGAAACTAGTGTGTTTTGGAGTCTTTTGTCTTGTAATATGATTTTCCAATATCATAATATTTGCATTTAATAGTTGATTTTGAGTTTGTAATTATGAAATGACCCTGCTCATTTTGATAATTTGACCCCTTAGAGTCTCACAAGTGCAAACCCTAGTTGCTTTTGATTGAACATGTAGTCACACACCTTATAGAAAAGAGGTGGAGGTGTGGATATGATGAGTATGGGAATTAATAACAATAGTATAGGATACTTCATCTTGTGGAGGAGTGATAACATGAACCTGGTTATAAGGAAAGTAGCTATCACCCTCATAGAAATGTGGAGGAGAAGGAGATTCTTTCCTTTGCATAGGATATGACATTGAAAATTGAAACATGGTTGTTAGGGTATTAAATTTATGGAATAAGTCCAATAAACTATATTGTAACTGATATAGGACATCATGTACATATATGTGCATAGCTTCTTTGAATTGATTCTAAATGAAAGGAAATAAGCATGAAAGTTAAACTAGAAAACTTTGAATTATAAAGTGATAAACATATTCTATCATTATTATCATGATTAGATAAAAATAAAAATTATAAAATATAAGGATCTAAAATTTGATTCTGAATTCTAGAAAGCTGAAAACATAAACCCTAAAGGTAGTTTAGTGTTAGTTTTTTTTCATTGTTTGAAGTAAGTTAGGTTCACCAAATGAGTTAAATTTTAAGGGATTATAGAGTTTAAGCCCTAGGTTATTAAGGGCTCTAAGTACAATAAATTATAGGAGAGATATACAATAAATACATCCACTGATTTGTGAAATAATTGAGCCAATATGATATTTCTAATAATGAAAAAGAATGACGAACATGAATACTTAGTTGAAAACTCCCCAAAATGAAGGATTTAAAAACTAAAAAATTGTACATGAGCTGGTCTGAGTGTCATAAATAGGATCTAGGTGTCAAAAACCCTCTTAGATAATAGTGTTGTAACTTGGATAGTAGTGCTCTGGAATTAGTGTCCAATTTTGGTACTAATATCATCTATTCAAGGATTGATATGTAATTCTAAGATCACCTATATATGAGTCCACTAAGCCTATTTCTATGTGGACAAACCTTGATTTGCTATTTGTGACCTATTTTGATTGATTTTGTATGCAAAACCCTAGACCTCCATGTGGTTAGAATATTTGATTGGTAGAAGTAAAAAAAATGTGGTGTTAGTTATGTAGGCTAGACATCGCCAACACCAAACTGTGATGAGAGTTGGCTACATACCAATACTTTGAGGAGGGATCAAGCTTGATGTAGTTCTCCCCATCTAAGTAATGGTGCAATTGCAAGTGAAGCTAATATGAATGCCGATTTGAGTGCTTTGAGTGATGCTTGAGACTATAAATTTATGTATTCTGAGCTTAGGAGGGTTGTAGATGATTGTATATATAATTAGGGTATAATATGGATTAATAACCTTGATTGTGCACAACTTGTTTTGAGCTTGTTTGTTTGTATTTTCATCTAATAGATAAAGGAATAAAAATCATGTATTTACACTGATCTAGTGTTTGTGTGGGGCTTGAAATAGGTATAGGATGACCCTAGGTATCTTTTGGGATTAAAAATATATCCATTGGGGATAAAAAGAGGGAAAATGACAATAACACCGTGCTAATATCTAGGTGGTAAAACTTGAGGCACTAGGGACTTGAATGCCTACCGAAGGGCCTATGATTGATTTTGATATGTCAAGGGATGTGTTAGGTCTAAAAAAAAAGTTAGATAAGTTCTAAATAGGCCCTAAGATAGGTCTAGGGCTAAGCTAGGGATGGATGGTCTCAACTTCTTGGCACTCAAGTGACATTTTAGATGACTACACCATGTATGATTTTTACATGAACTTTCTTATATCATGCATGTCTATCTACAAATAAGCATGCATGTATGAAGGAAAAATGTATGTTTTTTGGTATGCGATTATTTTTATCAGATAAACATGCATGCTTACTTAAAATAGCAACCATGGTTTTTTGTGATCATGCTTTTATATTGCATGAAAATTTACAAACAAGCATGCATGAATGGGTCACAACATAATAGTGTGTCCCATTGAGTGGTTAAAATAATATTTTAATAAATAATTTAAAAATATATCTAAAAAAATAATTAACATTTTATTTTTATTTTTTTAAAATATAGATTTATTGCAAATTTGTATAAATAAGCTAAAATACATGTATTTATTAATTTTAAAGAACTAAAATCTAGGTTTTTGGAAGGGGTATTGGAGTGTATATGGCCTCACAATGCCAAAAAGTAAGACATATTATTATGTTGTCAGTTAAATTTTTTTCTTTTTCAAACCATGCATGCATGTTTTTTACAAATTAATCCAAAACAAAGCAACAAGGGAAAAAAAACATCAATTTAACACAATATTTATTTTTTTGGCTCCTTTTCTTATTAGAATGATATGAAGTTTCAAGTCTTGTCTCTTTTTAAAACTTGTATTTAGATGATCTATACTAGGAGAGGGGATCCTATATATATTTTTTCTCTTTATAGATAATTTGTGCACCTCTTCATAAGAGGCACCACATTTTCTAATAATACTGCTCATTGGGACCTTAGTTAATGCAAATGTAGAGATTCTATAGATTCCCTTGAAGAAGATTGGGTGCAATTTCCATGCTTAAATTTATATTGACCATGATGTGCTACACAAATATGATCTCCATAAGCACCCTTCTAGGTGACCTTTTTAGTTTGCTTATGTTGCACCACCTAAAAACCTTGATCATAAAAGATATAATTACCATATAAAATACTTTGTACTAGAGTCTGTGTGCATTGGCATGAAACATAGAAATGATCATATTTATAAAATTCTTTGCATCTTGTAGTCACTCAAATTTGGTCATGAAAACTTGATAATATTAATTTTGACCCATTTTTACTTTAATTGAATTGAACACTTAATCTAGACCTATTTCACCACCTTACTCTATTCTAAGTACCCATGTAGATTTATACCTATCTAAATTACTATATTACACATATATAAATGTTATAAACTACTAAAAACCCCTTTCAGTATATGTAAAGACATCACAGGGCCTAAAATTCACATGTTTCCATTTAAGACAAGATCAACAAGTAGGGGACAATAATGGCAATCATTTTTGTCCCTTATTGGTTGATCACATCCTATAATCACCTAAAAGTGGTATTTAAATGCTAAGAGTGTCGATCACGTCCTATTTCTAGTTTAGACCTAGACCTATCCTAGAGCCTTTGCCACACTTTTACAATCATTATGCAGACCACAAACCTTTAAAGTCATCCAAAACACAGTCCCATGACTGTCTTCTCAGATCCCAGCTCAGTTTTCTTAGCAATCTGCTAGGTGGACATTAGTGCCACATTTGGGACACTAAAACCACATGATGCCAGTGTCCCTAACTAGGCACTACTATATTTATCCCTAACTCTCTTGAATAGATAATTTTTCAAACATGTGCCCCTCGTAAGTTGGCCTAATCATATTTTCTTATCCACACAAGCTAAAAATCTCTATAAATATAAGTATAATTGACTTCTATTCACCAGATGGAAAATAGATGCAAAATCACATTCAAATTAAACACAAGTTGATAAAAATTAAGGTATTTGATCCTTATTTTGCCTTACTTATATATACTACCAATTATAACAGCCCTAAGCCTAGTTTTCAAAGATTTCAAAGCTCAAACATATTCAAGGAATCCAAGTCCACTTTCATTCTATCATTCACTTGTACTTGCATCAAACACTAGGTGGGAGAACTACATTGATCTTGATCCTTTTTCAGAGTATTGATATTTATGAAACTCTATTCATAATGAGGTGTTGAGGATGTCTAGCCTATCTTACTAACAAACACACTATTATTATTCATGCCATACTTTCAAGGAGGATTAAGGTTTGCACACTAAATCAGGTTTTCTAGGCACAACACAAAGTTCCAAGTTTCGTGAGCATAGGAATAAAACCTAAAAACACATGTGCAAGTGCTCTTAGAAAATAGGAACAATCCCATAAAGGGGACACTACCATCACTTTGAGGATGCTATAAAAACATAGTACTACTATCCATATGGGACACTACTATTCAGTGAGCAAATAAATTATAGAATCCTATTGATAACACTTAGAACTATCCATAACTCATTTTTTAGAACCCATATCATCCATGACAGTAATTTTTTAGATAAGTTTATATATATATATATATATATATATGCATATTTATTACTATTTTTAGAAATTCAAAAGAAGTCAAAAGCTATAACAAATCAATACTTAATTATTTCATATTATTTGATTGATATAGACATCTCAGTCCTTTAATCTAAACATAGAATTTACATATGTAAAACCCTAAAAGGTTAAATCATTTGGTGAGCCCAACTTACTTCGAATATTGTTTCAAACCCTATTTTACATTAATCCAAAATTTTGTGTAATAATTTAGGGCTGAATACTTTTAATTTTCTAATTTTTTTAGACATCCTAGCTAAATTAAATCAATTTCACATTAGGGTTTCAATTTATTCTACATATAATTTAAATTGGTGAAAAGAAACCCTCGATTCAAATACCCTAACCCTAGATGCTCTTAGGATTTATATCCTTCTTTGTCCTATTTTCATTAGTTGCTATTAATTTTTTAGAATTCATATATTTTATTGTAGTATCTCTATTTAAATTTGTTTACTATATGCCATATAAAATAGTTATCTCTCTTCTATTAAGAAGTGCTAGAGTAGGTGGTTATCCTATAGAGCATATTAAGATTCCTACTATCTGAGCCTATAAAAAGGAACCTATTACAACTTTAGATATGAATCCTTCACACCCTAATTATGTGTAATTCAATGAAAATACATCCAAAGATGAACAATACAACCAAGAAGAAGATGAGGTACACAATGACAATCAGGACACGCTCCCTCCACTTACCAATAATGATATAATTATGAACAAAGATGAGGTATTACAAAGATTCAAAGATAGAATTCAGGAATAACCCCTTGATCATGCATAGATTATATAGGCCATAATTAGAAATCAAGAATAAGACAAATAGTGGTCAATATTCAACCCCTCACATTAATAATGTTGTTACACCTCCAGTGGGGCCAACTCAACTAACTTAGATAACACAACCCAAGATTGTTATTCAACCATCAGTGATAGCTACATCACTTATGGCTAGTTCCTCAAATCTAGATATACAATCCCTTATGCATGGGATTCTTATTATATAGTCTAAGGTGTTATATATCTATAAGGGAGCATTGAGGTCCTCACATGCCTTGGATTCCAACATTCTCTTGCATACACCTTTGGCACATCACATAGTGACAATTCCTTTTCCATCCGATTTCATGGCACCCAAGCTCATATCATATGATGGAAAGGGTAAACCAAAGCATCACTTTAGATCCTTTCACACATCATTTTTGGGCTATGTGTCTAATGATTGGCTTCTTACGAAGATATTTCCACCTAGTCTCAAGGATTATGACCTATACTGGTTGTATGATTTACTAAATCAATCTATCACGATATTCAATCCTTTATCCAACATGTTCCTAACACTTTTCTCTATCAACATCAATGATAAGATATCATATGCATAAGTGGCATAGTTTAAGTAAAAGTCAAATGAGCCTATTATCAATTATGCCTTACAATACAAGATAATATTATCCAAATTAACTAGCCCCCTAGTAGATAGAGAGCTTCAAGATATATTTAAATAGAGTCTATTACCAACACTGCATGAACCTATCTTATTCAGCAGTTTCCTACATTTATCAATATGTGAAACACAACCAAGGAAAGAGAGGCTAAGTTATTATCAATGGGCAAACTCAAGTACACAAATGGATCATAATCAAATATTAAGAGTTCAAACAAACATCTATACAAAAGGGCCACAAAAAACAAAAGTGATTAAAAGGCCATAGTCAACACAACTTTCGAGCCATCTCTCAGATTCGTTTTATTTTCTCTTTAATGCAGAGTCTTCACTAATATTCCAAAGTCACTAGCATGGGTTTTACAAAAACTATTGGAATGAAATCTCATATCTCTCCCTCCCATTAAAGAGGTTGATACAACATAGCCTCTTCTAAAGAGTTATGATTCAAATGCATTTTGCGAGTATCACAAGGCACCAAGCCACATGACAAACATATGAATTAGCCTAATGTACAAGATACAAGATCTCATTGAGGTTAAAATTATTGATGTGGGCACACCCACAAAGGCACTAAAACAACAAAAAATAAAGGCTAAGGCACTAAAGATATTTTAATATCCTTTCCCAAACATATAGTGAATGAGGTGGGGGAAACACAAGGTGTTTACCATAGATACCAAGCACATCCACCACCACTACATAGGAAACACATAGTTATAGAGGAAACAAATCCAATACATAACATATACCACTTATCACATTTTCATATCAGGAGATTATGGATGATGACATAGATTTAAATGCACTCTTTATATGAGCATACATAAAACACCATCCTATTCACAATGTTATGGTTGACAACGGGTCAAGCATAAGCATGTGCACCATGAAAATATTACAACACTTGGGATACACAGAGTGGGACATATTCCATATAGATACAATCATTAGTGGTTTTAGTGGCCATGTTTAGATATCTATAAGAGAGATTATTATTCCATTACAGGTTAGACTAGCACACATAGCCACTCAATTCCTAGTAGTATCTAGTGTAGGTGTATGCAATATATTATTGGGTAGTCTATGGTTATAGTAGTTACGAGCCATCCCATCTATAGTATACTGATGCATGAAGTACACACATGTTAATTAGGTGGTTAAAGTTGAGGGTGTCCCATATGAGTATCTTATACCTATTCCAACATAATTTCTAGCTATAGTTACAACATAGCCACCAGTTATAGTTCTAGCACCATTACCAAATATTTCATGATTAGTAGTTACAATAGAAACTATAGTTCTTATACATACATTACAATGTTTAGCAGAGTTACTAGTATAGGATAGGTCTATTGTTACGGTATCTACATGTACATATACTTTCCCATAGAGACCATTACTAAAGAGACCCTTGTGTCAGAGATATGTCACCAATTATAGAGGGCCTTCCTCTCCTTGGTTTATGATGAGTGTAGTTTTATTGTGTTCTAAGGGTTCTCAACACAAGGCACCTACATCACCTACAATGTCTTCTTCTACCAGATGGGTCCCTAATATCCCTATAGTTCAAAGGGCATCATAATCAATGCCACAACATCATAACATTACTACACACACAACTTTAGACTCAAATTATATAACATAACAGATCATGGGCTCATAGTTTCCATTTCACATCACACACATGATCATAGTTACCCTATTCAACACAGGTTATGGTGATAGTATGTCTCCCATGAGACTCATAGGTTAGTATGGTTCCTATTTCTTGTACATACTTCCTTTTCTCTCTTGTTTATTTCACATAGTTTATTTTCATTTGCTTGTACATAGCTTATATCTGAGAAAACACAAAAACAATATAAGATGTTAAAAAACAAAAACATTCAAATATTTCAAAAATACAAAATTTATAGATTGTATGCATTGCCATGTTTACATTTGTACTACTTGTCAGGTTTTGCATATTGCTAACTATCCTAGTATAGTCAATTTTATCATACATAGATGCTTCAATTGTTATCATTGAGTGCTTACATATTACATACAAGACTTCGATCCACTAAACTGATCTAAACTTGCTATCATCTACCCACTATGAGCATATACTTCGATCCAGGTTTATACATTCGATACATCATCCCACTTGGGGGCATCTCATACATAGTTGCTAATACAAATTTCTGTCTTTACATACTATACATTATAGTTTAATCATTGATTTATCTTGATATTGATCATTGCTGATCATTGCTCAATTTTTTTTCTAACTATCACTAGATAGAATCATTATATATGCATCTTAGCATCTACCTAGATTTTTACTACATAATTATACATGCTTTCATTTCTAGTTTCCCTAGATTAGAATTTATTATGTTCTTATGATTCTTCCATCTTCGAGGGCATTTGAATATTCCATTGTTCTTTTGATCCATGCCACTTACTTATTTGTATGCTTGGACATGTGCCCATGTCCTTTGTGTGTGCTTTCCTACTTGTATATGTGGACATTTGAACATACACTTCTTTGTGGCTCTAATCTAAATTAATTGTTGCTTATGAATGTGGACATTTAAACATGTCATTGTATGTATTCATTTTCATATTTAGTGACATGTGCCCATGTCCTTTGTATTGTGTCCCCTTTTCTTAATTTTGTGTGCCTCATGTGCTTGTATGTATACTTCCTTATATGCTTCTACACCATGACACTTGTATTTGATTGTTACACATACACACCAATTTTGGATGCCTTGAGGGACCTCATGCATCTACCCTTTTTAATTGGAAATCATGATGGACATCATGCCCCATTCCTCTAGGTATTTACTTGGATTTTCTACTATATACATTGATTTCATCTATCTTTAAACCCTTGTGTAATGCTAAAATGTAACATACATATTACATTACTTATTCATGCTAAAATACTTTTACATTCTGATGTTATATTTGTACATTATATTGGAATATCATGCACATGCTTTAGCTAACATTTTTTGTAGAGCTACTTCTTTTAAGGATAATTCTTACACAAATTTCATAACTACCCTCAAAAGAGTTGGCATTCACAGGGGTTTATCATAAAGATCAAGCTCCTACTTTTCTATTAATAGATTAATCTCATCACATAGGCTCAATTTCAAAAATCAAACATAGGGTAGACACAATAAATAACAAAGACTCAGATAGTAGTTCAAATCACCCAAATTTTAGACCAGACAAACATTGGTGCCCAGATTGGGACACTAGTACCACAGGGTGCTATTATCCACTTCATGGTGCTAATGTCTAGTATTTCTAGCTTTAGGATAGTCTAAATTATTTAAACCTTTACACTAGGTATAAAATAGATTTACATAGATAGTCATAAGTTTGATAGTTAAGTTCAATTTTCTTTCAAATACACTCATTTCAGCTTAGATTCATACCAATTGCTCATATTTAGGGGCATTATGTGTGTCATGATCACTCCCACAGTTAGTCCAGTTACAAAAATTTAGTTATTAAATAGTTTAAATTCAATATACTCAGTTACTAGATTGGAGGCATGCGCATGGTATATAGTTTCTATATACTCAGTTACACACAGGTTGATTAGATGGATTGACAAACTCCATCTCATTATCTATGTTGTATACACTTACTATCACATTCTAGGTTGTCATCAGATTCATGCCTTACTCCATCTGTAGTGGTTGGCATTCCCAAGTGGCTTGGAGCCACATAATATACCTAAGTGGCTATGAAGCCAACATACATAGTTAGATTTACTTAGATACTTTCATCACTTTACGTAGTTCATTTATTGATGAATACAATACACACGAGTTGGAAGTGATGGAGTCATGGTTTACTTGAGTTTTTGAGCCATCCACATGAGAGGGTTAAACACACTTACAATTTTTTACAAGCTATTCATAGATCAGGATCCATCGAGTAGGGGTGGGCAATGATGGAGTGAAAATTAAATTGAGTTCTTTATCCACCCATATGAGGATTGAGAAAGCCATCAACCCAATCAAATCTATTCAATGATATGATCACTATGTACACTCACACACAGGGCATCACTAGGTTCATGCATTTGTTCGCATACCTGATGAGGTGTATTCATTCATTTACTCTCTCTTTACTTAGCTTTACTCATTTAATTTATTTCAACATAGTCTTTTCATTTTGATCATCTCTTAAGTAAAGACTAATTTTTGAATGTTTCATTGTAGAACATTGTTTTAGATCATGTTTTACATACTCAGACCTAGATTCACATACATAGACTCAGCTACATAGGATTCAATTTCAAGGTAAGTCTAGGTATACTTATTTTTCATTTATACTAGTCATTTCACTTTACTGTATTTCTATCATAAGGGGGGGGGATGTAATCACCTAAAAGTGGTATTTAGATGCTAAGAGTGTCACATGAGTTAACCTATTCCTATCTTATCCCTAGATCTATTTTAGAGCCTTTGCCAAACTTTTCCAATCATTATTCAAACCACAAACCTCTATAGTTAGACAAAACATACTTCTAGGACTATCTTCTCATATCCCAACCTAGTTTTCCTAGTAGTCTGCCAGGTGGACATTAACATCACATTTAGGACACTAAAACCACATGACACTAGTGTCCCCAACTGGGTGCTACTATCCTTAGCCTTAACTATCTTGAATGAATAATTTTTTAAATATGTGCCCCTCTTAATGTCAACCTAAGCACATTTTATTACCTGCACAAGCTACACATCTCTATAAATACAAGTCTAATTGACCTTTATTCACTAGATGGAAAATAAATGTAAAAGCACACTCAAACCAAAGACAAGTTGAGCAAAATTAAGGTATTTGATCCCTATTCTGCCTACTTTTACATACTACCATCTACATCAGCTCTAATATCAGTTTTCAAAGATTTAAAATCTTAAGCACATTCAAAGCATATAATTCTATTCTCATTCTAGCATTCATTTACACTCGAATCAAGAACTAGGTAGAAGAACTACATTGGGCTTAATCCCTCTTTGGAGTATTGATATATAGATAACTCTCTTCACAATAGGGTGTTGAGGATGTCCAACCTATCCTACTAATGAATACACAATTATTTCTCATTTCATACTTGTAAAGAGGATTAAGGTTTACACACTAAATAAGGTTTTTTAGGGACAACACAAAGTTTTAGGTTTCATACATGCAGGAACTTGACCTACAAACATAGGCTTAGGTGATCCCAAAAAATAGGAATAGTATCGCAATGGGGATGTACCACCACTTTCAAGATACTATAATAATATGGTGCTACTGTCCATATGGGGCACCACTATCTAATGAACAAATAAATTCTAGAATGCTATTGACAACACTCAAAACTATCTAGAATTTAGTTTTCAGAACCCAGATCATCTGTGACATTTAATTTTTAGATAAGTCTATATTTATACCTATTTATTGCTATTTTTAGAAAGTTAAAAGAAGTTAGAATCTATAAAAAATTAGTACTTAATTATTGCATATTATTTGACTGATTTATACATCTCAACACTTTAATCTAAACATATGATTTATACGTGTAAAATCCTAAAAGGTTAAATCACATCCTTAACCCTTCTAATGGTCAATTTTAAAGTTTCAACCCTCCCTTATAGGTTGGTCCTTGTATTTAATATAGGTAGCATGAGGTTTTTTTATTTAGAATTGCTATAAAGGCACATCTAATTCACCTATTATACCACTTGAAAATTTAAATATAGAGGCATAATTAAACTATTTCAAACTGAGCAAAGATTCCCTATTCTTCCCAATTATGATTCTAATAATTGGAATTAGTCCTTAGCCAAGTTAAGAGATTGATTTATCTAAAACAAGACAAAACATTATCAAGTATTCAATTCATCTCTAGATGTATTCATGTATAAAAAGGAGCACAATTGCATAAATCACTCTAAGTGGGAGGACTATGTGGGCTTTGATTTGACTCTTTAGAATATTAGATACATAAGAAATAATTAGTCATCATGGGGATGATTGGGGTCATCTTATCCTGTTACACTCCCCATTTTTTGTTTGTAGGTTTTTAGCCATTGTAAGCCCTTTTAGGGTTTCAACTTTGAAGAAGTCATTTGAAGGTGTATCACGTGCATCCAAAGGTCAATTTTACACACACAAGTGCATATCCAGTTGTCACAAATTATCATGTCATAACTACCATGATTTTAAATATAGGATAAAATCAAACAACTTAGGACTATAGTGCTATTCGATGTTATCCAACTTTCAATGATCCTACAAAAGATATGTTGCAAATGTTGAGATCTTAACCATTATCGACAAGGACTCTTTTTATATTTTAATTTCACACATAAAATTGAATGTATAATGGCAAGTAAAAAATTATGAGGTCTTGTGGTGGTAGGTCTTCCTTTTCAAAATATATATTACATTCAATCCATTTGATGGAATTTAACACATAATCTATATATGGAGGCTCCACATTAATTGGTAAGAAGGTCATGTGTAATGCATCTAAAAAAATATCCTTGTAATGGGAGGAACAATGGAGAAAGTCACAAAGTGAAGTTTAAGCTATAACATCATTGGAAGAGTTTGTGGCATGGTGGGAAGAATAAGACTATTTCATGCATTCCCTTTGGCATTTTGTAGTAATAGGTAGGAGCTCATTATAAACATTATAACAAGAGGGGTTATGCAAGAATACATGTGATTTATAGTAATCAGATTTGGACTCCTTTATAGATTTGATTGATTTAAGCTTGCATGAAATATAACAAGTAACAACTACTATGAAGTGATACAATATGAAGTGAATAATATATATATCCATAATCATGCCTTTTTGAAAATTTAAAAATCCATTTTTAAAAATAATAAATTAGAAATAGAGAAACAAGAAACCTTAGCTGACTGAGAACCCTAGGAATCATATTTTTTTTGCATTCACATAAATCGGGTTCATCAAATGCTTAGCCCTAAAATTTAGATTAAGGAGAATCTAGGGTTAAAGGGCTAGAGATATCCTAGGGCACAAGGATGGTAGACTATTTTTAAAGGAAGCTAATTATTTATGAAACTCAGATAAAACATATACTGAATTTATTATACTGAGATGTTAAAGATAGAAAGTATAACTACGATAAATTAATTATATAAAAAAAATAAGATATTTATCTAGTTCTGATTCTAATATAGATTTGGATTTAAAATAGGTAGAAAGTAGATTAGATATGGATTCTAGAATAGTCACCTAATTCTGGAAATTATGCCTATGTAACTGCAAACACTTGCATCAACTTGGAGCAATTGTGTCAATGCTATTATCTGAATCAGACATAGGTGTTTAGTATATAATACCTAACAAAACTAGATGCAACCACCTATATGCTTATATTTTTTATGTTTCCTTCACCCTTGTGTATTTAGATCTGGGTCATGAATTGTCACTCCTTTTCAGATAATAAAACCCTAGTTCTTCATCTTTATATTGAATGTGAAATAAATCGGTTAGTGGGCACATGGTGTCAAACTACCCTAAATACCCCTTTATCAATGAGTGTTTCTTACATAGCCAATGCTTTGAATAGAGCTTCAAACTTATGTAGTTCTCCCTTACATGTTGGCTTGTGTGTGAATCATGCAATGTGTGATAAGCAAGTAGAACAATGACGTAGCTTATAACTTGGCAAATGTAGCTCATAGAATGATCTTTCACTAATTCAAACTTGTAGATATGTTGTCCGTATGACTAATATGGAAATAAGAGAAAATAATGAATCTTTGCTCACTTTATTTCTTGATAGAAAATTTTTGGTAAGTTGCCTTGTGAGTTGCTAGGTTTTTCTAAGTTTTTTCTAGGTGAAGAATGAATGGGGGTTAAACTTGTATTTATACTAATTATTTTGGATAATATATCACAATAAATAAATTAGGGTAACCATAGGAATATGATTCATTTAAAAATTAGATGACTTTAGGGAATTAGACACTTGTGTTGGGATAGGACATTTACGTCAACGTATGTGTCTAACTAGGACGTAAGTGTTTAAGTAGTTAGAAAATATGTATAGGTATAGAACTTGAAAATATGAAAGATAAGTAGGTTTATAGTACTTTGGACAAGATAGAAGGTCTGACTCATCGAAATAACATTGGTTAGACTAAGAGATAATAAACTAGGTATATAAAGATAGTGTATGCAAGCTTTTTGGTAGCAGGAAAGGACTAGAAGCTAAAGGTACATCCATGATATGTATTTGCCAAGTGAATAAGACTCAAGTGATATATAATTTATAAATAGTATTTACAAGTACATTTAATGATTTTTTTTGAGATGAGTGATTTTATAAACATGTTTTACAATCCATCACCTCAAAAGGATGACACACATGCATATATTTTCAATATTTTTCAAGTTTGAGCAAAATTGAATGAGTTTTGGGAAAAATATTGAGCAATGTGAGTATAATTGAGATAATTTGATTGAAATCAAAGTGCCAAATATGGCCATATGATATGTATATGTTTCTCTAATAAAAAATTTAAAAATAATTGTCCATAATTACTTTGAAAGTTCTAATTAGAATGACCATGGGAAGATGTCTTTTTTGTTATGGTAGTGTGATTTGCATACCTTTAGGTGTATTCATTCTTATGCTCATGTTTTTATTTTCAATTTTTATTTCCATTTTATATTCACTACAACATGATATGATGTTGATTAATTGTTACAATTGGCCATTATTTTTCCAAGAAATGATATTGCATGTAGGTGTAGTCATTTTCAAGAATTATTTGATTCATCCATTCTTCCCTAGGTAAGTCAAGTTATTCAATTTATTATTACTTTACTTTGATGCACACATACATTCATATCACATAAGCACATTGAAGTAGATAAATTATGTGGACACATAATTGTTACACAATACCCTTTTCTATCATGTTTTCCCCTGGTTTTTCACACTTGGTTCACTTGTGTATATTTGGCTATTTTTGGACACTTCCTACCCAAAACCAAAGTCTCTCTAGCCCTTTAGCCTTCTAGATATATTCAACATTCCTCTTTTTAAAACTTTGATCCTTATTTTTATATTCTATAAATTATTTTCCCTCATTTTGGACATTGATTTCACTAAGGATAGATTTGATGATTACAAATGAAGTGTTAATTATATTTCGTGTAGATTCAATGATCCATAAAATTTATCCTCTGTATTTTTCTAATCCTTCCCACTTTGACATGATTTCCTGCAATGTGAATTTAGTTTATCACATTCTTCCATGGTCTATCTTCATGTGTCATTTCCTAGAGAAAACTATATATTCAAATTATTCCTAGTCATTTTACCAAGTGCCAGGCATCATTTAAGGGTTGAGAGAACCATCTCCATTATTTAAGTTAGAGCCTTCATTAATCAAATCTATTGATACACTTATGATAGAGTTGACACATATATACTTCAACCTATTAAATCCTTTTTACATCATCAACATGTATCGAAAGAGGGTTTAGGTAAATGTTCATGGAGTTTACATTCCAATTCACTAGAGAGGAGGATAAGCTATCACTCAAAATTACACTCACATACACCACATAACTATGTTGACTCCAATCCCAAGCATGCGAGATATATAGTTCTAACTCTTTGAGGGGTAGCTTGAGTCAACTAAATTTGCACACACTTATCTTGACATTATTTTCAAGAGTTAGGTCAAAGAGTGAAAAGAAGACAATTCTATATATTATTTCCATTTATTGCACATTGTAATTACACAAAACAAGCAAAATAACCCACCCTATGGGGAATGAAGCATAAAACCCTAGGTTGGATGTAAGAATATCAAGATCACCAAAATTTGAGAATAAAATTTGTGAGGTGAATGGAGACAAACATAAATGGATAAGGTGGAACCAACAAGAACATGCAAGATCTAATAATCAGATCAGAGAGATTAAATTTGACCTAAGATGGAAGATGGGAATGACACCCTAATGTTGACTTGTCAAAAGATAAAATTCACCAAAATGTTTTAACTATTATTTGTTGTTTAGGGTTAATTGCACTATGTTTTCAAATTCACCAAAAGTACATAATTGGTGGAGGCCAATTGTGAACATGACATAATTAGTGGGCCACTGATTCTAATCCAGAAGTAGAAAGGACATAGGAAAGAACAAAGAAGGCCTGCATTCATAGAGAAAACACAAGGGATAGGAAAAACATAAGAAATAAAACAAAACAGGGTCACAGAGAGAAGAAAAAGAGGCAGAAAACATACATACAAAATCCAATAAAACCTCTATTTGAACCAATGATATACATGTAAAAAAATATACTAAAAACATTACACTAATAAACTTTTTACCAAAATTAAATGTCTACATAAACAAACTGGATGCAATGGCATTTACAAATAAAACTATGTAATCCAAATGTGTAATGAATATTTTAAGGGTACCTACAGTGTTTTAAAGGTACTTACAATGTTTACATTTTTTTAAAAAGGTATAAAAATATAAAGACCAAGAAAATAAAAAGGCAAAAGGAATTTGATTACCTTTGATTTTGGTGTCAAAGTGACAAACGCTAACTCATATGTTGTCCCGGATTGTTATTGGTGTGGATCCTGCTGCCACTAGGGTTGGGATCATTGTTTCAACATCGTTGTCAGTCGCTCAAAACTATCAACGTTTATCAAACATAGTAATTTGAAATGTCTGTAAACACACACACCAAAATATATATATATATATATATATATATATATATATATATATATATAAATTTTTAAGGGACACATTGAAACTGTAAGTGCCATTTTGTTTTTCCCAAAACTCATAAGAACTTTGTTATTTCAATCAAATGTCATTGTAAAGAGAAAAATGGGTGATATTGCTGATGGGAATGTGAGATCCGTGATGAGAGACAGTCTGTAGCATAAGTCCATATCAGCGTTAGGCAAAACTCAACATTAATAAATGAGTCAAATTAGCCGCCAAATAAGATAAGCCCAAGGTATCATGTATTTTTAAAAGATGATGAATCTGTCATTCGAACTACATATTTCAGCGGTGAATGAATCCCTGAGCTCAAACTGAACTTGTCTCATTAATTGCATCCATTTTATTTCAAAGGGTCAAAAGCCCGATGCTGTATAAAAAAGGTATTTACACGATTGGAGATCTCTTTTGTAAAGTTACTCAGGATTGGCTTTTTTGGAATATGGTTAAGGCTAAGTTTAATCTAAATAAAGAAATGCTGAATCTATTTATGAATTGCAGAGTTTCATTTTTGAAGAGTACTTATATAAAATTAGAGTTTCCTCTTTTACATCATGGTGGAAGGATTGGTCTTGGCCAATAATTATGTCGTTCTGTCACTACTCCCTTAAGCTGGTTATAATCTTTTAGTCCCTTAGTAAATTTATATTGAAACCCTCAATTATCATTGGTATCTCAAATCTCTCCATCATGTCTAGGTTTGGAGGTTTTATAATATCTAGACGACTTTTATTGAGCCTAAAAAAGCTCATTTTCTTTGGTATATTATTTACTAAGGTCTGTTTATGGGGGACTGGCTTAAACACATGGGGGTTTTGAATCCCACTTCTCCAACCTGTCATCACCCAAAATCTATTATTTGTTTTGGTGTTGCCCTCATGTCACATCTGTTTGGAGATGGATTCATACCCTTTTCAAACCCTTCAGACCTGAAATGTTTATTTGGAAGATGGCTCTGTTGAGGGACTCCTCCCTACTGCCTTCAAGATCTAACAAATTCTGGCAGATTTTTCGTACTGACATTATTTTTCAGATTTAATTTAAAAAATATATATATGTTTTAATAATGAAGATTTGAGAAAAATATTTTCTATAACTAACAAAACTATTGTGATTGCTAATGGTACCCTCTAGATTCAGAGTCAAACAAATAAGTTTTGGATTGAGCTCCACCATCTATAGTTCTTCCTAGACCATTGGGGTAATGCTCCTTATGTGATCAATCATGATTCCCTTGATCCACCTCCCCACCATTCCCTCCGAGGGCATGGGTGTGGATGGTGGTGTCACTAATCTCACAACCAACAGTACCAAAGCTAGAGGAGCACCTCTCCTTGCTCTTTTTAGCCATCTCCTCCCTAAGGATTTGACAGGGGCAACATGGAAAATGGTGGCAAAGGGGTTGGATGCCCCCTTTACAAGATAAGTTCCAATGGATGGCATTGGCCATTTCTCCTTCCATACAGAAATCACAGCAACATAATGATACTGAAATTAACTAGCAGACTGATGGTTGAGACCCCATCTCAGTTGATGAAGAGCCCTCAACTCAGAGGGGGTGGGGGAAACCCTCATGATCCTCCGCTTCCACCTACCATGATGCCCGTTGCTGCTGCTTAATGATTTTCTTGTTGTTTGTGTTCTTATCTTTCTCTTTTTTTAATTGATGTGCACTTGAGTTAACCATGGTTATTTCGCTGTTTGATGGCTTGGTTTGGACTTTGCTCTTCCTAAAGCTTCTTTAGCTTTGCTTTTTTGCAGGATGTGACTTTTCCACCCATATTTTTTGTATGATTAGTGATGTATTATATCTTGTTATATTAATGAAAGTGCATTTTTTAATCAAAAATTTACAAAGGAAAATCAAGTGGGTCGTACTCCAATGGTGAGGATGAAGGTATAAAAGGTGTTGCCTAGCCATCCACTAAGGTACAAATCCTAAAAGATACCAAAAAAAAGATGAGCTCAAGGTCGTGGCCCAGGTGAATTTGATAGAATAGATATCCTTCAGTCCTTAACACTAAGCTGAAAAAATATTGTGTACACCTAATACATGTAAAAGTAGGGTTTCAATCCAAAAAAAAAAAATTATAAAAGAAACGAACTATTAAACATGCAAATCGATATTTACCAACATTTCTAAATTTATATATTAATCAAAATTTCATATACTCTTAAATCACAAAATGATTTAGATGAAATTTAGAAATATGGATAAAAATTTAGAAATATTAATTTGCACGTGAAGTAACTCCTTCCAACTCCAAAGACATATTTAAAAATCTCAGTCAATAATAATCAATGCTAATTTGCATGCCTCTTCATGATATAATAATCTAAATGTAGAAATCCTGGTCAATGCTGGTCAGTGCTGATTTGCATGGATTCAAAACTGCCTGGCTATTATTTTCATGTCCACTGTTCTTCGGTGGTTCCATCCATGAAGGAGAATTATCAGAGGTATAAAGCACTTTCTAGTATTTATTTCCCCTTATCCAATATGTGAAGAGGTACTCTTGAACAAATTCTTGAGCCAGAGACCAGGGAATTCCTGAATGGGCTTCACGATGTTAATTTCTTGAGACACACCCAATCAGACTATTGGGTGGTTGTTTCCAGGTAATTATGCAAGCCATGATAATTTCTATTATATGACGATGGTGGTGGATGCTATTGGTTTGAAGATTAATATTAAAAAGGAAGGAAAAGGATATACAGTAATCATTAGCTGATACATTTGCTATTAAAAAAGTTGGGGTGATAGGTTTACTTGCAAGAATTATAGATTTAATGACCTCCTCCTGGTATCTGCATGGCTATGATTTTTGGGCCATTATATCATAAACTAATGAATCCACCAGTGCCATGAAGTGTACTCTTTTTCACACATTTGCTGATCAGGCCAGTGAATGTTTCTGATTTTGTTACAGCAGATTGAAACCAAAGGGAGATTGGTCACAAAACTTCACTTTTGCTTGAGGTTTTGAGAGAGACATTAGAACACCATTCTCAAATTTTTTTAAGACACTTCTGAATCAAACTAATTCTTTTACAACTAATATTCTACTCCATAAATTGATACTCAACTGTTGTGGCTAAGCTTAAATTCCAGATTGTATACATGGTTAAAAGCAAAGTGTTTAAATAATTCTTTTTTATTTTCTTAAAAATGAAACTGTAATATTATTATAGATATTATAATTCATTTTTTTAATTGGTGCTACACTAAGCAAAGCCACATTGACGATATTTGTTATCTGTGGTACAGTTTCATAACACAAAAGTTTTATCAACGATTATATCTATATAAGAAATTACAAATCACATTTTCCCATCCACGTCCAATTTTTCCATCCTAATCCATATAAAAAGACTCGTTTTCCATTATAGATGACATTTCTTCCTCTCTATGTTCAAGACATTTGTTACAGGTGACAAATTGCTTTACATATTAAGTTGGCATCCTCTTATAGTCAAAAGTATAAGCTTCCATCAAATGTAACCATCAAGCCATTTAATACACACTAAACCTTTGAATTCTGTAAGCGAATCTAGGTATCCAAAGTTCAAACATATTGACATTCCTCATATATTATCAATGTGAAAAAGTTCTTCCCATTGGCTGTATTCTTGAATATATTGATCCAAACTACCACTTGAGCATTCCGCATCATGCTTATTGTTTTGTATTGCCCTCCACGAATTTGTAGCTATTAGACACCTCAGCTTCTCATGCAGAGTCTCCACGTTCATGACCACCTCATTTGAAGCCTGAAACAAACAGTTTCATTAATTACATAACTATCATGACATGGTTTTTCTTGATCATGGATTTTATGTTGAGATTCTAAACTTCAAATGGAAACACACATATATCGAAAAGCATCTTAAAAGTCTAATGAAAATGTAATTATATTTAAAAGTAGTAATATTTTTTGATATGTTCGAAAGTATTACATAAAATTACTAAATTATATATAATGTCGACATTTCTATCTGTATTTTTGAAATAAACAATATTAAATTTAAATTATTTTATAACTTACTAATAATATTAATATCCATCAAGAAACAAATCCTTATTTTATACCAAATTGCATAGAAACAAATCCTCTCACAAAATTTATGAAATTAAAAAACCATCCCTATCAGATTATGCAGGTTTTCACAATGATATAGTTTGGATTTATTTCTTTCTGAATCCATCAAGTGTTAAATAAAATAAAGTTTTATGTTTAGAGTACATAAGATACTCAAAACATCAAACTTTATTTCACTCCAGAGGATAAATCCACAAACCAATAATTTCAAATAATCCATATCCCTATTTTCAAAGCAATAAATCCAGCATGATTATTGTCATAGAACCAAAGGTTGTAAAACACTGTTCTATACCTTCAAGCGAAAACTGTGGAAATTTCTATTGTTTGTAGAAAATGTAGAAGCACTGAGAATCTCGAGGCCATCTCCTTCTAATAAAAATATAATATCAGATAAAAGGATTTGTTCAGCCAAAGTGTAGTTGATGATCTCAACAGTAACAGTCGAACCAAAACAATTCACAAATATTCTTGGAATATTTAATATCTCATAAGGCTCCTGCTGAAAGCTGTCCAGGTCCATCATCTTTTCCCCACAGGTAGTTAAATCTATAGCAGGAGAGAATTTGGAGGCAGGCTTATCTTTTATGGCATCTCTCTTACTGCTAAGTTCTGCAATTTGTTTTTTCAGGCCCTCTATATGGTTGGAAGCTTCTTGTAGTACATCTGGAAATGGAAGCTTCACCTGAAAATTACAATCAAGTTGAATCTTAAAAAATATTTCCAAATTAATTCTTTAATGATAAATTATTGAATGTGATCAGAAACTTCAAGCAAAAATTATTTACACAGTATTTCTAAAAAAATCTTTACATATATCATAGACTGTTAAAGCATAAAATCTCTGGATTACCTCTTGTTTGTCTGAAGGTAACAAAGATTTGAGTGTAGAAAAGAGCATACTCATGTGGCTCCTTCTCCGCTGTTCAATAACCCTGTGGTGGTTAGATTTCTTCATTTTGTTTTTCCTGTTATGATGCTTGACAAGCTAAACTATCTAGATGAGCCAATAAGGCCTGCACAAAGTGTTGTAGCTCCTCCTTGACAAATTCTCAGAAGGGTGGAATGTTCTATATTGTTATTATAATAGCCACAGACGACTCAATTAATTTTAAATTGTTTTCATGGTTATGAATGATGAAAATCAACGGTGGGGATTTTGATGCGCACGAATTCCCAAGGGGGGAGAATCTACCAGATCACACTCGTGCTGCCCGCGCTAGGTAATAAGGATTTAATATCTATATAGTCAAAATACCAATCAAGAAGCTTCTGGCTTTGGGTAAATCTTTGATATAATTTATATATTTAAGTTTTGCTCTTCCACACCTGAACTGCTATTACATTTTTATAATATTTGGTTCCGGATTTATTAATTGGTACAGCTCGCCTTTTGTGATCTTATAGGATTGAGTTTAGACGATAGTGTGGCCTAGAAGACTTCTCTTTTTCATCCATTTCCCTCAAAAGTCTGTGTAACTTATCCAATCATGGTGTGGGCTGTGGTTTGTTGTGCAATCCCCATCATATGATGGTGAGTGGTGATATGATATTTTATTATTAAATTGAAGTTCTTCAACCATTTGTCAAAGGTTGGTTTCTCCCATCACACATATTAGGTCAAGTCTTCTCTGGTTTAATTTTACTCCTCTTGTGATAGAAAAATATTAGGGCCTGAGCATATAATATATATCAAAATATATGTATTCAACGTGTAACTAGCATAATACTAATTAAATTATATGATGATTTATTGTTGGCTTAATTAATTTTTACACTATAAATATAGTATATATTACTTAAATACATTTATTTAAAATTTGTTGAAAGATCAATTTAAAATATTTCTATATATATTGATTATTAAATCCATTATTTTCGTTTCTATTTTCGCATTTATTGGTGATAAATGACACTCATCTAGTTACATCAATATGTTGAGCTCAAAATATTTGATCAAATTTCACTGTATGGTCAAGATATTATATTTTTCCCTTTTAACTTTTCCAAGTAAAAGAAAAAACTTTTAAGTGACAATCAAATGGATAACAAATTTAAGATCGAACATAAAAGTGAACAACTCACTCTATTTCACTCCACCTCACACTACCATTTTAGAACACCTATCATCATAACTATCACAAATATCTTAAATACATCCATCTGAAATAAGTTGAGAGATATAAATCTTAAGGTTTTTATGTTAATTTTTTTACATACCACATTGATTGATAAATTCATTATCTTTTCCTCTATTTTCCCACTGATTGGTGAAAAATGGCATCTATCTAGCTACATCAATGTGTTAAGTTCGAAAAATTATTTTTGGAGAAAAAAAAGCTCCAAACTCTACCACATGGCCCAGATTTTACGAGTTTTCATTTAACTTCTCCAAACAAACAAAAAAACTTAAGTGACTGTCAAATAAATGTCAAATTTAAAGTTGAAAATCACATGTAACGATCATATGAAGGTTAAATTTAAGATCAAACATAAAACTGAACAAATCACTCTATTATATTTTACCCCACCACTACCATTGTAAAATATTTATCGACATAATAAAAGGTAATGATTAGTATTAGATCATCACATTGTCAATTATATGCTTATTGTAAGATTGTAGAAATTGTCCCTTAAGGTAGTCCATATATTCAAATATTTTGTTCTATTTCAATTATATTGTGATGACTTGGTGATATTCTATTGAAGTAATATAATAAATTCATTACAAGTGGTATTTGAGCATAAAATTGATTTGGGTAAAAGGATAGTTGAAATCTTATTTTTAGAAGATTCACCTATATCTCAAAAGCCATTGTGAATCATTAAGCAATTCTTTTTATTAAGATTGTAGGATCATTCAAGAATGCCACAAAAAAATTGAAGATTTTTTGATCATTTTTTGCAAGATATTGTTATTTTAAGTTTTTTCATAAATTCACTCTACATAACATAATTTTAAAGCCTTTTTTATTTATCAAATTTTTATTTCCTTTGACATATCATTATCTTTGGTTTGTTACAATTATTATTTGTTCCATTAATTATTATTTTTATTTAACACATTTAAAATTTAATATTATTTTAAAATATATTTATTTTAAAACTTTTAATGTCACCCTCATTAGGTTTTTTTGACTCTAATTTTTATTTTAATTAAAACAAAATATCAAGTACATCAAATAAAATATGATTAAAAGATATTGCCTTAGATTAAAGAATAGGATGGGATGAATCAAATTGAAGAAATATGCCATATACTTATGTAAATGGAGACCATGATGTGCTACCGCCTGCAAATACCCTCCATCACTCACCATTTAACAAACATTTTTGTATGCATTTTGGAGCCCCTATATGCATTTGTTTGTTCATCTTGTTTCACATGTTTACAGAGGTAATTACAGTAATCGTTACAGGCATTCAAGGTAATGCCCTATAAAAAAAAACCTTAATTCAAAGGTTCAAAGCAGATTATCCTGGTCGAGAATGAGATTGCAAATCCATAATTGAGGAAGTGATATATAGCTTGATATGAGGGAGGTTGCAACTGCTAGGTTGATGGTGCCGTTATTGGCTTCTGATTCTAATGCTTCATGGAAGGTCAAATTAACAATTAAAAAAATAGAAACATGCTTCGCAAAGCATTTTATGAAATTATTATTTGTATTACTAATAGATTTCTGGGATTATTATTTTCAACTCATGATTCCTTTTACTCCTAAAATGTAAATACTGGTTTGCAGGTTATCGCCAAGGTAGACACAAAATTGATATGTAAAAACTTACAAGGGAATTTCATTATATTATTCAAAATTTTTACGCCTGTCTTTGCCGTCACTAAAGAGTATCCTTTCTGTGATGGTAAATATAATTTGACGTGACTGATACTAGGGGGTTTGACGCCATGACAACCATCTTTGAGCTTATTATCGCCCCTTTAGTGGCTCTGTTTGTCCTCTATAGCATAATCCTTGTGGCTTGGCGTTTGCCGAGCTACCTCTGCCACAAAATTGTTCTGCATGAGGTTTCCAACAAGGGTGTGCAGGCATTGTCAGGTTCATTTTATTAAGTTATCTACAGATGGTTATTGGGTTGTTTCTCCCCCGCGCGGACATTTTTGAAGGCAACAAAACTTTTGTGCCTTAAACTAATGAAAAATTGGACTTTGAGGAAAAATTGAAGAGTTTAATTGGCTATTTTTTCATGGAATTTTCAATATTGTTGATTTCGATTAATTTTAGCACCTCAAGATCATTAAAAAAATTCAAGGGCAAATATTTTGTTTGCATTGCTCTTTTTTTGGTTATTATGTTGCTTTTGCAATCCTATTTAGCTGAGAATTCAAATGGTAGGTGCTAACACAAATGGCGTATTCCTATTCTCAATTTGTCTTCAACTTAATGACTCATTGATTATCTGTAAAAGGACATAAACATTAAGGACATACAGTTGATATGTTTTGCGGGTTTTCAAGCAGGGTAGAGGGATATTAGGGACACTTCATCTCCTAACCAATGGTGGACTCTCAATATCATTATGGATGCTGCTTTTGTTGACTTGATGTTCAAAACATGGAGTTGTCAGAGTGGCATTGATGGATCCACTGGAGGAGCTGTGGCTGCATAATTGTCATAGAAATCCAGAGAATTGTTAATGTTGGGATCGATTTCAGGGATGATTATGTGGTCTTAAATGTCTACTATAGTTGGCATCCATCTCAGCATTCTCCCGCTGTCTTCCTTCTGTTAATGACAAGCAAAATACCATTACAATTTTTAATATGATGGTTTGTACATGTAATTATCAAATCTTTAACTAAATAGTAAAAGCATGATCTATTAATTATGATATGTACATGTAAACATCAAATCTTTATCTAAACATTAAAACCATGATCTGTTAAAATGCTTGTTGAGTGTCAATTCATAAAATTCACCCTAAAACATAGATAGACTATTTCAAGAGTTGATTGCTGTCGGTTGGAATCGGATACAAGTGTTTGCAGCATGAAGATAAATGACAAGTGTCGTTTTGAAAGAAAGGACACTTGCTCAAAATAGTTTCATAGTTTACTACTCGCCGCCAATCTTTTCAATATTTACAGATCTTTTGCCTTCATTTTTTCAAAGTATATGATATATTTCAATAAAGACAAATTTCAAATATATTACAAGAAGTTCATTAATCTCCCTTACAAAGTTGTTTCAAAATTGAATACAAGAGTAAGTACTAAAACCATTCTCGACACTTATTATTAATTTCAAACATGTGAGAACAATTTAATAAAGATAAAATTAAAAGGAAGACTACCATTATTTAAGAGTACATTAGCATCATTATACATATGAAAATAAAAATGTATAATAGTTACTTCATTTAAGCAAGTACTAAACCATTCTCGACACTTATTATTAATTTCAAACATGTGAGAACAATTTAATAAAGATAAAATTAAAAGGAAGACTACCATTATTTAAGAGTACATTAGCATCATTATACATATGAAAATAAAAATGTATAATAGTTACTTCATTTAACATTTCTATAGTTTTTAAGTAAAATAAATATTTTGTGCTATATATTGTTTAGGTTTTGCAAGCATATCAACTTTTATCATATCACATTCAAAATGAGATTTTGCATTATTCATAACATTTACATTTGCTTTCAATATAAAAGTCCTATTTATTATTAATATAAAATTGGGCTTATAAATCTATTTTAACCATGATGCATGTTTATAAAAGTATAGGCTATAAGATAAACACAAATAAGTTTTAACTATGAAATAAAAGATGGAATTTTTAAAAATCATAATTTAAAATAATAAATGATCCATTTTGGGAACCATGACATCAAACCCAATGTTAAATGTAAGAATATTGAGTTTAACAAAATTTGTGTAGAATTTTTTTGAGGTGAAAGGAGATATGCATAAATAGTTATGATGAAACCAAAAATAACATGCAAGATATAAGAAATTAGATTTGAGAAATGAAATCTGACTTTAAAAAGAAAATAAAAACAATATCTTAAAGTTCATTAGTTAAAAGATCAAATTTACAAAAATATTTTAACTACTATTTATAATTTAAGGTTAATTATAGTATGTAAAATAAACTTTTATAAATAACACATTGAAGATTTAAAATAATTTCATAATAAACAATAATTAAATCTAAACTATGTATAAAATAATTACTGAAAAATACCAAGAAATGATTGAATATATGATAACAATGAGCAAAAATATATTTAAAAAGAAAGAATACTAAAATGAACACATCTAATAGTTTTAATTGAATTCCAGATTTAGAAGTAGGTCCATGAGGCTAGTTTAAAATAAAACTTTAAGATTTGATCACGATTTGGTCAGAATTGATAGGTGGTGAATTTTATCCACCGATAGTCATGTTCCTCTGATTTTTCAGTATCTATAACTTTATTAATCACTAGTGACAACTATGAAAATGATTTCTCTATTTATGATTTGCTTTGTGACAAAATAAAATAAAATTTGGCCATTATATCATACACTGATTAATTTACCAGTACCAGAAAGAGTACATTGTCTCTCACATCATCTGTTGATTAGGCCAGTGAATGTTTCTGATTTTGTTACAGCAGACCCACCAAAGGAGATTGGTGACATAGCTTCACTTTTGCTTGAGGTTTTGAGAGAGACAATAGAACACCATTCTCACTAATTTTTATGACCTGCTAAATCAACTAATTCTTTTACAACTAATATTTTATTCTATAAATTAATAGTCAACTGTTGTGGCTAAGCTTAAATCCCAGCTTGTATGCATAGCTAAAAGCAAAGTGTCTTAATAGTTTTTCATTTTCTTAAAAAAGAAACTGTAATATTATTTATAAATATGAAAATTCATTTTATTTATTTTTACTTGGTGCTGAACTAAGCAAAGCAATAGTGACAACATTTGTTATCTGTGGCACAGTTTCAAAACACAAAAGTAACATTTGTCAACAACTATCTCCCTATAATAAAATATAAATCACATTTAACCATCCACATCCACTTTTTCCATCTTGATCCATATAACAATGACACTTTTTCCATTGTATATGACATTTGTTAACCCTGTATGTTTAAGACATTTGTTACAGGTGACAAATTACTTTACATATTAAAATGGCATATGATCAGATAAAAGGAATTGTTCAGCCAAAGTGTAGTTGGTGATCTGAACAATAATAGTCGAACCAAAAAAAATCACAAATATTTCTTGGAATATTTAACATCTCCGAAGTCTCCTGTTGAAAGCTGTCCAGTTCCATCATCTTTTCTCCACAGGTAGTTAAATCTATATCAGCAGAGAATTTGGAGGCAGGCTTATCTTTTATAGTATCTCTTTTACTGCTAACTTCTGCTATCTGTTTTTGCATCTCCTACATCTGGCAAGGCAAACTTCCCCAGAAAATTAAATTATATTGTCTAAAAAAATAATTTCCAAACGAGTTTGTGAATAAAAATTTCTATGTTTTCTTCCTAAGGATTGATTACCAAATGTAATGCGCGCGGATTCCTACGGTGGGGATGAACTAGCAGATCACACCTCGTGATGCCCGCGCTAAGCAATATCGATTTAATATTAATGAAGAAGCTTGTGGTTTTGGATAATCTGTGATATATTAAAGCATTTAATTTTGCTCTTCCGACACTTCAACTACCATTTAATTTTATAATGTTTGGTGCCTTGGTTATGGTCTGGTAAGGAAACTTACAATATATGGGACACCTTATTGTGCTACAAATACGAGGCATACAATCCTTACCCCTTGCAAGATTTGACCTTGTGACCTCCCTTCCAAGAGCACATGTTCTTCACCATTACACCAACTCGTGTGCACAACTGACCTCAAATAGAGAGTCAAATAAATGTCAAATTTAAAATTAAATAATAAAGTGAACAACTCAATTCATTACTCTCCACCCTACCATTGCTATTATACAATAACTATCGATATAATAAAATGTGATGGTTATTATTAGATAATCACATTGTCAATTATGTTTATATTATAAGATTGTAGATGTTGCACCTTCGAGTTAGATCATCATTTATTATTATATTCTTATCTATTTCAATCATATTGTGATTATTGGTGATATTCTATTCAAGTAGTCTAGAAATTCATTACAAATGGTACTCATACCTCTTATCCCAGACAACCCATTACTTCTTTATATCTCAGTAACTCAAGAGACTCTAGGAGCCCTATTAACACAATATGATGATAATCATAAAGAAAGTGAAATCTATTACGTCAATCATCAATTGGTTGATTACGAAGGCAAATATATAGCAATGGAAAAATTATGTTAAGTCTTGGTTTTTACTACACAAAAACTATGACATTATTTGATCAACAATGAGGTCCATGTGATAATAACAGAAGATCCATTAAGGTTCCTTAGGAACAAAACACACCTCACTAGTTGTATCGCAAAACAGGGGATGCAATTTACAAAGTTTGATCTCAAATTTGTGTCCCAAAAGTCAATAAAAAGTCATATTTTAGTTGACCAATTAGTTATCGCTCCATTATCTTATCCTTTAACAATTACCTGTGTTTTTTGTGATGAATTTGAGGCATATAATATATCTTAAAATCTATGGATAATGCTTTTAGATGGATCCAGATGTAGAATAGGAGCGAGTGATGGTATTATATTCTACACTCTTAATGGCAAATACATACATTTTTCTCACAAATTAGTTTTTTCTTGCACTAATAATATATCAGAATATGAAACCTTGATAATCAAATTATCAATAATAAAAAAAGCTTCATATCGAGGACATTTAGGTCTTTGGTGATTCTTATTTGATCGTTAATCAAGTTACCAATCATTGCTAAACTAAAAAAGAACACCTTCTACTATATAAAGAAATGGTGAACATACTAAAAGACACATTCGATAAATTTTTTACTGACATTATCCTTTGTGAATATAATCACCATATAAATGCAATGGCTAGTGCGGCATCCTTGATGACCTTTGATATCAACAATGATCCTTTAAACTTAACCATATGCTAGTTATGAGAACATTCCATTTCTTCTAACAAAATGAATGCCTTAATTGTTTTTGTTATTACTCACAGTTCTACGAACACAAATGGTACAATGATATTTAAAATTTCCTTTATCGAGCTTATATACCAGACCACTTTATGTGGAATAATAAATGTAAATTACAATGTGAAGCACTTCGTTATGCTATTATTGGGAATGCTTTATTCAACCAGGGTTTTGATGGACACCTCCTTCAATGTTTAAGCACAGATGAGGAAAGTATTGAATTATTAGAAATGCATGATAGTGAGTGTGACAAACATTTTAATGACAAGGCCATGTCCTAAATACTCTCACGTGAAAGCTATTATTGGCATTCCTTGGAATAATAATGTAGTGAACATGTCAAATTATGTTTACAATTTCAAAAATATAATAATTTAAACCATGCACCATCTCATGAGTTATAGTTGATTGTCTTACACTTGCCTTTCTGTTTATGGGGATCCAATTTGATTGGTAAGATAAATTCAGTGTTCATTGAAGGGCATAAGATCATAATCACAACTATAAAGTATTTTACAAAATTGAGTGGAGGCAATCTCACTTTAGTTTACTACAAGATATAATATATGCAAGTTTTTTATGACCAATATTATTTATCGTTTTGACATACTTTAAGCTATTATTTTTGACAATGAATCATCATTCAAAAACAAGACAATCAAATACATTTGTAATAAATACAAAATAAAATATACATTTTGTATACTTTATTATCTACAAAGTAATGGACAAGTAAAAGCAACAAATAAAATCATTCTCAAAATAATTTTCAAAATAGTTGAATGATACAACTCATATTAATACCAGTAAATAGTATATATTTTATGGACATATCATACTTGTGTTCGCACACCTATTCAAGCCACATCTTATTCTTTAAAATTTATGGTACAAAGGCAGTGTTACTGATTGAAGTTGAGATACATTCCCTCTGTATCTTTCTGAAAGATATTATAAAACATAATGAATACTTTGAAAAGAGATTGTATCAATTAGAGCAGTTGAGTGAAAAATGCATATTTTGATTAGTGTTTTTACTATATAGATATTAAATCCATATTAGTTAGCGCGGGCATCACGAGTGCGATCTGGTAGATCCCCCCCCCTCGGAATTCGTGCGCATCACCAGCCGCACAGTTGATTTTCATCATTCCAGAACCATGAAAACAATTAAAAATTAATTGAGTTGTCTGTGGTTATAATAATAACAATAGAGAACATTCCACCCTTTGAGAATTTGTCAAGGAGGAGCTACAACACTTTGTGCAGGCCTTATTTTTTGGGGGGTTATATTCGATCATCTAGATAGTTTAGCTTGTCAAGCATCATGACAGGAAAAACAAAATGAAGAACTCTAACCACCACAGGGTTATTGAACAGCAGAGAAGGAGCCATATTATGAGTATGCTCTTTTCTACACTTAGATCTTTGTCGCCTTCAGACAAACAAGAGGTAATTCAGAGATTTTATGCTTTCACAGTCTATGATATATGTAAACAATCTTTTAGAAATACTGTGTAAATAATTTTTGATCAAAGTTTTTGGATCACATTGAGTAATCTATCA
Source organism: Torreya grandis (assembly GCA_037957365.1). Classification (NCBI taxonomy): domain Eukaryota; kingdom Viridiplantae; phylum Streptophyta; class Pinopsida; order Cupressales; family Taxaceae; genus Torreya; species Torreya grandis. The sequence continues at coordinate 2,933,834 of JARHVA010000204.1, read as the reverse complement.
TTAAAGAATTAGTTTAGAAATATTGTTTTTTTGACACAATTTGATTTAATTTAATTTAATTCTCAGGTGAAGCTTACCTTTCCAGATGTAATACAAGAAGCTTCCAACCATATAGAGGGCCTGCAAAAACAAATAGCAGAACTTAGCAGTAAGAGAGATACCATAAAAGATAAGCCTGCCTCCAAATTCTCTCCTGCTATAGATTTAACTACCTTTGGGGAAAAGATGATGGAACTGGACAGCTTTCAGCAGGAGCCTTCGGAGATTTTAAATATTCCAAGAATATTTGTGAATTGTTTTGGTTCGACTGTTACTGTTGAGATCATCAACTACACTTTGGCTGAACAAATCCTTTTATCTGATATTATATTTTTATTAGAAGGAGATGGCCTTGAGATTCTCAGTGCTTCTACATTTTCTACAAACAATAGAAATATCTACAGATTTCACTTGAAGGTATAGAACAGTGTTTTACAACCTTTGGTTCTATGACAATAATCATGTTGGGTTTATTGCTTTATGAATAGGGATATGGATTGTTTGAAATTATTGGTTTGTGGATTTATCCTCTGAAGTGAAATAAATTTTGACGTTTTGAGTACCTTATGTACTCTAAACATAAAACTTTATTTTACTTAACACTTGATGGGTTCAGAAAGAAATAAATTCAAATTATATCATTGTGAAAACCTGCATAATCGTATATGGATGGTTTTTTAATTTCATAAATTTTGTGAGATTATTTGTTTTTATACAACTTGGTATAAAATAATTTATTAGAATGCTTCTTATTTTGTATTGTAAAGGATATTAATCTTATTAATAAGTTATAAAATAATCTAAGTTCAATATTATTTATTTAGGAAATATGAGTAGAGATGCCGATATTTATATGTAATTCAGTGATTTTATGTAATACTTTTGAAAATATCAAAAATCATTATTCTAGATTGAAAGATGTAACATATATTAATTATTTGTTAAACATAATGCTTTTAAATATAATTATATTTTCATCAGACTTTTAAGATGCCTTTAGATATATCTGTGTTTCCTTTTGAAGTTTCGAATCTCAACATAAAATACATGATCAGGGAAAACCATATGTCATGATAGTTATGTAATTAATGAAACTGTTTGTTTCAGGCTTCAAATGAGGTGGTCATGAACGTGGAGACTGTTGGAAAATGTGGCCGTAGCCACGTAGGTACTCTAGCCTACCGACACCATTAAATACACAGAAGACCAAATCCACAACCAGCTTAGCTGTCAACCAATCTCCAGCTCTCTTTCAACCATCACATTTCGGTGACTTTGCAGCATATTTAATTATTGCATATCCTATCTAATAGATCCGTTTCTTTAATGTATTTAATGTTGTTTGGCGGGACTTATCCGTGCTCAAAGACTTTGTGACTTTTCAAGAATATCTAGATCCTTTTGAGGAATATTATAAATATATGTATCTGCTCTGTTTTATGTATGCACAGAAGTGCATCCCAATTGAAGTTGGTAGGATCAATGAGACTCAGAACAGCCATTGAATCTAGTTGTGAAGGCCTACAGAATGGCCATTGTGTTGTGAGGATGAGAGCTAAAGCTCCTTAAAAGAGTCTTTAATATGACTCTCATTAATAGAAATATTTAGTTTGTTTTTACATGTCTTTGCAAGTTGTTTGAGTCATGTTTACATCTGTTCCACTGTGTTGAATGGCATCACAGTCTATCTATAGGCAGTTTAGTTTCTTTCAGATGGTATCAGAGCATTACACACATACAATGACAACCTCTGTCGACACATATCCAAATGCAAAATCTCCATCCAGTTTCATTGTTGCTCACTTCATCCCTACTACTCTCCATTGGCCTGTGCAAAAGCCTTCTACAGATTATGACACTCTCCTCAACTCAGTGCATTTCTTACAGTTAGGTGATTGCAATATCCTACTATGATACAAACAAGAAACCTCTTCATAGCTTTATCCTTGTTATGGCCGTTGCAAGGCTTCTCCATGATCTGTTGATCACCTAAGTGCTATTATATCCTTTCTTACGCTATTATATCATTTCTTATGCCTTGCAGGTTCTATCTCCATGTTGGCTTTCTGCCAATTACTTAGCTTTAGCTGATGCGATGAACTCTAAATTGCCTGTATGCAGACTAACAACATTTCATGGAAACTAAAACTAGAGCTACATCTCTATGAAACACTCACAACACGAAACACAGATTACAAATGAAAAACATAAGAAAGCAAATTTTTTTAATGCACTTGCTTATAACAGAGAGTCATATTACAGACTCTTTTAAGGAGCTTTAGCTCTCATCCTCACAACACAATGGCCGTTTTGTAGGCCTTCACAACTAGATTCAATGGCTGTTCTGAGGCTCATTGATCCTACCAACTTCAATTGGGATGCACTTCTATGCATACATAAAACATAGCAGATACATATATTTATAATATTCCTTAGAAGGATCTAGATATCCTTGAAAAGTCACGAAGTCTTTGAGCACGGATAAGTCCCACCAAACAACATTAAATACATTAAAGAAACGGATCTATTAGATAGGATATGCAGTAATTAAATATGCTGCAAAGTCACCGAAACGTGATGGTTGAAAGAGAGCTGGAGATTGGTTGACAGCTAAGCTGGTTGTCGATTTGGTCTTCTGTGTATTTAATGGTGTCGGTAGGCTAGAGTACCTACGTGGCTACGGCCACATTTTCCAACACTCCCCCTTACTCTAGACTACCAGAGTATTCTTCAGAGCTGCATCTTCGGAGCAGCATACAGAGATTCTCTCCTTTAAGTTGAAAACTGGTCTCAAACTGCTTATACCTTTTTTTCACACTGTCTCTCATGCGGAATACACCGCCTTGCAAAATACATCGCCTTATATGTGGAATACACCACCACCATGCAAACTTCAGTCTGATCTTAAACTGGTTCCACGCCTCTTATCTTTGGCATTCGGAGCAGTCTTCTTAGTAATCTACACCTCGTCCTTGGCATTAGATTCTACAGAGACTCTGTATGAGAAGCTTAGGTGTCTAATCGCCACAAATTCGTGGAAAGCAATACAAAACAATAATCATGATGCGGAATGCTCAAGTGGTAGTTTGGATCAATATATTCAAGAATACAACCAATGGGAAGAACTTTTTCGCATTGATAATATGTGAGGAATGTCAATGTGTTTGAACTATGGATATCTAGATTCACTTACAGAATTCAAAGGTTTCGTGTGTATAAAATATCTTGATTGTTAGATTTGATGGAAGCTTATGGTTTTGACTATGAGAGGATGCCAATTTAATATGTAAAGCAATTAGTCACCTGTACAAATGTCTTAAACATACAGAGGAAGAGATATCATCTATGATGGAAAAAGAGTCTTGTTTATGGATTAGGATGGAAAAATTGGACACGTAAGGAAAAATGTTATTTGTATTTTCTTATATATAATTGTTTATAAATGCTACTTTTGTGTTATGAAACTGTACTACAGATAATAAATGTTGTCACTGTGGCTTTGCTTAGTTCAGCACCATTATAAAAAAAATGAATTTTAATATCTATAATAATATTACAGTTGCATTTTTAAGAATAATAAAGAAGATTAACTATTTAAACACTTTGATTTTAGTCATGCATACAAGCTGGAATTTAAGCTTAGCCACAACAGTTCACTATCAATTTATGGAGTAAAATATTAGTTGTAAAAGAATTAACTTGATTTAGAAGTGTCATAAAAATTTGTGAGAATGGTGTTCTAATGTCTGTCTCAAAACCTCAAGCAAAAGTCAAGTGATGCCACCAATCTCCCATTGGTTGATCTGCTGTAACAAAATCAGAAGCATTCACTGCCTAATCAGCAGATAATGTGAGAAAAAGATTACTCTTTCTGGTATTGGTGGATTCTTTAGTTTATGATATAATGGCCCAAAAATCATAGCCCTGCAGATACCAGGAGGGGGGTCGTTAATCTGTAATTCTTGTAAGTAAACCTATCACCCCAACCCTTTTTGATAGCAAATGAATCAGCTAAAGATTACTATGATTATATATTTTTCCTTCCTTTTTCAATATCAAACTTCAAACCAGTAGCATCCGCCATCGTCATCATATAATAGAGATTATCATGGATTGCGCAATTACCTGGAAGCAACCAACCAACACTCTTGATTGGGTGTGTTACAGGAAATTAACATCGTGAAGCCCATTCTCGAATTACCTGGTCTCTGGCTTAAGAATTTGTTCCAGAGTACCACCTCTGATAATTCTCCTCCATGGATGGAACCGCCCAAGAATAGTGGACATGAAAATCAGCACTGACCAGCATTGACCAGGATTTCTACATTTAGATTATTATTTCATGAAGAGCATGCCAATTAGCTGATTATTATTGATTGAAATGTCTTTGGAATTGGAAGGAGTTATTTCGCATGCAAATTAATATTTATTAATAACGATTAAGTTTTTTCTATTTATTTATCTAAACTTTATCTAAATCATTTTTTGATGTGTCTTAAGGCATTACTCAGGGCACGATTGTAGCCTTAATCACTTAACTTTTCATATCTGGGATTTAGAGAGATTTGTACCTTAGTGGATGGTTATAAACAACCATCATTCTCACCAATTGGACTACAACCCTTTCAATCATCTAAATCATCTTATTTTTGTTGGTAAGTGATGCATAAAACCTCACCGCCATGCAATTCACCGTTAAATTTAGATTGCATTGACATTATTTTTAGTTTGCATTGACATTATTTTTAGTTAACTCTTTTTAACTATATGTTTGCATGAACATTTTTTTGTTTTTGAAAAACTCTGCATGTAATCTTTTTTAGACGTTGCGTCCTCTATTAATATGTAGCACCACTTTTATTTTAAAATAAGATAGAAATAAAACAATGTGTCTTCAATTTTGGAGTAATATATGGATGATTGATTTACAATTGAGCATTATTATTGGTAATTTTTTTTTTTTTAAGTTTGTTATTGGTGATGCATTTAAGACTGATTATTTAATGCTATAAGTCAATTTTTTGCTTGATGTGACAATAGATTTTCAGTTGGTTTGAAGAGTAGAGTCTTTATAGAATCTTCATGTAGTATCATAGCTTGGTTTAGGTGGTTGTTTTTTGTTTTAGATCTTTCTAGAAATTGACCATGTCAAACTTTAACAGTATTCCTATTCGATAATTTAGTGGTAGTGATTATAATTATTGGAGCATCAAGAGGATGACTCTTTTTATAAGAAAATAATTATGGAAGATTGTATAAATTGATTATGACGAACCCACTGATTGGGCCACTATTCCAGCTAATGAGAGGTAAGCCACAAAGGAAGTTAAGAAGAAGAACTCACAATCTTTATTTCATATTCAAGCAAGTCTAGACAAGAGCCTATTTCGAAGAATTGTAGGTGCAAAGACAGCCAAGGATGCCTGGAAGACTCTACAAAAAGCTTACCAAGGTAGTGAGCAAGTCAAAGTGATCAGAGTGCAAACATTGAAGAGAGAATTTGAGAATTTAAAGATGCAAGAAGCTAAAAGTGTGAGTGATTTATGTGTAAGAGTAAATGATATAGTTAACAAAATGGCTACACTTAGAGAAATGTTGAACAAAGAGGTTGTTGTAAAAAATGTGTTAAGGTCTCTAACACCAAGGTGGAATAATGTTGCCATCATTATTGAATAAAGTAAAATTTTAACTACTCTTGAATTTAGTCACTTGGTTGGATCTCTTGTGTCCCATGATGAAATACTAACAGACACAATAAATTAAAGTGATGAGAAGGCTTTTGCCTCAAAATTAAAATTCACAAAAAATGAAGGTAGCAGCACTAGCAATAAGAATAGCCATGTACAAGGCAAAGATAATTTTAAAAGCAATCAAGGACAAGGTAAAAACATGAATTATAGTTATTCAAGAGGATACAGAGGAAGAAGAGGTGGTTTAGTGGCAAGAGGTAAATGTGGAGGTAGATTTGATTAAAAAAATATTCAATGCTATTACTATCACAGATACAATCACTTTGATTGGGAATGTAGATTAAAAATAAGAAATGAAAAAAAAAAAAGTGTTAATTATGCTAATGAGGATGGTGATGCTTCATGTAATTTATTCATTTCATATGACAAAACTAAAAACTGTAACAACCCCTCATAGATTGTACTATAATAATGCAGTTTAAAAAACAACAACTAAATACTCAACATTTATTTATTCATTAGATTACACAGTGTTATTTAACAAACTTTGTGAAGCATATCAAACTATCAGAAATGTAGAATAATAGTAATTCTAAATTCTAACACTGTATGCAACATAACATAACATAACTACAAGGAAAGTAATCACATTAAAATTCAGCCACAACTAGTCCAATAATATAGCTATAGCTGTTGAAGTATAACAAAATAATATGAGTACATTTTTAATAGGTATTTAGCCTTAATACAATAAATATATTCTAAGCTCCATAGAGCTTGAATCAAAATAACTCATGTATCTTTGATAATCTCAAGTGTAGTATCCAAGTAAATATTACAGTGGGGAGGAAGAGTATCATCTTGAGTGCTTCTTCACATCAATCATGGACCATCGATCCCTCACACAATCTTCTATCAGAGAATAGTCCTCTCTTCACTGATAGGTAGGTAGTAATGGTCCAAGAATTCAGAGAGACATGCCAGTACCTGTATATTGTAAGATTTCTACTACATGATATGTATCATAAAGAAAATATGTTCTAACATGATAACACACAAAGATGCAAATCAAATTATGAAAAGATAATGTCTATCTAACATTACTTTGGTTAAAGTTTTTAAATAACATATGATCTTACGGATCAGTGAATTTCATACACACCACTCGATCGAATTATCTTCATCTTGCATTTATGATGTCAACTAAGCTAGTGAAATTCGTCTCACTACTTGTTTGATATTATAAATGAAACACTAAGTAAATATAACTTAATATATTAACCAATATTTTAAACATATTATTCTTATTAACAGACATGCGATCATGTCAAGTACAGAAAAATAATCAAACAATGCATTTACTCTGTCAAATGTCATAAATCAATTTCACACATTAAGCTATTTCAATATGATGAATATATCCTAATTCTTTTCATAAATCACACCATCTGAGCATGAATCATATCAAGTTCATTATTATATATACTTCACAAGAAAAGTAATGAATTCTTAATCTCAAGAATAAATAAAATATATCTAACTTTATATAATGATAATTGTATCCCTGTAACTATTTCATGACTGGTAAAGTTTAACTTACAATAAGTTGTATATAACTGTACTTAGTATAATAGTTACCTAGTTTTGTAATAGAATTTACTATTCCTTATAAGTCTATCTCTAATATATATATATATATATATATATATATATTCTTTATGAATTGTTACATCTTCATAAAATATTAAATATACCAAAATAATACTCTGCCTTTTATAATTTTATCAACAAATAAACACACTCATTTTTGCTATTGTGTTTTCTAGTTTTTCACACAATTATCCATACGTATTTAGTCATACTACAAAACTGAGTTACATCAAAATGTCTATAAAGTACACCCATATATATATCTATCTATCTATCTATCTATATATTAATTTATATATACATATATTGTTTGTCAAAATATCTAACCTTGAACATAATTTTTTAAAGTGCAAACACCATACTCAAATAGCTAGCATGGAAACTATGTATACAGAGAACAAAATTCAATTTTTGAATGATTTAGAACCAACTCTTAAATACTAGTATACATATATAATATCCTCTTAATAACATATCAATTCGAAGGTATATAATACATGGTCTTTTCCATAAACCAGTCAATTAAAAAGAATAAGTGCAAAGTCCATAAATATATAAATATATATGCTTTTTTAATCTTTTACACATAAGAATCTTAAATTCAAAACCTACCTTTCAACTTTGTCTATCACTGTAATTTTTCTCGTTGTTGTTTCCACTCTCTCTCCTTATTTAATTCGTTGTATATCCTTTTTTAATTCACTGTATATCCCTTTTTTAATTCATTGTAACTCTTATTTAATTTGCTGTATCTCTTCTTTAATTCATTTTCCCTGCTAGCATCCTGTGATCACTTTGCCTCTCCATCGATTCTCTTTATTTTTCTCTCTTCCTTTCTGCATCATCTCTCTATTTCATTGTATATTTATTACTTCTGCCCCAATCGTTGTACTCCTCCCCTGATGTTGTTGCTTACTCTCCTCTTATTAATCCTTCTCTGCATCGTTGCCTTTTATTAAATCTCATTTTAATTTTTCTCTCCATCATGCAAAGTCACCCCAAGTTGCTGCCCTTTTTTATTTTAGGATTTTATTATACTTCTTTCCAAATAGATGCTTTTCTTTTAGTTTAAAAATCTAAACTTTGAGTTTTATTTTATTTTTTCTTTCATGTATCGACTTATGTTTGTTCAAATCCAAATGAATTATTTGTTTAAGTTCATTTATTTTAGTCTTTAAACTGATAATTATAGAGTTTTTGTTTTCAAATAAACCATGCATTGAACCTTAACTATCAAGTTAGTATTTATGATATTTAAATTTCTTTTTAATTTAATCATAAAAAAATAACTATTTATTTAAAAGATATTCAAACCAAATAATAATCCAAAATTCTCAAAATAACTATTTTATTAAAATACTAGAGTATATGGATTTTCTATAGTTATTAAAAACTCTTATACAAAAAGATATCAAATGATAGTTACCAAATATCATTTTGACTTATCATTTTTTTAGGCACCCTGATTTGTATTTGCTTCGATTACATGATTATATAACAACTTTGTATGCATAAATCTATGCACTAGTCTTAATGTCTTCAACTATAATTTAAAAAGATACATTAAATCATATAGATTACTGAATTGTTAAGCAATAACATCTCTCTAACACAACAAATACAACAATCATAGATCAATTATTATATGAATCTAATTATAGGCTATAAAATAATGAAATCACTCATTTAAATGCATAAAATGAAATATGATCATTGCAAAAAATACTTAAGCACCCAAAACTATACCAACTAGTTAAGTCATACAAGAATCAAACAAGTTATTTTACTGTGGTGTATGTGTTGGATTACTAACAGTTCCTCTGTCATCCCCCAATCATCCCATTTATCACAAACTTTGTGATGATGCTTTTCCTCTATCATGCTATGAGATTAGAATCAATTCTATATCTACCTTGTAACAAGTAAGTAGTTAGTATGAGTCATCATATATATCAACTAATGATGTACAACTAACAAATATACATCTATAATGTGCATAAATAATAAAGTATAATTGTCACATAATCAATCCATTATGTAAACTAATTAACATATCTCTGTCCCATAATTAATACATGTCATATAGTTCAAATCAAATCAATAATAATCAAATAATAACCATAATAATCCATGGATTTAAAGGTTATAATACTTAAAGCAAAATTGTGATGTAACATCTTTCTCCCCTAAAATTGATCATCATCTCAATGATACTTAATCAAATAACAGTTCTAAAATAAATAGTTTTTAACAGAATAAAAATATAGTATCAAGTATCAAATCATATAAAAAATATATGGCAATAGCTTGAAGAACTCATCATAATCCTCCCAAGTAGTACTATCCTTAGAGTATTGGTCCCACAAGACCTTTCACTATGACACTTATCTATTACACAAACAAAATTTATGAGTGTAAATTACTCTAATTGTTTCTACCATGACCACCTTGAGATCTAAAATTTGTAAAGAATTTCAATCCAAAATATGTGAAGGATCAATTATATACTTTTTAAGATAAGATACATAAAAAATATTATGTAATAGAGCTAGGGTTAGTAGTAATTCAAGCCTATACACTACAAGATTGACCACTTCTAACACCTTGAAGAGTCCCACATATCTTGGTGATAGTTTTACTAACTTCTCAAATTTAATCGAGCTCTTCTATGGCTTAACCCACAAGAATACTTGATCACTTATAGAAAACTGTCTACCTATATTTTTTAGATCAACATAACTCTTCTATTTATCATTAGCTTCGGCCAATATTTATCTGATTAATCTATCTTATTTTTTTATTTTTGAAAGCATCTTATGTCCAAAGACTATCATGTCCTCTAACCTGTCTCAACTGATTGGTGTCTTGCACCTTCTTTTGTACAATGCCTTAAATAGTGCCATCTTCAAAGTTGATTGATGTGAGTTATTATATACAAACTCAACCAATGGAAGATAATCTTCTCATTTGTATTGCTAATCCATGAAATACATATGAAGATGATTTTCTAACCATTGATTAATTCACTTTGTTTGACCACCAATCTCTGGGTGATATGCAATGCTAAAATTTAATTCCATACCCAAAGTTGAGTTCAAAATTACCCAAAGTGTGAAAGTCATATTCGGATCATGATCTAAAATGATATTCTCTAGGAATCCATGCAACCTATATACTTTCTTTATGAACCTCTTCGTAAGGGTAGGTGCATCATCTAACAAATTCCTTGGTATAAAATGAGACACCTTGGTTAGTTTATCAATAACTACCAAGATCATATTGTGCCTACTTCGTGACATTGGTAAACCATGGATAAAATCTATATTGATCACCTGCCACTTCCACTCTATTATATCGTGCAAATATAACAATCTAGCTGGTTGCACATGCTCAATTTTCACTCATTGGCATTCCAAACAATGTGACATAAAATTTACCAAATCTTTTTTGATTCATTTCTAAAAATATATAAGTCTAAGTTTTTCCATGAGATTGGTTACTCCTAGATGTCTTAAATATGGGGCATTATGTAATTTATTTAACACTTTGCTCTGTAAATTCTCTCAATCTGGCACATATATCCTTCCATTATAATGCAAAAGACCATCATTCTCAAAATTGAATTCTTTATACCAAAAATTTTGTGCATTAACAAAAAATGCTTTTCTGACTTGATCATAGTATTCAACTTTTGGTGAGAACTCAATCACACGATCCCAAAAAATACTCCTAATAGTAGCCATATATGTTATGTACCTTCTATGACTCAAAGCATCATCTAGTATGGTCTCTTTGACTTTGATATAATTGATATCAAAGTCAGTCGAAAAGAAACTCTAACCAACGTCTTTGATGAGAATTCAAATTTGGTTGGTTGAAAATGTATTTGAGTCCTAAGTTATCAGTCTTAAGCTCAAACAGTTTTCTCAACAAATAATGTCATCAAACTTGCAAAGCATGAACTATTACTACAAGTTTAAAATCATGAGGGGTATAATTCACCTCATAAGTTTTCAGCTTTCTATATTTAAAAGCTACCACTACAACATCTTGCATAAGGACTCATACTAGTCCCTCTTTTGATGCATCTGTGATCACTAAAAATTGACCATTAGAATCATGAAATCTCAACATTGGTGTCGAAGTAAGTATTCTTTTTAATTTTTAAAAATCTACTTCACACTTCTCTAACTAGACAAATCTTTAGTTCTTCTATTACAAATAATTGAATTAACTATTTAAAAAAAAATTGGAATGAACTTCCTATAATAGTCTACTAATCTCATGAAAATTCTTACCTCATGCACATTACTTAATGCCGACCACTCCATAATGGCTCTAATCTTAGCTAGATCTACAGAAATACCATCTGCATAAATAATGTGCCCTAGATATTGCACTCTTTTTTATATGAATGCACACTTAGATAACTTGTCATATAACTTGTGCTTCCACAACCATTACAAAATTAGTTCTAAATGTTGTAGGTGCTCCTATTCATTCTTATAATATATAATATTGTCATCCAAAAATACCAAAACAAAGTGATCTAGATAATCTCTAAACACATAGTTCATGATATTCATGAATGTTGGTAGCATATTAGTCAATCCAAAGGGTAATACTATGAACTCATAATATCTATAATGAGTTCTAAAATCTATTTTTAGAATATTCTCATCTTGTATCCTTAATTGATGATATCCTACTCTAAGATCAATCTTAAAAAAATTGTTACTCCCTACATTTAATAGAAAAGATCATCTATATGAGTTAGTAGATATTTATTTTTAATAGTTTCCTTATTCAACATCTTATAATCGATGTAGAGTCAAAGAGTACTATCCTTCTTCTTGACAAAGACAAGTGGTGCATGCCATGGTGACATATTAGACCTAATCAACCCCTTTGACAATAATTTCTAGAGTTGAGCCTTCAATTCAACCAACTTAGTGGTTGTTATTTTATATGGTACCTTAGACTATGGTTCTGATCTTGGTATAATATCAATCAAGAAATCAAACTCATGTTTAGGAGGTGACCTTGATAATTCTTTCAAAAACACATCATGAAAATCTCTAAGAAATGGGTAATCTTCAAGAGATGGTTTGTTAGGTTCCTCCATTTTATTTATCTTGACGATACATGCTTGCCTTCCTTTTCCTTGAGCCCTCCCAAGTTATAGTGCGAAAATATACCTGAGCCTCAACTCTCTCTTCTCATCCTAAATTTGTGTCTAATTTCTAAAATCATTTAGATGCTCAACTTTCTTTAAATAGAAGTCAATCTTGGCCTTGTGTTTTGCAATCTAGTTGACTCCTAGGATCACATTATATGACCTTACTGGTGCTACACACATATCTATTATAGTTGTGAAATTGAGCAACCTAATATCTACTTTGTTAGCTCAAAAATTTATCAAAAGACAAATTAGTGACTTTGAGTCAGCAGTGTTAAAACTAAGTTCTTACGTTAGTCAGTAATGCAGGACAAAGTCCCTCTCTTATTCATAGGTATAGATACTTTTATTGAAATCCAAAAAAATAAAAATAGGGAAAAAATTATTCATAGTTATTTACAATAAAAATGTTGTTTGTTGGGGGTTTCATAATTTTAACTTGAAATTACATAAAGGAGATAGAAAGAAAATGAGGGGAAAGAAGGGGATAATGGAAATAAAGGAAGAATAGAGAAAATAAAAGAATAAGGGAGAATATGATTGCTATGTTTAGTTAAATACAAAAACTACCATGATAACACTGATAAAAATGAAAGACAACTCTAAGTAGCTAAATGCAGAACCTTACCAAAATAGTCCAAAAAAAGAAAAACACTGTGTGCATAAAAGCCTCTCTCATTCAATGGGTGGAAAAGACATAATTACACTCTTAGGAGTGCAAAATATACACTAAGATAATTTTATAATACTGATAGTAGACCAAAACCAACCATCCCATATTTACCCATAAAAGACAATTAAAATATTGCTTAAACCCCACTAAGATTTCACATTCTTAGAAATAAAATAAGAAGATTTTAAATAAATACTTAATGTGAAATTCTTAATTCTAAACATAAAGTTTTTAAAATATCCATGTTCTAGTCTTTATTGAGTCAAAAATACAATCTCGTCCTTCAAAAGTTTCTGCAGAGTTTCACTACCAAAAGCCCCCTTTTTACAATGAGCCTTACATTCATATTTATAGCATGGGGAGGTGGTTATAGTGCATAACCACCTTTTTTGAATTTTTAAAGGTGCAAAAGTTATTTTATAAAAATGAACCACTTAAGTGATGTAAAAGTGCCTTGGTGCAATTGCACCATGTGAAAACATGAATTTATAAAATTGCATCACTTGAATGGTGCAAAACTACTTTGGCACTTTTACATCACTTGAAATGTGCAAATCAAAATTTTACGATTCACTTTAGAAACCAAGCACTTGTATATTTGTTTGGCATATCAATTGTTTCTCTCACATTCTATTATGAAAACCTTTCCTCCAGAGATTGGTACCAACTTCAGGGTTTTTCTCTCTTTATCAAAGATGACCGTGAGATAATTATAGGGTTTCCACACAACACCTTCTCCATATTTTTATAAAATGACTCAAAATCCATCAATCTCATCTTTATCTTTGAAAAGTATTCATGTCTTCAATAGATGGAGGATACTAAAAAAGGACACCAAAAATGCTTTGGATCAGTTATCTATGCCAAGATAGACATATATACCAAATGTGGAAACATATAAAAACCTATGAACTGTTTGACAAATTACCTCAAATGAATTTGATTCTACTTGGAGACTAGTTGATTGCATTTCCTCGATGAGGTGGTACATGAACCATTGTGTTCATCTTTATTAGTCACATTCATTTCATCTGATGCAATGTTTTATTACAATAATGTAGTCATTATTTCTCATTTAGACATGTGAGCCAAACTTTGGCACACAAGTGAAAATGATATGTGAGATTATGGAAATAGGTTTAGTTTGAGATAACATTTATGTGGGACTAACAATGATAAATCAACTTTCACTTTGTATGCTAATTGTATCCTCTCATCCTCAAAACACATGATTTGATACATGGGAGATATATTGATCACCATCCTATTAGTCATATTTAGGGATGACATATACACAATTGATTTTGTATTCACTTTGACTCACACCATGAGTAACACAAGCTCATGATTTAATTATAATCAAAGATTTGTTTTGAGATTTTATGTGTGAATTTTATCTATTCTTTTTTAGATAACCCATTTTCTCCTAGGATTATGGGGTTTAATCCATCTGGTGAAGTAGGCAAATCTTTCTCCTTTTCACCAAGTGGGAAGTTAAATTCTTAATATGTTCTCTAATCAATCATTAGTTCTTCTAACTATTCTTCTTCCACACTTTTGACATTGAAACAATCATATGTGATAAGTATTATTTTATCTTTTTCTCTATTAGAGTCCCAACATATTTTATCAATAACTTACCTTCAAACTCTTTTTTCTGAATATTGCAAACTCTTGATTGTATTAGGTTTCACTATTTATTTGTTATCATTGGTAATAGGTATAACATCTTTCAAAATCTCTTTCTTCAACATTCTATACATGATCAAATCATCTTCAATCTTGATATTATCTTGTTGTGCAACCATTAAGTCATTTACCTCGTTCCTCATGAAGAAAAATTTGAACTCTAGGTGAAGAAAACCAATGAAAATGTAGAGTTGATTATTGAGACTGGGCTGATTTTCATGAGGGATCAATCTCAACAATTTTTTAAAATTTGCTACATACTCTCTCATCTGCTCATCATCTCACTTATGAATCTAGAAGAAGTATGAAAAAATTGCACACACGTTCATAATTGATTTGAATCTATCTATAAACCTATTTTTTAAAGAGTTGCAATCCATAACACATTCATATTCTAAGTGCTTGAACCACTCAACAGTAATTCCAATGAAATTTTAATGAAAAGTCTCATAGAAACATCCTCATACTTAACTCCTAAAATGCTACATGACACTGTAAAAGCCTTGGATATGTTTATCTACGTCTTGACCATTTTATCTAGAGAACTTTGGGAATATTTTCCTTGAGCCTAATGGGAACTGATGTATTGGGCCAAAGCCAATTATCCAAAATGTTTTCTCTATGGGACACACGGGTCATTGGGGTTGGGGTGGACCAATGCCATTTATATAATTAGGAAGGTGTAGGCACTACGTAATTTTTATCAACAAAGTCACCAACCTTCATTCCAGGGGAAGTTCTTTGAAATGTCTAAAAATCATGTGTGTAAGCACCGTGATCCCTAGTGGAGTCATACAAAATTATTGGCTCAAAAATTTGTTAGGACAAACTGGTGACTTTGAATCAACAGTGTGAGAACTGAGTTCTTACGTTAGTCAATAATGCAGGACAAAGTCCCTCTTCTATTAGCAGGTGGAGCTACCTTTATTAAAAACTAAAAGGGAAAAGCAAAGAAAAATATATTTACAACTATTTATATCAAAAATGTTTTTTGTTGGGGGGCTTTTGGCAATGAAAATCTATAGAAACTTTTGAAGGATGAGATTGTATTTTTAACTCAATAAAGATTAAAATAGGGAGATTTTACAAAATTTGTGTTCATGATTTCTTCATGAATTATAACTGTGTATGATTCATCTATCTCTGTATCTTTACTTTCGAATTATTTTCATAATCACTACCAAATTATGAAAAAATAGGCATTTCACATTAAGTATTTCTTTTAGATTCTTCTTGTGTTGTTTTTATGAATGTGAAATCTTGGTGGGGTTTAAGTAATATTTTAATTGTCTTTTATAGGTAAATATGAGATAGTTGTCTTTGTTCTACTATCAGTACTAAAATATTGTCTCAAAATATGTTTTACACTCCTAAGAATGTATTTATGCCTTTACCACCCATTGAATGAGATAGGTTTCCATGCACATAGTGTTTTCCCCTTCTTGGACTATTCTGGTAGGTTTATGCATTTAACTACCTAAAGTTGTCTTTCATTTTTCTCAAGGTTATCATGGTGGTTTCTATATTTAACTGATTATAAAAACCCTATTATCCCTTATCCCTTTCCTTTCTCTATTCTTCTTTTCTTTTCATTATTCCCTTCTTTCCCCTCATTTTTTTTCTATCTCCTTTATGTACTTTCAGATTAAAAATATAAAACCTTGAACAAAAAAATATTTTTTCTATAAATAGTTGTGAATAGATTTTTCCCTACTTTTTCTTTTTGGCTTTCAATAAAGGTAGCTCTACTTGCTAATAAGAGAGGGACTTTGTCTTGCATTATTGACTAATAGAAGAACTCAGTTCTCACATTATTGACTCAAAATCACCAATTTGTCTCCCTGACAATTTTTTGAGCCAACATGCTTCAACTAGACACTTTTCAACCATGACTTTTGAATCATTCTCATATTGTACCGACCATGCATTTTTCATAAATCTAGCTCTTCTAGAAAACTTGCTAAGCATTCTAAGAGCTGTACAACATTTAGTAGCCCCTATATCTATCAAAATGGAAATTAGATGTTCAAATAAAATACTTGATAGCTATATGGATGATTCTTGAAATTTGGCTTGTTAGTTATTAATTGCCACATGAATACACTATAAAAAATTGCCCTGTTGAAAATAAAGACCTTTGTTTTTTGACCTATTTTGAGTACATTCATGAGCATAATGGTCTCCTCTACAATTGAAACATCCTCCAGGTGGACCTTTCCTGTCAGTCTAAGAGTTTTCCTTCAAACCCCCTTTGAAACCATTTTCTAGTTTCTTATTTCCATATCTACTATTGAATTTAGCACTTTGATTATTGAATTGACCCTTTTTAGTCTTCACTCCTTTATTTCTAGTTCTTCTTCATAAAGGTTGTCTTAGAACTTCCAAACTTTTTTCTTGAACTTTTTCCTAACCTTTGAAAGAGACTTTAACTTTTGCTCCTGCTTGACTACTTTCTCAAAGACCTATTCCATGATAGAATGTCCATAAATATTTACCTCACCACCAATCTAGGGTTTTAATTCCATGATAAAATTCTTGATCCTGAACTTCTCATATGCTTGATACTATGGTACATACTTCAAAATTTTGGTGAACTGTTCTTAGCACTCAATCACTGATAAGTCTCCCTACTTCAAATTCTAAAAATTTGTGAGCTTCTAATCAAAATGAAGTTGTGGAAGCCACCATGATCTAAACAATGTCACAAACTGCTCCCAAATAGTGGTGGTCAAATTAAATTCATTTCTAACTTCTTATTGGCCCACCACATAGCTGCCTCACTAGCCAATTGATATGCTCCCCAAACTGCTTTGGTTAACTTGGAGTAGTTTCAAATCTTGAAATACTCATTCATCTCTCTCATCTATGCTTTAGCTCTATCACCTAGAATAGTTCCATTGAGCTTAGGTGGACTCACCTTTTTCATGTCCTTAAACAACTCTTTAGCTACCAGAGCTCTCACACTACTACTTTTATTGAATAGTAGAATGGTCAACAGGTTTTTCCTAATGTTTTTCCTCTCCATGTCCATGAAATTCTTATTTCATGGAATAGATTCTATCCTCGATATTATTCATGGATGTTAGAATCTGATCTAGATTTACTGAATGTTTACTAGTAATTAGGTTAGAATCATTTTGAGGGTTATTATCATTGACATTTGAAGGACCCTTACCCGATGCTCTTGTTTACACCATTCTTGTTTCTCTTTTAACAAAAGAATACAAAAATGTTAGTGGATTCATTAAGTCTTAGATTTTGATCCTAAGGTCCAATACTACATGTAACAACCCCTCATGAATTGTACTATAATAATGCAATTTATTTTTAACTAAATACTCAACATTTATTTATTCATTGGATTTCATAGTGATATTTAACAAACTTTGCCAATTATATCAAGCTATCACAAACTTAAAATACTAACAATTCTAAATTCTAACACTATATGCAACATAAAATAACATAATTGCAAGGAAAGTAATCACATTAAAATTCAACCGTGGTTGTTCAATAATAAAACTATAGTTGTTGAAGAATATAAAACTAATACAATTACATTTCCAAAAAGTATTTAATCTTAATACAATAAATAGATACTAAGCTCCATAGAGATTGAGTCAAATCAATTTATGTATCTCTGATAATCTCAAGTGTAGTTTCCAAATAAGTACTGTAGTGGGAAGAGAGACCATCATCTAAACGCTTTTCCACACTAACCATAGATTATCAATTTTGCACAATCCCCTATCAGGAAATGGTCCTCCCTTCATAGATAGATATATAGTAATGGTACATGAATCTAGAGAGACATGCCAGTACCCATGTGATGTAAGATTTCTACTACATGACGTATATAATAAAGAAAATATGTTATAACATGATATTTCAAAAATATGTAAATAAAAATTATGAAATAACAATGTCTATCTAACATTACTTTGATCAAAATTTTCAAATAACATATGTCATGGATCAGTCAATTTTATACACACCACTTGATCGAATTATCTTCATCTTGCATTTATGATGCCAACTAAGCTAGTGAAGTTCATCTCACCACTTGTTTGACATTATCAATGAAAGATTGGTTAAATATAGCATAATATATTAACCAATGATTAAAATATATTATTCATATTAACAGACATGCAATCATTTCAAGTATAAAAAAATAATCAAATGATGCATTTAGTCCGTCAAATGCATTAAATCAATTTCACACATTAAGATATTTTAATATGATGAATATATCCTAATTAATTTCATAAATGACACCATCCAAGCATGAATCATATCAAGTTAATTATTACATAAAATTCACAAGAAAAAAAATGAATTATTAATATTAAGAATAAATAAAACATAGCTAACTTTACATAATAATATTTGTATCCCTGTAACTATTATGTAACTGGTAAATTTCAACTTACAATAAGTTATATATAGCTATACTTAGTAAATAGTTACTTAGTTTTGTAACAGGATTTAGTATTCCTTATAAATATATCTCTAGTACATTTCATGAATATATATATATATATATATATATATATATATATATATATATATATATATATCAAACCATGAATTCGTTTAGAACTATTACATCCTCATAAAATATTAAATATACCAAAATAATAATCTTCTTTTTATAATTTTATCAATAGATCAACACACTCATTTTTACTATTGTGTTTTCTAGTTTTTCACATAGTCATCCATACATATCCAGTCATACTACAAACCTGATTTTACATCAAATTGTCCATAAAGTACACCCATATATACTTCTTTATATTATATTACATACATACATACATGCTTGGATATTAATTTATATATACATATATTGGTTGTTAAAAGATCTAATCTTGAACATAATTTCTAAAAGTGCAAACACCATACTCAAATAGCTAGTATTGAACTATGCATATAGTCAACAAAATCCAATTTTTGAATGATTTACAACTAGCTCTTAAATAATAGTATACATATATAATATCCTCTTAGTAACAAATCAATTCAAAGCTATACAATACATGGCCTTTTTCATAAACCAGTTAAATAAAAAGAACAAGTGCACAATCAATAAATATATAAATATATATGCATATTTAATATTTTACACATAAAAATCTTAAATTTAGAACTTACCTTTCAACTTTATCTATTGCTGTAATTTTTCTCTTTGTTATTTCCAATCTCTCTCCTTCTTTAATTCATTATATATCCTTTCTTAATTTATTGTATATCCCTTCTTTAATTCACTATAACTCTTCTTTAATTTGTTGTATCTCTTCTTTAATTTGATGTCCCTACCTTGTGTCCCATGAATCACTTTACCTCTCTGTCAATTCTATTTATTTTGCTTTCTTCCTTTCTACATCGATCTCTCTATTTCATTGTATATTTATTACTTCTGCCTCAATCACTGTACTTCTCCCCTTATGTTGATGCTTACTCTTCTCTTATTAATTCTTCTTTGCATCACTACCTTTTATTAAATCGCATTTTATTTTTTCTCTCCATCACGCAAAGTTATCCCAAGTCACCACCCTTTTCTATTTTAGGATTTTATTATACTTCTTCCAAATAGATGCTTTTATTTTAGTTTAAAAATCTAAACTTTTAGTTTTATTTTATTTATACTTTCATGCATCCATTTATCTTTGTTCAAAGCCAAGTTAATTATATGTTTAATTTCACTTATTTTCATCTTTAAAATGATAATTATAGACTTTTTATTATCAACTAAACCATATGTTGTACCTTAACTATCAATTTAGTATTTAGGATATTTAAATTTCTTTTTAACTTAATCATAAAAAGATAACTATCTATTTAAAAGATATTCAAACCAAATAATAATCCAAATATTTCGAAATAATTATTTTATTAAAGGGTATGTGCATGGAGTTGGGGAGCAATTCTATAGACATTTTAGTTAACGTGATCACATTACTAAATAACGTGATCACATTATTTAAAGTATGGCTTGATACTTATCGAGTCATAATATAGACACGTTATTGAGAAAACAATAATGCATACACATTAGTGTAAATTAAAATAATTTGTATGTGTTGTATAATGTGTACGCATTGTATAATACATACATATTGTATAATGTGTACGCATTGTATAATACATACATATTGTATAATGTTTACACATTGTATAATATGTATGTGTTATACAATCCATACACATTATACAATGTGTACACATTATACAATGTGTACACATTATACAACACATACACATTATTTTAATTTACACTAATGCGTATGCATTATTGTTTTCTTAATAATGTGACTATGTTATGACTCGATAATGTGTACGCATTTTATAACACATACATATTGTATGATGTGTACACATTGTATAATATAGACACATTGTATAACATGTATGTGTTATATAACGTGTATGTATTGTATAACATTTACGTGTTGTATAATGCATACGCATTGTATAATGTATTATACAATGTGTATGTGTTATTTTATAATAAGACCAAAACCATCTCCACAAGCATGTGAGAGTTTCACGTGAAGGCAACTTTGGCTAGAAGCTTATATTTACTACTCTAAATGTTAAGTTTAAGGTTATAATTATTTTCTTATACTTTAAATTTATTTTAGTAAATATAATAAATTAGGGTCATTAAGCATCTGATAGATTTGGTCTCATAGTTTCATGCCTTATGATGTTAAAAATAGTTTTGAAAAATCTAATCAAGTCAATACTTAGGCATTTTCAGGGTCTAAGTATTAAATCTAGGGATTTCAAGACATAAATTTTGTAATTGATATCCATTTTTGGTAAATATATAATCATTTTTTAGGTTTTTATGCCTTATAAATTTATTCTTGGAATTTTTAGGAGTCTTAGGTTTGTCAAAATTTAAGTTTGTAATCTAATCACTTTAAAATTGATGCAAAGTGGTGTGATTGGGGTAGCATAGGTCACATTGATGATTTGTACACATCAAATAACCACTTTGTGTTAATTTAACTTGTTCATCATCCCTCCCTTAGCCTTGATAACTTTATACTCATGACTCATCACCCTTAATCATTATTCATTGTTCCTAATCACTCCCTTATTGACCCTCATTATCCCTAGTCATCTCTAATCACTCCCTCATGAACCCTAATTACTCCCTCATTAACCCTCACTATGCCTCAACATCCCTAATCACTCGCTCTTCATCCCTCTTTTTCCCTTATCACTCCCTCATTGACCATAAACATCTCTCATCATTTTTAATCACTCCCTCATCATCCCTAATCACTCCTTAGTTGTCTCTCACCATCCCTCATTTCCCTAATCACTCCTTCATTAGCCTTTACCATCCATAATCACTCCCTTATTGACCCTCACCATTACTCATTATTTATAATCACTCCATCATTTCCCCTCACCATCCCTCATGATGTAGATCCCTATTGTATACTCTATTTATCCAAGCTCTTTGCCAATATCCACCTAGCTTTCACTTTATATTTTCTTGCTTGATCTCTATATTTGGACCCTTCATACATATCAAATTCACTTATTCATTTCATTTATTCTCCACCATTATTTATATGGTCTCATTAAACTCTTCATTTTATTCTCCTTACTCAATGCATTCAATCTCTCTTACTTTGAGACTATCCCCCTTACTAGTCTTTATGATTTATAAAAACTTAGATAAAATATTATCTATGGTTCCTTATGATTTAATAGGGATCTAACAAACTTCCTTCCAATATTTTGAGTTCTTTCTAACTTCTCAACCCTACTTAACTTCTCAACACAATCCTCATATCATACACTACCTCTTACTTTGTCATAGACTCTTCTTGTACAAATTCAAATCATTAAATCAACCTCATTTATGGGTACCCTATAACATATCCAATTTATTCACAAATTTTCAAGTTTTGGTTCAACTATTTGATAACTTCTTTTGGCTCTTTCTACTCTTGGATTAGGTCTTTAGGTTTCCTTCTACCCTGTCTACCACACAGTCCTCCCTCATCCGTACTTATCCATACTTATATAACTTAAAACACTATATTAGATTTTTTCATGTTTAAATCAAACTTTTAACCAAATTTCATGAATTATTGATGGTTATAACTCCTACAAACTCACTTGGAAAGTAAAAAACCCTAATACAGGGTTTGGATTGGTTCTACAGACCTGAGAAGGGTCAAAATGAGATTTCAATCTTCCAAATGAATTTACAATGAATTTTATTATTTTATCAGGTATTATTTGACCCTATTCATTTTTTAAAAGTGTTATATTTCAATTTTTAAGTTATATTATATTGAATTAACCAAATTTGAATAGACTATGTACTCAGTCATAGGTTTGTAGTAATCTGAGAAGAGGTTATTTATTATAATTCATTAAAAAAAAGGTTATAAATAAACATTAAGGTTGAAAATACTCTACAAAATGTTTACAAACTTTAAATAAATTAATTCCTTCTTCCAATTTCCATGAGATACCACTTTGACTGTGTTAAGTTTCTTGATGATTGCAAGATTGTGTTAGTTTTCTTTTTGCTCATCTAAATATATTAAAGATAGTTGAAATAATATAATACTTAATGATAATATGAGAATAAACTCACAAACATATAAATTTTAGTCATAGAAGACAAGGTTGTGTTGTTCAACACAGAATGTCCTTAGAAGCATAAAAAATACAATGTTTAAATAATATTAAGGAATTTTTATGTAAAGTTACTAATTACTCATACATCCAAAATCCCACCAAATAGAATATCTTCTTTCACAAGACTCTGACCTTCACTCAGATTTCAAGGCACAGTTTGTAAAAGCATAGGGTATACAATTTGTAATTTGAACATTCAAAATATTTGAAACTCAAATGAAAAATTCTATAATAACCATAAAATAAAAGGTATTTCAACTTACCACTTAGACCAAGATTACAAATAACTTGTTGCTAATCATGGTTCATGATCATGCACACTATTAATTATCATTGCATATATTTAAAAAGATTCAGGGTCTATTTACTTTCTTGTCTGTAAATAATCAAAACTTGTCTTTATTCACTTGTTTGGGGTTTTTTAAATTCATACTTTCAAATCCTAACCCCTCCAACTCTCTTGAATCTGAATTTGAATATAAAATAAGACATGAACAAGACTCTTATTACCAAATAACCATCAATTAAATTTTAACTTCTTTTGTATGTTGAGAGTGTCCTCAACTAACTCAACTACTAATATATTTCTCATATATGAGTTTAGTTATACGTGTTGTAACATCCTAAAATCCTCTCTAAAGTCTAACCACACCAAATTCAATGTTGTACTTATTGAAACAATATTGAAGTCTCTATGAAAGTTCAAAAATTCAAATGAAAGATTTGGTGGGAAAGTTAAATACAACTCTAATTCAAAATTGAAACAAAAATAGAAACTTAGAAAGAATCTTACAGACTTATTATGACCTTGACTACCTTATAAAGACTCAAAACATGTAAACTAGATCACTATTTATATTGGGTAGCGATTCTCTTGCATCACCTCATCATCCATAATCATTACTTCATCATACCTCAACAACTCTAATCACTCATTCCTCATCCCTCATCTCCCCTAATCACTCACTCATTAATCCTCACCATCCCTCATCATCCTTAATCACTCTCTCATCCTTCCTAATCACTCCCTCATTGACCCTCACCATCTCTCATCATCTCTATTGACTCCCTCATCATCTCTATTGAATTCCTCCTCATCTGTCCTCATCCCTAATCACTCCATCCAATACGTTTATGGTGGTATTTTTTTGGGGTTTGTCAATGTTAGGAGCTACAAGTGGAGAGTTGAGTGCTACCATAAAATATAAGACACAATGATCAAAATGATGTGGAGGAAAAATTGAAACATAAATATTTAACACCTATGAAAAAATATGGGCCTATTAGAAATGATGTAATTCATAATTGAAAATCCACTAGAAAAAGAGAAGCAAGTAAAACCACCATATCACCAAAAATGGGTAGTAAATACATGAGGATCACCAAGCTATGCGATTTCCTAAAACCAATCAATTACTTTTCATATGATGACATTTTATGATCCGAGAAGTGGGTACAAGTTATCTAACACTATAAAAAGTTAAGTAGATAATAGATTATGAACCCAATGATATGGTCGGTACTAAAAATATCTCTACTTCCCCTAACAATAAATTATATGAATTAAAAATATTATTTCATTAAAAAATGTAGATCAATGGTGAGCTAATACACTTCATCATTTCCAATAGAAGTCAAGAATTTAATTTCTCTTAAATCATATTTTCAAAATTTGAACTTGAAATTTATACATCATCTATAACCATGCGCTAATGTGTGTTCTAGTGTAGGCCTTGAGAAATGGATCACCTAGTAGTGTCACTTGGTGTACAAAATCAAAAAATTTAAAGATGCAATCCTTTATGACATCTCACCATTATAGGCATGTGATGTTTTACATGTGGTCAACCATGTATTTACCATTGAAATGTAGTCTATAGAATAAATCCTTTAAATGTTGTGATAGATTGTCATGATCTAAAATACCATATATCCTAGTTAGTTCATAAGCTTTCAGTCATAAGTGCCAGGAAGCGCAATAATATTTTCAGTTCCACTAATAAGCACACTATTAATGGTAAGAAGTAAATATAATGGCATCCTTATGTCACGATTTATCCAACAATAACAAAGACAAAATAAATGAACCATAAACTAGATGAATATAAGGATTTCTTTCAGTCACCTACATAAGTTCCTGCATACTATACACTAAACAATACTATTGATTTGATACCTTAACTACCTCTACCTCAAACCTCTATATACAACATATCATTTTTATAGAATGAATAGATCAAGTGGTAGATACATTAAATCATGGATAATGGACACATCATGCCCAAATCATTGCCTTGCAGAAGCCCAATGTGTTTGTGCTAAAGTTGTGAATAAATTAAAAAATCTAAACAAGATTAAAGTGAAGAACTATTATCCTCATCAAATAATAAGGCATTTTTATCCATATCCATGGTGTAGAAGTCTTTTCCAAAATTTGTCTTAAGTTTGGGTATCATCATAATTATGTTATACCTTTAGACATTTGGAATATAGTCTTAAAAACAAAGGAAGGATTGATTGACTAGTTAGTTATGCCTTTTAGGTTAACTCATATACTAGATTCATTAATTTCAAGATGTTGAATGACATCCTCAGGCCCTTTACCTATGTTAGTTTTTTAATCTTCCTTGATGACATCTTAATCTTTATAAAACATGGGATGAACATCTACACCATGCTAAACTAGTGTTTCACATTTTTTAGGAACATATTTTTGTGATAACATGAATAAATGTTCATTTTTCATGCAAGAGATAAAATATTTTGGACATATTACAAACACAAGGAGTGTATGTGTGAAATTAACTAAGATTCAAGTCATACAAGAATTGAAAACACTAAATAACTTTGCATCTAATTCAAATCTTCTCAGAATTAGAAAGTTATACAAGAGATTTGTGTTTAATTTTTATCTTTTGAACCGAACTACCAAATATGGAATTGAATAAAGTTTCATTTAGTCAACTACACAACAAAGATAATTAAATTAATTAAAATTTAGAATCTATTTTGTGTTAATACTTATGTTACTTGAATATAATTTTAGAAGATCATTCAATTCATTCAGTAATAAAATTGACTATCACAAATGGATATTGACAACACAATTCCTAGAAAAGAGTTAATATCTATTATAATGGATTAAACAACATATGATTAAAATCAAAGATATCTTTAAAGTATATACTTACACCATATGATGAGGGAGTGATTAGGGATGGTAAGAGATGGTGAGGGTTAATGATGGAGTGATGAAGGATGGTGAGGGATGGTGAGGGTCAATGAGGGAATGATTAGTGATGATGAGGGATGAAGAAAGATTGATTAGGGATTATGAGGGATGAGAAGGGAGTGATTAGGGATGATGAGATATGGTGATAATCAATTAATGAGTGATTAGGTATGATAATATAAAGTGATTAGAGATGATAAGAGATAATTAAGTTTAATGAAAGAGTGATTAGGGATGAGGAGGGAGTGAATAGGGATTAGGAAGTGATTAGGTATGATAAGGGATGAGGAAAGAGTGATTAAAGATGAAGGATGGGGAGGGAGTGATTAGGGATGATGAGGGATAGTGAAGGTTAATGGAGGAGTGATTATGGATGATAATGGAGTGATTATGGATGATAATGGAGTGATTAGAGATGACTAGGGATAGTGAGGGTCAATGAGGGAGTGATTAGGGATAATGAAGAATGATGAGGGAGTGATTAGGGATAATGAGGAATGATTAGAGAGTGATTAGGGGTAATGAGGGATGAGTAAGAAGTGATCAAGGATGAGGGGGGGATGATAATCAAGTGAAATTAACACGTAAATTGGTTGTTTGATGTGTAGAGGTCATCAATATGACCTATGTTACCCCAATAACACCACTTTACATCAATTTCAAAGTGAATGGTTTTCAAACTTCAATTTTGACAAACTTAAAACTCTTAGAAATGTTAAGAATCAATATGAAAGGAATAAAAACTTAAAAAATGACTATCTGTTTACTAAAAATGGATATCAATTACAAAATTTATGTCCTAAAATCCCTAGGTTTAATACTTAGACCCTGAAAATGCCGAAGTACTGACCTAATTAGATTTTGAAAAATTATTTTCCACATCGTAAAACATGTAACTGTGAGACCAACTCTATCAAATGTTGAGTGATCCTAATTTTTTATATTTACTAAAATAAATTTAAAGTATAAGTAAATAAATGTAACAATATAAATGTAAACTTATACTTAACATTTATAGTAGTAAATATAAGCTTATGGCCAATGTTGCCTTCACGTGCAACTCCCACATGCTTGTGGAGATGGTTTTGGTCTTATTACAAAACAATGTGTAGGCATTGTATAATACATTATATAACACATACACATATGCATTATTTGAATTTTAATTGAAAACTGAGATTTTAGGCTCATAAATGGCTTGGATTTTTGAGCCAAAGGCTTGTGACTATGCATCTATAGCCGAGACCGAGAATTTTGAGAAAAACCAACAAATTTCAACTTCAATCATCAAATTCACTATGAATTTTAACATCAA
This sequence comes from Torreya grandis, assembly GCA_037957365.1. NCBI lineage: Eukaryota > Viridiplantae > Streptophyta > Pinopsida > Cupressales > Taxaceae > Torreya > Torreya grandis. The sequence continues at coordinate 2,905,688 of JARHVA010000204.1, read as the reverse complement.
AATTCAAAAAATTATTACCATCATGATGATCATGTTGTCCTCTTTCTAAATGTATGATTTTTATAATTTTTAGGCTATTATAAGGGTTCAAACTATATTTATTGCTAACTACACCATTTTTAGGCCACCACATACCACACCTATACATACCTAATCATGTTTATCTAATTTTTTTTAGATTGATTCAATTTTACAATAAATTATATGATCACAAACTAGGCCTAATTCTACACAAATTAAAAAAAATCAATTTTCATTTTTTTAAGGTAGTTAGGGTGGGCCGCATGGCCGACTATCCATTTTTTTGTTAATTTTTAGGATCTACTTAATTGCAAAATTAATAAAAAAATTATTCATTGAATTTTTTTTTTTTTTTTTTTAGCACTCTACAATATATTATCTACATATTCACCAAAGGGTTTCAAACAATATTTAATGATGTTCAAAAAATGGTGGGTTGTGCGACTATCTATCTACTATGTTTTCTTTAAAAAAATAGGAGGTCTTCTTCAAATTTTAGATGTTTAACCTAATTGTACTTAACCATTTAAAAGAAAAGTTTTTTTGGAAACTAGATTCGAAATGCTACAATTCATATTTTTATACCATCTTCAAATTTTGAGTGTAGCCATCTCAAATTATCTACAAAAGTTTAAATTTATGAAATTTTAGAAAAATCATGTCCACGAGTAGGCTCTTTTTTGTCCCCCAAATTTTTGCACTTACCCTAAAATACTAGAGTATATGAATTTTATATAGTTATTAAAAAATCTTACATGAAAAGACACCAAATCATATTTACCAAATATCATTTTAACCTAGCATTCTTTTAGGCAATCTAATTTGTGTCTTTATAGACTACATGATTATATAAAAACATTGTATGCGTAAATCTATGTATTAGTATCAATGTCTTCAAATAGCCTTTAAAAATATAATTCAATTCATATAAATTACTAAATTTTTAATCAATAACATCTCTCCAATACAACAAACACAATAATCATAGAGCAATTATTACATGAATCTACCTATAGGTTGTAGAATAATGAAATCACTCATTTAAATGTATAAACTAAAATATGATCATTGTAAACATACTTAAGCACTCAAAACCATATGAATTATCTAAGTCATACAAGAATCAAAAAAGTTCATCTACTGTGGTGTGTGTGTTGGGTTACTAGCAGTTCCTCTGTCATTCCTCAATAATCCCATCTACACCATCCTCTTTGATGATGCTCTCCCTCCTTCATGCTCTGAGGGTAGAATCAATCATACATCCACCTTATGATAAGTAGGTAGTTAGTCTGAGTCATTATATATATCAACTAATGATGCATAACTAATAAATATACATCTATAATATACAGAAATAAAAAAGTACAATTGTCACATAATCAATCCATTATGTAAGCTAATCAACATATCCCTATCTCATAATCAGTATATGTTGTATAGCTCAAATCAAAGAAATAATAATCAAGTAATAACCATAATTATTTACATATTCAAAGGTTATAATACTTAGGGCAAAATTGAGATGTAATAAAAATAGTCCTAATGAGGTTTGGTATCTAGATTTAGGGTGTTTTAGTCATATGTCATGGAATAATGTGTGATAGAAATTTCAAAACCAATATCAAACTTGGTGATGATAAATATTTGGAGGTTGCATCAAAAGGAACTATGAAGGTGACTACTATAAAAAGTAAGAAAAATATTAATGATAATTAGTACACCCCAAATTTGAAACATAATTTGTTGAGTGTTGGATAACTATGTGAAAAGAACTATAAGGTGGTATTTGATGATAAGCAATGCATTATATATGATAAGAATAAAGGAAATAAGATTGTTAAAATTGTACATATGTCTAAGAATATGATATTCCCATTAAAGTTTGAAGAACATAGTAACAACCTTGCAAATATGGCACATGAAGATAAAATTTGGTTATGGCATCTCAGGTATGGACACTTGAATTTTCAAAGTTTGAAGTTACTAAAATCACAAGAATTATTTTATGGTTTGCCAAAGGTTGAAGAGCATAAGGAAGTTTTTCAAGGATGTGTTAAAGCTAAACATGCAAGACAAGTTTCTAAAAGGTAGTGCATGGAGGGTTTATCATCCACTTCAATTGGTTCAATAAGATATTTGTGGTCCTATGCAAATAAAATGTTTGGGTAAGTCATCATATTTCGTTACATTTATTGATGATTATTCAAGAAAGTGTTGGGTTTATTTTTTGAAGAAAAAAATTGAAGCATTTGATAAATTTAAGAGATTTAAATCCCTTGTAGAGAATGAAAGTGGTTACAGAATAAAGCATTTAAGGAATGATCATGGAGATGAATTTTATTTAAATGATTTTATGAATTATTGTGGTTTGAATGGCACCAAAAGGCAACTCACAACTACCTACACCCCTCAACAAAATGGTGTGGTTGAAAGGAAGAACTATACAGTGGTTGAAATGACAAAGAACATGTTATAGGCAAAGGGTTTGAACAACTCTTTTTGGGGTGATGTAGTTGTTACAGTAATATATATTCTCAATCAAAGTCCCACTAGTGCACTTGAAAAGATGAATCCATATGAAGCATGGAATGAAATGATGCATAATGCCAAATATTTCAAAGTTTTTGGTTGTTTAACTTATGTTCATGTAGCTAATTAGAAAAGGAATAAATTAGATCCAAAGAGTGAATCTTGTATTTTTTTTGGGTACAGTGAACAAAGCAAAGCTTATAGGCTTTATAATCCTATCACTAATAGTGTACTTGTGTCAAGAGATGTTATTTTTGATGAACGGGGAGTATATGGTCATGATAAAGATAAAGACAAGAGTAAAAAGTCTAAATCTATTTTTATTGATGGTAATTATGATGATATTACTAATGAGCATCCCACAAGTACTTAAATTCCAAGTGCTATAAGTCCATTAAGTAGTCCCTCATCTAGTGCATATATTTGAAGCATAATTCAAGCTTCAAGTACATGACCATTAAATAGTTCCTCATCTAGTGCATGTATTATAAGTATAGCTCTAACTTCAAGTCCTAGTTCTTCAAAGAAGGTAAAAATATTAATTGAAATATATCAGTGTACAAGAATCCAAACACATGAAGAATGTCCAAGATGTGAGATAGTAAATTATGATTTAATTACACAAGTTGATTTTGAACCATCATGTTTTGAAGATGCATGTAGTAATGATGTTTGGGTGCAAGCAATGCAAGAAGAGATAGATTTTGTTCATAGGAATGATACTTGGGAGCTTACAGAGCTTCAATATGAAAAGAAAAGATTGGTACTAAAAGGGTCTACAAGAGTAAGTATAATAATAATGGAAGTGTTGAAATATACAAGGAAAGGTTAGTTGATAAGGGATTCACACAGAGGTCTAGGATAGATTATGAAGAGACATTTACACCAGTAGAAAGACAAGAGACTATTAGAATGGTGGTTTCACTAACAATTCAAAATAAATGAATCATACATCACATGGATGTGAAAAGTGCCTTCTTGAATGGGTACTTGGAAGAGGAAGTCTATGTAGAACAACCACAAGGTTTTGAAGTGCAAGGTGAATAATGTCAAGTCTATAAATTGGAAAAGACTTTGTATGGCCGTAAACAAGCATCCAGAACATGGTATGCAAGGATTGATGGATATTTTCAGCAGAATGGATTCAAAAGAAGTAAAAGTGAGCCTAATTTTTACTATAAGAAGGAAGTAAATGATATTCTTATTATAAGTTTGTATCTTGATGATTTATTATTTATGGGAAACAATTCTAAGATGAAGGATGAATTTAAAATTACAATGATGAATGAATTTGAAATGAAATATTTAGGTCTCATGAAATAATTTTTAGGGATGGAGGTTCATCAATGTAAATATGACATCTTCATTTGTCAATCAAATTATGCAAATGATATGTTGAAGAAATTCAATATGGTTGATGTAAACCAGTCTCCACTCTAATTTCTCATGAATTTATGCTATGTAGAGAAGATGGTGTCAAAAGTTTTGATGAGACAACTTATATAAGTATTATTGGAAGTTTAATGTTTCTAACTCACACAAGATCAAATATTACTTTTTCAGTTTCTCTTGTATCAAGATATATGTTTGAGCCACATGAAATTCATATGAAGATAAACAAGAGGATATGAGGTATGTCAAAGGTAATACAAATTTTTGTATTTATTATCACACTTCTAAAATGTTTGAACTTGTTGGCTTTAGTGATTCTAATTGGGGAGGTAGTTTGGATGATTGAAAGTCTACATCTGAGAATTGATTTTCACTTGATTTGGGTTTGGTTACATCGAGCTCAAATAAGTAAAGTACAGTTGCTATTTCATCTACAAAAGTAGAGTATATTGGTATCACTTTCGCAATTACACAAGCATTATGGCTTAGAAAAATTCTAGAAGAAATTGGGGAGAATCAAATTCAACCTACAGTAATTTTTATGATAACATGAGTGACATCAAGTTGGCCAAGAATCCTATTCATCATAGCAGGACAACACATTTTGATTTGAAATATCATTTCATTCAAGAACTGGTTCAAAATAAATATGTAGAATTGAAGTATATAAATAATTAAAACAACGTGCAGATATCTTTACTAAGGCAGTTGCAAAGGTTAGTTTTTGACACTTCAAGACCATATTTTGAGTCTGCTCAGCATCAACAAGGAGTATGTTGATAAGTGATGCATGCAGCGCCACCACCATGTAATTCACCATTAAATTGGTTTTCACTGACATTATTTTTAGTTAACTCTTTTTAATTGTATGTTTGCATGAATAATTTTTTGTTTTTGAAAAACTCTACATGTAATATTTTTTAGATGTTGTGTCCTCTATTAATATGTAGCAGTGATTTTGTTTTAAAATAAGACATAAATAAAACATCGTGTCTTCAATTTTGGAGTAATATATGGATGATGATTTATAGCTGAGCATTACTTTAGGTAATTTTTATTTTGTTTAAGTGTGCTGCTAGTGATACATTTAAGACTAATTATTTAATGCCATAAGTCAATTTTTTGCTTGTTGTTACAATAGATTTTCAGTTGGTTTGAAGAATGGGGTCTTTATAAAATCTTCAATTTTAAAAACATGTGAAATAATTTATACAAAATTTAACCAATATATAAATTTAAAGTTATTGGTCAATACTAATTTACATTCCCAATAGCTCCTTTCCTTCACAATTTAATATAAAATGGATGCAGTTATGAGATTAGCTCAGTTTGAGCTCAGGGATTCATTTGCCGCTAAAATATTTAATTCAAATGACATATTTAAATACTTTAAAAACTACATGATACATTGGGCTTGTTTTATTAGGCGACTAATCTGACTCATTTATTAATGTTGAATTTTGCCTATCATTGATATGGACTTATGCTACAGACTTTCTCTCATCATATATCTCATATTCCCATCAGTAATATCACCCATTTCTCACTTTAAATTTTACTAAAACATTTGATTGAAATAACAAAGTTTGGAAAAACAAAATGACACTTACAGTTTCAATGTGTCCCTTAAATATTATAATTATTTTTTTGTGTGTTTATAGTCATTGTAGATTGTGATGTTTGATAAATGTTGATTGTTGATAACAACTGACAACAATGTTGAAATAGTGATCCCAACCATAGTGGCAATAGGATGCACACTAATAGCCATCTATGACATCAAAATCAAAGGTAATCAAATCATATTTTCCTTTTGTCTCTATATTTTTATACCTTTTGTAAAAACTCTAAACATTGTAAGTACCTTTAAAACCCTGCAAGTACCCTTAAAATAGTCATTAAAGATTTTTTTAAAGATTTAGATTACATAATTTTATTTGTAAATGCCACTACATTGAGCTTGTTTCTATAGACACTTAATTTTGGTACAAAATTTATTATTTCAATATTTTTAGTATATTTTTTTATATATAAATTACTGCTTCAAATTGGGTTGGATCTCATATATATGTTTTTCACCTCTTCTTCTTCTCTATGTGACCCTATGTTGTTTTATTTCTTATATTTTCCCTATCCCATGTGTTTTCTATATACATGTAGGCCTTCTTTGTTTTTCCCTATGTTCTTTCTACTTATGGATCAGAATTAGTGGCCCACCAATTCTATCATGTTCATAATTGGACTCCACCAATTATGTCATTTTTCCTTATGTGGGCCCCTTGGCCTTTCTCCCTCCTCTTTTTAGTGTGTTGACCCATGATTATCAATTATCTATCTTTTCCTTTGCTAACTTGTGCGTTAATAAGTTCTTAATTCAAATTCAAGAATTCTATATATACAAAATCTCCTAAAGCATTTCAATAACAATATCAAGTGATCAATTATTTTAAGAAGCCTTAGACACACTAACAAATATTTATTTATGCTCATTGAGGCTTTTCAAAGTGATTTTAAAGGTTTCAATTAGTTATATATTTGTGCCAAGAGAAGGTCTAACTAGATGTTCATGTAATTGTACTTGACTATCTAAGGAGAGAAGGTGAAACCTTTTCTCTTATCTTGGATTAGGATTATACTCATGAAACACTAGAACTACATTTTTATTGATTTAAAACCTATAGGATATGTATTTGTAAATCTTTAATAATCCTCTTGGACCAAATAACTTTAAATTTCTATTCCTCTTGCAATATTGTGGAAAATTAATTCAACATCAAAGAAAAAGAAAAATCAAATTATTATTCCCATCAATTATACAAAGTGAATCTAGGACCATGCTCATTTGCCTCATTGTTAAAGTGATTTAGAAAGTTATAGATATTGAAACCGTATAGAGAATAAAATTAGTGGCACATGACACTATCAATGGATTTAGTTGGCCATCTACCAATTCTAATCGGGACACTGTTGGTACTTAGACATTTTTGATATTTTGAAAAATGATAACCAGATCTCATAGTTTTATTTTTTGCTAATCTTAGGAGCCTATTATGAATCCACAATTTAGTTACAACCATCAGGTGTGTTCATTTTAATCTTATTTTCTCTCTTTATACTTTTACTCATTGTTATCACTTATTCAGTCATTTATTGGTACTTGTAGTAACTATTTTTAAGCATAATTAGTTATGATTATTTTTTATTTTCACATTAACCTAGATCTCCATTATCCCCTTATTTAAGCTTATTATACATAGTAAAATTAACTCTAAATAACAAATAGTAGTTAAAACATTTTGGTAAACTTGATCTTTTGTCATGTCAACATTAGGGTGTCATTTCCCTTTTCCATCTTAGGTCAGATTTAATCTCTCAGATCTGATTTTTTAGATCTTGCATGTTCTTGTTGGTTCCACTTTATCCATTTATGTTTATCTCCTTTTACCTCACAAATTTTATTCTCAACTTTGGGTGATCTTTATATTCTTACATCTAACCTAGGGCTAAATGCCTAGTTCCCCATAGGGTTAGTTATTTTGCTTGTTTCAATTATGATTTTAAGACTTCCATCCCTTGTTTCTTATTTAGGGATTATTTTTATTTGTCTCATAACCTATAACCTTGGTTAACCCACATCATGGTTAAAATGGAATCTTGTGATATTAATAAAAAAATTTATGTTGAAAGTAAATGTGAATGTTGTGAATGATGAAAAATTCTATTTTATATGTGATAAAATACATTATGATGGTATGCTTTCAAAACTTAGACAACATCTTGCACGAAACCCTTTTTTTATTCCTAAAATTCTAAAAATTCTAAATGAAGTAGTTATTATACATTCATCTTTTCATTTGAATTATGATGTTCATATGGTTTTTCATGGTAACCTTCCTTCTAATTTTATCTCTCTTATGTGCCTATGTTTGAAACTAATAATAAATTTTGTCCTTCAAATAAACCTCTCAACTATTGTATTTTTCCTACCCATGAGATAGTGACCATGATGTATACTATAATATGATACAAAGATAAGTACATGAATTATCTATTTGATCTTAATCATCCCAACCTATTCATGATTCTAAAGCTATACCTTCTAATATTATTTCATGTGATGTGTGTAAGACTTCTTTTAACTGAAATGAAAATTAGGGGAAATAACCTAATGTGTGATTAAGTTAAAGGGTGACACTAAAGGTTTTGAGATAAATATAGTCTAAAATAGTAATTCAAACCCCTAAGTGTGCTGAAAGTAGTAACCAAAAGAAAAATAAATAATTGTAACAAACCAAAGAGAATAAAACAATAAAGGAAATAATAATCTACCATATGTGGGTAGAATCTTGGGATTTTGAGACTAGAAAAGTGATATGGATGTGAATGTTTAGGTTTGTGTCAAATTTAGATACTTGATTATGAAATGACAAATTCAAAGCTTTAACTATAATCATAAAATATGTCATGAAGGATTTGATATTCCATCAAATATGTACCACCTTTAACTATTGAATCTGTTCTAAGTCACTAAGTCAATACTCATCTCTATTATAGATTTTGGATTTTTATGTGTAGGCATGCTACCAGATATTGTATAGTTTTTTGTATTTATAATGTGCAATAGATGGACATAATATATAGAATTTTCTTCTTTCACTTCTTGACATAAGTCTTGAAAATAGTATCAAGACAAATGTGTATAAATTTAGTTGACTCAAGCTACCCCTTAAGGAGTTACAACTATATATCTCGCATGCTTGGGATTGGAGTCAATGTAGTTCTTTGGTGAATGCAAGTGTAATTTTAAGTGATAGTTTATCCTCCTCTCTCTAGTGAATTGGAATGCAAACCCCATGAACATTCACGTAAACCCTCTTTTGATACATGTTGATGATGTGAAAATGATTTAATAGGTTGAAGTATATAGGTGTAAACTTTATTGCAAGTGTATTAATAGAATTAATCAATGAAGGATATAACTTGAATAATGGAGAAGGTTATCTCAAACCTTAAATGATGCTTTAAACTTACTAAAATGACTAGGAATAATTTGTATATATAGTTTTCTCTAGGAAATGACATGTGAAGATAGACCATGGAAGAATGTGATAAACTAAAGTCACATTACAAGACATCATGCCAAAGTGGGAAGGACTAGAAAAAATATAGAGGATAGATTTTATGGATCATTTAATCTACATGAAATAGAATCAACACTTCACTTATAATCACCAAATCTATCCTCAATGAAATAAATGTCCAAAATGAGGGGAAATAACTTAGAAAATATAAAATTAAGGATCAAAGTTGAAAATAGATGAATGTTAAATATATCTAGAAGAATAAAAGGCTAGAGAGAGTTTAGTTTTGGGTAGGAAGTGTCTAAAAATAGCCAAATATACACACACAAGTGAACCAATTGTGAAAATCTAGCAAAAAATATGATAGAAAAGGGTATTGTGCAAAAAATATGTGTCTACATAATTTAGCTACTTTAATGTGTTTATGTGATGTGAATGTATGTGTGCATCAAATTAAAATAATAATAAATTAAATAAATTATTTTGACTTACTTTGGGAAGAATGGATAAATCAACAATTCTTGAAAATGACTCCACCTACATGCAATATTTTTTCTTGGAAAATATAGAAAACCTAGAAATAATGGCTAATTACAATAATTAGTCAACATCATATCATGTTATGGTGAATATAAAATGGAAATAAAAATTGAAAATAAAAACATGAGTATAATAATGAATACACCTAAAGGTATGAAAATCATGTTACCATAACAAAATAAACATCTTCACATGGTCATTATGATTAGAATTTTTAAAGTAATTATTGATAACTATTTTTTTATTTTTGATTAGAGAAACATATACATATCATCTTTCCATATTTGTAATATTGATTTCAATCAATTTTTCTCAATTCTACTCATATCGCTTAATATTTTTCTCAAAAATCATTCAATTTTTCTTAAACTTGATTTTTTTTGAAAATATCTACATATATATCAGCCTTTTGAGGTGAGTGATTATAAAACATGTTTGTAAAATCACTCATCTCAAAATAAAGCATTAAATATACCTATATATATTATTTTTGAATTATATATCACCTCAGTCTTGTACACTTAGCTAATACATATCATGAATGTACCTTTAGCTTCTAGACCCTTCCCTTTATCAAAACGATTGCATACATTATCTCTTTGTACAATTTATTATCTCTCAGTCTGGCCAATGTTATTATGATGACTCAAACCTTTTATCTTGACCAAAATTCTATAAACCTACTTATCTTCCATCTCTATAATTTCTAGAACTTTGCCTATTTTATAACTACCTAAACACTTACGTTCTAATTAGATGCATAACTCGATGCAAGTGTCGTATCCCAATGTAAGTGTTTAGTACATTAAAGTCATCTAATTTACAAATAAAACATATTATTTGGTTGACCTAATTAATTTAATCTAATATATTTTCCAAATCAATTGGTATAGATATAATATCAACCCTCATGCAATCCTCACCTATAAAAAACCTAAGAAAACTTAGAAACTCACAAGGCAACTTACCATTAGCATTCTATCAAGCACCCAAGTGAGAAAAGATTCCTTATTTTCTCTTATTTACATATCAATAATAGGGACAACACATCTATAGTTATAAAGTAGTGAAGCATAATTTCATGAGCCACATTTTCCAAGTTACAAGATAGGTCATTATTGTACTTGTTTATCACACATTGATGTGATTCAAATACAAGCTAACACATAAGGGATAACTACATAAGTTTGAGTCCCTCTTCAAAGCATTGACTATGTATCAAATAGTCATTGATAAAGGTGTGTTTGGGGTAGCTTGACACTATGCGCCCACTAACCCATTTTCCCCATAGCCAATATAAATATGAAGAACTAGGGTTTTGATATTTGACTAGGAGCTATAGTCTATGACCTAGATATGAATGCATAAGAGTGAAGTCAACATAAAACCTAGAAGCATCTGTTAGGGTGTGGAGCTAAAAACTTCACCAAGGAGCATTCATTATCAGGTTCGGGTCTACACAGACACCGACGTCAGTCAGGAGCGACCGACATCGGTCACAGGCAGTTGCAGAGATGCCGATGTCGGCAGAGGGTCGGCCGACGGCGGTCACAGACAAGCAGCAGGAATCGACGTCGGTTACCTGCGTGTCCAAAAAGCTATTTCCATGGACAGAAGCGAGTGTTTGCATGATAAGTTTGAGTTAAAGTCTCGAGCTTGCATCTCTATTATTGGCAATACTATTTTTAGAGCCCTTGTTCAAGTGGCTTAACTGCTTGTTGGGTGTACATGCTCAAGTCTCCTAATTCTATATGTAGAATTAGATCTTCTTAGCTTTGTAGTAGTTTTGTAGTGGATTATTGTAGTTGGGTGAATTATTGTAATTCATTGTGTGTGAAGAACAGTATAGAATTGAATCAATCCAGGCTTGTTGGAGTTGATTGTTCTTGAGAGAGAGAGCTCTTGAGGAATAGAGATCTAGTGAGAGATCTATACATCTAGGAGAGGTGTGGAAGAAAGAAGCTTTCTTCAATTGTATTCCTTTTGTAAAGAGTTTTGTTAATACAAGTTTTCAGGGTGTTTTCTTGTATCTCTTGTTCTTGCTATTATCATTCTAATTACTTGTCAATCTGGTTTAATTCCGTGTTTATTACTGTCACAATTGTAATCTATTGTTGGATTGATCCCCCAACAAGTGGTATCAGAGCCTTGGTTACAGGTTCAGAGCTTGATAATTGGTATCAAAGTTCAGGTTCACTAACAGGTGGTTCAGATCTGTGTAGTGTGTATTGATTATAGGTTCTCACAGGAGTTTCTGCAGGGATTTCTGTTTGAGTGGGAGAAGCAATGGCAGATGAAAGTAAATTGAGAATGAAAAAGTTCAATGGTAAAAATTACCAACACTGGAGAATGCAGATAGAGGATTATCTGTATCAGAAAGATCTCTACTTACCGTTAGGAGGTGTTGCAAAGAAGCCCAAAGACATGGAGGATGAAGAATGGGAAGTTCTTGACAGAAAGGCTCTAAGGTCTATAAGACTGAGTCTAGCATCCACTGTGATATCCAATTTATCACAGGCAAAGTCTACGGTAGACTTGATGACTACGTTAGCAAATTTGTATGAAAAACCCTCATCTTCCAATAAAGTATATCTTATGAAGCAGTTATTTAATTTGCATATGAATGAAGGTGGATCTGTTTCTACTCATCTGAATGATTTCAATGGAATTGTGAATCAATTAATTTCAGTGAATATAGTGTTTGATGATGAAATAAAAGCTCTTTTGATATTATGTTCTTTGCCTGAAAGCTGGCATGGCTTAGTAATGGCAGTAAGTAATACTGCATCTGCATCAAATATTTTGAAAGTAGAGGATGTTGTTAGTGTTATCTTGAATGAGGAAATATGCAGGAAAAGCATAGAAGAGGCATCCGGGAATGCTTTAAGTTTTGAGAGCAGGGGAAGGCAGAAAGAGAAGAGCAAGAAAGGCAGATCAAGATCCAAATCAAAGGGGAAAGGCAGATCTAAATCCAGAAATGGTAGAAGGCCACAATGCTGGAATTGTGGAAAGATGGGGCACATAAGCAGAGATTGTTGGTCAAAACCCAAGGAGGACAATCAGCACAAAGGAAAGGAAGAAGCCAAGATTGCAGATATTACACAGGATGCTTTAATTTTCTCTCTGCATAATAATATAGAATCTTGGGTATTAGATTCTGGTGCATCTTTTCATGCTACTCCTAACAAGGAATATTTCAGTGACTATATCCATGGAGATTTTGGAATAGTGTATCTAGGGGATGATGAGCCCTGTAAAATAATTGGCAAAGGTAAAGTGTAGCTGAAGATGCAGAATAACAACACATGGGTGTTGAGAGATGTGATGCATGTTCCTAGCTTGAAGAGAAATTTGATTTCTGCAAGAAAGTTAAGGGCTGAGGGTTGTACAGTAACTCTCACAACAAAATCTTGGAAGGTGACCAAGGGTGCACTTGTTATGGCCAGAGGTAAGAGAGAAGGTACTCTCTATTTGTGTAATTGTGTTACTAACAAATCTCCTTCTGCATTATCTACTTCAGATGTGGACGCTAAATTGTGGCACTCAAGGCTTGGCCACATGAGTGAGAAGGGGATGTCAATTCTTAAGTCCAAAGGTATGCTTTCAGATTTAAAAGGCATAGATCTAGAGTTTTGTGAGCACTGTGTATTTGGAAAATAGAAAAGGGTTAGTTTTCTCAAAACTGGGTCTACTAAGAAGAGGCACAAGTTGGAGCTTGTTCACATAGATGTGTGGGGACCAGCTCAGGTTGCTTCCATTGGAGGATCACAGTACTATGTATCTTTCATAGATGATGCTACAAGGAAGGTATGGATCTATTGTATTAGAAAGAAATCTGATGTATTTGAGACTTTTAAAGTTTGGAAAGCTATGGTTGAGAATGAAATAGGTAAAAGATTAAAGTGCCTGAGATCAAACAATGGTGGTGAGTTCTGCAGTCATAAGTTTAGAGATTATTGTTACATGCATGGAATCTGTAGGCAAAGGACGGTTCCAAGGACACCTCAGCAGAATGGAATTGCTGAAAGGATGAACAGGATAATAATGGAGTGTGCAAGATGTATGAGATTGCATGCCGGTTTGCCCTTACAGTTTTGGGCACAAGCTGTTGACACTGTAGTGTACCTGATTAACAGAGCACCCTCTACAGCTCTGGATGGTGGTATTCCAGAAGAGGCATGGACAGGTAAAAAGGTTGATCTCTCATATCTCAAAGTTTTTGGTTGTGAAGCCTTTGTGCATATAGATAAGGAAAATAGAAAGAAGCTTGATGCTAAGTCTATGAGATGCACGTTTATTGGCTATGGCTCAGATGATTTTGGTTACAGATTCTGGAATCTAAAAACTAACAAGGTAATTAGGAGCCGTGATGTTGTTTTCAACGAAAGAGTGATGTATTGTGATCAGCTAAGGAATTTGAATCAGTTTGAGCAGAGCAATGGTGAATTGGATGAGGTGAAAGTCCAAGATGAGCTCACGGGAAAAAGAAATAATCACTTGCAGGAAAACACAGAGACCGAGGTCGACAGGTTAGGAACCGGCATCGACAGGACAGAAATCGGCATCGGCCATACAGAAATCGACGTCGGCCGTACAGGTACCGAGGTCGGTCAGGCAGAATCGATGTCGGCCAGTAACAGGTTTGGAGGTGACCGAGGTCGGTCACTGTCAGAGAATTTGGGTGGACAGCGTGTTGTGGATGAGTCTCAAACACCCATCAGGAGGTCAGAAAGGGTGAGTAAGCCTCCAATTAGATATTCTCCTTCTTTATTTTATTTATTGCTAACTGATAGTGGAGAACCAGAGAATTTTGAAGAAGCAATACAGGTGGAGTCCAAGAGTGAGTGGGAGCGTGGCATGGTTGAGGAGTTGGAGTCCTTAAGAGAGAACCAAACATGGGATTTGGTTGAATTGCCAGCTGGTAAGAGAACACTCAAGAACAGATGGACCTACAGGTTGAAGGAAGGTGAGAATGGACAGATGAGATATAAGGCCAGATTAGTAGTGAAAGGATTTGCACAAAAGCCAGGTATTGACTTTGGTGAGATTTTTTCTCCTGTTGTTAAAATGACTTCTATAAGGGTTGTATTGTCTTTGGTTGCTTTTGAGGATTTGCATCTCGAGCAGCTAGATGTTAAGACAACATTTCTTCATGGAGATTTGGATGAGGAAATATATATGGAACAACCAGAAGGATTTGAGGTCAAGGGTAAGGAGAAGTTTGTGTGTAGGTTGAAGAAAAGCTTGTATGGCCTCAAGCAAGCTCCTAGGCAATGGTACTTAAAATTTGATAGGTTTATGACTGAGCATGGCTACGGTAGGTGTTAATCAGACCATTGTGTGTATTTCAAGAGATTTGATAACGGTAGATATATTATTCTATTGTTGTATGTAGATGACATGCTGGTTACAGGATCTCACATGCAGGATATCTCAGAGCTTAAGGTAAAATTAGCTCAAACGTTTGCTATGAAGGATTTGGGAGCAGCAAAGAAAATCCTTGGCATGAGCATTAAGAGAGACAGGAAAAATCACAGGTTGATATTGTCTCAAGAAGATTATGTGGACAAGGTGTTGAAACGGTTCAATATGCAGGATGTTAAACTGGTAAGCACACCTTTGGCTGGACATTTTAAGTTGAGTAAAGAACAATGTCCTAATTCATATGATGAGGTAGAGTACATGAGTAAGGTTCCATATTCTTCCTCAGTAGGGAGTTTGATGTATGCAATGGTGTGTACTAGACCGGATATTGCCCAAGCAGTGGGAGTGGTAAGTAAGTATATGGCCAATCCAGGTAAGGAACATTGGAAAGCAGTTCAGTGGATCCTTAGATATCTGAGAGGAACCAGCAGTAGACACTTATGCTATGGAAGTTCATATACTTCTCTACATGGCTATGTAGATTCAGATATGGCAGGTGATTTGGATGGCAGGAGGAGTACTACAGGTTATGTTTTCACTGTAGGTGGAATGGCAGTTAGCTGGATATCTAAGTTGCAGAAGGTTGTTGCATTGTCAACTACAGAAGCAGAGTATATTGCAGCCACAGAAGCTAGCAAGGAGATGATATGGATGACACGGTTCATGGATGAGCTTGGTAGGGAGCATGAGAGTTGCAGATTGTACAGTGATAGTCAGAGTGCAATCCATTTGGCTAAGAATTCAGCCTTTCATTCAAGAACAAAGCACATACAGCTAAGGTATCACTTCATACAACAGGTATTGGAAGATGGTGAGTTGAAGCTGGAGAAGATCCATACTGATAGGAACCCTGCGGATATGTTAACCAAGCCGGTTACAAAGGAGAAGTTGAATCTTCATTCAACTTCTGTTGGTCTTCATGATTGAGTTGAAGATGGAAGAGCTAGAAGATGTTGCTGTACATGTACTGGTGCAGCTATTTATCTCCAAGTGGGAGATAAAAAAAAGCTCAAGTCTCCTAATTCTATATGTAGAATTAGATCTTCTTAGCTTTGTAGTAGTTTTGTAGTGGATTATTGTAGTTGGGTGAATTATTGTAATTCATTGTGTGTGAAGAACAGTACAGAATTGAATCAATCCAGGCTTGTTGGAGTTGATTGTTCTTGAGAGAGAGAGCTCTTGAGGAATAGAGATCTAGTGAGAGATCTATACATCTAGGAGAGGTGTGGAAGAAAGAAGCTTTCTTCAATTATATTCCTTTTGTAAAGAGTTTTGTTAATACAAGTTTTCAGGGTGTTTTCTTGTATCTCTTGTTCTTGCTATTATCATTCTAATTACTTGTCAATCTGGTTTAATTCTGCGTTTATTGCTATCACAATTGTAATCTATTGTTGGATTGATCCCCCAACAGCATCCAGGTAGTTGCATCTTATTTTAGTAGTTATCATGTATTAGACACCTACATCTGATTTAGATAGTAACATTGACACAACTGTACCATGTCGATGTAAGTGTTTATAATTATAGAGGCATAATTTCTAGAATCAGGTGACTATTGCAAAATCCATATCTAGTATACTTTCTACCTATTTTAGATTCAGATACGTATTAGCATCAGAACCAACTAAATATTTTGTTTTCATTATTATTTCAATATCTATCAGAGTTGTACTTTCTATCTTTAACATCTCAATATAATAAATTTAGTATTTATTCTATTTGAGTTTTGTAAATAATTGGCTTACTTTAGAGATATTCTACCATCCTTGTGCCCTATGATATCTCTACCCATTTAACCTTAGATTCCCCTTAATACAAATTTTAGGGTTAAACATTTAGTGAACCCAATTCATGTGAATGAAAAAAAAATATGATTCCTAAGGTTTTCAATTAGCTAAGATTTCTTGTTTCTATGTTTCTAATTTCTGATTTTCAAAAATAGATTTTTAAATATATATATATATATATATATATATATATATATATATATATATATATAATTCACTTCATATTTAAGTACTTCATAGTAGTTGTTACTTTTTATGTTTCATGCAAGCTTAAATTAATCCAATCTGTAAGGGATTACAAATTTGATTACTACAAATCACATGTATTCTTACATACCCCCTCTTGTTATAATGTTTACAATGATCTCCTACATATTACTACAAAATTCCAAAGGGATGCATGAAATAATCTTGCTCTTCCCACCATGCCACAAACTCTTCTAATGATGTTATAGATAAAAATTCACTTTGGGACTTGCTCCACCATCCTTCCCATTACAAAGATGTTATTTTGGATACATTACACATGACATTCTTACCAAGTAATGTGGATCCTCCATATGTGGATTATGTGTTAAATTTCATCAAATGGATTGAACATAATATATATTTTTAAAAGGAAGACCTACCACTACAAGACCTCATAAATTTTTACTTTCCATTATACATTCAAGTTTGTGTGTGTAATAAAATTATAAAAAGAGTCCTTGTGAACAATGGTTTAGGTCTCAACATTTACAATATATCCTTTATTTCTTTATTAGGCATTGGGCCTAATAATTTAGAACCTTCCAATATGAGCATCAAAGGATTTGATAATATTTCATGGTACGTATTGGGGCAAATAACATTGAGCATTACCGTGGGACCCCATACACTACCTACTTTATACCATGTTATGCCAAATGATTTAAGTTTAATATATTTTTAGGACAACCTTGGATATATGAAATGTATGTAGTTCCATCTACTCTACATGTATGATCAAAATTTAGCCATTGGGGATTTATTTACACATGTCTAATGGATACTAACCCCTTCAAACATTATGCCATAATCCACCAAACAAATAATCCTATGATATAATCTTATAAACATGATTTTGATTCTTGATATTTTCTCAAATATGGATATAGATGACAAGGGTTAGGCAAACATGAGAAGGTTATATCTCAACCCATCTCTCTTAAAAATAACATAAATAAAAAAGGATTGGGGTTTTCAAATAAATCTATAACTTATAAGCAATCTACTCTCACCACGCCTTGTTTCCAAAAGGTCAAATCTGAATATATGTATAATTCCTCAAAAAATATTCTTATGGTTCACCCTCATTTGATTGATATGATAGTGATGAAAACTGATCTTACACAGCTCTGAAACCATCATATTTTGAGCTAACTTCAAATTACATGCCTATTAGTCAAGCATTCCTTGTAGCCCTGTTTTCCCTGTTTATTGGACATAACTCTTTTTCAGTTAACTCAATCATGAAAGTAAAACCATTTATGGATACCCATTAATCCCTTATATAACATACTGAAAAATATCCTAAAGTTACTTTGTAGGGAATTGTACTTTCTTCTTTAAGCCCTATTCCAATTAGCCCTCCTTTAGTGCAAAACCCCTTGTCCAGAGTGATGTACGGACTTTATAAGAAAACAAAGCATCATTACAGATACCCATTATCTTGTTACAGGTGAATCAATCATTTTTTAGTGCACTTCTTTAGAGAAATTCACTTTTCCTATATTGGCCTATGCTCTTTCCTTCACATACACCTAGGATCCACTTGGCAATTGTTCTTTTCCGTACTTCTCCATATTTTATCATCTTGAAACCACTTCCAAAAGTTTTATAACATCATCAAGGGTCAAATTCCAAAATTTCAAGAGGTTTCAATCATTAAAACTCATTTTGAGGACTAGAAGCTAAATCAGGATTTTCCCTTGGACAATCACAGGCCGAGAGCTAATTATTTTTTTTGGGTGTGTTTTAGACAGTTTCGAGGGTTCTAATCACTTTTATAGGGTATTTTTTAACCCCATACACCTTCTCCAATAATCATCCAAGTCATATCAACCCTCTGTACCTTCCAATGCTTAACAATTTAGTGTCTTTTGACTGTATTTGTATGACAGTCAGTAGGGTTCTTGGTTTTCTCCTCTAACACAATGATCAACAGGGTTCCAGGGTATGTATGAACATTTCAATACCTTAAATTATTTCTCCATTCCATACTCATATCAAGGGATGAGTTTATCAATCCATTTGCCTTGCAAAACATGCAAATGTCTTATCATTGTCTATAAACTGTCACCTACAGGCCTGAATTCCAACTGTGGAGTTTTTGGACATTAAAGGGGTTTCTAAACCTGTTTCTTCCTTTCTTAAGTTCATACCTACCTCAGGTACCTATTTACATACCATTTTCAACTCCATCCAAACATTTTCATGTGGATTTTACCTTAGACAATGAGCTGTATTTTTAAATTCCTGAATATCTAGTTTAGGCCTGTTTGGGCTTCTTATACATTCAAAGTACTTTTAAGACCTCTTGTTCACATAATATCAGTTTAAACTCATTATAAACATGCCAAATAACTAGTTTACATGTAATTTCCTCAATGTTTTATAGAAAACCATCATTCATACACATTCACATATACACACACAGGCCTGTCACCAGAATTTTCATAACATAATCACATGAAGCAAAACATTCATTCTTTCATAGATCAAATAAGAAACTTACAGTTCAATATCAAATGTTCCATGGCTTCCAAAGCCTTGTCTATTCCTTCACACATTCTTCACATCAAATTTGTTCCTTTTTCCTTAACCTTATCATCTCTTGATTGAGGTCCTCCCTCACTAATTCTCCTCTCTATCCTTCATTCTTTCTTCTTTCTCTTGAATGAGAGGATTTTTCCTCTCTGTCCTTCTCCACTTCTATGCCCCTCTCATCCTCTCTTCTCTTCTCATCCTCTCTCTTTATGAATTCTCTCTTTTTTTGTCTTTTCAAGAATCTTTCTCCTAACTTCTACGCCCAATTTGGGCTTAAGGCAAAACAATATGCTGTTTGAAAGTTTTAACAATTTACTAAGGTTGAAAATAGTTTCAACCATTTCCCCTTTATTTCCTCAAAAATCTAACAATCACTTTTCACCTTTTTATTTCACTTTTTTTGATAATTATATTTACCTTGAAGGTGAAATTTTGAAATCTCACAATTTGGAAGGAAAACTAAAATTTGAATTTTCACACTAGAATTTGAAACTTTGGTAGATTCTCCTGCATCATACTCTCCCTCTAGAAAAGATTTGAACCTTAGTTAAAATGTCATGCTTCCTCCTCACTTTAGTCTTCACTTGTATACCTGGATCCCACGGTCTTGTTGTCAATACCAATGCTTGTCTTTGGTAGTCTTTGTCTTTCATCTTGCTTTTCTTCCTCTTCTGGTATGTTCTTCTCCTCATCTCTTTCTCAGCTGCCATCTCCCACTTCCACGCTTCTTCATCTTCATACATATCTTCTAGATCTTCTTGTTGTTCTCCAAAGTTTTCATCTTCTATACCTGCATTCAAAACATCAAAAGCCACCTTAGTAGGAAAACATCGAGGCCATGAAGCCCCTTGATTGTCTTCATGCTGTTCTTTGTCCAAATCTGCCTTCACTATCTTTCTTTGTTCTTGCCTTAATTCATTTTCCATCTGATCAATGGTGCCACCATGTTGATATGTGCCTCTATACAACTCTCTTTGAGGATTCAACAACTCTTCTATCCTCTTCAACTCTTCACTCAACACATGCTCATCCAAATTTTCATGTCCTATATCAAACTTAGGACCAGATTGTCTTTCATCCTCTATAAATACATTCATCCACATTATGGTTTCTTCATACAAATCAGCTTCTTCATCACCATCAATATACTTATCAAATACAATTGAAGCACCCTTACCTTGTATCTCCTTACACTTTTCAAACATGTGAACTGATTTCACATCTCCACTTTCATCATCATCTATCTTCTTGGAATTCTGTCCTTGTTGCACATTAGCTTTCATAGACATTTTACATTCCTCATTTTCCATCAAAAGATCCTTAAAAGGTTTAAAAACATCATTAGAAACAATTTGTTTACCTTTCCATGTACTTGTGTCATCCTTCACCTTTCTCCATTGACTTCTTGGTGTTGCTATCTCAACACTCACATCTTCTTTCTTAGCCTTCTTAGGCACCCATACTTGTTTCTTCTTCTTATCATTTCTTTTCTCAAGCCATGTAGACATCCTGTATCCTTGCTCTTGTACCAGTACCTCCTCTTGCTTGGGAGTTTGCTTCTTCCACCATTTAGGCATCACATATCCATGGTTAATTGGAAACTTCACCTTTCTATTTGCTTCTCTAACATGCATATCAACAATGTCATGCTTATAAGACAAATCAGTTTTTGAACTCACCTTTACCTCCTTAATGGGCTGCTCCATTAATTCTTTGACTTGCATAACTTCTTGATTATTTGTGTTTTCTTCTTTCTTTATGCTTGGCTGCTCTCTTTCTTCTTCTTGGCCTTCAATGGCATCATGGAATTCAGCTTCATCTTCCATCTCTTCTCTTGCTTGTATGGAATCATCAGCACCTTTCTTATGCATTAACCAATGCATCTCTTTTTCTTTATCAACAACAACAAACTCTCTTCTCTTTCTTCTCACACATTCACTTCTACATTTGGTGTCTCTTCTTGTACCCATCTCTTCACTCTCCAAGGCCCTTCTCTTGACTTTCACAAGGCTGCTCATACCTGCACTTACCCACTCAAAAACAACATTAGATATAAAAACAAGAGACCACAAGGTCCCTATGAGTGTCCTCTTCACCAACACTCTTATCTTCTCAAGTGCTTTTCTTGGCACTTCCTCTTTTCTTTCTTCTCTCTTGTTTTCCTCAATGAGAACCTTCTTCACAACTTCTTCTTTTTGCTGCTCACTTGGTAACCTTTTTATCTTCTTCAAGCCTCTATGGGCTTCTCTCCTCTTGGCAATATCCTTTTGCCTTCTTCTTTTCACTAGGAGATCTATTGGCCACTTCATCCTCTTCCTCATTGGCCATACCCATGCTTGCTTATCCATCTACATCCAAGACTCATATTCATCTTTAATCTTAGCTAACTCTCTCTTCAAATTAACAATCTCTTTATCAAATACAAAACTGTCCATACCTTTGATGCTTGCTTTCTTCTTGATGCCCTCATGCACCTTGCTGCTCTGTAGTGCCTTCAACAACACTTCCATCTCTGAGATCTTTACCCAGGTCTTTTCCACCTTGGTATATTGATCCCTTGTCTCACCCAAGCCTTTTTTCCTTGACTGGTCTTTTGACAATCTCCTTGATCTCACCTAGGCCTTTTGCATCCTAGTCTTTTGATCCTTTTCTCAATCCTACAGCAACTCTTATACAACACTTCATCAAATACAAATCATAAATCCAAGCTTACCTTGATTTGGATCTTCTTCTTGAGCATTCACTTGCTCTTCTTCTAGAGCTTCTCTAGGCTTTAGACTCCATCCTTTACCTCACCTAAGTCTATTTCACCTTAGTCTTTTGGCAAACTTATCCAAGCTTCTTCTTGGATCTTCACTAAGCCTTCCTTGGCTTCTTCTCTTCTTAAGCCTTAATGGCTTGGCTACCTTGAACCTACAACTCCTTCACTTGATTTCTTCTCAACACAATAACTCAAATCAAATAGCACAATTATGCATACCTTTTCTCCCCAGGGTCTCCTAATGCTTGTCCTGCTGATCCTTTGGCCAAATCCTGTCACAACTGTAACATTATTGACAAATGCAACCATTCCAAATTCTGCAACAAGTTATGATCAATTTCTAAGTCCCAAGAGCTCCAAGCTCTTATACCAAATGATGAAAACTGATCTTACATAGCTCTGAAACCATCATATTTTGAGCTAACTTCAAATTACATGCCTATTAGTCAAGCATTCCTTGTAGCCCTGTTTTCCCTATTTATTGGCCATAACTCTTTGTCAGTTAACTCAATCATGAAATTAAAACCATTTATGGATACCCATTAATCCCTTCTATAACATACTAAAAAATATCTTGAGGTTACTTTGTACGGAATTGTACTTTCTTCTTTAAGCCCTATTCCAATTAACCCTCCTTTAGTGCAAAACCCCTTGTCCAGAGTGATGTACGGACTTTATAAGAAAAAAAAGAATCATTCCAAATACCCATTATCTTGTTACAGGTGAATCAATCATTTTTTATTGCACTTCTTTGGAGAAATTCACTTTTCCTATATTGGCCTATGCTCTTTCCTTCACATACACCTAGGATCCACTTGGCAATTGTTATTTTTCATATTTATCCATACTGTATCACCTTGAAACCAATTCCAATAGTTTTATAAAATCATCAAGGGTCAAATTCCAAAATTTCAAGAGGTTTCAATCATTAAAACTCATTTTGAGGACTAGAAGCTAAATCAGGATTTTCCCTTGGACAGTCACAGGCCGAGAGCTAATTATTTTTTCTGGGTGTCTTTTAGACAATTTCAAGGGTTCTAATCACTTTTATAGGGTCTATTTTAACCCCATACACCTTCTCCAATAATCAGCCAAGTCATATCAACCCTCTGTACCTTCCAATGCTTAACAATTTAGTGTCTTTTGACTGTATTTGTATGACAGTCAGCAGGGTTCTTGGTTTTCTCCTCTAACACAATGATCAACAGGGTTCTAGGGTATGTATGAACATTTCAATACCTTAAATTATTTCTCCATTCCATACTCATATCAAGGGATGAGTTTATCAATCCATTTGCCTTGCAAAACATGCAAATGTCTTATCATTGTCTATAAACTGTCACCTACAGGCCTGAATTCCAACTGTGGAGTTTTTGGACATTAAAGGGGTTTCTAAACCTGTTTCTTCCTTTATTAAGTTCATACCTGCCTCAGGGACCTATTTCCATACCATTTTCAACTCCATCCAAACATTTTCATGTGTATTTTACCTTAGACAATGAGTTGTATTTTTAAATTCCTGAATATCTAGTTTAGGCCTGTTTGGGCTTCTTATACATTCAAAGTACTTTTAAGACCTCTTGTTCACAGAATATCAGTTTAAAATCATTCTCAATATGCCAAATAACCAGTTTACATGTAATTTCCTCAATGTTCTATAGAAAACCATCATTCACACACATTCACATATACACACACAGCCCTGTCACCAGAATTTTCATAACATAATCACATGAAGCAAAACATTCATTCTTTCATAGATCAAATAAGAAACTTACAGTTCAATATCAAATGTTCCATGACTTCCAAAGCCTTGTCTATTCCTTCACACATTCTTCACATCAAATTTGCTCCTTTTTCCTTAACCTTATCATCTCTTGAGTGAGGTCCTTCCTCACTAATTCTCCTCTCTATCCTTCATTCTTTCTTCTTTCTCTTGAATGAGAGGACTTTTCCTCTCTGTCCTTCTCCACTTCTACACCCCTCTCATCCTCTCTTCTCTTCTCATCCTCTCTCTTTATGAATTCTCTCTTTTTTTGTCTTTTCAAGAATCTTTCTCCTAACTTCTACGCCCAATTTGGGCTTAAGGCAAAACAATATGCTGTTTGAAAGTTTTAACAATTTACTAAGGTTGAAAATAGTTTCAACCATTTCCCCTCTATTTCCTCAACAATCTAACAATCACTTTTCACCTTTTTATTTCACTTTTTTTGATAATTACATTTACCTTGAAGGTGAAAATTTTGAAATCTCACAATTTGGAGGGAAAACCAAAATTTGAATTTTCACACTAGAATTTGAAACTTTTGTAGATGCTCCTGATCAGATAGACTCACCATTTTTTTTAAGATTTTATTAATATTCAAACAATGAGTCATTATTAGAGTACATAGGGGCATATGAGGATCTCCCTCCCTTCTATCATAATAATAGGTTTCCTCATGCCACTTATGCTCATGCTTATTTTAGTGATAGTGATGATACAAATTTCCAACATGATACACATAATATTATTCTTATAATACCATTTATTGCATAGAGGTCTACATTGCTAAACAAAGAAATAATAAATTTAACTATGGAACATGAAAAATATCCTTGGTCAATATTGCTTATATCAATGATGTAGGATGATGAAGGTAACCTATCATTAAGTCTTACATGATCACCCAAAAATATTTGCTTAGGCTTACTCAGATATGCTTAGGATTGACCCATCGATGGTGATGTATAATATATTATTTTATCTTGATAAAAACCCTGTTAAGTAAGAGATTCGTAAGAGGCATCCTAAGATGGCATTGCTAGTCAAAAAAGAGATTCAAAAGTTGTTAAATGTTGGATTCATATGAGCCATTACATATTATGATTGGGTATCTAACATTGTGCATATTACCAATCCTGATGGTGAAATTTGATGTTGCACTGATTATCATGATTTAAATAAAGCTTGTCTAAAAGAAAACTTTCTATTACCTAATATCGACATGATTATCAATTTTATAGTTAGATATGAGACATTTTCATTTATGGATTAATTTAAGGGATATAACCAAGTTTAAAATTAACTACAATATCAAGAGATTAAAATATTTACCACTCCATAGGGCACATTTTTTTATACAGTTATGCCTTTTGAACTTAAAAATATCAGAGCAACATATCAAAGGGCCATTAATCATATTTTTAATGATTTCATTCACAAAACTATTAAGGACTACATCATTGATTTAGTTTCTAAATCCAAGTATCACCAAGAACATGCGAATGATTTATGACAAATATTTGAATGCTTAAACAAGTTTAACATTAATTTAAATCCCCCAAATGTGTTTTCAAAGTGTCTTCTCAAAAGCTCCTCAGGTACATTATTTCTTAGCAAAGCATTGAGGTTGATCCAAAAAAGGTAAAATCTATTTTTGAGATTCCACCACCAAGTAATCTAAAAGAGCTATAATATTTACAAGGTAGCATTTGGGATATCTAATGCTTCATCATTTAGTTAGATGATATAATAATTTATTTGATGTGTTTTCTAAAAAAAAGATAAGAATTTTTTATGGGATGACATTTGTCAACAAATATTTGATAAAAACTAGGAATATTTAGCAAACCCACTAGTACTAATACCTCCTATTGCAGACAAGCCATGAATTATTTATATCTCGGCAACTTAGGAGGCCCTTGGAGCCCTATTAGCACAATATGATGATAATCATAAAGAAAGGACAATATATTACATTAGTCACCAATTGGTTAATTATAAAGTCAAATATACATCAAATCAAGTAAGTGGTAAAATATCTCATGTCGTAGATGATTAGGTATATTAACTCATATAGTGTAACCATAAATAACATGAAATGTTTCCCAATGGGTAATAAAAAATACAATAAAAATATGTCATAATATGTAAAAAATAAAACACATAAAATAAAATATGATGTAACATGTATGAGTCGAAGCACCAAAATGTGTGTGTGTGTGTGTGTGTGTGTTTAAACTCATAATGTTATTTGTAAAGTGATAATATTTGATGTGATCAACCCCTGAAGTGTCATCATAGGAAGGATTATGTGTTATCTCTCAAAGATGAGTAGAAAAAGTTAGCATTAGATCATCCTTGTAATAATTGAAGCTTTGGATACATTGTTACTATTCATTAGTCACAAATGTCATTGAATTCATATTATGATCTTGAGAATTGAAATATATATAACTATTGGTTTTATCCATCATTTGATTCATTAGATAAACCATGGATTTATAAATATGGCATTATAACTTATCTTAGATGTTACAACATAAAATAAATTCATACATGCTAAAGTACTCATGGATGTAAATTTCATAATAGTGCTCAAGATTTTTGGAGAAAGTGTTAGTTATGATAAATTTTCCTTATCATATCTGACTGTGTGAAAGAAATTAAGACTTATAATATTGAATTGAGTTGTCTTGTCCACTATAAAATTGTCTCTTCATTTCCTTTGCATTGAAATTCCAATCATAAAATTCTCCATATGCAAAGAATATATTGATAAAGGATCATCAAAAACCATACTTGGTGTATTAAAGAGAAGTGTAAGCAGTAAATCCTTAGGAGATTGATTTTCTTTATTAGCAATAACATTTATTTTCCTAGGCATTGGATAGTCAATATTAATTATATCATGGCCATTTAGTTTTGCAAGTAAATATATCTTTTGGTCACATTTTTCTTGACTCCATGGACCCACAAAAGGAATTATCTTTTCAAGATTTTGGTAAATTATAGAAACTAAGATGTCAAACAGTTGGTAAATGAATAAAATGCATGTCTAATAGTATTTTTAATATAATGTCCTTATTATTTAATAGCTTTGTAAAATTTTATGACATAATATTTAATGATGTCTTTCCTTCATTATCCAAGATAGTAGATATATCCCTATTATACGCATGACTAGTAATAAGATGTGTATCCTAAGGTTTGGTTGACATTTCATTTGTAAGTGTAATACAAAAATATTATAGTTGTAAACAAAAACTTAGAAATAATCTAGAATTCCTATGCTTGTCTAACATACCCTCTGATAGAGTGATGAAATATAACACACAAGAATCTTACCTCACTTACCAAATTAATCTTTCTTTTTTGTTGAGTCAATGTGCTCTTGACTTTTTAAATGTGTTGGCTCAATGAAGTTCCATGCAATAATTTAAATAGCGTGATGATGGATTGATTGATTATTTTGATCTCAAGTTTTTTGATGATAAATGCAATAGTATAATTATGATGCTCACACATTTGGTCCTTACAATTGAGGAAGGAATGCCAATTTATAGATTTCTTAGATAGAGAATGGATTGTCAAATTTAACCTGAATTTATTTAATATTTTCAAATTTGGATGTTGGATATTTGGTCCACAAGTAAAATACATTCAATAGATTGGTTGATAATTTATGAATTAGTTGGAATAAATAGTCAAATGATTAATGAGTTTGCTAATTCGACATTGAATGGGTTGAATGTCTTAAATTAGTTAGTTTGAATATCTTTGAAGAGGTTTGAATAAGTTTGTTGATGGTTAATGAGGAGATTTAAATGGTTGAATTAGGTTGGTTAAGTGGGATGATGAGGTGGCTTGAATAATTTTATTATTATTTTTATTTGTTTATTTAGGATTATGTGTGCATGGCTTAATTAGTGATTAAATAAATTAACTAATAGGAATTAATTAGTTAATTAATCAAAGGGGTAATGTTGATGGGACTATGTGAAATAGGATAAGGGTCATGTCATAATTTTGATAATATTAATTTGGATTATTGAAGATGAATGGGTTAGTAAGGGTGAATGATAAATTATGAGTGTCAATAATTAATATATTAATTATGACATTATGGTGGTAGAATTTAGGTGTCTACATTTTTTTGTGTTTGAAAGGGTGTTATTACTAGAAGTAACGATGTTTTAAGAATAAATAAAAGTAAAAGGAAGATAGATGCAAAGAGATTCCTTGAATGTCATGATTGGTTAATTAGATAGATATATTCCCCCTCAAGAGGACGTGCGAGGAGAAAAGATGTGGATGGGCTCTCAAAATTAGGAGGGTGAAAATTTGAGGAAGGGTAGGTGTTAGTAGGGAAAATTGGGGGGTGGGGTGAATAAATTTGAGGTAGGGTTGAATTTTAAATCACTTTCACTCTTGCCACCTAAGAATTTTTAGCTTTGAGCCTACAAAATACAATGAGCAAAGATGGATTGTATTTCAGCTGATGAGAACCATAGTGAGCATGTAAGGGAGCATCAATAACCAAAGGAAAGTGGACCATTGGTAAGTATCTTTTTTAGTTTGTCAAATTTGAAATTTTAGTGTAATAAATGTGTTTAAATTGTAGGAGGAATGAAATTACTACAAAGAAAATTTTCTTCATGGAAAATTCACACACCCTAATGATGAATTCACACTTGTGAACGATGTTTTCTAAGTTGTAGTGATTATGAAAAATTCATATTATTTTTTCATGTTTAATCAAAATTTGATGATTTTTTTGAGTTATTGATTATGTTTGAATTTTTATGGAAAATAGACTAAATGTGAATTTTGGTGTTTAATTACACATGAAAGGCGATATGCAATGCCATAATTAGTGTTGACTTCATAGTAGAGGAGTGTGAAATATTGAAGGTAGTGGGGTTATATTATGTATCTTTAATTTCAGAGATCCATGTAGAATGGGATATTTTGAAAGCACTGGCAGAGTGTTGCCACTTAGAGATGATTAATTTTCATCTATCGACAAGGGAGATGATGGTCACCTTAGAGAATGTATGGAGGATTATGCACATTCTGATACAAGGGCCATGGAGTGGCTAGTATGAAAAGATTAAATGAGGACATCTAAGGATCCCTTATTATATGGATGGTATTTTATAGTGGACAACCAATGATGACATATAGGGGATTTACAATATTATAAGAGGGATATAGATGAGTTGAGGCCTGAGGACATCATATGGAGACCTTATAGGGAGGAAAATCTAGTATGGGTAGAGGATTTGGTGTAATTGGAATATGTCATTATAGTGTGTTATGTTATTGGTAAATGAAAGTATATCATTGATAAATATAAGTTGGATATATTGTTGAGTCAGTTTGGTATACAATAGGATATTCTAACAAGGCTACATATCTTTATTCTATCATATAAGGAGTGATGATAATGGGGCCTGAAAGTGGAAATGAGGATAATTGTTGAGATTTAGACCTATTTACATTATGCACCAATTCACATGTGATGGGATGTGATTGATGTAGGTGTCATTAATGAGTACTGAGGATTATGGAAGCATACTCATTTGGTGAGGCTAAGTATTCAAATTAGAGGTAAAGGAAACTGAGGGAGTGGATATAGAGGATTTTTAGGGCATAACCTTAGAGGTTAAAACGCCAGAAGGTGAGGAGATATGTATCTAGGATATCTCATGGTGAGGTTATAAGAGGAGGTGGTGGATATGGTGGAGATGGATCCAGGTTACCAAGACCATCAATTGTTATAGTTGTAGGGTAAGATAGATTAGGGCCATCATTATAACCAATATGAGTAGATGATTTATAAATTATTGATAATCTTTAATGATATATTGTAGCTATGATGCATATTTATCCAGCTTGAGGAGTGATGTATGGCAGTTGGATGGTGGTCATCATACACTACTAGATATCAGGGATGTAGAGATCACTCTACTACAAGTTAAGATAGATTGACTGACAATTGAGATAACAAAGATATATGGTACTTTATTAGTGATATACATGGAACTATAGATAATATGAAGTTATAGAGACACATTTCACTCAACATTTACTCCTTTGGGATTGGGATAAGTCTATGTAGATTCATTGAGGGTAATGAGAGAGGCTCATTAGTATAGAGTATTAAATGAGCAGGTTGTTCTAGTAGATAAGATAATGGATTCCTTCATGACTATTAGAAGATAACATCCTCAACATGGATAGTACCTTTAACTTGTTCAACGAGGGATCCTCCTAGGATAATTACACCATGGAGCCCAGGTGTCAAGAGTCATGGTGACAGTTAATAGTTGTGATGTTTTTTTATATATGATGAGATAGATATTGATACTTGTACATAGACATTTTTATTGATATATATTTATTAGTTTTGGGAATTTGAATGTGTCTCATGTGTTATTATGATGATGTTATAAATGTTTATTGATGTTTGTTATTATCATGATGTGATGATTAGTTTTCACTCTTGATATTTTTATTTGATACACAGTTAGTATGATGATTGTTTAGTGAGTTAGTCATGGATAACTGGTATGAACTTCATTGAATGATTTTAGAATCATTTATTTATGAATATATGTTTAGGAATGAATGATTTTAGGGGATGTGTTGATGTATATATGTATGAATGAATGCTACTAATCTTGTTTAGATTTTGAAATGTTTTGAGCCACCTTATTTTAAATATTGTGTATGAAAAGATGCATCATGGTATGGAAGACCATGATGACACTGTTGTAATACATGTATACACTAACACATCATAAAAATTAAGAAAAGATAAAACACTTTAATAAACAACAAACGAGTAACAAAAAAACACACATGAGAATAAATAAGCAAAATTGATTTTGTTTGTGTCCTTTGTTAATCTAAAAATCCCATGTGTAAGGAATGATGATAGTGATACTAATAGCCTTATTTTTTCCCAAGAAATAATATAAGCAAGGGGGTATATTAGAAATGATGTATTACGATGAAACCTAAATGATTTTTTTAAAGTGGAATAAATGTTTTTAGCTATACTATGGACAAGAACAAACTAACATTTGCTTCAAGTTTTTGGATTTTCATTTTATTTTATTTTTTAGGTTTTTTTAAAATTTTAAGGATTTTTGGACTGACAACTAAGCTACAAACAAAGGGATAATGAATTCTATCACTAGGAATGGGGGTGATAGTAGATGGAATGTTGAAGGGAGAAAGGATGAATCTTCAAGGACTATGTTGAGTAGGAGTCAATATACCCAATATTCATTATACCATGTCGACATGTGTCATAGTGTTTTTCTAAAAGAGTGTAGGTGTACCAAGTTTTTTTTGAAACATGGTTCAAGACCTCTTTCATGTTTTCATTGAGGTCAAAATAGGATAAGGTGGGTACATTGGCAAGGATGGGATGACTTAGTGAAAGGGATGGTTAAGATGATATAGGTTTGTGTGGATGTGGATATGGTAGGATGGGATAGAGTGAGGATGCCCCCAAGAATAGGGTCCTTATAGATAATAGATACTATGCATGGCACCAAAAACTAGTTTTCACCAGGATACTTATCAAAATCACCATAAGAATGGTTTTCACTTTTGGATGATTTTTTTCTCTTTTTTTCTTTTTTTAAATTTTATTTTTGATCCAATGAAATTAGATCCTTTAAGCATGGAAGTATTTTGGAATCATGATATTAATAAGTTTACCAATCTCTTCTCCATCTTCGGTGGCTATTTTGTAGGCACCTAGTCCATATTTTTCAATGACAATGTAAGGACATAACCAATTAGATTTAATTTTTCCCTTCTTCTCATGCTTTTGATTGGTATTTTTATGATTTAATTTTAATTTAAGGTATCTGATATCAAAATTTATTGCCTTTATTTTATTTTTTTAGCTACGATGTAACCTATTTTTATATGCTTATAAATGATCAAGTGCATTGAGTTATTTCTCATCCAAAAACTCTAACTTGTGTAGCCTTGTAACTCAGTATTCCTCATCAACAACTAGTTCTCGAAATAAAATATGCAAGGAGGTTAACTCAATCTTGATTAGAAGGATGGATTCAGTTTCAAAGACAAGTGAATAAGGGGATACCCCCATGGGTGTGTGGATGTTAGTGTAGTAAGTCCACAAACTAGGATAAATTTGTAGAACCTAGTTTCGACCAATGTCATTGACATTCCATTTAAGGATTTTGAGGATATTTTTGTTGTATTCCTCTGCTTGTCCATTACCTTGAGGATAATAAGGTGTGGACCATTTATTCTTGATATGGAATTTGGGTATGAAGACTTTAACATCCTTATTTTTGAAGTATTTACTATTGTTGGAAATGATGGTGGAGGGGATACCATAATGGAAAATTATATGATTGAGAATTAATTTTGAGATTTGTTTGTCTGTTATATACATGAGAGGGATTGCCTCCACTCATTTGGTGAAGTAATCAGTTGCAGTAATAATATGTTTATGGTTATCATATGAGTTATGGTTTATTTTTATAATGAAATTTACCCCCCATGTTGAAAAGGGGCATGAAATTTTGATATGTTGTAAAGATTGAGATGATGCATGGATGAGTTACCCATGCTTCTTACATGTTATGAATCTTTTAACATATTGGAAAGCATTTCTTTCCATTATGGGCTAGAAGTATGTTTTTTCTTAAAAATTTATTAGCAAGGACTATACCACTAGTATATGCACCACATATTCCATCATGAACTTCCATGATGGCTAAGTTGGCCTCTTTTAAATTTAAACATCATAACAAGTTTCCATCATGGCCTTTATGGTATAAGGTCTCACCAATGGTAAAACTTGAAGCACGTTAGATAAATTATTTATTGTTATTATGTGAAAGGTTTGGGGGATTAATGTTATCATGAAGGTAGGTGTAGATGTCATGGTACCATGGGGAATTAGGACCAATAATTTCACAAACCATCTCAAATTTAGGAACTTCATAAGATGGTATCATTAGTTTTTTGACCAAAAATTGACTTTTCTTGATATCTTTATGAATTCTTATAAGAAAACCAATGGTGTCCATGGTGTTTTTAGCTTTGTTATATGTGAGAGGAACTTATTCAAACTAGATATAAATAAATTATTGTGTAAAGTTATCAATCATTATCTTGTAAAAGATAAGCTTTTCATTTTTGGATTGGTATTCATTGTTAACATGCTTTATGATGAGATATGAATCACCATACACTGATAAATGTTGAATATTCCATTGTATTTTTATTTTAAGACATGAAATGGGGGCTTCATATTCAAAAATATTATTGGTACAAGGAAACCCAATTCAAAATGCCTTTAGAATAAGATCACCTTATGGTGTAAGGAACATGATACCTACGCCTAAGCCATGGGTGATGAAGGAACCATCAAATTATAGTTTTCATTTTGATTAATCATCAAGATATATGATAGACTCATCTAGAAATCCAATGGTCGATGACTGCTTATTTGACAAAGGTGCCACTACTAACTAATTTGTAAGAACTAGTCCTTTGATAAATTTGTGCTTCACTTATTTAATGTCAAATTCACTAAGCAAAATTACCCATTTAGCCATTCTTATTGCAAGAGATAATTTATATAGGAGATACTTGAGTGGATATACTTTGGAAAATATTTTAATTTGATTGTTAAGTTTGTAGTATCATAATTTTTTTGAAATAAACACAATAAATAGGCATGCCTTATTGATTATGGTGTAGTTGATTTTATATGACACCAAAGATTTTATTAAGTAGTACATGACTCTCTCAGTTCCCTATTCATCAGTTGTGATAGAAGAGTTTCTAAGGCATATTGGGTAGCTAACATGTATAGTATCAATGGTTCCTTGGACACGTGGAATTAATGTTGGTGGATTGGAAACATATTATTGGAGGTGTTCAAATGCATGTCAACATCCTTCAATCTCGTGAAAAATAGTAACCTTCTTTAGGATATGTGTGAATGGTTGGCATTTGTTTACAAGTTATGATATGAGCCTTATGATGGTTTATATTTTGCCTTGCAAGCTATATATTTTTTGGATATTGGTATGTGGAGGCATCTCTATTATATATTTTACCTTAGTTGGATCAACCCTAATGCCTCTTCTAGATATAATGAAGCCCACTAGTTTTCATAATGTGACACTAAAAACATACTTCTTAAGATTCAAAAGGAATTTATACTCCCTTATCCTTTAAAATATTTTTAAAAAAATTGTAGGATGG
The DNA here is from genome assembly GCA_037957365.1 of Torreya grandis. Taxonomy (NCBI): domain Eukaryota; kingdom Viridiplantae; phylum Streptophyta; class Pinopsida; order Cupressales; family Taxaceae; genus Torreya; species Torreya grandis. The sequence continues at coordinate 2,871,329 of JARHVA010000204.1, read as the reverse complement.
TCTACCCTAGTTTTTGATTTGGTTAATAAATCATTCACATAGTCTTCAACAATGTATGTTATGGAATATTACAGTCATTGCTTATTGATAGGTTGCACCCATATTTTTAAAGATGAATGACATTACTTGGTAGTAAATCATTCCCTATCGTGTGATAAATGTTGTTTTATGTTGGTCCTCAAGTGTAATTTTTATTTGATTATATCCTGAAAAACCATCCATAAGAGACATCTCATGTCCTGATGTTGAATCCACTATCACATCAATGTTAGGGAGAGGTAATTCATCCTTTGGGCATGCTTTATTGATGTTCAAAAAACTAGTACACACTCTAATACCTATTAATATTTTATTTACTAGAGAAATATTTAATATCCATTTTAAGTAATCAATAATCCTAATGAATACAATCTTTAATTTGTTATGTAATTCTTCTATGACAAGTAATGCCAATTTGGGATGCATTTTTCTAATTTTTTGTGGATAAGTTTCACATCCACATGAATAATTAAGTGATGTACTAAAAGATATGGATCTAATCCTGACATGTTTACATAGGACCAAGTGAGAACATCCACAAATTCCATTAAGAGAATGATAAGGATTTATCATTTCTCAAGACTGGGGGTGGTTGCAAGCTTAATGATTTTGGGGTTTTCTTTTGTACCAATGTTCACATCAAAAATTTCTTCAATTAACAATGTGAAACCATCTTGAAACTATGTTGATGTGGGTGGAAGGTGGATTTATTAGTCTATTGGTGCCTCAAAGAGTTTTTCACCAATATAATTATCTTTTATTTCTTTAATTTTATTTTTTTCATCCAATAGCACCTTAGGGAGGTTTTAACTAGGGGGCCTATATTTTTTTATTTTTGGTGACTAGGAAACTCTACCCATTCCCCAAAGTATGTTGATGTGTCCAAGATGATTTAAAATCCCTTTTTATGTTCATTTAATGAAATGCCATCTTTTATTCCTATGAATTTTTTAATTGTCTCATCATTTTGGAAGAGGTTGAGTGGTATAAGATCTTATTGGTACCCATCGATGAACTCAAGATACTTTAGGTCAAGGGTGAGAATCATTTTCATCAAAGAGGTTAGTGGATGAGAGGTCTTTGTAAAGGATATGAATAGAACTTGTTTTAATGTTAGAAGCAGACTCCTCAAAAATCATGGAAAAAACCCTAATGTAATCATATGGATCACCACCAGGCACTTTATATTTGACACCATGATAATCCTTATTTTCATGAGAAGGTATAGGTTTTATGATACCCTGTTTATGGAAACCAAATAATTTAAATTTGTATTTCATGATGTTACACATAATTTATTTTACCATGTGATACTCATTCTTTTGGAAATAAGTAGTTAAACCACCATTGTATAGGTAGGAATCATTTGATTTCTCAATCTTCTCTTCTAAAATAATTACTTATTTAACAAAAGAGGTTTTGGCAAACCAATGAGACACTTAAATTTTATTCTTGTTTGGGTTAGGCCTACCATGGTTTTTTTGATCAATATATAGTTTGCCTAAGTCTAATGCAACTTGGATCTCTTATTCGCCCATACCTTTGTTAATGATCTTGCAATTGTATTTGGAAGATGGATTTTTTAGATGTGGATGGTAAATCATCTTGTTGGATATAAGTTGAAAGCTTTGGTGGTTCTAATGCTATGGATTTGTCTACCTCATAGGCATATTCTATGATTAGACAATAGTTTGTTTTTTATGTATCACCCTTCCAATAATTATAAGTATTTCAAGGGATGGTGGTCATTAGGACCCATTACTTCCATACTAGAATCAGGTAATTTGGAGCATTGGTGAAGGGTAGATGGAAGAACTTGCATAACATGAATCCATGGTCAACCAAAGAGAATATTACAAAGAAGGTCAATATCAATGGCATGTAGTAACATTTGATATTTTGACAGGTCCTACCATGATTTGGAGATGTATTCTTCAAGTTTATTCTCATTATGTGTTGTCATATACTTTTATGGTGATGGTGTTAGATTCTAATGTTGTCACTAAATAACCTAGATGCTTAATCAAGGTTAGGGTACAAACATTTAGACCAGACCCATTGTCTATAAGTACCCTCTTTACTTTATGTTTTTTAATGATGGATTTAATGTATAAGGGCAAGTTATGAGATGGACCTTCATGAAAGATATCATTTTGGTCAAAAGTGATGTGATGACTTGAGTATAAGTGATCAATGAGTGCCTAGAATTTTAATGGATCAATGCCATTTAGGACTCTTAACTCTAGAAGAGTTTTATACAAGATATCTTTGTGAATAGTTGACACCTTGAGAAGATCCATAATTTAAATTTGGGCAAGTGTATTCTCAAGTTGCTTAATGATATTTTAATCTCTCTAAGGAGTGGGTAGAGGAGGCCTTGGGACACTGATTTTTTCTTGCCTAGTTATGACTGCACAATCTAAGGATTTAACTTTGATAGAGGTAATATGATTATCCACATGTTGGATATGACTAATGACTATGTAAAATGTATGGGGAGACCTTTTGGAATTGATTCTATTTTTTTTATTTTGACTTTGGTCATTTGTGAACGAGTTTGGTTACATTTCAAAAAGGGATCATGATATATCCCTAAGTGTTGCTTTTTTGATATGGATTCATTTCCTTCTATTTTTATATCTCTATGATGAATTAAGTCTTGGACATAGTTATTTAATTTCATGCATCAATTTGTGGAGTGACCTTTTATCCTGTGAAAGTCTCAATTCTCATGTTCCTTATACCAAGTTGGATTTGGCATGTCCTCATCAAATGGTTTAGTTTGAGGGAATATTATCATGTTTTTCTGGAATGTTGCTTCAAGGGATTATCCTAAAGGAATATAAGTTCTTCATTTCATTTATTTCTTTGGTTGACCCCTTGGGATGGTAATACTTGGGGTATATTGAAATTTTTGGACATGTTTATAATACATTACCCCATCACAAACTACATTCTTATTTTTAATAAATAATTTGGGATTTTTAGATTGGGTTTGTCCTTGGTTATCTTTGTGTAAAATTTGGATAAGTCCTTTAGCTATAAATGCATTTTTGAGTTGGACTCATTTTTCAATTATTTCATCAAAGGAGTTTGCACAGTGTAATTATAGGTGGAAAGCCATCTGTTGATTGAGGTTAGTTATGAATATATTAATTAGTTTTTTTTTAAGGAATTATACAAGGAAATCTACTTTCTAAGTCTTGCCATTTGTGCAATAAGAAGGAAAATGTTTCCATGTTTCTATGTTTGGCATTGAACAAGTATAAATTTTTATTTTGTGTTATACATTATAGGAAAAATGTTTCACAAATCTATCATAAGGATTTACAAAGGTAGTAATGGATCCTTTAGATATATGTAAGAACCACTCTACATCTTGGCCACTTAGGATTTGAAAAAAAAGTCTAAGAAAGTAAATGTCACTATAAGCTACCTCTTGGAAAGACACAAATAATTCTTTAATGTGTTCCCTAGGGTCTCCTTTTCTTTTATACTTCTCAAAATTTGGAGGTTTGAAGTGGGAGGGAAAAGGTATTCTCAACATGTTTTTATTGAAAGGGTAAGGACACAATTATTTGAACTTATACATTTTATTATGAGTTTAAATCCAATCTTGTAATCCTTGGATGGTATCATTCATGTATTTCCATTCTTGGCCAAATGATGTGCCTTTCAGTGGCATGAATGGTGATTTCATTTTGCTGACTTGATGGTTTGATTGACAGCGATTTATTGATTATTTTATTTCAAAAATTGCTATTTTTGATGTGAAGGATTTATGATAAAAGTATTAATATAGAATTTTCAATCAATCAACACCTAGATTAATCATTATATTTGATTAGACATAATTATTTTTTGGTCTTCATGGGCTTGTTCATTTAGAACCAAATTCCCTTTGTCAACATGAACATAGGAGACATGCAAATGGGGATTATCATTGGTGGATTCTAATACTATTTTATTTCTATTTGTAGATACCTAAAATCAAATACTTTTTTCTAATCTTAATTATCTTCTAAAATCATCCTAAATCGTCTAATCAATTATTTTATTCACATTAATGCTCTTGATTTTTAACTTTTCCAACCTTAATCAATTAATCTTTTCTTCTATTATCGCATCTTATTCCACCAAATTCACATCACTTCCCACTATTAATTAACCTTCCTTAATTAGCTTAATCATATTCTAGTGGAAAATTCCATAGCTTATGAAAATTCCTATTTTCTAAATTCATAAATTCCTAATTTCCTCATCACACAAAAAATTTCTGAATAAATATTCATTAAATATTCATCTTTCCCAAGGAAATTGAATGGAATTAGATAGTGTGTGAGCAAGGTTTATGACAAACTCTAAGATTTATTTCCACACTAAAGACTTTATTCCTCACTCCATTTCTCCCTCTTACACACTCCATCTCCCTCATTTATGAGGATGAAGGATTGATCCTCATCCATTGATTTTAATCTTGATCCAATGGTCCACATTCATCATCCAATTCTATAAATTAGAGGGATCCCTCCTCATTCTAAGATGACCAAATAGTACAGTGAAGCTCTCCCAAATCCTAAGTTCATCATCCATCAAGCACATCAATTATCATATCAATTGTCTCTAATGTAAGGGGAAATGTTGTCAAAATGATTATGTGACATTGATCAAAGCATTTTGCAACTACATCTAAGCCATTCCAAACTTGAATTTCAATTAGAAGGAGACATCCATAAGGAAGGTATAATAATTTTTATTTTATCTGCCATTTATTTTTTGTCACTTCTTAGACCTTTTCCAATCTGAGAACATGCACCTAGGATGTTAGTTTTGTATTTTTTTGGTTTGATTTCCATGATAACAAGAAATTAATCTCTTTTAAAACCATGTGACCATATGTGGCAGGCCTGGTAGGACTAGTACCATACATTATCTTTTAAAACATCATATCATCCTTTTAATTGTGAAATTATCTCAAGATTGATCCTAATTTCTCCTCTTTTTTCTTCAAAATCTACCAAATTTTTACTCTCATGTTAGTGGTGAAAACACTCCTCTAATTGATGGAATAGATAACTATTAATGGTGATATTGACCTAATAATAAGTGATATCACTTCTCTATTTTTTTATCTTTATGTGATTTTCAAGTAAATGGTATAATCAACCTTAAAATTAGTAGAATAATAGTATGAAATGATGGGTTCAATTTTGGGTATCACTCAAACTATGGTTTTATAGAAACTTCATAATTGTAAATAAAAATTGTAGAATTGACCCATGGATCAATGAGATCAACCTGCTTATTGATGAAATCACAAAGGTATTTTTTTTCCATCTAATTTCTAAATTTAGATGATAGTTCATATTAAAAATAGTTGAATTGATAATATAATTAATGAAATTGCTTATATTTTCATTATATTTGTGTTTTTCTTAAAATAAATGGAATCATCCTATCTAACAGTGATATAGCCTTAATAATTGATAAAATCACCAGTTTTCTATTCTCTATGTTTTATGTCTATAGATCAGTGATGTTGATTCTAGAATTAATGGATTCACCCTACTAAATGTAAAATTTCCCTATAACAATTTCTTGAGACCTAAGCAATCAACATTTCAACATCCTCTTACTTTTTAAAGACCACCAATCTAGAAATTAATCTATTTTCTTGAGGTTTTGATTGTCAAATAAGTGGTTAACACAAACACATTTCACTTGGCACTTAACAATGAACCAATATTTGAATTTGATGCTTTAAAATACTTGTGTTTTATTCTATTTGAGTGTTTGTGTTATTTATTATGTGTTTGTGCACAGATTATTATGTGTATGCTCTCCTCGTACCCATATATGGGACCCTGAGTGATCAAAATCATGTAAGATAATATTGCATTTTCTTGAAGATAAGCTAGAGTACGCTCTCTTGTTTCCCACTTATGGGATCCCAAGGATTAGAAATAGTGAACCTTTTCTTTTATTTTAGATGCGTGAGGTGGAATTTATCACCATCTATGAGTCCTTAGGGTATGGTGACTAGGATTTTATTCCCTAACATATGTACCAACCCTATTTTATGGTGAGAGATATAAATTGAGGGAAGTTGGCATAAGAGTATGGTAAAATTACCCATAAAGGGTTTCATGAAAGCAAAAGGGTTTATCCCTGATGCTAAGTTATCAAACATCACTCTTGAAGTTCAATTTTTGATAGCATTTCACTAAGCTATTATGGATGAGGTGGTCATGAACGGGATACACCCTTCTATGAATTTCTCATTATTATTCTTATTTTACATACTTTTGAGCCCCATGTATCATGATGTATATCAAAGATCATCTAGAAAGCCTTGTCAAAACATTGATCAAGACCTATTGCCTGCAAATGATATGTAGTGAGGTAAACCAACCTCCCCCAAGATATCATGCCATATTATTTGAAATGAGAGTTAAGTGATTAAATGTTCTTGCTTCTTGTGAGTTAGATATGTGGGTTAAGGTTACATTATACACCTGCTTTACCACTAAGATAGGGATTGTCTTATATGTGTGTCTTTATTTATTTGTTGTTATATCCATCATTTTACATGTTATCCCTTACACATCAAATAAATCAAAATTATCCCAATTTCAAACTCTTTCATTACACATCAACGTGATATGCATTACACTACCTAAATTCATAGTCATTTTTATCCCATTTCAAACATCATGTTGTCTAATTAAAATAGTACCATATTTGCATTGTATTGTTATGTTGCCCATTTGAAAACAAATCAAAATCATGTCCATTTTGAACCAAATTGAATCCAAATCAGTCAAACTATTCAAATCATTCAAGCTTTACAAATTAGTCAAATTTTCTAAATCAATCAAATAAAATCAGTTAAACTTTATAAAATCAAATCAAACATTTTTCAAAATTTTAAAGTCAAACTTCCAAGTCATACATTCCAAATCAAACATTCTAGGTCAAACTTTTTCAAAATCAATATTAAAGTCAAATCAAGTCAAATTTCCAAAGTCAACATCAAATCAGGTTAACTTTAACCAAGACCAATCAATTCCAATCCAAGCCCAAAGTTAAAAATCTAAGTCAAATCAAGTCTATTTTGAACAAGTCCAATCAATTCAAATTTGATCAACTTCGAACAAGTCTATTCAATTCAAATTAGGTCAACTTTGACCAAGTCTAATCAATTCAATTTAGGTCAACTTTGACTAGGTCAAATTAGGTCCACTTTAACCAAGCCCAAAGTCAAACATTGAAACAAAGTTAGATTGGGTCTATTTTGACCAAGTCATACCAATTCTAAATCATATCACATTCAAAATCAAATCACATATTATCCTTATCCTTTCATTCAATCTTCCACACCTATCAATTGGGAATGACAAAGATCATGACATCCATCACTTCTCCCATCTAAGTCAAGACTTCAATATCAACATCCAATTTAAGTTTAATCAAACATCAAATCAAATAAATTTTTCCTTATTGGGGATAATCAAATCAATCTAACCTACTTGGGGCGAATCACATCAAACATCAAATCAAACCAATTTACCCTACTTATGACCAATCACATCAAATAAAATAGCTTTAATGGGGAAAATAAAATAAAATCAACTAATTTTATATGGGACATTCACATCAAACATAATAATCACATTATTTCAATCTACCCTATTTGGGGAAAATCAAATCAAACATTAAAATCACATCAAATATAAAATCAAATTAGGTCAAATTTGACCATGTCCAATCAAAATTCAAACATCTAAGTTCTATTTTAACCAAATGAATAATCAAGTCCAAATTAAACCAAATATAATGTGATCTAAGTCATGGCATCTCAAACCCCATTTGGGTAGAATCTTAATGACTCCCAAAACCCTAGTCCTATTCTAGCATCCTCATTCATTAGTCAATACATGATAGACCAAATCTTCTAGTTTAGCCAACAAGTATCTATTGATGCCTCTAAATGTATCATAGGGGTTCTTAGTGTTTAAAGAACACTTCCACTTTATAATTCTAGGAATTTAGAGCATGAGTAGTAGGTTTTGGCAAATTACATTGCCTATGGTGAAATAATGACAGAGCAATGTTTCTATGTTCCATAAAATTTATAACAATTGATGGTTGGGAGCCATCATGGTCTAATTATTTATAAATTTAAAGTATCTTTGTTAATGATAGTGAATTATGATCAAAACTTAAACTACAAATTAATCTAAATGGATATTTATAATGAGATTTAAACTATAGTGATCTAGTTAAAAAGAAGCAAAAGAGAAGGGTAAGGCAGAAAGAAAACAAGTGATTACTGATCCTTAACTGCAATATCATGGCAAAGTTTAAATTATAAATGAACCTACATTTATGAGTACATGATGAAAAATATAAAAATCTCAAATCTCACCACACACCAGACAAATTTCTAAGGATAATATGGAATTATACAAGAACTAGATTTTGCTTTAAATAATTATTACTAAACTCAAATAGCATAAGCACATCTGAATACAGAACAAATGAAATAAATAAAATCCAAGATCCTTTAACTAATTTAGCATAAGCACAAATTAGCAACCCTGTATCATAAAAATAAATTTAAAATTTAAATAAACTATTCAAATACAAGCTTTAGAACCAACAATTGAGAGAAAGCTATGTTAACAATTGACACATCAAATTTGGATAATCTTTGCAGAATTACTTGATTGTATTAATTACTCCAAGTATATAATTTTTTCTCAAAAATCTATCCCTTTACAAGATGGTAATACATGCCTTTTATAGAAATATCAAGTAGTATACCACTTGGCTACAAGATACAAAATGTACAAAAGATAAGGACAGTTGTCCTTTTTTAGAAAGTTCTAGAATACATTTACTTTTATACACTAGACTGACCTAGTGGAAAATATACTAACAGAATAGCATATGACTTTACAAAAGAATATTCCTATTTAAAATATTACAATGTTTTTACAAAAAAGGAATATTAATTAGGTGGGCCCATTTCCAAAGGGTCCCCTTGCTTCTCATGTAGAAGCTCCATAGCCTTTTGATGTTGTTCTTTGATAAGCTCCAAGTCCACAACTGGCTTTAGGAGGGAGACATATTCTTGGTCTGCTAAGTCCTCAAAACCTCTATCATCCCTTTCCATAACTTCTTTGATGCTTCTAGCTTCTACAATCTTTTCTTTAGTAGTGAAGATCATGCCCAAAATCTTGTTGTTATCACTACCTGATTTACCTTGGCTTTTGCCCTTTACTTTCTTCATCACTAAAGTGACTCTATGTTTATACTCTACATCATCAATAATCCCTAGGGCTATAGTCTTGGTAGGATTTTCCAACATGGTGCCAAAGAGCTACTTAATTCTGGCAATCAAATCTTCATCATCCTTTAGAAGCCTATCTAAGCCTATTGACCAAGTACTTAGGCTTTGGGTCTTATCCACCATTACCCCTAATATAACATTTAGGTGGTCTAGGCTAATGGTTTTTAACTTAGGAATCTTATTCCTAATCAGTATAATGATAATATTTCTTATTTTGGCCTCTATATCCTGCCACTTTATTATAAATTCTTTAGCCACTTTACTCTATTGGTTCAATGCATCTTGTCTCAATTTCATTGATTTTAAAGAATCAAACATATCAAAAAATGAAGCCTTAAACATATCTATTATAGCCTTAGGCATTGATAAAATGGATTGGGTTTCTAATTTCTCCTTTTCTTTCTCCAAATTATGAATCCTCTATTTCATGCCCCTGATGCTACCTCTGACTTGGGCTAAATGAGCCTCTGTTAGGATCTCAATGTCTTTATCATGGATGGGCTATTCACCAGGATACTTCCCTTCAACTAAAGTTAAACCTATGAAAGGCTCAACCTTTTGGAATGTGAACACTTCATAACCCACCATGGCTTTTCTTGTGGTTACCCTTTCTAATCTAGTTGTCTTTGGATTGAACTGCACTGTATTAGATGAATCAATATATTTTGGAGGTTTTGGGACCTCTACCCTTGTGTTTCTTGATGCTCTGAGAGCATCCATATTCTTATCATTTGGCCCTGTAGTGGTCACAATTCTTCTCTCTTCTTGATCTTTCATTAAGGCCTATATCCCAAGCTTAATTTCTTCATGCACATCAACATTGATGGATTGGGTCAGATCCCATGAATAGGACAAGGAAGGGATCTTTTGTGACTTCCCATATACAAACCAATCTGGGATGATTGGTCCATGAATTGGGTACTCTTCACTAAACAAATTTATCTCACTTGTGGGATGAGTGAGAGTCAACTTTGGCCTTTTCTATCTAATAGGGATAATTGTCAATTCTAATTTTCTCTTCTTTGGTTGTGCCACTGGGACTATATCTAGGGCAACTTCCTTTCCTTTATCTTCTTGCTCAACTTCTTCTACTTGAACCTGAGCTTATTCAGTTTGTGCTTCTTCTCCTTTAGACCCATATGATTTAGCGAGGACCTTGAGAGCATCTCTACTATTTCATTAGGCTCAAGAGAAATCATATCCAAGTTATTAATTAGGGAAGTTGGTATTTGAGGGAGAGCTAAGGATGAAGGCCCCTCACTAGGTCTCTCTTCCAACTTCTCCTTGCTAGTACCTTGTATAATTTTTGCCAAGGATTGTGGTACTTCCACCTGTGGTTATTCTTGAAGTGGCTTAAAAGGTATAGGTAGTAAATGATATTAAAGAGGATGTATTTTCCATATCTCCCCTAGTGATTTGTCATCACTAGTCAACCTGTGCACCAGTTTAAGGTTGGGTTTTTGGAATCTATCCAATACTTCCTTAAAATTATGGGCCTTGATGTGGAGAGTGTCATAAGGACCCAACTGATGCTCATAGACTGTCTTGGGTAACTATTTTTTCTTCAGATGTGGGCCCAATACATTCTTGGGATCCTAATGTCTGAGGCCATCCAATTAAAACATAAAAGACTCCATGTGCCTAGACATGGTATCCACCTACTTCTAATTCTACAAAAATATTCTTCCAATTATCAAAGGAAAGGTATGGATGAGGCCCTTCCTTTTGTCCTTGTAGACTCCATCAACACCATTAAGGAGTTGGAATGCAATTTCTTATTCTGCTAGCTTGTTGGGAACATAAATGGGCAAACTATAGGTTTTGATTAAATTTTCCCTCAATTATGATTATAGTGCAATATGGGTAAACCCAAATATCTCCCATCAATTTCAAATATTTTTTAATCAAAGGGCTAACCTTGGGCATGGGAGATCCTATAATGGATTCTACCAAAGCTCAATAGACACAGTCACAGATGAATTACATGTGGTGTCTATACTTGAAGATTTATAGCTTTGAGTAATGGTGAGAAATGGTGGTTCTACCCTTATGAGACTAGTTTTTTATGTTAGGGATCTTGGTGGAAGCTAACAGGGCATCTAGCAAATAAGACATCATGAAGAACTATTTACTTGTCTTACTCTTGATAGTTATAAATTGTTTCCCTAGGTGGATGCTAATCATATCCCAAATTAGATGAATGAGATCTTTTTCTACCATAAATTAGAAATAAGACACCCAAATTTTATTAACATGTGGTTATAGAGGCTCTATATTTTATATTTAATAGGGTCATGATTACCCTAATTCCTTCCCTAAACTACATAATTGGGATTCTTCCCTCAAAGTCTTGGAATACATGGTTCCCTTAGAGCAACCCTGATCTAAGGATGGTATTTAGGTCATTTTTTCTAGTCCATTCCTTTATTTTGGGTAGGTCCACATGGGCCTTTGGTAGTTTATAATACCTCTCAAAGGCTAGTGGGTTAATGTAAGCAACTCTCCAAGAATTCCCCTCATGAATAATCCAATCATTATCAATTCTATAATCAATAAAAATTAGAGCAAATATGTCAATGCAATGAAGTACCTATGGTTTCATAGAAACATGATGGAAGCCAGCCATTTGAATCACAACTAGGTCATATTATCTCCTACTAATAGTAACAATCCTTTGCTCCTCCTTGATAATAAGTTTCATCTCCTCTATGGCCCAGAAGAGCTTAGACCATTTTTTGTTGCCATTGTTCAAGGCTATAGTTTTCAATTTTGAATCTTTAAAAACCCTTCCTTTATTATTTGTAGATAGGTACAACTCCATCTCATCCCTCAATTATTGTCTCTATGTTACTATATCTTTTATACTTATAAATTATTCACAACTGGATTGCAAATAGTCTCTAGTTAGCTCTTTCATGCTTCAAAACATAATTGAACTTCTTCCAAATTCACTGTAATCAATCCAAGTTTCCTTAGGGTTTTTTATGCAATTTTTATGGTTTTGAAACTTTAATGGTGGTAGTTGATTTGAATTTTAGCTCATATGTGCTTCAAATTTGATTTGGACCTTTGCTTTTATATGTTTTCATTCTTAGGCACACAAAATCTTCTCTTTTGTCATTTTCTGCTTACATGGCACTTATGTGGCATCGATCAAGAACATTTTGTGGAATTTTTCATAAATTCCTTTGAAGCACTAGCCATTGGCATTTTAAAAATGCCTTTTGTTTCACTCCATTGGATCAAGATCAAAGGATCAGTGTGAGCCATTGATTTTGATCTATGTCCTTGCCTCTTTTTGGTCCTTTTTGGTCCCAAGCCCTGTGGTTGTGCCATTTGACACCTCCACATGCCTTCCAATCTTGATATCCTTTACATTCACACTTAGAACATGTGTTCACCATGTGTCAAGCCTATGGGCTCTCATAGTTCCATTGAAAACTCATTGATGCCCTCGTGCCATTGGATCATCCTTCTATGATGAAGCACGAGCCATAAGATATATAAAGATGCATGAACTTTAATTTAGCACATTATTAAGGTATGGACTTAGGTTTAAATAAATTAGGCTAAGGTTTATTTCATGTTTATTAAACACGAAATAAACCTTAGCCTAAGGTGTTTATGCCTAAGTTTTTAGAGATTTATACAAAGGGGACCATGGATGGATATTTTAGGCCAAATTTTACATTGTGTTTAATAAACATAACACATACTTTGGGTTAAAATACTCATGTTAAGACTATAGAACATGCCCAAAGGGGTCTAAATGATATAATGATTAAGTGTCAAATTTTGACATAGATATTTATTGTATAAATAAACACAATAAAACCTTTGATCAAAAGTATTTGGGCTAAGTTTCATGTTACAAGGATCCTTTTAAAATAATAATTAGTATAAGTCTCTAGTCTAAGGTTAATGACATTCAAATAAATGCAATGGGGACATTGGGATATAGACTTAGACTAAATTCATTTTTGCATATACTTAGACTATAGGGGTACTTCAATATTTGTAGTTTAAATATTTCAAGTGTTTGAACATCCTCCAAAGGCTCCCAATCATCTACAAAGCAATTTATAGGCCTTTTAGCATCATTTTATAGTCCATCTTGGTCTTGAGAAAAATAATTTATTAGCTTAAATTTGATGGTCTTGTAGATGTCAAATAAATCCTCATGAATGTCAAATGATGGTCGTAGGAATGTCAAATTTAAGCTCATGAAGTTATTATTTTTGATGGGCTTAAAGTTGACAATCAAACAGATGTCAAATACATCCTTGCGGTCATCAAATGACTGTCATGCAGATACCAAATTTAATCTCATCAAACTCCTATGTTCTTATACAAGGATGCCACTTGGTGTTTCTATAGGGCTTCCTGGGGTCTCAGATTCAATTCACTCCATTCAATTGAAAATCACAATGAAGAGAGAGTCATTTGATCACAATCTAGGAGCTTGCTTATGATCAGTCCCTTCTAACATGTGGGACCCTTTTCTTTTAATATTTGAATGTGGGATTACCATGTGGCAACTCCATGGAGCCTTTGAGTCTTTTCCTTTTCAATGGTGTTTTTTCTCCATCTAATCTTTGATCTACAATGAATCAAGAACTATTGATTGTGATATGAGAGCTCGATCATGATTGGTCTAGAGGACTAGTCATTGGATTATGTCAAGATTTATTTGATCCATTGGATCAAAGGGTGTGAGGAAGCATAGATCATTTGATCCTACAAGATGTAAAATATTTAAGTTAGACCTAGGATGAAGTAAAAATCATGTTAAGGCATTTAGACTAAGGTTTTGTTTATATTAATAAATATGAATGAGGCCTTAACATTAAAGCTTTAGGCTAAGTAGGAAATAATAAAGGGAACCATGATTTAAACATAAAGGGATCCTAAAAAATGAATATTAGGCTTGAGAGATAAAAACTTAGATTAAATCGTGAAGACTAAGGTTTCATTCATGTTAATAAACACAAAGAGAATCATGCTTATGAAAGGAATTCTACTAGGAAAATCAAAAAGGACCCTTAGAAAAAAATTAGACCACATTAAAAAATAAATAATACCATACCAACATAATATTAAACCCTATTGGGGATATAGGAAACATAAGGGGAAAGAATAAAGAGGGACCAAGGCATTTTTTTAGGTTAAGATTTGGTTGTGTTAAAAAACATGACTAAGCCTTAACATAAAAATATGGTTTAAGTCTAAAACAAGTTTTAAAGTATTCCAACTAATTTTATCCTACCAAATTCAAATTCAAACTTGAACCAAGGGTTTATTCCAACATTTTAGAACATGAATCTACTAGCAAGGGCTCTATGAAACATGTAACTTAAAGACATGAAGACCAATCATTAACAATGTTAGGCAAGTTTAAATCAAAATATAAATTAGTAAACTAATTTTGTCAAAAGTGGATGATCTTAAAATTATAATAATGATAAACAAATAGACCATGTTTTTAGGGCTAAGCATCAAAATGTCTAAGGGTCCCAATTTTTAAAAATGTGGGTATGTTGACCTCAATAGTATCCCATAAAGCATCCCTTCTTGACACTTCATCCACTAGTCTGAAATTTAATTTGGCCATAGTTCTATAACAAATCCAATAGTCCATCTATATTATACCACCACCCTTCCAAGTATCTCTATCTATGTGAGAGCTAAATATATCCAAGTCCAATAATCATCCATTAGGGATATGCCAAGACCCCCCTCTAATCATAATTAGACTCATATAATTCCAAATCAAGGTCATGATAATCTACTCATCTTTGATATTTTTTTAGAATCACCCATCCTTGATGTGATAATGTTGATGATTCACCCTTCAACCATCCTCCCATCTTTGATGAGCCTCACTTTGATAAGCCTCTCTATGACCATCCACCAGTATTTGATGAACCTTTCTTTGATGAGTCCATCTTCGAAGAACCCATTATTGAACAATAGTCTATCTTTTTTCCATTGCCTAACATCCCCCATTTTAGGGAATCTCTTCATCCCAAATACTTTATTTTTAAATAAAATTTGAAAAAGGTACTTGTGGGAAAAACCATTAAACATGCCCTCTTTATGGCCACATCTGAATCAAAGTCCACATCTGCATCACAATTAGGTTCTATATTATATCCAACATTAGAATAAGGTTCTTTACTAATATCAGAATCATCATCAATGTTACAATTACTATTAGCATTATCATCAAATTAAAAATAAGCATCAAAATCAAAATAAGTATCTTACAACATCAATTACACACCTCGTGCAAATAAATTTGAAGACATCAATGATCCTTCCATGGTTTTTTAGGAAGTTTATTTCAGCATCAAAGTAAGTCATCCTAGTAGTGTTTTGAGGATTGTGTTTCATTTTATTCTTCCTTTGATATTACCTATATTTTTCACATCAACTCTCATATTCCTTATCTTGACATCCAATCTCCTATTCCTATTAATTGGGATCAACAAAATCACACATTACTAGACTTCTTCCATAGTGACATATCAATTATATAATTTATGGGGATCTAAAGTAGCATTCAGTTAGAAGACATGTTCCCTAGTGAAATATTGTTTAAGGTGTTAAGGGACAATCCAAATCAAGAATCAACATCTCCTAGTGAAACCTTATTTGAGGAACTATGGGACAATCAAAGTAAAATTCCTATAAATCTAGAAGAAAAGTTCCCTATTGAAACCTTGTTTGAGGCACTACAAGACAATATCAAAAATTCTAGTCTATTAGTAAAAACCTATTAAAGTGTTATTGGATAATCAAAATTATCTCTATCAAGAAGACTCTACTAATGAAAACCTATTTAATTTTTTGATAGATGAAGAAATAATTTATTAATTATATGAAGAAGATATCATTGACATTAATATCAAACAACAGATAATCCAAAAATCATTCAGATTGCCAAAACTCTCAAGGCTAACGAGTAGGAAAATGTTGTGGTCCTCTTGAGATAATTTTTAGAGGTCTTTCATCCCTCTACATATAAAATTATGTCATAATTGGAACATACATAATCATGTGTGTGACTATTAGTCCCAATTTCCCTTGGTTCCCTAATAATCATACATCCCTTCATGATCATACCCCTAATCCAAATCCTATACCCCATTATCAAATTAGATATTTTATCCAATGCCTATCCTACCTTACCCTCCCTAAAAAACCTCTCTTTCATAGAGGCTACAAAGACACCTTGTTTATAGGTTCAAAATAATCATAATAAACAATCAACAAAGATCATAACAACATCAGTAAAGTCCACATCCACAATAAGATCCTAGTAGAGAAGCTCTCCATAGTTGGTATGGGATAGAGATTAAAAAGGATCAGTATTATACATCTATTAATCCTCCATTGAGTTGAGATTCTAAAAAAATAAAAATAGAAAGAGAAATAATTCATCCAATGGTAAAATCATGTTTATGGTTCCTTGGTCAAGTAGCATGATAAAAACTAGGTTTCTGGTGTCATGTGTAAATAGTTTTTTGTCTGCAAGTACCTCAACACTCAGGGGAAACCCCATCTACATATTCATCCATTTCATTTAAGCCATTTTAACCATCCAATTTGATCCAAATCCCTATCCTTGTTCATAGTTTTATCCATCCTATCATGCCGATATCTCTTCTCATCTTAACATTGATAATGAGTGGAAGAATTCTTAAGACTAGTTCTAAAATAATCTTGGTGTGTCCTCTAAATGGTACTTTGATAACTAAACACTTGGTTTCATGTGAAATGGTACTTGGATATCCCTAATACATTATTATTCATTACCCCTTATCATTATATAATTATCATCCCACATTGTCCTAAAAATGTTTCATTCATTACATTTCCCATCTTGATGCTAGACCAGGTTTCTATTTGCTAGTGATTGTTTGTATATCTTTATTCCAAAGATCTAAAAATATCAAATAATCCAAAAAAATTAGAAAAATTAAAAAATCACAAAATCCCTAAAAACTAGAGAAGGGCCACAAATATCCAAGAGAAATAAAGCCACAAAATCAAAAAATATTTATCTTGTCCTAAATCCTATCAAAATCTTTTATTAAATCATTTTAGTCACCATTGAGATGTGTCCTTCCTAAATCTTCCATGTTTGGGGTAACTCAAATTCATGAATCCAAGCTCACAACTTTCACCCTATTTGGGGTAAATCAAAGTCTGTACCTTATTTCCTTTATTATCAATTTATCCCCTTGCATGCATCCTTTCTTGGGGCCACCATATAGATATCAATGTCATTGAGCCTTCATATGTGGATTTTGACTTGCTTAATGACAAGATGCATTTTGTTTCTTTTATTTTCAGGTTTGTGTGTGTTTGTTTGTTTATTATTTTATGCCTTGACTCAGTCTATATACACTGATAGATTCATCATGTTTTTTCCATATCAGGTTTATTTATTGCACTTTTACTTGAGTCCATCCATTAGTATGCAAAAATAATGTCATTATGTGTTTATTTCATTTGTTTATTGTATTGGGGGTTGGTCTTTACACACATTATGGTTAGGTCATCATGATGTTTTATATCATGATGCATACTATTACATGTAATATAAAAAATTAGGTTATAAATTATATGTGGTTGGATGCTATAGTGGTCATTTATCCCCTTAAAAAATCATCTATTTTCAAATCAAATCAGATTATCATCTATTTATCTATATCATTCCTCATCATATTCCTCCCCTATTTGGGAGAAATACAATATTCTGGGGTCTATTTGGACTATGTAGGTAGTGTTCAGTCACATGGAATTTTTGAGGTCAACTCGGCCACCACCATCATTTCTATTCTATTTATATTTATTATTCCTTATCATATTCCCCCTATTATGGGAGAACTATAATGACCTAAGGTATATTTGGAATATTTAGGAAATGCTTAGTCACATGACATTTTTTAGGTTAATTTGGCCACACCCATTCATCATTCTCATTATTTTCCCATTATCATTTCTATTTGCATCTTTCAACACTTAATTTTTCTAAAAACTATTGTTTAGCCTATGTGTGTGGACATAAGTGTGTCATATCCCCTATTTATCCAATTAATTCAAAATATAATCACATAATTCTTCAATCATTATTACATCATCCTTTAATCTTAATCATTCAACCATGGGGCATCCTTGTGTGCCTAGTTTTTTGTGACTTCTTCATTATTTGAAAATTCATTATACCATTTGCACATTGTTTGTGTCATCATTAACATGATCAATCATCCTTAATTTTTCCAATAGGTTTAATCATTCATCTATGCTTTTTAATTAATCAATAATTTAGTCAATGATTCACCCTAATTGTAGCAATCCAATCAGCCATCAATCTAATCCAAGCTTGTAACTTTCACCCTATTTAGGTTAAGTCTAAATGTGTAGCTTATTTTCAAGATGTATCCTTCTCAAAGTATTCTTTGTTTGGGGCAAGTCAACCTTGCATATTTCATCCTATTTGGGGAAATTCAAAGTGTGAAACTTATTTTGGGATTGTTCATTCCCTAATCTTCCCTGTTTGGGGAAAAATAAATTTATTATCATTAAAAATCAAAGCATGCAAGCATTAGATCAAGTGGGTTAACATCAACTATGGGTTGATCATCATCACATCCTTCATCCCAAACCCCTTCTTTTTCCATTGTATACCCATTTTAGTTTCTTCCTCCCTTTTTTGAGATCCCATTTGCATTCTTCATCCCCACATGCCCTCTCAAGGGGGCATCATTCACCACATTATTTTATCATAATTATCTAATTTTATGTCCACTTTTTTCAGATTCTTCTTTATTTGAAAATCCATTACTCCACTCTTGTCTCATAACACATTATTGAAGATGGACAAAATATATATACCTAGAATCAGACACTTTGTGTCAATTTTAAATATTCACTAACATCGTCACAAATCATCTAATTGATTCTTATATTCATACTAACATTCCTAGTCTATCATTATCCACCCTTGATCAATTAATATTTTATTGTATTATCACATCCTATCCCACCAAATTCACATCACTTCCCATTGCTAATTAGCTTAACCTTATTCTAATGGAAGATTCCATAACTTTTGACAATTCTTATTTTCTAAATTCATAAATTCCTAATTTCCTCACCACACAACAACTTGCTAGTTAAAAATTCATTAAATTTTCCTCTTTCCTTAAAAAATTGAATGGAATTAGATAGTGTCTGAGCAAGGTTTATGAAAATCTCTTACATTTCCTTCCACACTTCATCTCTCCTTATTACACACTCCATCTCCCTCATTTATGAGGATGGAGGATTGATCCTCATACACTAATTTTAATCTTGATCCAATGGTACACATTCATCATCCAAGTCTATAAATTGGAGGGTTTTCTCCTCATTCTAATATGACCAAATAGTGTAGTGAAGCTCTGCCAAATCCTAAGGTCATCATCCATTGAGCGTCAATTATCAAATTTATTATCTATAGTGCAAGGGGAAATGCCATCAAAGTGACTAAATAACATTGATTAAATCCTTTTGCAACTACATCTGGGGTAATCAAAACTTGAGTTTTGGCTAGAAGGATACATCCATGAGGAAGGCATAATCATTTTAATTTTATCTTCTATTTGATTTTTTTCACTTTTTAAACCTTCCCCAATCCAAGGACATGCACCTAGGATGTTAGTTTTGTAGTATTTTGGTTTGATTTTCATGCTAACAAGAAACTAACCTCCTTTACAATTGTGTGATCACTTCTTCCTCTCTTTTTCAAGATCTCATCCACATCCTTAATCCCCACATGCCCTCATGAGAGGAATCATTCATCATCATCATCATCATCTAATATTTCATCTAGCTTATTTTGGATTCTTCTTTCTTTGAAAATTCATTACACCACTCGTGTCTTGAAACACCTTCTCAAAGAGGTAAAAATGTAGACACCAAAAATTAGACACTTTATGTCAATTTTAACTATCTACTAACATTATTTTAAATCATCTAATCAATTATGATATGCACACAAATGTTCCTAGTTTGTCACTATTTCCCCCACCCCTTAATCAATTAAACTTTTCTTCTATTATCAATCCTATCCCAATAGATTCACATCGCTTCCCATTTTTAATTAGTTTAATCATATCCTAATGGAAAATTCCATAGCTTTTAAAAATTACTATTTTCTAAATTCATAAATTCCTAATTTCCTCATCATACAACAACTTGCCAATAAATAATTAATTAAATGTTATTCTTTCCCAAGGTAATTTAATGAAATTAGATAGTGTGTAAGCAAGGTTTATGACAAGCTCTTACATTTCCTTCCATGCTCAAGCCTTTACTCCATGCTTCATCTTTCCCTCTTACACACTCTATCTCCCTCATTTATGAGGATGGAGGATTGATCCTCATACATTTATTTTCATCTTGATCCAATGGTCCACATTCATCATCCAGGTCTATAAATTAGAGGGCTTCCTCCTTATTTCATGATTACCAAATAATGTAGTATAGCTCTTCCAAATCCTAAGGTCATCATCCATCAATCATATCAATTTTCTATAATGTAAGGGTAAATGTCATAGAAATGACTACACAATATTGATCATAGCCTTTTACAACTATATTTGGGCCAATCTAAACTTGAATTTTGGCTATAATGAGACATCCATGAGGAAGGTATAATTATTTTGATTATGTCTTATATTTGGTTGTTTTTCACTTCTTATACATTGCCCAATCTAAGGACATGCACTTGGGATGTTAGTTTTGTATTATTTTGGTTTGATTTTCTTGGTAACAATAAACTAATGCCCTTTACAATCATGTGATCACACTACCAAGGGAATTTTTATGTGGATCTTGGTCATTATTGGAAAGGATTTGGTCCTTCTTACTAATGATGTAACTCAATTTTTTTGAGTTAAATTATAAAGGTAACCTAACCCCTATTTTTATAAGTTGTAACAGTATGTCATCTTTATTCTATAATAGGAACTGGTTGATTTAGTCACGAGTTTATTTCTACCTAAAAAAATCATTAGTTATAAGGTTATGCTCACTTTACTTGATGAGGCTATTAGTATCATTATTATAAATCTCTATATAGTTTATCTCAAGGTTATATTCACTTTAGTCAGTGAGGCTATTAGTATCATTATCATAAATCTTTTTGTGGTCATAGGGATTCTCAAAGTGGAAGGGGTCTCCACCAAAAGGACTTTATTTTAGGATTTATATTCATTCTAAGTTATTGCCTAGTGGTTGGTGCCATAGTTTAAATGTTTTTATTGCTTTTAAAATAAGTTTTGTTTGGTTTGTTTATTTGTAAAACAAGTTTGGTTTTGGATTGTAATGACTTAATAACTAGTTTATCACAAGGGAGACAAATAAATACACATGATCAAAATAACTTAATTTAGTCAAATAGGCATGTAACTAATTAGTGGCTCATCGATATTACCCTAAAAGGTATGTGGTGGGTAATCTTGGGAAATGTTTTTTTCTTTTCACCATTATGTGCTTGTGACCAAAGGTTCTTACACTAAGTTTTACAAGATTATGTAGGTGTTTACTCTATATACCTTTTGATACATTGAATACCAAATCCGTGAGACAAGGGTGTCATTGAAAACCTTGGTATTGGTGGATGAAACCACCTCACTTCATAGTGCCGATGAAATAAAGAACCACTTAGCCATTGATAATGTCCACACAAAAGAATTAATATATCTCACTAGAACATGGGTCTTAGCCTATCACTTGGTGATGAAATCCAGGGTTGATATAAACCCTAATAAAATTAAATTGAATAAGGTGTGAATTGTTTATGGTTTTTATAAATCACCTTTTAGCATAAAGAATAAGCATACGTAGTCGATCCTTGGGATACACAAGTCGTTAGGTTATTTTTTATCATCCAGATCACCTTACAATGTAAGAGAAGAGCATACACAAATTCTAGTGATATAAAAAAAAATACTAAAGCAAATAAAAAATAAAAATAAAGTGTTTTAATTTGAAGGTTTTAACCAATGGTGATACAAGAAATAGGTCAATAGTTTTTGACATGGTATTTGACAAGTGAAACGGTAATTTTAGTCAAAAATAAAAATTACAAAACCAAAAAATAGAAAAATAAAGTCATAAAATAAAACTTTTGATTATTAGAGTGAAACCATTGTTTATCGAATCATAAACATTATTTAACGATGCATAACATTGTTTAACATTAAAAATAGAGAATGATACCTCAAAATGTCTTCATAGAATATTAGTACAAGACCATAAAAGACAATGAAAAACCTCCAAAGTTTGAAAGTTTTGAATACTAGTGTAAAACCATTGAATATCAATGAAAAACCATTGAAGATTAGTGTAAAATCACTAAAACTTAGACCTACATAGAAATAACCTACACACAGACAAAAAACTACTCCATAAGGTGAAAATGTCGATTAATAACACACAAACATCATTCTCAATAATAGAAACATCATTTAATAGTTCAAAAATGCCATTCTCTAGAAAATGACAAATGAATATAAAAACTAACATAAATTTATTAGATTTCACCTCAAACAGTTAACAATATGTACTATAACTATGCTAAAATTGATCAGATAATTAAAAAAATAAAACACTATTAAAAAATAAGTGAAAATGTGCTATAAAATGTAAGGGATCAAGGGTCCCATCGAGCATGCCAAAATGTAATATGAAAATATTATATTTGTAAACAGAAACTTAGAAACAATTTAGAATTCCTATTCTAGCTTAACATACCCTTCGATAGAACAATGAAAGAAAAAAAAATCTTACTTCACTTACAAATTGGAGCTTTATCTTTTGTTGAGTAAATGTGCTCTTGAATTTTGAAATGTGTTTTATCAATGAAATTCCATGCATGAATTTCAACAAGATGATTATGGATTGATTGATTGTTTTGATCTCAATTCATTGATGATGGGTGCAAGAGTATAGCTATGATGCTCACACATTTAGTCCTTACAATGGAGAAAATAATGTCAATTTATAGATTTATAAGGTGGAGAATGGATGGTCATATCAATTCCATATTTAATTAATATTTTCTAATTTAGATGGTGTATATTTGGTTTACGGGTCAAATGCATTTAATGGATTGGTTGAAAATTTATGAATTAGTTGGAGGAAGTGATCAAATTATTAATGAGTTTGCTAATTGGGAATTGAATGGGATAGATATATTAAATAATTTTATTAGGGAGTTGAATGTCTTAAATAAGGTTATTTGAATGTCTTTGATGAGGTTTGAATAAGTTTGGTGATGGTTAATGGGGAGGTTAAAATGGATAAATGATGTTGGTTGAGTGGGATAATGAGGTGTATTGGCTAATTTTATTATTATTTTTATTTGTTTATTTGGAACTATATGTGCATGGATTAATTAAATATTAATTAACTTAAATAATAATAATTAATTAGTTAATTAATCAAAGGGCTAATGTTGATGGGACTATGTGGAATAGGATAAAGGTCGTGTTGTAATTATTGTAATATTTATTCAATTTTTGACAATGAATGGGTTAGTAAGACTAAATAATAAATGATGAATGTTGATAATTAGTATATTAGTTGCAACATTATGGTGGTAGAATTTAGGAATCTACAGTAAGTTTGATAGCCATATCACAAATATTGTCAAATGATTGAATTTTTTTTAAAACTAACTTATCTTTAATAGGATCTAAGAGGTTATTGATAAAAATGTTTCACATTTCATGATCAATTAGTTGATATAATAAGGAGTGCATATAAAATCAAAATATAAATACACAGTCACTAATTTCCTATTTTGGACCTTGTTGAATGAATGGAATACTATAAAAGATGGTATGATGTCCATTATTAATAATACATAAATCTAATAAATCTTCATGTAATCAGTGGAAATAAATAAAGATCCACTAGGTAAAGCATTGAACCACTCTAAGGCATAATCAATTAAGGTTCTAGGAAACAATTTAAGTATGATTAAACTAATATCTTCATAATAACCTCTAAAAGGAAATATTTAATTAAGGTGTGCTTGAGGATGTCTATGACCATCAAATAATTATAGAAGGAAATATTGCATGAATGTGTGCTTGAAGATTTCCATGACCGTCAATTAATTGTAATTTTGGTATGATAAAGTCACATGGGAGAGGCATATCAAGTACATATCTATGAATATGATTGGAAGGTTTAACATTGACTATAATCATAGTATTAAAAGTCTCTAAATGAAGGAAACTTTGTGAACTTATATTTTTAAGTCGCATATGAAATTCATCATTGTCAATATCTCAAGTGTAGGAATATAAAAACACTGAGTAGGTTTATTTACAGGGGTCAAAATATTATTCATTTCAAACATGGGAATGCTAAACTAGATAGGAGTAGAAGGTGAACAAACATTAAAACAATTGCATATGCATCAATATTCTTGTGAATAAAAACTACTCCATTCACAATTTGTATGAAATCAAGAATAAAAGGATGATTTTATTTAATGTTTTGCTTCATTTGATCTAGCATAAACTTATTAATCCTATAATCATATGTAACATTATAATTTGCATTATTTATAGATATTTAATGTGTCACAAGAATCCATTTTTTTATCATAAGCCATGAAGAAAACTAAGAAAGATTACAAACTATGAATAATAAAATGAAAATCCTAACCAATAATGTGATAAAAATAAGAACTAAAATAAGAAAAATAACAAACCCTAAGGGAACATATGCCATAAAACCATTGGTTGAGTGATAGTTAAGATTTGGGTGATCCAAATGTGATATGTGGATTAAAATTTGAGGGAAAGTGAAATTTGTGGTTACGTTCAATTAAATATACATAAATAAACTCAAACTCAAAAAATCAGAAATGAAATTCTAGAGGGAAACCCAAGAAGGTATAAGCCTTCGAAGAATGAAGGGGTTCATCAAAATAATTTACCAAATTAGTGACACTAGATTGTAATGATAATTAAATAATTAAAATTATGAAATATGGATAGATCTAATATAATTCGCTCTAAACAAATATCAAATCTAGATTAATGGGATAAAACAATAAACTAACATTAGGGTAAAGTTCAACTTAAAACAATCTACTTAGAGAATCCTTAAATTATGGAAGATGACTTATAAAACTAAAATAAGTCACTTAAGAGATGACATCATCTAAAACTCAAATATTATACATGTTATACACTATAATAACATTAATAAATCCTTAAATTTTAAGATACCATATTTTATTTGACCCTACTTTTTTAGTCATGATGTACTATATAGTTGAATTTAATTTAATTTTTATAATAGAAGGTACTAGTTTTTTAGAGAGAACATCATGAATCTAGAAATAAAAAATTCAATAAAGTAAAAAATAAATTTAATTAAAATTTAAATGTTCACTTCAAAAAATGAAATTATAAAGTATAGAAACTTTCGATACAATAATAAGGTGAAACTTAAAAATTAGAAACTTCAATTAAAAAAAACTATCTAAAGAAAAGTAATTATGATGAAAACTCTAATGGTTACTTTAAAACTACAAATTAGAAAGTATAGCTTTTTAATAAATGAGTATAAATTTGAATTTTAGAGGAAAAACTCATTAAAATATATGAATAAAAAATAAATATTATCTTTATTAATTTATATATAAATATATGACATGTTTAACTCATGTAGTTAGGTGATATAGTTTTTATTTACATTATTTTCATTCATAAATATGAGACAAATTTGGTATTTTTATGATTTCCTACAAGGCCCATTTTTAACCTATATATACCCTCATACATCAATGAAACAAATTTGACAAGCAAAAAACATAAAAAAGAAGAAAAAGTTATGAAAATTAATGTACATGGAATTTGATCTAAAATCTAGAAGTGAATCTTGGTTGTGCATAGGTTACAGATGTCCTATACTAAATTTAAATATCTAGTTATCAAAAGATAGATTTAGTGGTTGTATTCCTATAATCAAATATTACCTAATACATATTTGGTAATTGAGTCCACTTTGATTATGCTTGTGTTGAATATCCTATGTTGTGCTAAATCTATACTGCACACTATTATGGATTTTAAATTTTTTGTGTGGATATGTTTTTAGATGTTTTAGAAGGTTAAGGAGTCACTTTGTTGAATTTATGGCCATAATGTTCTAATTTTTTTTTATTCTTGACTCAATTCATTACAAATGCTTGCAATAGGAAAAAAGGAAAGAGTTAGTTGTTTAGAAAACCTTAAAGGAGTTACAGCTACATATCCATCATTCTCAAATTAGACCTAATGTATTTATTTAAGCAGTGTGAAATGAATTTTAACTAAGGGATTTGCCTCCTCTTCCCTATGTGGTATTAAACTACATGAACATTCACTGATCATTTTATTTGTAAAAGATGCAGTGAAAATCCTTAATGAAAATTTCTTAAGCAGAAATTTAACAATAGAGTGTGACTAGACCTGAATTCCTCTTAATGGTATTTTAACATACCAAATATTTTTTATTCTTGTTAATAGATACTATTGAAATTCCACTAGATGGTTTTTTATACATAGACATCTCAAGTTTTGATTAAATACCTATTCGCATGTAAACCAAACAAATAAAAAATCAAATAACCAAGTTACAAAGATCCACACATCAAAAGGACACAAGGAATGGTAGAAGGACCCAAAAAAAATAGGGAATGGATTCAATGGGTCATTGAATCTAAACCAAAGGAAGAAAGACTACAATACAAAGTAAAAACACAAAAAATAGGCATGCAAGCATAAAATAAACAAAATCAAAAGAGAAAACATAAAAATAGTAGACCACAGGATCGCACAAATAAGAAGTACTAAGGTGCTTAAACAAGTTTCAATAAGACTCTAATTTGATCCAATAATCCATGTCCAAAAAAAATTTACTTAAAATATTGTAAAAGCAAGCATTGTATAAAAATTAGGTGTTTACAACCCCCACATAGGCATATGTGAATTTAGTTATGTATTATATATGCACTTTCATGATGATATCTTCATACATGACTTGAGCCTCCATAGGTCAAAATCTCTTAGTCAACACATGCATTTAAATGATAAATATCATCTTTATTATGCCAAAATTTGTGATAAATGAACCTTAAGGTAACCATATTTCTATAAAAAAAATGTGCCATAAATGTTTTTTGATGATGATGTTATCTTATGATTATACATTGGTACTTTTATCATTCCTATTTTACATATGGTGCATATAATACCTTTATTTTGAGATGAATGATATGTAGGTACATACCACACCTCAAAATGGGGGTATATGATCTACTTATTCTATATTCATTTACATGATAATACACACCAATTACACTATATTACACTATATCCATTTTCACCTACATAGTTTGAGGTGTCACTAGGCATACTACAAATGCTTCCCCTCCATAGTTGAAGGCATCACCAGGTATACTATTGTAGACACTTAAATATAGTATTATAAACTTGTAAATTTTAGTCTTGACCTATAACTTACATGATTTAGGCATACACATAAGGATCTTGAAATCCCTTCTCCTCTATCTACATGCTTTATATGGGTCTAACCTTCCCAATTTACTATCAATCACCTATAGGAATTTAATAGTTTTTACTTAACATGTTCATGCTAGTGTATGTTTTTTTATACCATTATATGGTTTTTCATAGACATGTTGTTTAGCTTGTTTAGGTGTCATATTAGGTCATTTAGGAAAATATGGCTTAACCTATTTTCTAATTTTGAGTTATGTTTTACTTCTCTATGAATGTACCTTTCCTAAAGGTATTTGGCTAATGATCATAATACAATCTTTGGTTGTTGAAAATGAGCTTATCATTGGTCATTTTTTATTTTAATTCTAAAATAGGTTATCTCTTCTTCATATTTCATTTTGCATGCTATAGAGATTTGTGAATTCATATCTACCCAGTCTCGATCCTTGATTGTGGCCCACTCTGATAGTTTATATTATACTTAGACTATTTCTAGATCATTAGATCAATATTCCTGTCTTTTATAAAAAATTTAAAGCTCAAATGTTTACAAAATTTCGGAGGCGTCCAAGCCTACGAGATCTATCCATACACCAAACAATGGTCATTTTTTAAATTCAAATCATCTTAATGGATTAGATTTTATGTTTCACATGTTGGTGACATGAGAAATTATCCAAAGATTCCCATATAAATACATAGTAGGTCTAAGTGTATTTGATCATTTATCACTCCTCAAGGAAACATCTATAAACTTCTACACATTCAAAATTACTACCTTAAAATTATCAAATCAACAATCAATCAAAAGGATTAAGCCTTATCCAATTCTAAGGAACCTAAGCCAAGTCAATTTTTCCATTTATCAAGTTTCAAAAGTTAGATTACATTATGCTTTCATAAAATGAGCACCATTGCACACATACACCTAACATGGAGAACTACATGTAATTTAACTCCAATTTTTAGAGTATTAGATATGTAAGCAATGATTAATAATTCATTGAGGAGTGGTTGAGGTTAGATCAGCCCATCATCTTGCTATTTTGTATGCTTAAACTGAGTGTCAAAAGTGAAATTAAGGATTTGAATAAGAGACAAGTTTTTAGATACTATGCACATAATGGGCCCCTAATATCACGAACAAAGACATATTACAATTAGGTGCAGTGGCCTATGTGAAATAAAAGAGGAAAAGTTTGCATAAATGAATCTAATAGAGGATATAAACTATCCTCTGGCATAAGAATCTATAGACTGATGAGTTTTTCCAAGTAGTTCCAAACACCTAGTTTCTGGTTTAAGCAATTTATAGTCTACTTATATCCCTTATTATCACATGCACACTATTTTAGTCATGTATAAAATAAAAATAAGATAAGTATTTAAATCCCCTATCTTTCCATTTAATAATAAGTTGTGATTGGTTAATCATATTCTAATTTAGCATTCACATTTTTATCTTATTATAATACATTAAAAATTCTAAATCATGCAAAATTTATACCTTGTCTAGATATTCAAATCCAAAATATGATAAAATGCATTGGTGAACCTAACATGATATGTGGACTTTCATGATAGATTCAATGATATTTATGAAATTTAATTAACTCAATATCTTAAAATGAACCCACAAATGTATGATGTATTGTTATAATTTAAAATATATGAACATAAAAATATTGATAAGATTGTCACATCTAAGGAACAACAACATGAGCCTTTTATTAATGTATACACAAGACAAAGATTAGCATCCAATTACAATTTTATTAAATATTAATCAAAATAAAGCACAAATGAAATTTTTAACTAAATCAATGAATCCTATACCTTGGATGAGCTTCAAATGAAGGGAAGAAAGTAAAATATATCACTTTGACCTTACTAAATATGATCTTGATCCTTTCTTTGATGGTAGATATTGTGCTCGAATTCTAGTAGGATGTATTTGAAAAGACTTTTGAGGAACTTGGATAAATCAACAACACTTCCCCTTGAAAAAATGATGTTTTGATTGGATGATGTGATGCAATGATGTTTTGATTGAGCTCAAAATGATTTAGAAATTTGTTTTCATGAGATCTCGATCTCAAGATATGGTAGAGTTTCATTTCACCTGGGAGAGATGATGGAATGAGAGGAGGATCCTTCCATTTATATATTTTAGTGATTTATTTGATCCATTGGATGAAGATCAAGATAGATGGTGGAGGATGAGTCAAAATGGGAGGTTGAGAAATTGATGATGGAGGTTGGAAAATGTGTAAGGCCTCTCATATATGAAGAATGAGATTATGACATGCCTTGAGAGAGAAGAGATTACTTAGAAATTGAAAAATGAATAGACTTTTTATTTTGTGGGGAAATGTGAATATTATTTGATGAGGATGATGTCATGATGTGAGGAATATTCAATTTTTTGTATTTTAGCAAATATGAAATTTCAAAAGCTTTGGAATTTTTCATTATAATAAGGTTAGTTAATTAATATTAGTTAATTAACTAATGAAGAGGGACATGATTTTTTGTAGGATTTAATATGTGTGAAGAAGAAATGATTAATTGATTAGGGGATGAATAGCAAATATTCTAGAAATGTTAGTGTGGATAGTTAAAATCAACATGAAGTATTTAATTTTAGGTGTATTCAAATGTTATGGGTATTAAATCCACCATAGGTGTTCAAACTAATTATATTTATACTATTCCTATGTCTACACCTTTGGTTATACATGTGATGCCAACCCATAGTGGGGGGAAACACAAGTTTCTATAAAATTTATATGCATATTCCTACATATCCAACCTATGTAAATCCTATGATTACCACTCATGTGACATCATTATCCATGCCTATTGTACAATCCCTCAATAAAAATATTATAGGTCTATAGGATAAATGTTGGAGTTAGAGCAATATGTTTCTAAAGTAGTTCATTTTATAGACTCTCTTGCTTTGCTTCATAATTCATTAGCCCTAGATATCTCATCTTATCCATTACCTTTGGGTTTTGTAGATTTTAATCTTACATTATATGATGTTAAAGGTGATCCAGAGTAACACCTAAGAGCCTTTCATGAAATATGTTTAGACTATGGATCCAATGACAAGTTATTGACTAAGTTATCCCCACAAAGTTTTAAGGACTATGCTTTGTGTTGGCTATGACCTCCCATTAAAATTAGTTAAGGTATTCAATCCTTTGGTTAATCAGTGTATAGAAAATTGTGTGATCAATATCAATGATAAATTGTCTTATGCTCAAATTACAAATCTCAAACAGGTCCCCAAGGAGCCAATTAGTGACTATGTACTTTAGTATAAGACTAATATTTCTAAGATGATAAATATTATGTTCAAAAATGAGTTACAAGATATATTCAAGCAAATGTTTCTTGCCCCTATCCATGATTTTATTATGTTCAAAATATTTAAATCATTTGATGAGTTATTTGATAAAGTTAGAGATCTAAAACCTAAGCTCATAGTTCTGAATAAGATAAAATATGTTTATAATTTTATAATTACAACAAAAAAGTTTCAAATCAAACTAGGTTACAAGTTTAAAATGAATGACACTAAGAATGAGGCAAAAATAATAGTTAATGTAGTTTCATGACCTACTAATTAATTTCTTTAATCTGATCAATAATGGAGGAAATTTTGATGATTACCTCAACCTCCTCATAAGCTTTTATAGAAGTCACTTGAGTGAAACCTTATATATTTTCCTCCACTTAAGGAGGTTGATATGAGTAAGCCTCTATTTAAGGGACATGATAGTAATTCATATTGAGACTACCATAGATGTTATGGGCATTCTAGAATTAAATCCTTTGGACTAAGGCATAAGATTCCAGATCTCATTGATGATAACACTATTGAACTTAGCACATCAACTAATGATTTAGGACCAAAACCAAATGGAAATGCAAAATTGAAAATATTTTCTAATCCATTTTCAAATCATGCAAAAATAGAAACTAAGGATACTTATAAGGTGCATATGGCATACAATGTAGATCCTCCTCCTTCAACATATAATCACCCATTGGATTGTATTATTATTACACTTATAATCATTTATGAATAATGACCTACAATTACATTTTATGATAGTGAGATTATGGGAAATGATCCTACTAATATATCATTGTTTTTACATGCTTATATCAATTTGTAACCTATATGTAGTGTCATGGTAAATAATGGTTCAAGTGAAAATATTTTTACCTCTTGGATATACACATGAGGATTTGATGGATACAACAAGAAGTCAAAATGTTTGATGGCAATAAGCATAACCTTCTTGGATGCATCGTGTTGCCACTTAATATAGGCCCTATAATATTTGGTACTTTATTTTTAATCTTACTAAGTACATGGGTATTTGACATGTTCTTATAAATCACTTGGATACATAAGCTTCATGTAGTACCATATTTAATACATAGATGTGTCTAGTATATACATGGTAGAAAGATGGTCATAGTTTTGGGTATTTCATATGAGTATCTTATTTATCCATAGGCATTTTCTCCTCCACCCCCACCACCATTGCAATTAGTTATCAACCTATTTAGGTTCATTTGACATAATTAGTTACTCCACCTATTTAGGTTCATTCTATAAAATTATTTAATCCACCTGTTTAGGTTCATTCTAAATAGATAGTTTAGAGGAAGGGACTCGACTTTCTTATATGGTGAGTGTTTGAATACCTATTACATCAAAGTGTTATTCAAGACTCAAAATAATCATTAACTAATCCACATCATAAACTAGTTTGAAAACATCTTATCTTACTCCTAAACACATACAGGCACATGCTTTTGCTACTATATAATGGATTCCATATGATATTATGCTCCCTAGAGTTACTTTTCATACACAAGATCCTATGACTCATGATGATGTTGATAGTTATAATATAACACAAGATAATTTCTTAGATTTAGATACATATACATATGACACTACTCACTCATGATAGGTGATGCTTCCTATGTTTGATACATGGCCTAAATGTGACTATCCCCTTGATGGGATAATTAGTTAACATTTTTACTTAACCAAAATATTTTAAAAATATAGAAAATATTATTCCAAAAATAAAAAATTAGGACTTAAGCATGACATGTTTGCTAGTTTCATTTATTCATTTATGTTATTTATCACATATTTTATAGATTACATGTCCTTTTTCATACTCACATGAATTTCACATTATATATAAGTGAATTTTAAGACATATAGGTTTTACATGTTACAGGGATATGCAGATGAGGACACTCTTATACCTAGGGGCCATGTCAATGTTGGGAGAATCTTATTACATACATTACATTACTACATATCTTTATATTACCTTTTCATTTATCATGTTGAGCTAAATTTATTTCTTAGATGTGTCTTGATCTTGCTTATATTCTTTATAGTGCTACATTTCATGCATATTCTACTTTGCTATGTTTTCATATTGATATAGATTAACAGTGTAAAATAGTTTAACTTTTTCTATGCTTCATTATTGTTATTTCATTTCATATGCTAATTTTTGCTTGGTGTATGACATTGTTTGATTGAGTGTATCATTGTATACCTCTTTCTTTGGGCCATTGTATTCTTTTTTTTAAAGTAAAGAGGGTTAAAGGGTCCCTCACCCTTTTCATTAATATAATTTTATTTTTATAAATATGTGTCTTTTAAGCTCCATCCTTTAAAATATGTTAGATGTAAAACATCATCTTTTTCCAAAATATAATAACTTCAATACAAAAATCAAGTGTAAAATTTGTAGAAGCTATGGAAGTTCAAGAAGTAGGAATTGAAGATTATGAAGGAAACATAAAGAAATATATAATATAAGTATGATAAACCATTCCATTTCCTTATATAGGGGGAAATTGTAGTATCAAAAAAATTTGGGGCCCCCATCTCTCAAAGAGTATTTCCCATCTTCTAATCCATAAAAATGAGTGATATGAATGCCTCCCTTATTATATCATATATTAATTTGTATAGCATACAAACAAAAAATAGTAAGTGTTTCTTTTTGAAAATTAAGAACAATACCTAGTGTCCTCATTATCCTGAAACCCCATGTTCCATGGTCAAAAAATAAAATCCTCTTTGGAACAAAAACTTATTGTGAAGAAACTAAAGTTGTTTTTTATTGAAAGAAATATAGTCTATCAAATATTGTTCACAAATAAACCTGAAATCACATGGCTAAATATGTGGAGTATCTTGAAATATAGAAAACTTTTCTTTCTCCACCCTCTTCCATTTTTCAATTTCTTTCACTTCTTTTATTAGGTATAATAAACTCTAGTCAGCTATTAGGTAACGGGAAGGAGAAAAATTGAATTTAATTCCAATCAAAATTTTAAACCCATTGAATATAACATTAAAATAGAATACCATCCAAGCAAGGGCATTAAGGAAGGTGGAATGATAATTTGGTTCCCTCATCTTCAATCTTTCAAGTAATAATGAACATTTATTAGAACAACTATTGAAAACTTTATGCATATAAGCCTTCCCCAAATCAAAAATCTCTTCCATTGCTTGTCTTATTTCCCACATAGTAGCATTTTTAAAGTGTCATTATCCATCATAAGCCTCACACCATCCATGATCTTTAAATGTCTAGGTTGTTCCCCCCTAACTATCAAAAGACATCTATACTCTTTCACCTCATACAAGTTCCTTTCATGTTCACATTGGTTTTCATTCCATACATATGACAAGATTTACATTATTTTAACATCCCCCATAAGATCATTTAGAATCCATGAATAATAAATAAGAAATACCAAGTTATTCAAGTAATCCTTGCACATTAAATTTGTTTGATGAGAAGAAGAGATTCTAAATACCTATTCAAAAAGAATTGAGGTAGTAAATTTAGGTGTCTAGTTTGAAATGGCCCTTTTAAACATAAAATTGATCCACATTTCCTTAAGAGTAAGTTATTATACCTTTTTAGGTTCCCTAAACCCAAATATATGAAAGGAAATGTTTCCAACCATTTTAAGAAAAGTTTTGAGTTGATCTCTATCCTCCACTTTTATCTAAATTGGCTTATAATTATTATCATTAACTTCCTAAAGATTATAAAAAATATGGGAAATGATAAATTTTCATTCCTCAATTATGATTAGATTCTTTTCCAAATAAAATGTAGAAGAGGAGGCAAACAATGCATGTGGGTAAAAAATAGGGCCCTTCTTAGCCTTATATTCTTCCTCAAGTGACCAAACTACATCACCAATAGATAGAGAATTTTTCATAGGTTTAACAATACCAAACTTACCTTCCATAGAAAATTATTCCTTATATTCCCCATTATCATTAAATAGGAATTAATATGGTGGGAGGACGCATGAGATTTAGGAAGCTTTGTAGGCCTAGTGGAGAAAGGCATTTGGATCACTATTATAGAAGAAAGTTTTGTGACGAAAAGCCTCTTATTTTTCCTTTCTCCTTTTCCTGGTGAATCCCATTTTCTCATACCATGGTCACTTTAGGAGTGAGAAGATGGAGGTATATAAGAGGAAGGGAAGGACTCCTAGGATAGATAATTGTGTTTTTTTGTTAGGGCATCAAGAAAAAGAAATTTGATAAGATTATTTTGGGTAAGATATTTCATGTTTCCTTTTTGAAACTGAGAATCCATACTCTAATTTATATTAATCCTGAATAAAGGAACATTCATAAAAATCCCATGTCTAAGATGCAAAAAGATCTGAAAATGATAGTTGAAAATTAAGGAATACCAACCTTCAAAAATTAAGAATTGTTGAACAATATCTATAACTTGAGGCCAAAATGATGGGAAAGAGGAATAAAGAACATCCTTACCTATATCTATAATACTTTACCCCACCCTAAGAAAAAAATAGTAATGGGATATTTTGGATTTGATGACAAACCAACACTCCTTATTCATGGTAGGATCATCACTTTTACAACCATAGCTTCATCCACTATCAACTGTAAGCCTCTTAGCATAGTTGTGCCATATTTGAGATACAATTAAAATAATATAGCTATGGCCTCATAAAATCCACAAAGCCTTTGAAAAATGGTTACCCACCTTTCCTCAAGAAAAATGTTATAACATGTCTCATTGTTTCTCAAAGATGAATGATTATCAAGTTTGCTTCGCTAGGCATATTAACACCTCCCATTGTCTATCAATGTTGAAGTAATGGACTAGTTGAAATGAAGTTAAATAATAATAAGCATGTGTCACAAGAAAAATAGGTTATTTCCTCAATTATAAAAATTTATTTATATTCATGACCTCTAATTATTTGTGTTAAATTCATAATAAATCTAAGTGTGCCAAATCATCTTTCCACAATCATATGTGTGAAAATGATTAAAGGCTCCATAGCTACAAAATATCACTAAAATTATAAATTGAGGGGGATTAAAATACCAATGTACCCCATGATGTCACATTGCAGTAAAAAAAAATGTCTCCTTAAGTGCCCATCTTAAAAAATAAAGCCTTATCATGAAAAAGATGTCCCACCCTATGTTTTGAAAGTAACTATTGACCAATTTTGACCCCAAAGTTCAAAGGTCAACCCCTATAGGTGAAAAATTGATTGTCACATTTTATAACCTATTTCATAGCTATCTCATGCCTTAAGAGGTCTTTAAAAACCCTTGTAAAAACCTTATACCAAAGGTTAAGGTTTATTTGGAGAAGTTAAGGTAATGTCTTGTTTTGGTCTTGTAATGGTTTAGTCATGACGTAGAGCAATGAAAATTGGTAAAGTGGTATTATAGATCTATAGGTGTCCTTCAATGTCATATTTTAATCTTCATCACCTTGAACAAACTTTTCATGCCTCTTTGGAGAGATTAAGGTTATTTTGTGGACTTTAAGGTAAGTTTTATGAAAGAAAAAGGTGATTTTAACTAAATTTCATGTATTAAAAAACCTTAAAAGAGAATAATCCATAAAATAACATTTTCCAAGGTCCTTGGATCAGTTATACAACTTCCCTATATGTCAAGATGTGAGACATTGGTCAGAATCTTGAGTTTCAATGCCAAAGAAGGGAGTTTAAGGCACATGTATGAAATTGTTGAGATCATATACAAGTGAAAATTGTTTCAAAATATACCTTCATCTTTAAAAATTCATATTCACCCTAAAAAATATTAAACAAGTCTCAAGAAGGTATAATACTCTTTCTCTCTCCCATCGCTCTCCTCACAAGCTCATGAACGTTGTTTTCAAGTGAATGGTACAGGTGGAGTTGGAGTATAAGATTTTGAATAGAGTTTGGGAACCATATGAAATATCAATTATTGTCATTTTTAATTTTATTTAGCTCCTTATCTTTATGAAAAATCACTAAGGAGCTAAGGTTCTAAAAAAGGATGTTAAACCCTACTATCACAATTTTTGGTAGTATAGTTACAATTTTGAATTAATGGAGACAAGGTGAATATTTTAGAGGCTCCTAAGGGGTCCAAAAAAACCTCTTAAATCATTATTAATCACCATCTAGCACATGCATGTGTTGGTCAAGCAATAATTTCTCTTGGTCACAAGTTGTAGTTTCGATCTCATGGTCATGGCTCTTAAACAAGACTAGAGATGTATGCTATTGGTTCTTGTGTGGTTTTTCAGATATAAACATACCTTATTAATATTTAAAAATGTCAAAAAAAGGCCCATCAACACTCAAATGGTCTCAAACCATATGTATGCATGCTAGTCTTTCTTGGTGCAAGTCCCCATGAGGTTGCAAACAGATATAGGTGTTTTGAGACCTGCTAAGTGTTTGGATTGAATAATTTTAACCTTGATTCAGCTATGTAATATGAGGAATATGTACAAGATCTTTTTAATCCTTAATGAGGCTTACAACATCACTTTAAAGTGAAAGGCCTAGAATGAGACCTATGAGCCTATACATGTGAATAAGAAAATTTAAGATGTCATGGTGCTTAGTTGAAGTCTATGGGACTATTGAGGAAAATGACATAATAATTGATAATTATTTGATTCAAATTCCAAGTGGAAATATCAAATAAACTCTTATTTAGTAGCCCATGCAAGCAAAAGGTAAAGGAGGAATAGGTGTTGAGACATGATTCAATGTAGACATGAAAGAAGGCATAAGTAGATGAAGACATATAATTGATATGAGAGTCAAGGAGGGTTGAAATGACTAATGTCAAAATCACCAAAAGAGTCTATAGGCTTAACACTCATGCATAGGCATGCATATGAGGACAATAAGTTTCAAATCCTATGAATGATATGATAGGGCCAATAATATTGTAGAGATATGAAAATAGCCTTCATTTAGATACAATATTTTCAAGGTGATATAATGACTTGTCGACAAGTTCTAATCCTAAACACAATCAAAATTCACTAAATAGTCACCTACAATCAGACTTAGAGAGGTGTAAGAATGGGATTGTACATTTGTGGAGGCATGATG
Source organism: Torreya grandis (assembly GCA_037957365.1). Lineage (NCBI taxonomy): Eukaryota > Viridiplantae > Streptophyta > Pinopsida > Cupressales > Taxaceae > Torreya > Torreya grandis. The sequence continues at coordinate 2,832,863 of JARHVA010000204.1, read as the reverse complement.
TCTTAAGAGTGATAAATAATAGCTATAAATTATCATACTATAAAAAATTATTGAATTTGTTTAGTGTTTTCTATTCAAGGCTTTGAAATTCAAATGCATTCAGACCATCTTCATGAATACCTACAGGTTTGCTAATCAAGACAAGCTACATTCACAACATGAAAAGAGAATGTGACCTATAGTTAGTGATATGGGATACTAGGTGAGATGATAACAAATTAAAAGAGTCATTTAAAGTCATAAATACTCAAAGGAGGTACAGATGAAGCTAACCAAATAGAACTCTCTAACCCTGCACACATGGTTGATTTGGTACATATAGGTCTACCTAGTCAAGACTAGAATGCCTAATTAGTTTAAATAATGAGGTATTATTGGGAGAAAAAAACCATGTGAAATGGCTCTATAATTATATTGTAACCTTTATATGGTCTTCAAGATCTTTGAAGGCAAGGTCAAGGTTTAGAAAGATCTTCCCAAGCCTGATTGAACACTCATAAACACACAAGCTTGTATGTGTTAAATGGTGAAGAAAATGGTCTATGAAGGATAGATAAGACCTAAATATATTTGGAGTGATAATTAGATAATAAAAATAAGCATCATATGAAACATTTAAACCTTCAATAGTGAAGAAAAGAGATAGACACAGTGGCTAGGGTCTCTCACTTTGTCTTGATTACAAACCCTAGGCTTGAGTAAATGAAGTTAAAAGAGACATAATGGATTAAGATGGTGAATATGACAATTTTAAGAGGTTAGGGTAAGTTTTATAGAAATATATGGGTCATATAAAACTTATACTAAACATTAGAACACCACCTACAGGCTTCAACTCTTCTTGACCTCACAGAATGTAGTTTGCCAACTTGAGAAGCCACCAACTTTCACTTAGATCTCCCACAAATCTTTGCATGGTGTAAAATTATTTTTGGGGGTGTTATAGGGGATTATAAACTTCCATATTTGGTCATTTGTTCTTAAGCTGGTGGCTTTCACTATATGAATCATCCTTAAGACTTTTCAAGTTGGTTTTGAGCTTCCTAGAGGGATAAAATGACCTGATTGGGGAGATGGTGTTTCTAAACACCCAAGATGAATTAAATAAGCCTTAAATGACCTGAATTACCTTTATAACTCCCTTGATTACCTTCCAATGTAATTGGTTGGCACGTCCAGACTATAGGTGTATGAAAAAGGGCTAAAGAAGAATGTTTCAAGCTACTAGGGAGGTCTATACAAGGTGTCAGGAGCTCAAATTTGACATGGAATATCCTCAATAGGTACTTAAAATAAATAAAATTTCTATTTGAGGTTTAAAATGTGTGGGAGGCATATAGACCCAAAACTCAGTTTCTAAACAAGGAGGCCTAATTGAGGCCTAATCAAGGAGAGAGAATAATAGAAAAAGGACACTTCCACTCACTCTAAAGTCTTAAAACTTGGCATGGACCTATAATGGGATACTAGGTCCTCAAATGTATGCTTATTTTCCTATGAGACTTTATAATTATTCTATATGAAGTGGGTTACACATTTTAGGGCTACAAGGAATGAATCCAAATGAGAGTTTTTGGTGAAAAATGAGATCTTGGGGGTAGTTTTATGACTCCAAATGAGTTTTTTAATGTATAATATGATATTTATATGCCTTATATCGAGATATAATGCATTTTAGAAGATAAACTCAAGTTTTGAAAATTGTAAGCAAGATTGGCCTAGTGAGACAAGATGGACTTCAAGACACCTAGTAAGAGAATAAAGTGATGTGTTAAAGGGAACCTTTAGAGATCAAATGAAAGGTGTTAAGAGAATATAAAGATATCATTTCAACATGACCTGACCATCAATTAAGCCACTTGTCATCTCACAAGACAAAACAAAGGATAGTTTCGAAGAATAAAGTAAGGTGTCAAGCAAAATTACAAACTTACATGCCACTTTGAGGAGAAGAGTAGATTCATAGGATTAAAACATGGAATTGAGGACCTACTAATATAGTTTCAAAATCATTTATTTTTTTAACTCTCTTTTAGATCTTCTCTCTCTCTCTCTCTCTCTCTCTCTCTCTCTCTCTCTCTCTCTCTCTCTCTCTCTCTCTCTCTCTCTTATGCCCTTCTCTTCTCTCTCATTTCTCTATATATCGAGCCTTGATAGGCTAAGTTTATATCTTCCACTTAGGTATGGAAAATACCTACCCATTTGAAATCCTTTGATCAATGAGAAAATTTTGGTTTTACCTCCTCATTTAATTGGTTTTAATGTGGATGTTTCACTAGTTAATCTTACTAAGTGATAATCTTGTTTCCTTGGCATGTGTGTCCTTTCTTGCATTCATGTTTAGTTTGGAATCCTTTTTGCAGGTCTTGTAAAGTGTATAAGTTAGGTGTGAAGGTTAAGTGAGTAGTATTTTCACTAGTATCATGCTATAACCTTTTGACTAGTCCTCCTAGCCCAAGCATTCTTCATAGTCTTCATGAGAAATGTTGGTGTAGAGAGGCAGATTTAGAGTAGTGTCTTATTCAGGTTAGTCTCATGTTTGAAGTTAATTTTTAGTTGGTTCTTAGTGGTCCAAATATTTTTGGGAATCACCTCCATTATATTAGGTTTATCTCTCTCTTTTTATTACAAGTTGATAGAGTAGTTTGTGAGACTAAGTGATCCATCAATGGGAGATATCCCTTTAACCTATAGATTCACCTCTATAATAGGTCACCCATAACCTTGAGGTGTTTTCATGTTATTCCAAATTTATAAGTCTTGAACTACCTTTAAAAGGGTGCAAATATGGTTGATAACAATTTTGGCACGCCCGATGGGACTAAGGTCCAAAGTAGTGGAATAATTATTAGTGTTATTCTTGTATATATCAGCCTTTAAAGGCATTTAAAACATCAATGGCCTCTCTATTCATAATCAACTAGTTCTATCATCCTAGTCACTTCTTCAATATATGTTATATTCTCAATTCATGGTCTTGATGAAGTTGTTATGGTTGAGTTTCAAGTGAAATTTAGTTTCATGAAGTTGATGAGGCATCTCAAGCCTATGGTATTCCCTATCATCCTTGGCATGAGTCATATCAGTCCTATTATTAGCCTACATTCCCTTTACATGACTATAATGTTGCATATGATCAACCTTTTCAATGTCAAGATGTCCCTAGCTTATATAGTCACTTCTCAATTCAATCCATTTCAAGTTTGAAGCAAACTCTCTTAGTCTATGAAGAGTGCATGATAGGGCTTAATACACAAAGGGAATATGGTCAAGATATCCTAGTCATCTCATTCATGATATGAGATACTCATTATATCCAATGAAATAAGAATGGGCACCTATTGAGAGAGAAAATTGGTAAAGCCTCTCAAGTTAAATGTTTGATGTAAGTGGTCTCATTTAAAAAATAGAAGATATGCTAAGAGTTCATGAAAAACACACAGGTTCAATCATATCATCCCTATGTGTTTTCATATATACCACCTTAGCCCTCATATGTGTCACCAATTCTCCCCCAAGAGACCTTTATAAGTGAGTATAAAAGTGTTCCAAGTCCTTCATATGTTCCTCAAACTTTCCCTTCTTGGAATTTAATCCAAGAAAGCATTTCAAGGAAAGAAGAGATTATTGTTGAGAAGCCTATTGTTGAGAACCAAGATTCTACTTATCTTCCTCAAGAACACCCCAATAAGTCTTTCAAAACTCCAAGCTGGAATCAAGTGGTGAAATAATGGAGTAATCATGGAGAGACAAGCATAAATTGGGGAGTTGAATTTAATAAATAATATAAACCTATGCAAGTTCCTCCCATCCCTCCTTAAGGGTCCTATTGTATCTCATCCCAGCCTTCTTGTGTTCCTTATTCTCATTAGGCCACTTATAACCTTCAAGAAAAGCTATTCCAAGAGAGTATAGATAAGCAAATCAAAGAGTTTGAGTTTAAAATGAAAAAAAGAGGAAAATATCCAAAATATAGAGTTTGAAACCAAAGAAAACTTCATCCCTGTTCAATATCCATTTACCTCTCTTCAAGAATCCAAATCTTTTCCATCTTGAAGGTCTATCCAAGAAGGTATTCAAAATAAGAAAGAAGTCTTAGTTGATAAGTTTGAGAATTAGTTTTCATCTTTTGAAGAACCTCAAAAAGGATATGAGAAAGATAAATCGGTTCTCTCCAAGATTTCATATAAGAGTATCCTATTCCCAAGCCCATTCATGAGCTATCCACCATACCTCATACTCCCTCTCTAAATCATGAGCATATTAATCACTCTCCCACCATCTCCCTTATTGAAGAGGAACTTGTCCTATGGGAAGAAAATGAAGAAGAGATTGCAGTTGTAAGTGTGGTTCAAAGAAAATGTGAAGAAGATAATTCAAGTGTATATGATGAATAATTCACCATTGGTACTCCACTTGGTGAATATAGACACAAATGAATCTTCTTAAATGAATAAAATAATGATCTTTATAATGTTGTGGTTGCCTATGAAAATAATGTTAAGATTACTACCTTAGCTAATGAAGGTTGGTGAAGATATGGAAAAAAATCTATTGAGAGGAACATCATGTTGACTAATCTTGTTGAGTCAAAAGAGCATGTTCAAGGAGATTTCAAGGACATATGGCAGGCCTATTTGCACATGTTCAAATAATATGAAGGTTTTGATAATTTGGCACCTCTAGGAGAACAATATCAGGTTGATGATGAAGAATTTAAGGTTCCTAGTGAGACAATATGTTTTCAAGTCCATGATAAAGAAATCTATGATGAAGACATTCTTTAAGACAAGTAAGAGATTAGATTGAAAAAGATAATAGAGTCTAAAGTTTTTATTGACTTCATGGACCAGGAGGGATTATGGTAGAAATATTGGGATGTTTGCAATGAATTTGAGGATCTTCAAGAGCCTATACTATTTGTGGGACAAATTAAGGATGTTTTTAAGGTTGCCTTCCCTTTTATGAAGGACAATGTGACAATCTCCAAGGTACCAAGTTTGAGGCTGCCCCTATGAACCAATAAGTGTTCATGCTTGAGTTGACTTAAAATGTCAATAAAGAGCATGAGAATGTTATTTAAGCACATGATGAGTTCATCTTCAAAGGTGACTAGTTTATTGCCACCATTTCACTTGAGAGCATGTCAAGAAGATTGGCAAGCAAGAAGAGGATGAAGACAACAAGACCAAGGCTTAAGTTGTAACTTGATTCATGCTATTCTTCATCTCATGGAGCAAAATATATCACAAGATTCCCCTTTGACCTAGGAGGAAGAATAAAATTATAGGTTAGTTGTATATATTAGTTTATTTTCTTGTTTATTGTGTTCCCTAAGTGTTTAGCTAGCATATGTGTGTGTCTTGTTATTTGATTTGTGTGTGTTAACCTTGTTTTGTGTGGCTTAGAGGTCAAATAATCTTTTTTCATGGTCAAGGTCTAGTTAGGTTTGAATCTAAGTTAAAATGACTCCATTTCCCAATGAAAGGATAAGGCTATTGGTCTATATAACATAGTAGGCATGTTACTCCCATGAATCACTAATTTGTTGACCAATTTTGACCCCTAAGGTCAAAAGGTCAACCCTTATAGGTGAAAACTTGATTTTCATGTTTGATAACCTAGTTCATAGCCTTGTCATGCGTTAAGAGGTCTTCAAATAGCCTTTTCAAAATTTTATTAGCAAAGTTTAAGGTTTATTTGGAGAAGTTAAAGTAATGTCTTATTTTGGTCTTATAGTGGTTTAGTCATGTCATAGAGCAATGAAAATTGGTCAAGTGGTACCATAGGTCCATAGGTGTCCTTCAAGGTCATGTTTTACTCTTTATCACCTTGAACAAACATTTCATGCCTCTTTGGAGAGATTAAAGTTCTTTTGTGGACTTTAAGGTAAGTTTCATGAAAGAAAAAGGTGATTTTAACTAAATTTAATGTATGCCAAAGCTTTCAAATAGAAATATCCATATAATTACATTTTCAAAGGTCCTTGGAGTAGTTATACAACTTCCCTATATGTTAGGATGTTAGACATTGGTGAGAATCTTGAGTTTTAACACCAAAGAAGGGAGTTTAAGGCATTTGTATAGACTTGATGAGATCATCTGTATGTGAAAATGGTTTCATAATGTCCCTTAATCTTTCAAAATTCATCTTCATCCTCAGGAGGCTTGCACAGGTCTCATTAAGGCATAATACTCTTTCTCTCTCCCATCACTCTCTTTACAAGCTCATGAAGGCCATTTTCAAGTGAATGGTATAATCTATACATGTGGAGTTTGAGTCTAATATTTTGACTAGAGTTAGGGACCACTATGACCTATAAATTAGTGTCATTACTCATTTGATTGAGATCCTTATATTTATGAACATTCTCTAAGGAGATAGGGTGATAAAAAAGGATGTTAAACCCCATCATCTTTCAAAGAGAAAAATCAATATAATCACATCTTCGAATGTCCTTGGAGTAGTTATACAACTTCCCTATCTATTAGGATGTTAGACATTGGTTATAATCTTGAGTTTTAACACCAAAGAAGGGAGTTTAAGGCATTTGTATAGACTTGATGAGATCATCTATAGGTGAAAATGGTTTCATAATGTCCCTTAATCTTTCACAAGTCATCTTCATCCTCAGGAATCTTGCACAAGTCTCAGGAATGCATAATATGCTTTCTCTCTCCCATTGATCTCTTTACAAGCTCATGAAGGCCATTTTCAAGTGAATGGTATAATCCATACATGTGGAGTTGAACTCTAAGATTTTGACCAAATTTGGGGACCACTATGACCTCTCAATTAGTGTCATTACTCATCTGATGTGATTTTAACTAAATTTCATGTATGAAAAAGCTTCCAAAGAGAACAATCCATATAATCACATCTTCCAAGGTCCTTGGAGTAGTTATACAACTTCCCTATATGTTAGAATGTTAGAAATTGGTTAGAATCTTGAGTTTTAACACCAAAGAAGGGAGTTTAAGGCATTTGTACAGACTTGATGAGATCACCTGTAGGTGAGAATGGTTTCATAATGTCCCTTAATATTTCACAAGTCATCTTAATCCTCAAGAAGCTTGCACAGGTCTCAGGAAGGCATAATACTCTTTCTCTCTCCCATCACTCTCTTTACAAGCTAATGAAGGCCATTTTCAAGTGAATGGTATAATCCATACATATGGAGTTGGAGTCTAAGATTTTGACTAGATTTAGGGACCACTATGACCTCTCAGTTAGTTTCATTACTCATTTGATTGAGATCCTTATATTTATGAACATTCACTAAGGAGATAGGGTGATAAAAAAGGATGTTAAATAGAACAGTTACATATTTGAATTAATGGATATAAAATCAACATTTTAGAGCCTATTTATAGGTATGCATAACCCTCTTACATCATTATTCATCACCATATAGCACATGTATGCGTCGGTCAAGGAAGAATATCTCATAATCATAGCTTTTAGTTTTAATCTCATGATTTTGGTTCTTAAAGGAGACCAAAGATTTATGATAGTGGTTATTGTGTGGTTTTTAAAATATCAACATACCTTATTAATATTTCACAATGTCACCAAAAGGCTCATCAACACTCAAATGGTCTCAGACCCTATGTATGCATGTTAGTATTTTTTGGTGCAATTCCCCATGAGGTTACAAGTAGATACAGGTGTTTTAAGACCTTATAAGTGTTTGGATGGAAGAATTACAACCCTAATTCAAGTATTTAATATGAGTAATATGCCCAAGATTTTTTTGAGCCTTAAGGAGCCTAACATCACTTGAGAGCAAAAGGCCTAGAATGAGACTTGCACGCCTTTACATGTAAATAAGCAAATTTATGGTGTCATGGTGCTTCATTGAAGTATATAGGACTATTGAGGCAAATGAAATAATAATTAACAATGATTTGATGCAAACTCCAAGTGAAAATATCCATTAATTTGGTCCTTGGCAGCCCATGCAAGCAAAAGGTAGACCTACAAGTGAAAGACTTGTATTTCCTCTTTTGGACAAAGAGATAATTACCATGAAAGGAGGAATAGGTGTTGAGACATGACTCAATGTAGACATGAAAAAATGCATGGGTGGATGAATATATCTAATTCATATGAGATTAAGGAGGGTTGAAATAACTAAAGTCAAAATTAGCAAAAGAATCTACAGGCTTAACACTCATACATAGGCATGTGTATGAGGATAAGAAGTTTCAAACCCTATGAATGCTATGAAAGGGCCAATAATATTTTAGATAAATTAAAAGATCCTTCATTATTATCTACTATTTTCAAGGTGATATAATTACTTCCAGACAAGTTCTAATCTTAAACACAGTCAAAATTCACTAAATAGTCACCTATATCTAGGCCTAGATAGGTGTAAGAAGGGGATTATATGTTTTTGGAGGCATGATGTCTTAAGAGTTAAAAATAATATTTATAAATTATTATACTGTATAAAATTCTTGAAGTTGATCAATGGTTTTTATTTAAGACTTTGAAATTCAATGCATTTAGACCATCTTCATGGACACCTACATGTTTACTAATCAAGACAAACTACTTTTAAAACTTGAAAATAGAATGTCACCTACAATCAATGATATGAAAGTCTAGGTGAGATTATTAAAAATTTAAAGTTATTTTAAGTCATAAAGACTCAAAGGAGGTACAGAGGAAGCTAATCAAATAGAACTCTCTAACCCTACACACATAATTGGTGTGGTGTATATAGGTCTACCTAGTTAAGGTTGGAATGCCTAGTGAGTTTGAATAATGAGGTATAATTGTGAGAAAAAAACCATGTGAAATAACTATATATTGATATCATGACCTTTTTATGGTCTTTAGGATCTTTGAAGGCAAGGTTAGGGTTTAGAGAGATCTGCCCAAGCCTGATTAAACACTCATAAACACACAAGCTTGTATGTGCTAAATGGTGAAGAAAATGGTCTATTAAGGCAAGATAAGACATAAAAAACATTGGTTTGATGATGAGGGACTCCAAAAAAGCATCAAATTAAACCTTGAAATCTCCAACAATGAATAAAAGAGGTAGACATAGTGGTTGTGTCTTTCACTTTATTTTGCTTACAAACCCTAAGCTTGGGTAAATGAAGTTTTAGGAGACATATTGGAGTAAGATAGTGAATATGAAAATTTTAATATGTAAATGTAAGTGTTACATACCTATATGGGTCATCTAAAACTCATACTAAACATCATATTACCACCTACATGCCTCAACTCTTCTTGACCTCATAGAATGTAGTCTACCAACCCGAGAAGCTACCAAATTTCAATTAGATCTCCCATGAAGTTTTTCATGGTGTAAAATGATGTTTTAGGGTCTTATATGGGATTATTAAATTCCATATTTTGGCATTTTTTCTTGATTTGGTGGATTGTACTGTATGAATAATCCTTAAGAATGCAAGTTGGTTTTGAGCTACCTAGAGGGCTATAATGCCCTGATTAAGGAGATGTTGTTTATAAACACCCAAGATGAATTAAATAAGCCTAAAAATTACCTTAATGACCTTTTTAACTCTAATTTATACCTTCCCATGTAATTGGTTGGAATGTGTAGGCTATAGGTGTATGGAAAAGGGCCAAAAAGACTATTTCAAGCTACTTGGGAGGTCTGTACAAGGTTTTAGGATCTCAAATTTGACATGGAGGATACTTAGTATGTCCTTAAACTAAATAAAATGTTTTTTTGAGTGCTTACATGTGTGGGAGGCCTATATATCTAAAACTTAGTTTCTAGACAAGGAGACCTAATCAAGGAGAGAGAATAGCATAAAAAGGACACTTTCACTCACTCACAGTTCCTAAAAATTGCGATGGATATGTAAGGGGATATTGGGTCCTAAAATGTGTTCTATTTTTCCTAATAAAATATGTAAATTATTATACATAATGAGTTTTACACATTTTTAGGGTTACAAGGAATGAGTCAAAATGAGAGTTTTTAGTGCAAAATGAGATCTTAGGGGTAGTTTGATGACTCCAAATGAGTTTTTGTAGGTATAATATGATATTTATATGCCTTATATGGAGATATAATGCATTGGATAATATTAACTCAATTTTTGACACTTGTAATCAAGATTGGCCTAGTAAGACAAGATGGACCTCAAGACACCTAGGAAAAGAATAAAATGATGTGTCAAATGGAACCTTCAGAGATCAGATGAAAGGTATTAAGATAGACAAATATATGATTTAAAAATGAATTTAAAATCAATGAAGAAACTTTTCATATCAAAATCCAAGATAAAGGATAGTTTTGAAGAAAAGTAAAGGTGTCAAGCAAAGCTATAAACTTCCACGCCACATGGAAGAGAAGAGTAGTTTCATTGAGGACCTATTGAGATAGTCTCAAACTCATTTATTGTTGTAACTCTCTTTTGGGCATTTATCTCTTTCTCTTTCATATGCCCTTATCCTCTTCTCTCTCATTTCTCTATATATTAAACCTTGATAGTCTATGTTTGTATCCTCCACCTGGGTATGGTGAAGCCCTGCCCATTTGAAAGCTTTTGATCACTGATAAAATTCTAGTTTTACCTCCTTTAATTATTTTCAATGTGTATGCTTGAATATTGATATTTTTAAGTTATAGTCTTGATTCCTTGTCATGTTTGTCTTTTCTTTCATTCATGTTCAGTTTGGAATCCGTTTTGTAGGTCTTGTGAAGTGTCTAAGTGAGATGTGAAGGTTAAGTGAGTAATCTTTTCACTAGTGTCATGCTATGACCTTTTGATTAGTCCTCCTAGCCCAAAAATTGTTCACAAGCTTCATGAGAAATGTTTATTTAGAGAGGTAGATTTGGAGTAGTGTCTTGTTCAGGTTAGTCTCATGATTGATGTGCATTTGTAGTTGGTTGGTAGTGGTCTAACTATTTTGGTACATCACCTCCATTAGAGTATATTTCTCTCTCTTTTCATTGAAATTTTATAGTTTAGTTTGTGAGCCTAAGGGATCCATCATGAGGAGATAGCCCTTTAACTTAGATATCCACCTCTCCAATAGGTCACCCACAACCTTGAGGTTTTTCCATGTTATTCCAAATTTGGAAGGCTTGAACTACCTTCCAAAGGGTGCAAATTTGGTTGATAAAAGTAAATTTTTTAAAAAAATTCAAATCATATATGAGTCCCTAGTTATATTATAAGTTTCATATGTTCTACTTGGATATTGAAACCAATAGACCCTTTGCTCTTGATTTTTCCTTTAGTAGATCATTATTACCTACTTGCACTTACCAACTTTCTCCAAAAGAATTTTAAGTTTAATATTCCTCCCTAAAATCATGGATCAATGCTTTATCCCCAAAATCAACATACAACCCATTATAAAATTTGAAAATGAGATGAGAAATTATATTTTTCAATAATCACTAAACAATAAAACCTCAAAAAAAATAATCTTGATCCACACACAAGAGTATCCTTATAGATACATAAAAAGGGGAAATTACCCAAAAACCATATAAGATATTAGATGAAGAGTTTCCTCCTTATGTATGAAAACATTTCAATTATTATTCTCTAAGATCCCATTTTTACTACCTATAGCAAATCCTCTAAGAAAATTCCATAGCATATTTTATTCCCCTTTTCTTGGCAACCCTTTTCTCTAAAAATAGATATAGGGATAACATCTTTGTCCTAGAAATTATAAAAGTGACATAATTTTCTCCTTAGCCTTGCCAAGATGCAAAATTGACTCCTTTAGATCTTTCTAATCTAGTTGCTTATGCAAATTCCATTGTGACTTCTCTTCTTCAGAAACATAACACATTCCTTATCTATAGTTTGAATAACTCATCAAGTAGGGTGAAGTAGGGGTCATGAAATAACTATTTACACTAGGTGAAGTAGGTAACTACAAATCATCTTTAAAAATAGAAGGAACAATGTAATTTGAGGCATGAATTGTTTCATTTTGATTAGGACCAGGTGTGTAATCCCTCTTTCTTCTGCAAATATTTTTCAATTTAGTCCAAACAAAACCCTTCACCTTAATATTGAAATTCTCTGAAACAAGTGAATTCAACTCAATTTGAGGACTTTCAGTAATAGAAGTAGGCTTATTACAAGATTTATAAGCATGACCAAACCATAGAAAATTATATCACGTATTATATTGTTCTTCAAATTCAACATCTAAATTTTTTTATTCACCCAAAAATTCATAATGAGGGCTTTAGTTCTTGTCCAATATTGACCCTCTTGAATATTAATCCTAAAAAATGCAACATCCTTGCCCAATGATCTTGGATACAATTCACATAATTTTGTTAGTTTGTCCCCAATAATTTGAAAAAAATATACTTTAAATATTCCAGAGGCAAATAATATAATTGAACCTAGATCTTAGAGAGTGTGGGATTGAAATCATTTTTTAAAAATTTTAATGCCAAGGAAAAAAGATCCAATTTTTTCCCATTAACCTCCAATATTGGGAATGAAAAATATGGTTTAAGTTGTCATTGATTTCAAGAAGGATCAGTAAGGTGAGAGTTGTCTTTGATGTCATATGCCTCAAGTCATTATTGTCAAAAGAAGTTTGAAGTCTTGTGTGTTCAAGAAGGCTAATTCAGTCTTAGGTAGTGACCTATATGGTCTAAGGAAACTTGGTCAAAGGATAATAATTGGAGATGTTGTGGATCATGTCTTAGATGTCTAGAGGTGAGTAGTAAGCTTTAGAAGGTGTCTTAAAGATCTCAAAGTGGTATAGTACTCAATAGGTATGTTTGATACACTAGTTATTGAGCATGGATATGGCACAATGAGGAATCATGATTAGGTTTGGAGGATTGTGAACTTATGTTATGAAGTTTCGAGATTAGTGTAAGAGGTTTCAAGTTATATTCAAAGTTTAAGTGTGACTAGTAGTTCAAGACCTAATGTGCAAAGAGACCTAGTGTGGCCTAATAAGGGGTCAAGTTTAGTTTCCAAGGTGATATAGCTCATGTGATATTTTTCAGAGGTGTAATAGGTTGTTTTAAAATTTCTCATGAAATTCCAGGTCCTAAGTTGAAGGAAAAATCATGAAAATGAGTTTGAAGATCTCTCGAGTGCTAGAATGAGGAGTTGCAGACCCAAGAAAGAACTTTTGGTGATTTTTGGCACATGTGACTATTTCATGGGAAGTTGAGATCTTATGGAGAGATGAAAAAGGGTCATTAAAATGTTTCACAGGCATTAAGAGTTTGTTTTATGGGTATATATTTATGAACAAATGTTAAGAATGGAAACTGGTCTAAAACCATACTAAAACCCTCATAGTGACCTGAGATGGAAGATCTTGTTGGAAATAGATTATAATGGATTGGATGACCTATTTTTATGGTTGTATCATGTATAATACTCTCCCATGTAGTTCCAAGTGGCATTGGTCTATCTGATGAGTGAATAGAAGCTACATGAAATCCCTTATTTCTCAAAAAAATTATATAACAGACAGGGTTGAATGAGTCAAAGTTACAAAATGGATGGAGGTTGAATATTGTGACTTATAATTAATTACTATGGTGGTTTATAATTATGTTAAAAACTTCAAAATTGTTAAACTATTTATGGAAGTTGACCTATTGCTAAAAAAGCCTAGTGAGGAAGACAGTGAGAAAAACTAGGCAAAAGTGAGAATGAGATTAGGGATGAATTTTCATGGATTAGGAATGGATAAAATTCAATGAGGTTTATTTTAAATACCTATAACACTTTACATATTGGTTATATGTTTTTAAGGTCATTTAAAATGTTGACAATGTTATCCACAAGATGACTTGTCTAGTGAAGATAAAATAGTAAATGTGTAATGTTTAGAGATTGGTTTATATATCCCATATTTTACATTAAACATCTATATATTTGTGTTTTGATATATTATAAATATCTCTAAGGTTCATACACATTCATAAGGACTTCTTTATTATGTCCACACAGGTACTAAAAGTCATGTTCACCATGACTAGTCCTCAAGGCAGAATGGTAGTTCTGGGTATGCAAAGATGAAGTGATGAGTTTGAGATGTTATATCATGATTTAATGTATATAATGAACATGTTTTTTTTTTTTGATATATATCACCTACTAATTCATTATATAAGGTTTATATTTATATTTAGTATAATAATTTGAAATATTTAAGCCAAAATGACTTGTCTAGTTGTATATGAACTGTGAAAGAGAAGGTTAACAAATTGGTTTGCAAGACCAATAGTTAACCCTAGAACTTATGATATATCTATTTTAAGATGTTATATATGTAACGTATTAACTATTAATGTTCATGATATTTCTTGAAATTATCCTTACCAGAGACAAAATTAACATTTTCACATGACTGTGTTTTGGAGTATATATGCTGTTATGTGTAGTCATCTAATAGAGATGAGTTTGAGGTGATTTTCCCAGAGTTTAAGAATAAAATGCACATGAATTTTTTATTTTAATTAATTTTTATTCATTATAAATTTATATGAAGGTGTGAAAATTCAAAGGTTATTGACTAGGTGTTTGAAGCCTATTTGCAGTTCTAAGTGAGCTTATGGAAGTGATCAGTTTGAAGTATTCTGCCTTGTTGGGTGAAATATAATTGATATTTTAATCACCATGAGGTCATGAAGGTTATATACATATGATTTTTTTATATGGTTATGTGTAAAAATTTAATTTACTCTTTAGATATTCAATATAGACTTTCTAGGTGTGTGAAGACCTAGTTGCAAGTAGTATTAATGATGCAAACCAAGTAGTGAATTGGACTAAAAGTTGGTATGTACCTATATGGATGTTATTAGGGGTATATTTTAGGTGTGTTTTAATTTTTTAATTTTTTTTTGGAGGCTCAATAATTTTAAATAGGACTAAGTGTAACGTGTTATTTGAGAAGGCCTAATTGCATTAGGTCTCTATTAGGCCTAATGGTGGTTTTGGTCCTTATGAGTGGTGATCGACCTATGTAATGGTTGTTTCACTTGTGAAAAATGTGTGTTTAACTATTCCAAGGGTGATCTAAGTATGGATAGGTGTATGTCTGACCTAGGTGAGTGAAATAAATAATCTTGTATTTATACAAGGCATAATAGGCCTATTTGAGCTAGAGTAAGGATGAGAGTGTAAGCAAATAAAAGAGCACCTTGAAGAGCAGAAGGAGGTAATGTAGACCATAATATGGGAGTATAATATTTGTCATGAATATCAAATATAATTTTTTATATGAGGAGTAAGTTTATATGAATTAAACCTGTCAAGAGGAGGACAAGTTAAGCGAAGAGGTCTAATAGGCTATTTGAGAGAGATATAAGAGTGTGAACAGAAAATGAAGGTGATAATCATCATTTGAGTGAGAAATAAGTGTCCAAAGGTGATAAAAGGTTACACATAGATGATTTTGTGTTGATTCATCTAAGGGATCGATGCCTCCTTGTAAGTCAGTGCTTACTAAAGGCTAGTTGAGTGGGTGCTTGACTATGTAGGGGTTGGTGCTCCTTGTGAATTTGGTGCTTCACTAAATTTGGATCTTGTATTTATAGGATTTTAGTCCATTTTCAGGTTTTAGTGGCCCCATTATGTTTTTCCACATATATTTTATGGTTATGTGTTGATATCTTGCTTCATGTTTATGTGATTACTTCTCTATGCATTAACTGATCACTATATTGGTTTGAAAATTAATTAATGATAAGTGAATTTGAATGATTATTTCAAGGGAGTTGATTCACCCCCACCCTCCCAATTATTGGTTTTTATTTCAACAATTGGTATCATATTAGGTCCTTTAGAGAAGGCTTGACAACTTGAAGGTGATCCTAGAAGTACAATATGGCTAAGCTTGTGAAGGTGAGTTGCAAGATCAGTATGTTTATCAAATTGTGGAAGAAGAAATCTTGGTGGATGATTTTTGAGTCTTGGTATATGTTTCATGATAAAAAGGTTATTTCATTGGTCTTATTATATAAAGAGATAATTTAAAGACAACTAATAAGTCTAGTTGTTTGCATGATCTAGGTCATGGTTGAGGTTTGCATAGAGGACTTGATGATGAGTCAATGGGAAGATAGGTTGAAGTAGTTAATATGTTTGAAAGTATTCTTGAGGTCATAAGAGGTATTCTAAGGTGGTATATAAGGTCTATCTCAATATGTATGATGGTTCAAGAGATTGGTTAGATTTGTCAAATTCAAGTAGACCAAGGTGTGCATGGTGATAGGGGGATCATGTGTGAGATGATTTAAAGATTCAAGAATATTTTTTTTTATGGTTAGGTGTAAAGAGTTTTTTCAGGTCATTGAGGTGATAAAGGATGTTATGAAGGTTCCCTATATGCATTTGTGAGGTTCTAGTGTTTCTCATGATCCTTTGGAGAGAGAAAAAGTGCCATTCTAACTTAAGAGAAACTAGACCATCATTGAATGTCTTACAGGTATGAAGAGACTAGTTTGTTTTTGCATTTATTATATGTACCTATAAAGTCAACTCTAGTCAAAGGGTTTCATAGAGGTGTTTTGTATAGTGCCAAGATCCTTCCCTGCAAGTTTGGTATCTTGATGTATTCTCTAGCTCAAGTTATGAGCTTTCAAAGTTGGTCTTATGTGCAGTAAGGTACCAGAGGATGTCAAAATTATGCTTCAAAAAATAGTCATTGAGCATTCAAAAATATAGACATTGGGGTTTGAATTCAAATGATTGTGCATGATTTTTTGGGACCCAAGATCATTTTTTTGCCTATAAAAGCCATGGAAGAGGTCAAAACATGTTGGTGTAAAAATAAAATATGAAGTAGACTTCATGTAGATGGATGTTTGTATAAGTGCATTTATTATAGGTCAAAGTCAGAGTTTATTGATTATGTTTTTGCTTAGAGAATGCAGGTTGACTAAAGTGGATTCAAAACCTCTTTATTGATCTTGAATTGGTGTTTTGAGTGTTGTATGATGTTTTTACCTCATTATAGTCTTGTTCCATGCATTGAAGAAGTTCTGAAAGTGTGCCTTTGTGTAAGAAAACCTCAATGAAAGAGGATTGTGGTTAAGGTTTTATGTTTTTGGTAGACATGAGTGACTTGATGAGTGGTTGGATATTTTGGTCACTTTGGATGGATGGTCAAAGTGCTTGGATGTGTTATTAAAGTCTTAAATCTCCTATTAGTGCTTGTAAATGGTCAGATTGATCCCATTTGTGAATAAATAGCTCAAAGACATCATGAATAGGGTATGAGGGTTTTAAGGCTTCTTATGTCTATAAACCCTAATGTGAATGTTCATGATGAAAATGGATCTTAATTTACCTATAGATATTATTAGAGTGTTATATGGATTTGTTTTAATGTTTCCTACAATAATTATCATATTTTGCAATGCTTTTTTGAGTGCAAGGTATGTCTAAGTATCAAAGATAGAACAAGTGGTATGAGAGTTGAATATTGATCTATAACACCAATGCCTTTAAAGGTAGAAAGTGTTGCTCATGTGATTCATGGTCTAGATTTGGTTCTAAGAGTGAGATTAAAATTTGGTTGTGCCTTGAAGGTGAGCAAATTTTTTTTTAAGGTGATTCATGTAGCATGACAAGTTTATAATAATCTTGAAGAATGTTGAAGTGGTGTTTCTCTAGAGGTTATATCATGAGTTGAAATGTTATTTTAACGTTAAGTTGACCTCATAAGGTCATAAAGGGATTTGTTTTCATGTTGTAAATGACATGAAGATGTTTAGAGGCCTGAGGATAATATAAGTTTTATGTTGTTCTTAACAAGGTATTCATTGTGTATGCAAAGTTAAGTCATTAAGTGAGTTTGAATAATACCATGAAGAGTTTGAATATGACCTTAGGGTAATTTTTCATGGGTTTACTTATTTTGGTAACCTATATTAAGTTTCTTAAAGGAAATAAAGTATATCAGAAGTCTGACAGAGACTAGTTTGTTCTCACAGACCTGTTTAACCATGTGTTTTCATGAAGATGCTACGAAGTAGTCTAAGCTATGATGGATTAAAAAGATTAAAGAGATGTATGGACAAAGGGGGAGCTTGATGGTTTTCTAAGTGGTAAAGTCTAAGGATTAGTGGACTATGTGTGGACTACCTTGTGAGAATGTATATGACCTTTTATCATTAATGACAAAGATGGATAAATTTATTTATGGTCAGTGTTCCTATAGGAGAAAGTTCTTGATAAAAAAATTATTTTGAGAGAGAAGAAGCTTGTTGAAAGTAGTATCATTTGAGAATGATTAGTTCATTTATGGTTTGATATCAATGACAAAGGTGAAGATTGTTGAAAGTTTTCATTGATGTCATGTGTTTATGTACTTTCATTAATGTCAAGAAGGATTAGTAAGGTGAGAGTTGTCTTTGATGTCATATTATTGAAGTCATTGATGTCAAAGGAAGTTTGAAGTCTTGTATGTTCAAGAAGGCTAGTATAGTCTTGGGTAGTGACTTATATGGTCTAAGGAGACTTGGTCAAAGCAGAATGATGGGAGATGTTTTGGATCCTATCTCAAATGTTTGGAGGTGAGTAGTGTGATCTAATATTTTGACTCAATAGAGGATAGATAGTATGGTTTTAGTTTCAAAATGAAAGAAACATACTGATAGCATAACATCTCTAGGCCTAGACACTAGGGAGAGCTTAGTTAACAAAAACAAATGACAAACACAACTAAAAACTAAGGAATAAAACAAAATAATTACTTCACCTTTCTTGGATGCTCCAAATGCATTTGTAGTAGTGGCTTACTCAATTTTTTTCTCATGAAGTCCTTGGCAATGGAAGTTTGGCTACCTCCATCTCTCCTTGGCACCTTTGGCTTGTGGCTTGGCTTGGCTTAGAATTAATTTGGCATGGTAACACTAGTTTCATGAAGCTTTTAGAACCAATATTAAATTATAACTTTGCATTCTCAAGTCTTAAAAATGATGTTCATGGCCTCTCTATTTATAGATTTTTGTTAATGTCTAGAATCAACCTAAAACGTCTATCCTAAGATTGAGATGTGTGGTTGAGGATTAATTAAATTTTTGAAATTAAGTTTATAATTATCCTCATCATGACATTGGAAGAAGTAGAAATTAAGAGGCATGGAGGGCATCATGGAATGCATTGATGAGGCATGGAGGGCATGAATCCTGATATTTGTGGTATTTATGGCCTAGGGATGTCTTCCCAAGAAATGAGGTCACTTGATGATGCAAATATTTAATATTCATTTCTAAAAATAATTTTTCAACAAGTTTCCATAGAATTATTAATTATACCTTGATTTGGGTTAATTATCTCTTAATCATGATTAAGCACTTTATGCACAAATTACTCAACTTGATCAGAATGCCTTATTAATTGTCTAAAATTTGATTGGATTGGAATTGGAAGGCAATGTCAGATGCATTGGATCTGTTATCCCATTTAGGATGTTACCAAAAACAAATAATGAAGGCACATGTATTTTTCAAGATATTTGATAGGAAAGAACAATCCAGAACACCCAGGTGCAAAATTGGTATTTTGACTCAGAATGATCTAATCAAAGTTAGTTGGCCCATAAATTGCATTACCCCATTTAGGGATACCTTGGCTAAAATTGGCACTTGAATGTTAGTTTCACATCATTTAGTGTGTTTTAGTGTTTTTAGGCCAAATTATGCATTTTAGGTGGAAATTGGTCAAAACTCTGATTAGAGGTTATCATTGGCCAATTTTAGGTGTCTACAGTTTGCACCTATTTGGGAAGGCATTGCAAGCTATAAGCATAGTAACATCTTCTCAAATAATTAAAAGGTCATGTATGCCTACAACTACAATGATGATAAACTAACTATATGATGCCCCCTTGAGGGAACAGTGGGCAAACGGTCCCTCAAAAAGAAAAAAGTGAAACGACGGGACCAAAGAAAGGAAAGATGATGGGGTGAAAACATAATGGTACTAAAAAAAGTAGTCAAAATCATTGATAATGTAAGTGGGATAGTGCACAATGGTTTGCCCAAAGGTGGTTATAAGCATTGTACCCTTATAGTGGCAATATGGTATGATAACACAATGATTTGCCCAAAGGCAATTATAGTCATTGAGAAAATGGAGCTACCCCTATTAGGATAGACAAACAAGATAATAACATACCCCTATATAGGCAAAAAAGTAAAGTGGTGACAACATAATGATTTGCCCAAAGGTAGTTATAATCATTGAGAAATGTAGGTGGGATGGTGTGCAATGATTTGCCCATAGGCGGTTATAATCATTGGACCCCGATTAGGGAAAACATGATAAACTTGGTTGAAGAGGATGATAACTTAACACAGAGGGTAATGATGAATTGGAAAAACCTACTAGTAGGGAGATGCTCATTTGAACTAATAAAGATTGAAATTCTTTCATGTTTAATTACTCTGCTTGAGATATGATTAGGATGGAATCGAGATGTCAGTGTTGAAGAGATGATGCCATTACTAAATAGACTTCTTGAAGCTGATGTTTGTTTTAGCACATGTCGGTAGGCATAATGGTATAACATCATGAGGACTTGGTCAAAATATGCATAAGGACTGACTCCTGTAATCCAATACTTAATATAAAATAATGCACCAATGATAGAAACCATGATGATAATGTAAACATATGAATATGGATGGATTCAAGTGTAAGTGTGGTCAAGGAATCACCTAATGAAAACACATAAACTAAATCAAGGCAATAACATTTAAAGCAAACAAACAGGCAGACAAACAAAATAAGTAGAAACAAACAAACAAATAATGCAATAGAAACCCTGTGAACATTTCCCCTTAAAAATAGGTGATAACTTAACAAACAAATAAAATGGAGAAATAGAATAAAAATAAGGTGGTGGCTGAGCTGTCTCCATATGCACTAGGCAAGTGGATGCTACCTACATAGTTTTATGGATGTAATATCAAATAAAAAACTTTAGGCCAAATGTAGTTCTCCCAGGGAATGGGAAGAATGTGATAATTAATGAAAACAAATAGAATGGATGTGATAGATGAATAAGAATGGTCTTACAAAATGGCAAGTGCATGAGAAAAAAGGCTAAAAAAGATGGGGAAACTAAGTGATAAGTGACTTGCTTGTAACTTAGTAAGGGTTCCCAGAATCCCTAAGGCAAAGAAGTGGTCAATGTTTTTGTTCTTTTCTAACAATTTTTGAAATGTTTTTTTGGAATTTTTGAAGTATCTTAACTCGATTAAGAATAAAGATACACTGAATGGTTCAAGCTCAAAAAACGGTGAGAGTGTTTAAACAAAGTTTGCTCATAAAATGCTGAGAGCATTCAAACTTAAGTTGCTCACAAAATGGTGAGAGTATTCAAACTTAGGTTGCTCACAAAATGGAGAAAGCGTGGCTTAGGTTGCTCACAAAATGGCAAGAGCATGGCTTAGGTTACTCACAAAATGGTGAGAACATGGCTTAGGTTGCTCATAAAATGGTGAGAGCATGGTTTAGGTTGCTCAAAAAATGGTGTGAGCATGGCTTAGGTTACTCATAAAATAGTGAGAGCATGGTTTAGGTTGCTCACAAAATGTTGAGAGTGTGGCTTAGGTTACTTGCAAAACAATGAGAGTGTGGCTTAGGTTATTCATAAAATAGTGAGATCATGGCTTAGGTTACTCATAAAATAGCAAAAACATGGCTTAGGTTGCTTACAAAATATTGAGAGCATGGCTTATCTTGACTGAGTCAGTATTGAGTGCTATCTACATAGTCCCAGAGTAGGACCTCAAGTCATTGTAGTTATACCCTTACAATGGAGGAATTTGACTAGTGTAGCAGTCAATTCAAACAAAATAGGCACAGTTGGTAAAAAGGCATAGTATGACATAAGAAGTGGCAAGTTGGTATGTCAGGCTTAATATTGCCCCTAGTTTACCCATAGGCAGTTATAACTATGAAAAAATGACATAGATCAATGGTACTAATTTTATCAAAGGTGGTTGTAATTAGTATCAAGACTGGTGGTAAGAAAATAATAACAAATGAAAGATGAAACTACCAAAACTTGTATCGCACTATCCCAAAATACAATCTCTATCTGAAATACTTGAACTAACTAATAAAACTAATAAGATATCTCAATGTTAAAACTATGTAATGAATGGCAAAAACCAAGGTCAAATGAGCTAGGCTTTAGAACACACTAGGCTAATAGGTCAAAAGCAGAAAGTGGATATAGTGAAGAGATGGATAAGTATGGTATTTGTACAAAGAAGAATAGTGATAAAAAGGCATAACTAAAATGGTCCTTATAGACAATACACCTTAGCGCTTAAGCATAATATCGCTTGAGATGAATAATATTCATCAACTTAGGAAGTTTATCTCCATTTGGTATGGCAAGCCTGTATGCTCTCGATCCATAATCTACAGTAATGATGAAAGGCCCTATCTATTTTGGTTTGAATTTCCCTTTATGCTTCTTCTCAGCCATGGTATTATTTTAGTTTTATTTAAGAATAAGATCACCAAGTTCAAATGTTCTATACTTAACATGTTGATTATAGTGGCCTTTGAGTCAATTCTGATATGATTGAAGATTGTTGAGCATGGATATGCATTTCTCATCAAGTAGGTCTAGCTCTTATAGGCAAGCTACTTGATATTTGTAATCATCTAGGACATGCTTGAAAGAGATACACAATGAAGGTAACTCAACCTTAATGGGAAGGATGGATTCAGTACCAAAAACAAGTGAGTATTGAGTGGCTCTTGTAAGAGTATGATGATTGGTACAATATGCCCAAATGGTAGGGAATATCTATAAGTGCCAATCAAAACTGACATCATTGATAATCTTCTTGAGAATATTAACAAGGGTTTTGTTGGATACCTCAGCCTGGCCATTACCTTGAGGGTAATATGATATAGAAAAATGTTGTGTGATGTTATATTCAGTACATAACTGGTCTATATCCTTATTCTTGAATGATCCTCCATTATCATATATAATGTCAAAGGGGATACCATAGTGGCAAATGAGATGGTTGAAAATGAATTTGGAAATTTGCTTTCTAGTCATGTAAGTGAGGGATATAACTTCAGCCCACTTAGTGAAATATTTAGTGGTGATAATGATATGTTTATGGCCGTCAGATGAAGTGGGGTTGATCTTCCCAATGAGTTCAAGTCCCCATGTAGAGAATGGCCATGGTGTCAACATTAATTTTAGAGTTTTTTTAAGGCATGAATCAGATTAGCATACCATTGATATTTGTCACACTTCTTTACATATTCAATGGCATATGTGTCCATTGTGGACCAATAATAACCATTATGCAAGATATTTTTGGATAGAATTGCCTCATTAGAATGAGCTCCATAGACTCCTTCATGAACTTCTCTTAATGTTAGTGTAGACTCTATCGAATTTAAACAATGAAGCAAAGTTACATCAAAACTATGATGGTAAATGGTGGATCCTAGTAGAGTATAATGAGTGGAATGATGAATAAAGGCTTTGGTTTGTTTTTTAGATAGGTTAGGTGGTAGAACTTGTTCATGAAGTTAGTTGTAAAGGTCTGAGTACTAGATAGAATTAGGACCAACAATATCATAAATCATGGCAACAGTTGAAGGTTCATGAGCTGGTGTTGACAAATTATCAATGAGGAATTGATAATCTCTAGCTTTATCTATTTTTTGAATTAGAGAGCCAATAGTAGCTATGGCATCTATAGTTTTGTTACTAACCCTTGGTATGTGCTCAAATTGAATATTGGTAACTTTTTGCTTAAGAGTGTCGACCATGGCTTTAAATGAAACTAGCTTATCATCTTTGGTCTGAAAATAATCTATGACATGATTGATGATTAATTGAGAATCACCATAAACTTGAAGATGAGATATGTTCCAATGCATTGCTTATCAAATTCCTACAACAAGTGCTTCATACTTAGCCATGTTGTTTATATAAGGAAATTTTATTCTAAATTATTTAGGGATTAAATCCCCCTATGGTGTGATAAACAATAGGCCTACCCCTGATCCATGTGTAGTAAATGAACCATCAAAATATAGCTTCTAAGGCTATTCCTCAAGGGGTGTGTCAATGATGGTCATTATGGATTCATCTAGAAATTGAAATATGAGTGTTTGTGTGTCTGTTAGAGGTGCTTCAACAAGTTGATCCATATGAACTTGTCCCTTGATTGCCATTTGATTGACATACTCTATGTCAAACTCACTAAGAAGCATGATCCATTTAGACATTCTACCTTGTAAATCTATTTTAGATAGTAGATACTTGAGTGGATCTACATTTGAAATGACCATGGTCTTATTATTCAACATGTAATGGCATAGTTTTTGAACTATGAAGACCATGGCCAGACAAGCTTTTTCAACAGGTGCATATTTATGTTCATATGTAACTAAGGTATGGCTTAGATAGTATACATCATTATCTTTTCTATTGTCATCATGTTGAGCCAAGAGTGCCCCCAGAGCATGGTTGGTAGTTGATAGGTATAACAAAAATGGCCTTCTTGGCATAGGAGGTAATAAAACAAGTGGATTAACAAGATAGTCTTTGAGTTGTTGAAAATCTATTTGGTAGTGATCATCCCATTGAAATACAGCTCCCTTATTCAAAAGGTGTGTAAATGGATGGCACTTGTCTGCTAACTAAGAGATGAATCATTGGATGGACTAAATCTTACCCCACAAACTACGTAGTTACTTTAAATTGGTTGGTGGTAGCATCTTGGTTATAGAATAGACTTTAGCCAGATCAACTTCAATACCTCTATGGGACATGATGAATCCAATTCATTTTCTTGAAGTTACACCAAACAAACATTTCTTTAGATTGAGTTCTGACTTTGTACTCCTGTAATCTTTCAAATATTCTACATAGCACTACTAGATAGTCAGCCCTAGTTTTGGATTTTCTTTATATGTTATCGACATAGTCTTCAACAATATCATGGAATATTATAGTCATGGCCCTTTGATATGTAGTTCTAGCATTCTTAAGGCCAAATGGCATTACCTGATAATAAAATTTTCCCCATAGAGTGGTGAACACTATTTTATGTTGGTCTTCTAGTGTTATTTTGATCTAGTTGTATCCTAAAAAGCCATCCATGAGTGAAAGCATTTCAAAACAGCCATGGAGTCGATGATCATGTCAATATTAGGCAATGGAAAATCATCTTTAGGATAATCTTTGTTGATTTATCAAAAATTAGTATAGATTTTAATCCCTTTAGGCTTTTTACTAACATGTACCACATTAGAGATCCATTCTGAGTAGTTAATGGATCAAATACATCCTACTTTTAAGATTTTTTCCAACTCTTTCTTTACCAATATAGCAACGTAAGGATGCATCTTACATAACTTTTGTTTTACCATTTTGGCATTAGAATTAACCACAAGGTGGTGCAAAACTAAGGTGGGGTCTAAACCTATCATGTCAGAATAGGCCCATGTAAAGATATCTACAAATTCTCTCAACAGAGATATAAAGACATCAGGTTCCTCCTCAGTGAGGGATGCTCCTAATTTTATCCCCTTTAGGTCTGATGGAGTCTTAATATTTACCTTTATTGCATCTTCAAATAGAAGGTTCAAACCATCTTCTAGGATAGTAGGAAATGACTTGAACTATTTAATTATGTCAGGGTCCTCTGGCAGGACTTACTCTTCAACTTCTCCTAAGCATGATGAATCTGAGTCACCTAATGAGAGATTTGGCCATGTGACAAAAATAGTCAAAATTTCTTAAATAATTTGATCAAATACTTGTTTTTACTCAAATTTGAACTCGAATCCATAGGCAAGTCCATCATTGGCAGTCTCCTAGTCTAAATTCAAAGAGGAATGAACACCCCCATCTAATGGCACTTGAAATAGGTTTTCACCACTAGACTGGCCTTTATCTTTACTTTTTCCCTAGTCAGCAAGCACCTCAAAGAGGTTTTCACTTTGGGACCTCAATGTTGTACTTTTTTTTTTTTTGGCTAATGGTGTTCACTCGCTCTCTAAAATAGGTTGCAGAATCTAATGTGATTGAGAATCCTAATTTGTGATCTCCCAACAAAACATTGTCTCTAAGGCCTAAAAATTCACAGAACACCTCATCATTCTAGAACTCATCAATTAACATACTGGATTCTTTTTGGTCCCAATCTATCAAATTGGGATAATATAATGGCAATGGGTTGTGATGAATGGCCAAGGTAAGGGTACAAATGGCATTATTATCAAACAAATTGGTTTCAACTAGATTATCAAAGGTAAGGCCATGATCAAACTCAGCTTCACTATCAACATCATCATCACTAGTCACCAGTGATGGAGTTTGAATAAGATATGTGGGGTCACCCCCAAGTGGTTTAAATCTAAGTCCATAAGGTCTTTCATACTTAGTCATGGAAATTGGCTCAATGGTTCCTTGTTGATTTGGTCTGAGGCCTCTTACTTCATAATTGTGATGCTCCATGATCCTATTGGGAATAGGATACTTTGCATTTTTATAGCAATCAGCTTGGTTGTCATTATATAATCATGATTCATCCCCTTCAAGAGGGTCAGGTTCTAGGCTAGATGCTGGTACAAATGTGATAGGTCCCTTATCTTTATTCTTTTATTGCCAATGCATATGTGGGGTGAATTTAGGTCGCCCAAAGGTTTTTGTATTTTGAGGAAGATTGGCAACATGAAATGTATCATGGGTCACATACTCTCCTAGTCCATTATCTAAAATGGTGAAATTATTAGAAGCTTCAGGAGGTGGCATGTGGGAAAGGGAATACAAGGTATTAGGATCTATGTAATTATCTAGTGAAGGATCAATAAGTATAGCCTTTCCTTTATCCTACTTGGAACTTGGATTCATGTCGTACTAATAATTATAGCTTTAAAATTCAACCTCAAGATGATTGTAATGTTCATATGGGTGTAAATCTCCTAGAATATTCACTTCTATCCCTGAGTGGGAAAACTTGATACATTGGTGCAGCATTGATGGGACCGCATGAATCTCATGTAACTAAGGCTTGCCTAGAAGCGTATTATATGATAACTCAAGATCAAGCACATGAAAAAGTCTATCATGGGTCAAAGGCCCAATGATATCTAGCAAACTAATGGTGCCTTATGATTCTCTTTCTTAATTATCATAGGCTTTGATGGTTATTGTTTATGGTTGGATATCTGTTGTTGTGTACCCAAGATGCTTGATGAGTTTTAGAGACACTATATTTAGGTTGGATCTATTGTCTATAAGGATATGTTTCAATTTATTCCATCTTATATAAACTTCTATGTATAACAGATTATTATGGAGTAGGCCAAGGGAAGACATGTCACTTTGGTTGAATTTGACTTGTTGGACTGGAGCTAGGTGTCCAACCAAAGCTTGAAATTTATCAGGGGATATGTCACTAGCAACTATGGATTGAGTCAAAAACTCATTCAAGATGTTATTGTGGATTATTAACATTTTCAACAAATCTAAAATAGAAATTTGTGTTGGTGTCTTATGTAATTGTTCCACAATATCAAACGTCTTGTCTTGGTCAGTAGTGAATAGTTTATTTCAAGGTTGAATCGTTGGTTAAATGATAGGCAAAGTGGTAGATGGTTATGGGCCTAGGATAGTAATCTTCAACCTATGAGTTGTGATTGCATAATAAGGATTAAATATTAGACTATTATTGCTAATCAATGTTGGAAATGGTATGGGACTAGATAGGACAAGTCTCAGTTGTCGATGACTTGCATGTGGTCATATGGCAAGGATGAGTTATCAATATAAGGTCTAAAAGGGGAAGTCCTAGTTTGATGGTTTACCTATATACATTCCTAGGTCAAAGAAGGATTATCCATGTAATTTGGCTGAATGTTATTGTTTATCAATGGTCTAGGTTGATTAGTGCTTGGTTTAGGATTAGTGGAGATGGTATTAATGCTACCCCTTGTAATATGACCTACAACCCTATTGTAGTCATCTGAAACTTCATGGTAGGTTTTTTGGTTGTTACCATTTTGAGCTTACTTTTATCCATTATTTTTTCATTATGGGTTCTACTACTGATTTTGTTGATTCTACTAGTTTGGCCTTTGACACTGTTGATTTTACTGCTACATTGGCCATTGTTATTGTTGTTACTAATTTTTATATTAGGGAAAGAGGTTTTGATAAATCCCAAGAGTTTGATTGGAAGTGAAAGCACCATTATCTAATTTTATCCCCCCATTCTCCAACATATTCTTAATTAAATGCTTGATTTGGACACATCTTTGTAGATTATGCCCATTGACTTGATGATAGTCACATAATTTATTTTCACAGTACCAATTAGGATCTGGAATGTCTTATAGATAATGCTTTGGTATAGGCTAGCTAAATAGATTAACATCAGAAATATTTCAAAATATAAACTTAATAGGTTCTTCTAGGTCACTAAAGACATGTCGTGCAGGCATGGTTCTCCTAAGATGAGGGGTTTGCAATGGTAAAGGTTGTTATATTTGTTATGTAGGTCTTAGTTGTTGTGCTTGTGGTATTGGTTGGAGAGGTTGTTAGGTAGGAGTAAGTTGAAAAGGTGGTGTAGATGACATTTTCACTATTTGGACATGATAGGATTTGGTTACTCCATTTCCCACAACATTTCCATTATAGTTTAATTGCTTCAATATTTCTTGATTATTGGCCTGTATCAGTTGTGATGCTAGTGCTTAAATGGGATGTTGGTTGTTTCCCTAATTGGTACCTTGATTTTGTTTAGTGGAATTAAGCTTGACGACTCATTTATTGGTGAGTTCCTACTCGATCAACAAACCTTTATCAATGATTTCCTTGAAAGTATGTGCACATTGTAGTTCCAAATGATAAGCTATCTCAATATACAAATTTTTGGTAAACATAGTGGCTAATTGTTTATCTAGTAAACTGTGGGTGAAACAACTTGCAAGGGCTCTCTATCACTATAAATAACTTGTAAAACTCTCACCATATTTTTGATTTTCTTGCATTAAGTTCACTAATTAAATCTCATGCTTGAGCTTATAGAAAAATTGTTTCACAAAATTATCTAAAAGATCATCAAAATCCATTACTAATTTTTTGGGAAACTTGAAAAACCACTCCAAGGCTTGTCCAACCAAGCTTCTTAGAAATAACAACAAAATGTAAATTTTGTTATATGCCACTGGTTGACATGAGACAAAAAAATTGGTCAAATGAGCCTTAGGGTCACCTTTCCCTTTATATTTGTCAAATTTTGGTGGTTTATATCTTGGAGGAAATGGTATCTGCAAATACTCCATGTTGAATGGGTAGGAACACACGTCATCCAATTTGAACTTTTTAATATGTTTACCATCTTGAATGGTAGCAATTACATCTTTCATCTATTTTAATTCTTGGGATAGGAAACTGGAAGGAACATTGGTTTGAAGGAGAATATTAGTTTGGATAGATGGTTGGGAGGTCACAAGTGGGGCACATTGACCAGGGTATGATGGAGATACCTATTGGCGTATATTGGTTTGGTTGGGGAATGGACCAAGAATATGTATATGTGGATTAGGATGTACTTGAAATTGTATACTTGGATTTGCGATATTTTGGTTTGGGTTGGTGATAAAGGTTTGACTTAGAGGATTTTTTAGTTGGGATAGAGGGAT
Source organism: Torreya grandis (assembly GCA_037957365.1). Lineage (NCBI taxonomy): Eukaryota > Viridiplantae > Streptophyta > Pinopsida > Cupressales > Taxaceae > Torreya > Torreya grandis. Next base: position 2,803,197 of record JARHVA010000204.1, on the reverse strand, counting down.
ATAACTATATTATGCCTACTATGGTTGAAAAGGGACATGTTGTTTATCAATAAAACCTTGTTGTTGAGTAGTAACTTATGGACCAAGACCCTATCTCTAAATTTATGGCACATTTTGAAACAACGGTTGTCTAGTAGGTACTTGAGAAACATGGAAAGCTCTTTGTTGCATGAATCCCTATGAGGAAGTGAAAGTAGGTCACATATTTGGCATCTATTGCTATCCAATATTTACATGTTATTGACTAGTCATTATTTGGTTTTGGATTGGCATATTAGTCTATGACTGAAGGGTATGTTTGTTGTTACTGGCGAGGTGGAACATAATTTTCCCCTGATTGAAGTGGCAATGTATTTGTCTTTTGTTGCATTGATACACTATATTGTGCCTATTTTTGTGGAGCATTACTCATTACTTGTTGGGGAGGATTATGATTTGTCACATTTTATCATTGAGGCTTGACATTGGTCATTGTTGGATTACCTAATCCCATAGGTTGTATACTTGAGGAAGTAGCTAGTTGAGGTTGGGGTGTAGAAACTCCTATTCCTTGGTATGATGATCCACTCATGGGATTAACTATAGGAAAATGTTTTTGGATAGTTATTTATGCATTGGTACTACTTTGATCAGGATTGGACATTGTTTGCACATTCCACTATATTGAGCTCACTATTTTGTGGAGAGGCTGAAGATGCTTCTTCAATAACGAGTATGTGCATCAAGTTATCTATCAAATTAATTTATACAAATGGATTATAACTCATATTCTCTTGTCTATTTAACTCTATCAACACTCTTGTTAAAGGAATTAGGTCAATGAGAGGCTTACTCACCATGTTCATCTTATTGAAATCATGTGCTAGGTTTAAGTAGGTTTGATATGCCATCTGCATTTCATTAAAGTGATATTCCATGATGTTTTTGCCTTAATTAGATATATTAGGATCTTGGTACATTGTTTGGACTAGAGCCATATGATTGCTAGAAGAATCTTGTTGATCATAAATGATATTGTGGGACACTCTTACTAGACTTGGTAAATTTTCATGGGGGAAGTCTACTGGAAACTTGGCCCCTACCTTTATGGCTCTAACCAAAATCTTATCTTTATTCTCTAAAAAATATCATTCAAATAAAAATGGATCATACGTGAAATATGTATTAGTAGAATATGACTATTGAAAAACTAGCTCATTCACTGTTGGTATTATAGCTAGATATTATGCAGTTTACTCTTGGTCTTGTTTTGAATAAGGTGGTGTGTTAACTAGATAGTTAGCCAATGGATTTTGGTTTTGTACCCTTGATTGAGTATTATAAGAGGGATAAGAATCCATATCATAAGCAATATTTTTTGCATAGAGGTCTTACACCATTTCTTCCTATGCAACTACACTACTAATCCCCAGATTGTATATGAGTCCACTACGAGTGTAGGAATACATGTTGGGATCCATAGTCAATGCTTTGTGATAAAAGGTCAAATATTTATAAAAACTCTAAAAAGGATAGAATCTAAAACATATGATGTTCCAACTTGGTCTAGATTCATCAAAAGGATCAAAAGGTTTATGCAAAGATTTGTGAGGAAACAAGCTAGCGTGAAGTATCTAATGCTTCACCATTCACACAAAGGTAAGAAAGTAAATGGACCAAAAATTAAAATGCCAAACTCTAAGGTTTAAGTTTTTCAATTCAATATAATCTATGAATTTAAAAGTTGTTAGGTCTTTTGGCCAAAAATGGCATCAAAATCTAGGCTCAAACAAGGCATGCACTAGGACTCTTGGCCAAACAGCATCAAAATCTAGTCTTTAAATAGATGAAATTTTTAATCTAACATATTTGAAACACTTCTAAAAAACACTAGGTATTTGATTCTTAGACATGAACTTGATCAATTGGGTATAAGGTATGAAATAAAAGTCACTTTAGAAATAGTTTATTTTCTCATAAAAAATTGTATAAAACTTGGTTCTTTTGACAAACACGCTAGATAAAAGTAAACAGTATAACTGTGCTTTAGACAAAGGATGATAAAAGTACACTCGGATTGGTCTAAAAATGTAGGAACAAATTTGGAAATTTACACAAGAGGGTCTATGAAACAATATTCAAAATGTTTTGGGCAATGTAATGATGCTATACTATGCAAAAGGTGTGACAAAAAGGGTTTTTTTAAAAACTCCCTAAGGCAAAGACATTTTTCTACATAACACTACTTTTCTTGACTCAAAATATTGTGGTGCATAGACTCAAAGTGCAAGTGTTTAGCACAAAAAGGCTTAACCCTATCAAGTGATGACAATGATTGTGAGTCTTAAATGGCCTTCAACCCAAATTGGAAATTAAACCTAAGTTCCCTCGAGTTTAGTGCAAATGGTGATCCCATTTAACACATTAACCCTATGAACTTATAAAGGTGAAATTTCTAATTTAGATTATAAGTGAAGGACTTAAACAACTTTGGTAAAGGTTTAGACTCAATTGCATAGCATAACTATGCCAAAGTGGATGATATGACTCTCAAGCTTTTGATGAACTTTTGAACAAGGCAAATTTATGATCTCATGCGAGAAAAATTTATGAACTTTTGAACTTTTGTTCAAAGGAAAATTTGGACTATGTGTTTGGTTTGGATTGTTTGTTTACACCAATTTTTAACTCCAAACAAGACTTTAATCTAGGACAAGACTAACTGATTAACCACTCTTAGATCTTAAACTAAAAAGGTTACTTGGTATTGTTGGAATCCATCAATATACGTCATTTGAGAGGATTTTAAGTGTTTATCCAAAAGCAAATGTGCATTATATAGTAGAGTTTTTACACCCTCCCTTCTCTCAAATGATAGTACTATGACATGGACCTTGAAGTGCATCTTGCACCAACAATACTTCTACAAAAAGTGGGTATTCATCTAAGATGTAAAAAGTTTTTGAATGATCTAGGGGAATCAATTTCACAATGATTTGCATGCCTAAAAATACAAAATAAAAGATTGGATTTTGGGTCTATATCACTTGGCTTGTTACAAAAAGGTCTAGTCTTTTTTACCACGATGTCCAAAGTACCACGATGTCCCATGTGTAACTCCAATTAGGAGCCAAATGAATTCAATGCTAGGAGGTGAAACCTTAGGTCAAAGATTCCCTAAAAAACTCATGGGAGGTGATGAAGTCCCCCTCGTAAGTCAAGTTTGCATAAAAATAAAGAAAGCATGAAAGTAGAAAGACTTTAGGGTCATTTTCAAGGTCACCCAAACTTTGATGATTTTTTGGGGAGTGATTTAGATGAATTTATTTCTAAGCCTTGGAATAGGATATTTACAATAGGAATGGAGCTTTTAATTCCAAGGGTTCCTTAAAGGGGACAAATGGAAGAGCATGCATGCAACATCTCTCTTTTTGCCAAACAAAATATTTATCTAAACAACCATGTAAATACAAAATGCTTTAAAAAGGTGAGTTCATTTTTAATCCCAAAGGGAAAGTGAGGTGGTGTTCATTTGACCCCTTGGTCTTAGTTGTAACTTTGAAAAAATTCACCACAAACATCTAAATTCTTTTGTTAAACACCAAAACAAGGTTCCTAATGTTGATTTTTTTAAGCATACAAAAGGTGATCTAAACATGTTTTTGTCAAATGTCAAGCTTGAACCTACAACAAAAATGTTATCATATCTTTTAGCTTTGAAGCTCTTTTTGGTTTGAAACAATAAACTTTGTAAAAAGAGCTCTCGGGCCTGTGTTTTAAGAAAAACATAGTGATTAATGCCAATTTTTATAACCAATGATGGTGACATTTTCTAATTGATGTCAGTTATCTAAAAGACATCAGTTATACCAATGTGATCGATGACAAGTATATAATCGAAGTCAGTTTTACTAATCGACGTTGGTTAAAATATGCAATCATTGTTAGTCTTACCTACTAATGTTAGTTACTATGTAAAACTATGGCAAACAAAAAATGGAAAAATAAAGTTAGAAAATCAATTTGTAAGAGTTTTAAGGGTCTAAATGAATATTTTAAAGTTACAAAATGATCTTCTTTAGGTGTGAGATACGTCTAGTCCCACCGGGCATGCCATTATGTGATCTAGGAGTTTGACTCAAGAAAGGATGGTTAGTATGGTGTTAGTTCCAAAATGAAAAACAAAATAAAATAAACACACTAATAGTATAACATCTCTAAGCCTAAACACTAGAGAGAGCTTAGTTAACAAAAAAAATGACAAACATAACTAAAGAGTAAGGACTAAAACACAATAATTCCTTCACCTTCCTTGGATGCTCCAAATGCCTTTGTAGTAGTGGTTTGCTCAATTTTGTGCTCATAAAATCCTTGGCAATGGAAGGTTGGCTACCTCCATCTCTCCTTGGCACATTTGGCTTGTGGCTTGGCTTAGCTTGGAATCAATTTGGCATAGTAACACTAGTTTTATGAAGCTTTTAAAACTAATCTTGCATTATAACTTTGCATTCTCAATTCTTAAAAATGATGTTCATAGCCTTTTTATTTATAGATTTTTGCAAATGTCTAGAATTAATATAAACCGTCTATCATGAGATTGAGATGTGTGGTTGAGGATTAATTCAGTTTTTATAATTAAGTTTATAATTATCCTCATCATGACATTGGAAGAAGGGGAAATTAAGAGGCATGGAGGGCATTATGGAAGGCATGATGAGGCATGGAGGGCATTATGGAAGGCATGATGAGGCATGGAGGGCATGAATTTTGATATTTGTGGTATTTATGGCTTAGGGATGTCTTCTCAAGAAATGAGGTCACCTAATGATGCAGATATTCAATATTCATTTCCAAAAATAAGTTTTCAACAATTTTCTATGAAATTATTAATTATGCCTTGATTTGGATTAATTATCTCTTAAACATGATTAAGCACTTTATGCACAAATTACTCAACTTGATCAGAATGTCTTGTTATTGGTCTAAAATTTGATTGGATTGGAATTGGAAGGCAATGTCAGATGTGTTAGATCTATTATCCCATTTAGGATGTTACCAACAACAAATAATAAAGGTACATGTCTTGTGCAAGAGATTTGATAGAAAAGAACAATCTAGAGCACCCAAGTGAAAAATTGGCATTTTACTCAAAATGATTTGATAAAAGTTAGCTATCCCATAAATTGCATTGCCTCATTTAAGGATACCCTAGCCAAAATTAGCACTTGAATATGTCAATTTCACATCATTTAGCATGTTTTAGTGTTTTAGGCCAAATTGTACATTTTGGGTTGAAATTGGTCAAAAACCTGATTGGAGATTATCGGTGGCCAGTTTTAGGTGTCTACAAGTAGTAATCTTTAGAAGGTATCTTGAAGATCTCAAAGTGGTATAGTGATCAATATGTCTATTTGATGGACTAGTTCTTGAGCATGAATATGGCATGATGAGGAATTATGATCAGGTTTGGAGGCTTGTGAGCTTGTGTGAGCATGGTATTAGGGTTTATGACATGAGTATGAGGTGTTGATAGTAGTGCAAGAGGTTTCAAGGTATATTCAAGGTCTAAGTGTGACTAGTAGTTCAAGACCTAATGTGCAAAGAGACCTAATATGGCATAATTAGGGGTCAAGTTTAGTTTTCAAGGTGATATAGATCATGTGATCTTTGCCATAGGTGTAATAGGTTATTTTAAGAGTACTCATGAATTTTTAGGTCCTAATTTTAAGGAGAAAGCATGAAAATGAGTTTAAAGATCTCTCGAGTTCTAGAATGAGGAGTTGCAGGCCTGAAAAGGAACTTTTGGTGCTTGTTGGCATGTGTTAATATTGCATGGGATGTTTATCTCTTGTGGAGAAATGGAAAAGGGTCATAATAATGTTTTTCAATCATTAGGAGTTAGTTTTAGGGTTAGAGCTTTATGAACAAATGTTAACAATGGGAACTGGTCTAAAACCCTACTAAAACCCTCATAGTGACCCAATATGGAAGATCTTACTAGAAATGGCTCAAATTTGATTAGATGACCTATTTTGATGATTGTATCATGTATAGGACTCTCCTATGTGCCTCTAAGTGGAATTGGTTTATTTGATGAGGGAATATAAGCTACAAGAAATCCCTTGTTTCAAGAAATTTTGTATAACAGGCAAGTTGACTGAGTAAAAGTTTCAAAATAGATGTATGTTTAATATTTTTAATTATAATTAATGACCATGGTGGTTTATGAGCAATTTATAGACTTAAAAATTGCTAAACTAGTCATGGAAGTTGACCTATCACTAAAAAGGCCTAGTGAGGAAGATAGTGAGAAAAATTAGGTAGAAGTAAGAATGAGATTGGGGATGAGTTATCATGGATTAAGAATGGGTAAAATTTCATTAGTTTTATATTAAATACTTATAACACATTTCTAAATTCGTTAGATTTTTTGGAGGTCATTAAAAATGATGTCCACAAGATGACTTGTCTAGTGAAGATGAGACAATAAAGATGTAATATACAAAGAATGGTTTATACATCCCACATTTAAAATTATACCTCTATATATTTGTGTTTTTATATGTTATAAATATATATAAGGATAATCCACATGCATCGGTACTTCTTTATTGTGTCCACATAGGTACTGAAAGTCATGTTCACCATGACTGGTCCTCAAGGAAGAATGGTAGTTATGGGTATGCAAAGATGAAGTGATGAGTTTGAGATGTTATATCATGAGTTAATGTATATAGTTCACATGTTTATTTTTTTTGGGATATATATCACCTATTAATTCTTTATATAAGGTTGAGATTCAGTTTAAGAAGTTGAATTATGTAATCCAAAATGACTTGTCTTAATGTGTATGAACTGTGAAAGAGAAGGTTAACAAATCAGTCTGCAAAACCAATAATTGACAATATAACTTGTGATATATCTATTTTAATATGGTATATATGTCACATAGTAAGTATTAATGTCCATTATATGTCTTTTAAGTATCCTTACATGAGCTAAAGACAACATTCTTACATGACTATGTTTTGGAGCATACAGGGAATTTTTTGTAGTCATCTAATAGAAATGAGTTTCAGGTGATTTTTCCAAATTTGAAGAATAAAATGCACATAAAGTTTTTATATATGTCTCAATGTTTAATTTTAATTAATTTTTATTTATGATAAATTTCTATGAAGGTGTGAAAAGTCAAAGGTTCTTGACTAGGTGTTTGAAGCCTGTTTGAAGTTATGAGTGAGCTTATGGAAGTGATCAGTTTGAGGTCTATTACCTTGTTTGGTGAATTATAATGGATATGGTGATGACCATGAGGTCATGTATACTATATAAATATGATTTTTTTATATGGTCATATGTCAAAATTGAGTGTACTCTTCAGATATTCAATACAAACTTCCTGGGTGAGTGAAGATCTAGTTGTGAGTAGTATTAATGATGTGGTCCAAGTAGTGCATTGGACTAAAAGGTGGTATGTAACTATGTGGATGTTATCATGGGTTTATTTTAGATTTTTTTTTTAGTTTTTTTATCTATGTTTGTATTCTCAATAAGTTTCAATAGGACTGAGTGTAACGTGTTGCTTGAGAAGGCCTAATTGCATTAGGTCTCTATTAGGCCTAATGGTGGTTTTCATCCTTATGAGTGGTGACTAACCTATATAGTGGTTGTTTCAATTTTGAAACATGTGTGTTGAAATATTACAATTTTTATCCAAGGTAGGTGAAGGCAAGATTCTTATATTTATACAAGGCATAATTGACATATTTGAGCTAGAGTAAGGATGAGAGTGCAAGTGAATAAAAAAGAACCTTGAGGAGGAAAAGGAGGTCATGTACACCATTAGAGGGTAGTATACAATCAGTAATGAATATATAATATTATTTTTGAGTATGAGGATCAATTTCATATAACTTAAACCTATCAAGAGGAGGACAAGTTAAGTGAAGAGCCCTAATAGGCTATTTGAGAGAGATAGAAGAGTGTGAAGAGAAAATGAAGGTGATCATCATTAGTTGAGTGAGAAAAAGGTGTCCAAAGTTGATTATATTTTCTAGTTGGTTGTGTTTATTTTGATTCACCTATGGGGTCATTGTCTCCTTGCAATTTGGTGCTTGTTAAATACTAGTTGAGTTAGTGTTTGACTATGTATGGGTTGGTGCGTCTTATGAACTTGGTGCTTAAATATATTTGGATCTTGTCATTATAGGTCTATAGTCCATTTGAAGGGTTTATTGGGTTTTATTCCCCATTAGGGTTTCCCACATATCTCTTATGTTCATGTATTGATATCTTGCTTCATGTTTATGTGATTGCTTCTCTATGCATTGCTTGATCACTTTATTGGTTTGAAAGGTTAATGAATGATAAGTGAATTTTAGTGATTGTTTTAAGGGCACTGATTCACCCCCTCCCCCTCTTTGTGGCTATGATTCCAAAAAATCTTCTCACTTTCTTCATGCGATTGAAACTTGACTAAAAACCATCTTTTTACAATTTAGTGAAGATTAGAAACATAAAAACCTTTTCAATTTTCCTCCATCCATGTCTCCAATGCCTACCCTTCTAATATCTACTAGGTGTGTTTCCTGATAATGCCTTGGAATATATATCATGTCATTTATATGATATTAAGGTCATGGTAATGTAAATGAAGATCTAGATATAAGTTTGAATGGAAAGAATATGAACCGTCCTCACTCTAAATGATTGGTTACATAATAACATCTCCTAATCTTGTTGTAATATGTAAATCACAAGAGTTAAAATCTCCTCAGATCTAATATTTTGACTCCTTTTTTCTTTCCCTTTCTTATTTATTTTCCTTAATTTCTTTTTCATTGTGTGACTATTTCTTTGGGATCTTATCTTGTTGTATGACATTTTATTGTCCATCATGTGCGGTTATTTCCTTATATGACATTGAGTATTTTTCTAGGTGCTTTATTTTTTATATCATGGTCATGACATAGTGTGCTTCTGAGTGGATAAATATAGTATTAATTTTTTGGTTTTGTGATCCATATCATGCACCTTATTTTTTTTTTGTGGTGTCATGATCCCTAGCTTGCACTTTTTTGTGTTGTATATTATTAATTGTTTATATCAATAATGGTTACTATTGCATGTCTAATTGTTATATCTATCTTGATATCAAATTTATATTACTTACACTACCTATTTCATATATTATTTAATCATATATTCATTACTATGATGGCATATTCTTCATATATTAGCACATGCTTCTAAATGATTACATATTTTTTACATAACATTATGTGCTTAATTTTTTTCTTTTGAACTAATTAATTTAAAGGCTACATCATTAACCTCAAAATAAGGGCATATTAGTGGGCTTATCATAGATATTCAAGCCTTCATTTACATAAAATTCATATTTTGGGACATGTTACATGGTTTAGAGAATCCACATTAGTTGAGATTATCAATTTAGTTCAATTTATGGAACAAACATTTGCATATTGAGATATATTTAGGGACATATGCAACTCATATGCAAAAAATTTATAGGAACATGAGTTATAGGTTTTCTGATTCTTCAAAGTTGGGATAAAATGAGATATAGATGTATAGCATTTTATACCATGTTGGCATTGATTTGGATCAAATTATGGGACATGAACATTCTTGATGGACATAATATTATAATTTTTATTTAATAGCATGGAATTGATATAATATTGATCGTATTAAATGTAACATATTAGATCTATAAGTCTATATGTAGTGGTTGATTCACCCTACATGAGCCTAGCATGGAATTTCTTATACCTATTTTTCATATCCCCTCAATTTTTTGAAACTAATACTCCTTCTGTCATAGAGATGACCTGCTGAATTTTTTACCACACTTCTCTTATATTTTCTTACATCTCCAGTAAAAATTTCGAGTAAAAATTCCCTATATTTCAGAAGATATAGTGAAATTAGGGTTTCACTCCACACATTGCCCAAATCAAAGCTCTGATACCACTTGTAATGAACTTGATATTCAATATATGCAAAAATACCCTTAAGGTAGGGAAACACCATATAATACTCCTTTAGGAAGGAATAACTCCACAATGTCTCTTCGAGGGGACAACCTCCAATATCCTCTTCCAATAGAAGACTCAATGCATACTTGATATCCTTACCATGATAATCATCTCCTATATATATACATCTATCTAACCCATGGATGGGTAACCTCCTAATCCAATGTAGGCCAACCATTACCCAATGTATTACTTCCACAAGTTACTCTATTATCATAATATATTGTACCCATATAACTAAGGGGATGTGTGCCACATGTCGGCATCTCCATTAACCCATATACCTCAATATATCATATCCCTAGGTACATAGCATGACCTAGTCATAAAGTTTAAAATAGTGTCAGGGACCTAGTCAATTAGTTGTATATTTAGATGCATATTTTCAATTACATAAGTTGATGATGATAAGTTTATGAATTCATATTTATATTTTAAGTGGTTTTGAAAAGCACAAATGGATGAAAAAAAATATGCATCTGTATTTATCACTAATGAATATTTGTCATCAATCATTTTATATTTCAGTTGATTATTCATCAGATTATAACATAGCATTTTCTATTTGAAATAGTGACACTTGATATGGTTGAAATATTTATATGATTGTCATGATGAATTCAGATATCTACATTGATCTTCAACTAAGTATTTATATGGATTTCATATTAGTGTTCAATTGATAGTTCAATTAGATTATGATAATTAATTTGATATTTTCAATGGTAGTATGTGACATGGTTTGATCAAAATGGTAATATATTATTGATTGATAATACTGGTTTTTGGTTAATTCAAATTCATTTTCAAGTATATATATAGTATCATGATGAATATGGCATTATGATTTTGGTATAGGTGGAATTTGATATTGATTTTTGAAACCTAAATTATTCCCTAAGAATATTAAGCATCCTAAGGAGTTTTAAGTTTCAAAACTAAACACTTCATTATCCTAAGGTCCTATTTAAATATCCTAAGTTTTAATGTAATCTAGTTCAAAGGCTCTAATGTTCACTTGAGGCTTATTCATTTCAAAAGTTTTACGAACTAAGGTTATGTTATTTTTCTGAGGCATAAAGGTTTTATATGATCATGAAGGATTTATGAATTAAGTTTTTGTTAGTCAAAGGCATATTGAATAAATTCATATGTCAACAAGTTGAGTTGGTAATTCAAGATTCATGAATGTGAGTTGGCACGTTGAATTGGCAGTCTATTTGGTGTACTTCATGGCATGTTAGTTGGCAAGGTGAGTAAATACGAAGTAGATAGAGGCTTTGAGAACATGGTAAGATTATTTGGTGGTTTAAGACATTTAATGAATTTGGTACATGCCTAGAATCTCACAAAATGGTAATATTTTTATTAGGCATGTTGGATATTACTAAGTTTGATGGCATTGCTAAGATGGTGGGCAGAATGTTAAGTACTAGTCTTGATTTGATGAACCAATATGGATTTTGCATGTAATCATGGTAGTTACTTCAGGGGACTTGGCTTACAAATAATATTATTTTCTTGATTTTTTTTATTTTTTTGAATCTCTTTTACGTAAGCATCATTCTATTGGTTTGTAATTTGTAGTTACAAATAGAGATTTGTGAGTAGAAGGTTTAAAGGAAAGTGCATACATGTATCCAAATAAAAAAGTGATTGAATTTTGAAGAATAATAAGTTATTTCAAATGGTTTATGGTTGCATGGAAATAAATATTGTTTCTAGTTTGCATGTTTTGATAAGTTTTGACTTAAGATTTACATGTATGTTTTGGAAGTTAAAAGATATTGCAGTTTTATGGTTGTTATGTTTTCTCTATACATGAGATATCAATGTGAATGGGTTTTATTTTCTGATAAAGCTATTTATCTTGACAGTTGATGAAATACAAAGATGTTGGTTTTTAGGCTCAAGCATAGACTTTTTAAAAATATTGAGGCTTTTCTTGAATACATATTTTGTTTTAGATTTTTGTGAGTAATATAGATTGCAGTGGTGCTTAAAACATACCATTTATAGTTTCAAAAGCTTGGTTGAGACTTTGGATTTTGTAGGGATGAACTTTGTGTGTTTGATTCATGAGTATTTTGAAAGATTTGAATGATTTATATTCATCATGTCATTAATAAGTTATTTCAAAAGGTTGTTCAAACATGTAAATGTGACTACCCAATGATGTTTTTTTTTATATTTTAGTATGTTGAAGATATAATTTTCATGCATATCATTTTTAGTTTTGAATCTGGATTTTGAAGAAAAGGTTTTTCATGGTTACTTCGTGGATATAGTATGTTGAATTTTGTCTGTGAAGATAAATGGAGGTTATTGATGGTTTTGTGCATCTTGATTTTTGGTTTTGATGGCTTTGTTATAATATTATGATGGTGTTTTAATATTTTGAGTCCTTAAGTTTTGTGCATGTTTAGAGTTTTATAAAGGATGAATATTGGTAAATCCGATACATTTAAAAGTATTCTAGGTTTTGTTCAAACTTTTGGCAATATAAAAATAGTAAATAAGTGTTGATAGTTTTCATAGAAATTTAAAATGGGTTGTTTCTTAGTTTTGAAATGATGTTTCAAATAGAGATATTGGTTTGTTGTAGTTTTTTGGTCATGGTTGCATGAGATTTAATGGTTTTAAATGGTCAAAAACTTGATGTTTTAGAATAATTGTTTCATGAAATTTTGAGTTTATTATTAAAATTTTGACATATAGATTGAAGTGGAATACAATCTGTAATGATCGGGTTTCATTTTTAAAGGCAGTAAGGCTATTGAAAGTTTCATAATATTGTATTAAGATGGTTTCTAGTTTGTAATAATTAGTTGGAAAGGCTTTGATGGCTTAATTTCTTTATCTAAATGAGAAAATATATGTGGTTTACAGTTTGAGAAATGCATTTCAAGAATAGGATATTGTGGAAATATTGATTTCAATTATGTGAATTGGTTCAGTTTATATTCTTAGATACTATTCATATGATGAGAATAAAAAATCATGAAGATATGTTAGAATATTTTGGAAATAAAATTATGATAATATAATTTTATTTTAAAATTTTATCTAGTTTTAAATGATATTTTGATGTAATCAAAATAAGATATTGTGAAGATAATTGACACAGTTGGAACAATTCAGTTTTGTTTCAGTCAATGGATAGTTCAGATATTTTTGCTAATAATGGGAATTTTATAAGTGACTGTGTTTGATATATAAAAATAAAATTTGGGTTTCATATTGAATATATGCATGTTTATTTTTTAGGCATAAATATTTAGTTTTTTAATATATTTTAAAATGTATAGGATATCAGGCTGGGATCAACTTGGATCAGATAAAGATAGTGATAATCAAGGTTGAAGAAAAAAATTAGACTTCTAGTAGTATGAATCAATAGAACCTAAATAGATAATTTCAAAGATGGAGTTTCAGGGCTATGAAGTTTGGCACTAGATATGCTAGTAGGGGTGTCGGATGTCAATCCACTTTGATACCACTCACCCTGAGTTATGGAATGTATTGAATAAGTTGCCCTTCAATCCTACAAACCCTAAGGGTAATAGAGAATTTCATAGCATTAAAATTGGTTTTAGGTCTCAATCTTACAATAGTTACTCTCACTACTTGCAGAATGATCCACATCAGTTGTCAGTTCAATCAACTACTTTAGAGAGAATCTAGCATATTAATGAGCCACACTATGTTAATAAAACCACTCAGCTAGACACTGAAGTAGCCCATACTAAGAAAAATTTTAATCTTACCTTGCCTTCTATTTTTGATTATCCCTCACCATCTTAGAGAGATATTATTTTAGAATGTAGAAAATTAAGTTTGAAGGAGACACTTTTAAGTTGTAAGAAATGCAGTCTTGAAATTCATCCAACCACTTCAAACAAATGGTCAAATAGTTAGAATAACATGAACACTCCAGTTGAGATCGAAGTTCTCAAGTGAATTAACTGAAGGTGGATGATCCCCCAAGTGATTTAGGAATGAACATGGTTCATTTTCTAGTAACTGAAATGGAATACAATGTGTGTGCGTGAGCAAGGAAAGCTAGTAATTGAGATTCTTTCTAATTCTAATGATTATTAGATGTTAGCAAGATAAATTTTCATTTTAAAGTTGAACTTTTAAGTTAGTAGAACTTAAGTACTTTCAGATTTGGTACTTTTATTTTCAAATTTTAATATTTTAGTTATGATGTTTTGAAAGTACAACAAACTTTAATTTTTTGATATATATAATATGCCTGAGTAACTTTTAGAAATATACATTATGGTATTAATATAAATAAAAAATTTATTAACTTTGATTTATCTTTTTATTTTATTGAAATATGTTATTCTATTTTATTATTAATTGATTAAGGTCCCCACCCAGTAAGAAGTACCTAGTCTATATTTAAATTTTGATCCCTTAAAGACTTTCAAGTCTTAAATAACCTTAACTAATAACTATCTATATTAATTGATTTTTAAAAGTTAATTAGTTAAGTTAAATTGTAACTAATTGATGCAGGGGCATCACTACCCCTTTGTAAATACTAATATAATTTCATGTTTTGAGTCTTTTTTAAGTTGTTTTGATCTTTTTAAGTAAGTAGGAAACATTGTTGGGATGCTAGAGTAGTGTCAAATTTGAATTTGGTCCACTAAGGCATTTTTTTGCCTAAATGGCCAATTCAAATATTTGAAAAGTTTTGTATGGTTATTTTTATTTTTATGATGTTGGGTCAAATGTCATGACCTTGGTCATTAGGGATCTTGAGAGTGTTTAGGGTGTTATGTCAAAACCCTAACTACACCTAAACCCAAAAATAATGTGTCATTCCTTAATACATTGGAAGGCTCAAAAAGATAGTTAGGGTGGTTGGAGTGTTTTGATATAAGTAGTGGTTTTTGGTTTTGAAATAGGTAGGTCATTCAATATGTGAGAATTGTAAGGGGATTTGGATTCAAAGAATAAATGTAAAGGAACCCCAAAAATAAAAAAAATAAGTTTCTTGTTTCTGATAATTGAATTACAAATCATGTATTATCTTGCAAACTATGTTTGTGAAACCTTGTTATACTGTAGATTGGAGGGTATGAGTGTGAAGGTATGAATTCGATAACATTGTGATAGAGTTTATCGATTGAATTGGAATGTGGGTGTTATTGTGAAAAGGAATTTTAGATAGTTTTTGATTAAGTATGCGGATAAACAGATTTTGTGCTTTTATATTTTGAAGTGTAAAGAGACCATGAAAAGCCTTTGTTTGAAATAATAAAATTCACCATATTTGTATATGCATAGAGTAAGTGTATTGCTTACAAAGTAAGGTATGATAGGTGTAGGTTTAGAATGAGTAATGAGTTATTAAAATTATTAATTCAAATCTAAATAACCATTATGAATTGATCTTTATTGTATAGATGAGATTTCAAATAAAACCCTACATATTTCCTTACTTGTGGACTGTGTTAAGTTTTGTTTTATGAAGGATGACCTAAATGGATTATGTTTATCGAATATGAGTTGCTAAATTATTTTATATTGGTTGAGTATGTTATAGTACTTTTCCATTGCTAATTTTAATTTTGATTATTATGCAAGCTTGTAGAGTAATGCATGCAGAGACAGTCAATATCGAGACCTACCAAGTTTTGAAAATACATTACATCTTATGAATTGAAGGATTGAAATGTGTATATGAATAGTGGCAAATGATTCACAAATAAGTATCAAGCTTGTAGTTTGATAATTCTTAAACACAGTTAGAGCAAGGCGTATAAACATTACGTAGAGGTTAATGTACCTTCAATTTTATTTGTGTTTCTTTTTATAAAAAAATAACTCAAGAGAACCTTTTTGGGTCAACACAAACCTATATTGCATGCACAGTCAATTCAAAACCAGGATGAATTCTCATATGAAGGTCTCAAGAGGATGGTTCATTATGGGGGAAAGATTCAATTAGTAGGTGTTTGGAATAATTAAATGAACAGGTAACATGATTTAAGAAGCTCTAAAACATTATTATGTGTTACATATTTAGTAGAAGAATCAAATTGTAAACCCTATTTGATTTATATCTTGTATTTGGATTGAGTTTCCATTTAAGTAAAGTGATACATTAGGAAACACTGGTATAACTACTCCCTTCTATTTTTTAGTCATTATCTTTGATCCAAAAGTTTATAAAGTAGCTGTCTAAACAAGGTTGTAAGTGTAAGTTACATGAAGCCCTCAGTTATAATTGTAAGTATCCTTAGTATGAGTTGATAGTCAGAGTAAAAGCCCATGAGTAAATAAAATGTGACAAGTGTATAACAAATGCGTCATAAAAAGTATTTGTTGATTGTAAATAAGTGAATACAATTGTTACAAACATACATAGCCATTGGTAAAGAAGTGAATAATGAACAAAGACAATTTGAGAGTGACATTGCCAAAAAGTGATTCTTTGAATAAATACAAAGATGAGAGATTGATAGTGAGAAATATTATAACCTCTACATCACTAACTAATGTTAGTTACAACTTCTTTTCCCAACTAAATTTGAAGCATAAAAAGAGATCAAGGGTTCATTTGAAGAAGAGGAACAACATAGGTATTGAAGACTTATACATTGTGAAGTCAATCATTTATCTCTCTCTCTCTTCTATGCAATTTTTTTAAGATAACATGACTTTTACAGATAGACCAAATGATACCTTCTCTGATAATTAAGTAAATTACTTAGATAATATAAGTATATCCAATTTAATATTATCATTTATAATATATTATCTAAAGTTTATCAATTTTAACATCTTTTGATGATTACTCATTGCAGTCTTATGTGAAGAATCCAAGTATTCAACCTAAATAATTATTGGGTGAATATTTTGTCACCAGCTAACTGATGAGAAAAATATGTTGTTTCAATCACAGCATAAGGAGATTGATCAGCCAAATGTGTAGGTTTACCACATCAAAAGGGAACAAATCTCTCCTCTCATCAAGGGGAGGTTCCCTATAACTATAGGGTGTTATATACTATATATATATATATAAGCAGAAAATAACACTCAAGGGTAGGATAACACCATCCATCTCTCTTTTTTTAGAGATGATGTTCACAAATCAAAGGAGAAATCTTGGTGAAATGACAGAAGGCACTTATCTTCTTTCAAAAGTGGTCTGCATCAAACAGTAGGAATTCTTTTTCGGTAGTAAAAGTAACTAGAACATGGCACAATAACTAGCAGAATGAGGTGTAGCACAAAGTATCTACCTCAACTACCAAAGAGTGAAATACGAAGGACAATGGAGGCACAAATTCATCCCAAGATCTTTTACATAAAAAAATTGAAACACACACTAAAGACAATTGTGGCAACTCAAAGCCTTCACACAATTGGCTTCAGGACACCTTCCTGATTACTTCCACTAATTCTACTTATTTAATTAAATGGACAAGAACACATTCAAAAAATAGACATAAGAATAATTTTCTCAACAACACAAGCTATTCCAGCATAAAGTCTGAAATGTCACTTGCTTTCTCATTCAAATAAATAAATATGATTAATAATCTGAGCTCAAAGTCTCAATAATCGCCTTTCAATTTGTGTAGAGTTTTGCTTCTCTATTCGAGAGATCTCTTCCACATAAAATAAGAGATTAAAATATATATTAGCCAAGAAATAATTGTTGCTTTGTTTTATGGAAAGACCCATGTTGCATTTAATGCCTTGAATGCATTTTTAGTTCAGTCAAGGGGCCATGCTGGAACAGAGTGTCAGCCTTAACTGTGGCATGTTAATTCATCTCAAATGTCTCCTCCAAAGTATAGGCCATTTGGTCCTCTTCCTAATATTTGTGCATTTGTCCACTTCACCTTTACTTGATGGAAAAAAATAGGCTACATCCTTGATTTATTATGCTCTCTGATGTCCACCTGGTGGACTGTTTCA
The DNA here is from genome assembly GCA_037957365.1 of Torreya grandis. Taxonomy (NCBI): domain Eukaryota; kingdom Viridiplantae; phylum Streptophyta; class Pinopsida; order Cupressales; family Taxaceae; genus Torreya; species Torreya grandis. Next base: position 2,785,207 of record JARHVA010000204.1, on the reverse strand, counting down.
CCTACTAGAAATAACTCATGCACAGATATTTCTAGTCTTTCTCTCTTGTTCCCTCTTATCTTAACGTATTTTGCCATTTTATTCATGATTTGAGCTCCCAGGCTATCTCTTTTCTTTTTTGTAGGCTCTTTCAGCTTCTTCTTCAGCTGGTCACTGAGTTTGGTTCTTTAGGTTTTGTGCCATATTTGAAAATAAACAAGCATTTCATTACCTTAAATTTGACATCCACGGGGACGTCACTAGTTGTTGGTCACTTGAACCATATTTAACCTTGAACCTTTGAAACTTGAGAGTTCATTAGTTCCATGGTTCAACTGTTTAGGTGGTCCAATTGGCTCCTTGGTTCAATCACTTCTTTGCTTCAATCGCTTTCTTTCCTCTTCGGTTGAACCATCTCTTCGAACTTATCTCTAGAATCTTCCACTTCCTTCCTTCATTTGAAGCTTCTTTGAACCTTTGAACTTTGAACCATTTTGATTCAAATTTCAACATCTCATTCTCTTCCTTAGAATCCTTTGGTCCTTCAAAGTTTATGGATCCTTTTCTTTTCTATTGAACTCGTTGAACTTTTAAACTTTGAACTCTTTTGGTTCAAGGTTCAATCAGTTCATTGGTTCATTCTTTGTTCTTTGAATCTTTTATTTTTCTAAGTATTTCAAACTCCCTGAAGGGAAGGTGTCCCTTCGGGCCTTGATAATGGTCCATTTTGTGGTTGTCGAGAGTCCCCCGTAAGGGTACCTGCCCTTTGAGGTCCTTCAAGCCGCCTTGTTCTTCAAATCCTTTGGACAAAAAGTCTGAAGGAAATCCTTCAGACATTTTGTCTGAAGGAATTCTTTCCTCTGCCTTGGCCACTTTCTATCAGGCCTTTCAACATTTCTTCAGACAAAATGTCCAAAGGAATTATTTGAAGGATTTCTCTTGTGAAATTTTGCCACAAAAAATATTTTCAAAATATATCTTTTTGTTTCCTACCCTCCGTAAGGGCACTTGTCCTTCGGGCTTTGGGTGACTCCTTTGAACCTTCTGATTGAACCAACAATGGTTCAACAGTTCAATGGTTCAATTGTTCAATATTGTGTTCTTCAGAGTCTTCTTTTCATTAAGTCTTTCGAAGCCATTTAAACTTTTCGAAGCGGTTGAACTTTGAACTTGTCGAAGTGATTAACTCTTTAAGTCTGACGATGTCATTGAACTTTTGAACCCATTGAACCTTTGGAGGTGGGGTTCAATGGTTCAATGATTCATTCCATTTGTTTGAAGCATGCTGATGAACCCTTTGGTTGAACCTCACTGTTGAACCAACCTTGAAATTGCCTAAGTGTTGGGAACTTATTTCTTTGTGAGAGCTCGCCTATTGAAGTTGTTGAACCTATTGAATCTGTGAGTCCCTTAGTTAAAAAATCTTGAATAATTAGAGAATTTGAATACTCAAAATAATTTTTGAGAAAGGAAGAGAGAATTTTGGTCTGTAGGACCCAAAATAGTTGATATGTTGTCACCAAAGACAAGTGATGGATTTTGCGAACAACAATAATGATGAAAATTTTATTGTTTATAAAATTTTATTGATCTATTGATTTTAAAAGTTATCTTTCAAAATATTTTGTAAAGAAAGATGTTGATTTCTCAAAAAAATTGATTTATTTTACTAAGATGACTCTCTCTATTGAGACTCACATGTTTTATCTATATTATACTTTATATTGACTTTAATTTTATCTTAGTTTAATACTGATTTAAATTAATCTTTAATTAATCTAATTTCTTTTTCTATTTCCTTTAGTTTTAATATATTTACTTTTACTTTTTATTTATGTTTTTTTGTATTCGTTTCTTAGATTAGTCTCCTTTATTTAATTTCTTAGAGTTATATTAGTTTGTTTATGTTTAGTTTAATTCTTTATTTCTTTAAATAGTTTGTTATTTCTTTCTTAGTTTATTTGTTGTCCTATTTATTTTATATAAGTTGTTCTCTTTTATTTTTCTGGTGGTTGTTTGTTTGTGTCTCTTACGTGTTAAGTTATTCTCAGTTGATTGGTTCATCTTTGATTTATCTCAATTCTACTTTACTTTGTATTTATGGTTTCTTGGTGAGAGTTATTACAATAAAAGCAAGATATTACATTAAAATATATTACATAATTGAATCAAATTTATTTCCTTCAAGAGATTGTCTTGTTCATAGGCCTTCTCTATCAAATAAGATAGATTACATATTTATATTTGATTTGATTCATTATTTGATAAGAAGATTTCTATAATTATAATAGAATATGTTATATTCAATCATTTATTTGTTATTTCTTAGAACATTTAAAAAACTCTTTGAATCTTTAGGATCCTAATTGAATCTTTAAAACATTATTATTAGACTGGTATGATTCCAACTTAACTTTTGCAATAGATGAAAGGGTTGATGAATTGATGGTATAATTTTTATCATCAACAAATTTGGTGACTCCACTATGAATATCTTCAGAGATATTATTTGTTTAGAGTTGTGTTTTCTTCTTACTCATGGTACTTAGATAATAACTTCATATTATCCAATCTATAATTGATATTGATGATGATCAAGTTGATGTTGTTTTTAATTTAACGTATTATGCATGATATAATCATCGTCATAATCTCCAACATGTTATTTAAATCATAAATGAAGAAGAATAAATTTTAGAATTTGAGATAGATTGGTATTCTAATCTTACTCATAAAATTCAATAGAACATCTTAAATACAAATAGACAAATCAAGAAAATAGAGCTAAAATTTTATCTACTAATCCTATGCCTAGAACTTGTTTCATTTTTTATTCTTTTCTTTTTGATGATCTAGTTTTGCCCTCTAAACTTACTATTATAAATCGATAATTAAATTAAGTTGAGCATGTTCAATAAAATCATCTAATTCAAATAAAGGAGACTGTTGAAGCTTCCAATGGGGGATCAAGCAAAAGAGAGGATACAAGAGCTGATTCATGGACTACAAGACAATAGAAATCAAAATGATCTCATTGAAGATGAAACTAACCCTGAAGTTAAAGTAGAATAATAGATAGCTATAAATATATGAATTTATATAAATCTAATTAATATTGAAAATTATCTTAATAAGTTACCTTCCCTTAAAAGATTAAATATACTAAATTTTTTTTGGAGCTCTTGGGAAGATCATTTAGAAGCATTTAGATTAGTTTGTGTTACTCTTGGTATAACAAATAAAAATATTTTATTTAAGATTTTTTGCTCAAACACTTTAAGGGAAAGCTTACTAAACATTTATTAATTTAACTTCTAAAGTTATCAGCACATAGAAAAATATTAAATAATGGTTAGAGTTATCTTTTGAGAAAGTTAAAGAAGACTTGAACCTAGTCAATGATCTTTTGAATTTTTCCCTTGATCTAGGTGAGACCATCTACCATTTCATTACCATATTTACTAAGTTGCATCAAAATATCTCACATGATTTTAGACCTTCTAAGAAATTATCTAGACTTTACTTTTGTAGTGCTTTACCCTTAAAATATAAAATAGATTTGGAGGATAAAGATATTAGAGAATATGATGAAATGATAACATTTTGTATTGAGTATGAAATGAAACTTAAATGTATTGGGTTTAAGGATATGTCTTCTATATTTCTAAATTCAGATAATGTAAAAATTTTAAAATCCATTCAAAGTCTAGGAAATAAATTGTTCACTGTTAAAAGACAACTAAATCATAAACCTTCTTCATTTAATAAAAATAATACTGAGAGTAAAAAACTAAAAATTATTTAATACTATAATATTTTTGAATTGGATCATGATCTAGATTCATATATTGTTGTTCACAAGTTTTTAAAAAAATCAAGGGAAAGATTTTATATCTAAAGATCTACCAAATAACATAGATATGTGTGTTCTTGATGATCCATCAGAAAATAAAAGCGCTTATATTGTTAATACTATAAATAAATATTTTAACTCTTCTCAAAATAATAAAATAGAAAATAATGATAAAGGTAAAATAATTTAGAAGAATGCTTCAAGTAGTTCAATGGATAATTCTTCTCATAATATTTATTTATCAACTAGTTATAATAATAGTCAATATCAGAATTATAAGCCTAAGAACTTTAGACAATCCGATGCTAAAGCTTATAATATAATTGATGATTTATCTAAAATCAAAACTATATTCTCATTATTATAAGTGGCTAGTCTTTCAAGACAACTTGATAAAATAAATAAAGTTGTTAAAAAACTTAAAATTGATGTAGGCTTACAAAATGAAGATGGTAATGAACAATCAACTATTTTTACTCAAAGTTATAATCTTCCTAAAGATTATATACCTCTTTTTTATGTTTCGGTCAAAATTGGTAATAAGATAATCCACAATTGTATCTTACATATGGATGCTTCGAAGAATATAATGCCCAAATTTATTGCAGATCAATTAGACATATCTTATAAAACTGACAATAAAAAACTTACTAAATTTTGTTCAAGATAAACTAAAAGTTGTAATTTTTGGGACATGATCATTAAGATTACTCAAGATGTAAGAATTAGATGTATGACTAGAATTCCTAATAATAATGTTATGTTATTAGGAAAGGATTGATCAAAAGCAACTAGTGATTTTGTCAGAAAGATATCACATGAGTTCTCGTTAGTAATGGAATTGCTTTCATTAAAAGAAAAGATTGATCTAGAATACCTATAGAGTCATTCACTTCTTTCATTATTGCTTATGTTGAGATAGGGATTGGAACTTATGAGTTTTTAAATTTAGTTGAATCAAAAAATAAGCAAAAAAAATGCTTTAAGAAAAATATTTTATAGTCACTTTATTTTGATAGAGCTTGTTCTCAACAAAGTAACAGTGCTGAAATTTATTTAATTTCTCTTGACGAAATATTTTATTATGCTTAAAAATTATCAGTTAAAAATATTAATAATATAGTAGAATTTGAAATATTATGTTTAGGTTTGAAAAACTCTATTAAACTTAATATTAAACATTTAGAAGCCTTTGGAGATTATAAATTAGTTGTTAAACAAGTTTGAAATTTTTATAAAACTAATCAAACTCATTTACATCATTATACTCAAAAGGTTTGGTCTTTACTTAAACACTTTGATACTTTTAATGTCACTCATATTCTTAGAGAATATAATAGTAGAGCTGATAAGTTTGTTATTTTTCCATCTAACCCAACTCTAAGTGAAAATGAATCAACCACAGACTTTTCTTATGCTAAAATATTTTGACCTAAAATTCAAGATTTGAATGATAGTTGACATGTTTTTAGTTATGATGAACATATAGATTCATTCATTAAAAGTAATTATTTTAATGATGATTATTATGTATTAAATTGTGAAGATTATTTACAATTAAGTACTAACAAATTGCCTATTGGTTTAGTAAGTTTAGAATCTATGTTTACACTTAATGATCAACCCAAGATTTTTAAAACGAAAAAAAAATTCATGAAAATTATAAATAAAAATATTCCTATCAACTTAGACATAGAAGAGTTTCTGAAATGTGTATCTAGGAATTTAAGTTACTGCAAGAGAGAAGGTTAAATTCATTAAGTTATTTAAAAAATTCATTGATGTATTTGTCTGATCATATAATAATTTTAAATATTATGATACTAATATTATTAAACATGATATACCTATAGATCTTGATATTAAATATGTGAGGCAGAAAATATAAAGAATTATCCCTTCGTTAGAGGACACCATTAACAAAGAGCTAGACAAAATGATTGATGTTGGTGTTATTTTATCTGTAAAATATTTTAAATTGGTAGCTAATTTAGTGTTGGTTAGAAATAAAAATTGTGAAATTAGATTGTGTTGATTTTAGAGATTTGAATAAAATTAGCGTTAAAGATAATTTTTCTCTATCAAGTATTGATCAAATTTTACAACAAATTATAGGATCAAAAATGATATCTTTATTAAAAAGATTTTTTTAGTTATAATCAGAATTTTGTAAACCCTGAATATAGATATAAGATTACTTTTACTACTCGTCGAGGGACTTTTGCTTATAATATAATACATTTTAGATTAATGAATGTAGGATTTACTTTTTAAAGAGCTATGTATATTACTATTGATAACGTGATTGATATTGTTATTCAAGTTTATCTTGATGATCTCATCATTCATTCAAAAAATGAAAAAAACATTTAGATCATCTTCGTGAAGTTTTCATAAGATGTAAAAAGTATGAAAAAAATTTCAATCCAAAGAATTCAATGTTTGGTGTTACCGAAGGTAAGTTATTAGAACAAATCATTTCTAAGGATGGCATTTCTATATATCTTGAATGCATTAAATCTATTAAAGAGTTATCTCCTAAATATCAATCTAGTTTATGATCTTTTTTTTATAAAATTAATTTTTTTAAGAAATTCATATCAAATTTTGATGATAAATCTAATCCTTTGTAATTATTACTTAAGAAAGATAAAATTTATACATGAGATGAAGGTGTTGATTTAGCATTCAATAATGTTAAATATACCATTATAAGTGTTCTAGTACTTGCTAAACCAGATTTAAAGAAAGAATTCATTCTTTATGTTAATGCTATTGAAAAAAATTAGAGTTGTTATCACTCAAGAGTTTGAAAATAATGATAAAAAAAGCAATCAGTTATATGAGTCAAGTCTTAAAAGATGTTGAAACTAGGTACCCTCTTATTGAAAATTTTCTTTTCTTATTGATTTCTTTTTCGATTAAATTTCATTATCTACTGATGAGAAATAAAAAAATTGTATGATCTAACCTACATATTTTATCTTATCTTTTGAAATAACCAACCATTTAAGGAATGTTTGCTAAGTGGATATTATGAATTTAAGAGTTTAATCTTGAATTCAAAACTTTAAAAATAATTAAAGTTAATGGTTTGGTGAAACATTTAGATGAAAATACTTCTTCAAATATTAATGTTTTGGTCTTATCAGCTGATTATAATTTGAATGCAAAACCTCATTTAAAGACCATGAAAACTTTTAATTTTTTTTAAAAAATTAAATTTGGTCTTGAAATGAATGAATGGGATTGTATGTTGGTTGAAGATGACTAATTTCATGACTTAGTCTTTTATTTTCCAAATCAGACATGTCATAATAATTTTGATAAGAAATAAAAATGTTCCTTATGTTTAAAATTTTAAAATTTTTATTTATTATAAAATTTTATGTTTTATCGAAATAGAGATGGAGTTTTATTAAGATACCTTATGCATGATCAAAATCAAAAGGTTCTTAGAGGTTGTCATGAAGAAAATTGTGGTAGATATTATGATATAAAAACCACTACTTATAAGATTTTAAGAGCAAGGTATTATTGATCTATTCTATTTCAAGATGTTTATAAGTTACTTTTTTCTTATATGTCATGTCAATTATTTCTTGGTAGAGATAAGTTGCTTACACTACCATTAAATTATGTTATACCTAAAAAAATAGTTACGAAAAGAGGTATTGACTTTATTTCAGATATACATCCTCTTTCATCTATTGGTCATGGGTATATATTAACAGCAATAGATTATTTCACTAAGTGATCTTAGATCAAAACACTTAAAAAGTCTGTAAAAGGTGAAGTGATATTATTTTTAGAAAATTAGATTTTATCTAAATTCAAAGTTCTTTATGAAATCATTTATGATAATGGACCTCAATTTGTTTTGAATGAATTTATAGAATTTTTGAGAAAATGCTCTATTATATCTAGTCATTCATCTAAATATTACCCTCGAGATAATTGTCAAGCTGAGTCAACAAATAAAAAATTGATTTCAATTATGAAGAAATTAGTTTGTAAAAATAAAAAGAATTGACATCTTAAAATGTTTGAAGCTTTATGGGTTGATAGAACTATTGTTAAGATAGTAACTGGTTATTCACTTTTCATGTTAGCATATGGGTTTGAGGTAACTTTACTAATAGAACTTCAAATTTCTTCAGTTATGACTAATTTAAAATATGTTATTAAAATTATAAATTTAATTGAACAAAGATTACATGATCTAATAGCTCTTGATGAATCTAAAAAAAAAGTATTGTAGAAATTAGAAAAGACTAAACAAAAATTGAAAAGAAAATAATAATAAGAAAGTTTAAAGTTGGTGATTTAGTCTTATATTGGGACAAAGCTCATGAAAATCTTGATAAACATCATAAATTTGATTCATTATGGCTTTGTCTTTATAAAGTTGCAATTGTACTTGTAAATAATATTTTTCATTTAAAATATCTTAATGAAAATTGGTTACGTTACTCAGTTAATGACAATCATTTGAAATTCTTTCATGATTAACTCCTTTTTAAATTTGTTTGTTTCTTTTATTTTCTTATTTTTTTGTGCTTATTTTATTTGTTATATTTTTTTTTTTTTTTTTTGATTTATTTAGTTGCTTTTTGTTATTGTTTACTTTCACTTTTAAAAAGATCAACAAATGTTACAAATGGATGAAGTTTCACATTATGAAGGAAGAATGTGAAGATGTAATTCTTCTGTAAGTATCAATTATTTTTAGATATTACTCTTTATAAATTTAATTTTCTTTATACATGAATAATATATGCTAAGTTATAGCTAGTTGTTAAAGTAATACTTAATTTTTAGATATTGTATTTAAGGTACTTATATTAATTTATGCATCCAGCTTGAACTTCCTTACTATATCATTTCTTTTCTTCATGTCATTTTAATCGAACATCTCATCCCTTATTTAAATTTATTATTAAAAGGGTTCATATGTAGCTGCTTGAGAAATAATTATTTGGATCACACTCTTAAGATTATGTTTTTATCAATAGCTAATTTGATTGCTACTCAATTTCATTATTCAAAACTGACTAGCGAGGTCACTAGTGTTATGCATATCTTTCATACCCTCTTTAATTTTTTAAAACTAATACTCCATTTGTTATAGAGATGACCTAGTAATAAAGTTTAAAATTATGTCAGGGACCTAGTCAATTAGTAGTATATTTAGATGCATATTTTTAATTACATAAGTTGATGATGATTGATTTATGAATTTGTATTTATATTTTAAGTGGTTTCAAAAATCATAGATGGATGAATGAATAAAATATGTATATATATTTATCACTGATGAATATTTATGATCAATCAGTTTATTTTTTAGTTGATTATTGATCAGATTATAACACAATATTTTTAGTTTGAAATAGTGACACTTGATATGGTTGAAAGCATTATATGATCATCATGATGAATTCAAATATCTATATTAATCTTCAACTGAGTATTTTATATGGATTTCAGATTAGTTTTCAGTTGATAGTTCGATTAAATTATGATAATTAATTTGATATTTTCAATGATAGTATACAACATGGTTTAATCAAAATGATAATATATTATTGACTGATAATAATGGTTTTTGGTTAATTTAAATTCATTTGTCTGTGTGTGTGTGTGTGTGTGTGTGTGTGTGTGTGTGTGTGTGTGTGTGTGTGTGTGTGTGTGTGTCATGATGATTATGACATTATGAGTTTGACATTATGAGTTTAATATAGGTAGAATTTGACATTAATTTTGAAACCTAAATTATTCCCTATAGATATTAAGCATCCTAAAGAGTTATAAGTTTCAAAACCTAACACTTCATTATGCTAAGCTCCTATCTTAAATATCATAAGTTCTAACGTAATCTAGTTCAAAAGACCTAATGTTCATTTTAGGCTTATTCAATTCAAAAAAATTATGAACTAAGGTTATATTATTTATTTGAGACATAAAGGTTTTATATGACTATGAAGGATTTGTGACATAAGTTTTTGTTAGTCAAAAGCATATTGAATAAATTCATCGATTGGCAAGTTGAGTTGGTAACTCGAGGCTCATGAATGTTAGTTGGCAAGTTGAATTGGTAGTCTATTTGGTGGACTTCATGGCATGTTAGTTAACAGGATCATTTAATACAAAGCACGATAGAGATTTTGATATCTTGGTAAGATTATTTGGTGGTTTAAGACATTTAATGAATTTGGTATATGCCTAGAATCTTGTAAATTGGTAAGAGTTTTAGGAGGCATATTAGTTATTACTAAATTTGATGGCATCGTTAAGTTGGTTGGTGGAATGCTAAGTATTAGTCTTGATTTGATCAACTAATGTGGATTGTGCATGTAAGCATGATAGTTACTTTGAGGGACTTGTCTTAAAAATAAAATTATTTTCTTGGTATTTTTTATTTTTCTCAAGCTCTTTTGTGGAAGTGTCACTCTATTGATTTGTAATTTAGATTTGCAAATAGAGATTTACGAGTAGAAAGTTTAAAGGAAAGTGCATACAAGTATGCAAATAACAAAGTGATTGAATTTTGAAGAAGAATAATTTGTTTCAAATGGTTTCTGATTGCATGGAAAGAAATATTATTTCTAGTTTGCATGTTTTGATAAGTTTTGACTTTAGATCTACATGTATGTTTTGGAAGTTAAAAGAGTTTGTAGTTTTATGGTTGTGTTTTCTCTTTGCATGAGATATCAAAGTGAATGGGTTTTAGTTTTTTATAAATCTATTTATCCTGGCAGTTGATGAAATAAAGACATGCTAGTTTTTGGGTTTGAGCATAGTCTTTCTAAAAATATTGAGGCTTTTTTCAAATATGGATTTTGTTCTAGCTTTCTGTGAGTAATATAGATTGCAGTGGTGCTTCAAACATACCATTTATAGTTTCAAGATCCTGGTTGAGACTTTGTGTTTTATAGGGATGAACTCTTCATGTTTGTTTCATGGATATTTTGAAAGATTTGAATGATTTATGTTCGTCATGTCATTAAAAAGTTATTTTGGAAGGTTGTTTGAATATGTAAATTTGATTGTCTAATGATGGTTTTGTTTATATTTTAGTATGTCAAAGCTATAAGTTTCATGCATATCAATTTTAGTTTTGAATCTGGGTTTTGAAGAAAAGGTTTTGCATGGTTATCTCGTGGATATAGTATGTTGAATTTTGTCTATAAAGTTAAATGAAGGTTATTTTTGGTTTTGTGCATCTTGGTTTTGGGATTTATTGGATTTATTATAATAATATAATGGTGTTTTAGCATATTGAGGCCATAAGTTTTATGCATTTTTAGGGTTTTATAAATGATGAATATTGGGAAATCTGATACATTCCAAAGTATTCTAGGTTTTGTTCAAACTTTTGGCAATAAACAAATAGTAAAGAAGTGTTGATAGTTTTCACAAAAATTTAAAATGGGTTATTTCTTAGTTTTGAAATAATATTTCAAAGGGAGATATTGGTTTGTTTTGATTTTTGCATGAGATTTAATGGTTTCAAATGGTCGAAAACTTGATGTTTTAGAATAATTATTTCATGAAATTTGAAGTTTATCATTAAAATGTTGACATATAGATTGAAATGAAATATAATTTGTAATGATCTAGTTTCTTTTTTAAAGGTAGTAAAGCTATTGAAATTTTTATAATATTGTGTTAAGATGGTTCTCAGTTTGTAATAATGACTTGGAAAGGCTTTGATGGCTTAGTTTATTTCTCAAAATGAGAAAAGACATGTGACTTACAGTTTGAGAAATAAATTTCAAGAATAGGACTTTGTGGAAATATTGCTTTCAATTAAGTGAATTGGTTCAGTTTATATTCTCAGATAATATTTATACAGTGATAATTTAAAATCATAAAGATATGTCAAAATATTTTAGAAACAAAATTATGATAATATAATTTTATTTTAAAATTTTATCTAGTTTTAAATGATATTTTGATGCAATCAAAATAAGATATTGTGAGGATAGTCAACACAATTGGAGTAATTCAATTTTATTTCAGTCAATGGATAGTTCAAAGATTTTTGCTAATAATGAGAATTTTATAAGTGACTGTGTGTTTGATATATATAAATATAGTTTGGGTTTCATATCTAATATATGGATGTTGATTTTTTAGTAATAAATCATTATTTTTTAAAAATATTTCAAAATATATAAGATGTTAGGCTGGGATCAACCCAAATTAAGTAGAGATAGTGATAGTCAAGGTTGGAGAAGAAATCAAACTTCTAATAGCATATTAAGCAGAACTTAAATAGATAATTTCAAAGAGCGGGTTTCAGGGCTAGGAGGTTTGGCCCTAGGTATGCTAGTAGGGGTACCAAGATGTTAATCTACTTTCATGCCAATGACCCTGAGTTTTGCAATGTATTGAATAATTTGCCCTTCAATCTTACAGACCCTAGGGGTAATAGAGGATATCATGGCCGTAGATTTGGTGCTAGGTCTCAATCTTACAGAAGTTTTTCTCACCATTTATAAAATAATCCACATCAGTTGCCAATTTAGTCACCAACCCCAAAGCGAATCCAGCATATTAATGAGCCACACCATGTTAATGAAACAAATCAGTGAGACACTGAAGTATCCCATGCAAATAACTTTGTTAATCTTGTTTTGACTTATATTTCTGATGAGCCCTCACCATCTTAGTGAGATCTTATTTTAAGATGTAGAAAATTAAGTTTGAAAGAGCCACTTTTAGGTTGCAGGAAATGTGGTCTTGAAATTCATCCAACCACTTCAGATAAATGGTCAAATAGTTATAATGACATGGACACTCTAGTTGAGATTAAAGTTCTCAAGCAAATTAAGGTAGAAGTGGATGATCCCACAAGTGATTCAAGAGTTACCATGGTTCACCTTCTAGTAGTTGAGATGGAATACAATGTGTTAGTGCCCAAAATTTCACTGAAGTAATTAGGCCCTTGTAAAATATAAATACCTAAGTCCATCCCGAGCTGAGTAACAATGTCTAATTTATTAGCCCAATTATTGTTTCAAAGTGTTATTTTTAAAGGTCAAGTTTATGTTTAAGAGGGTAGGTGATTTAAGTTGGTCTTTACTTAGTGTATTTACTTTGAGCACTTTATATCAGGTCTTTCCTTATGTTAATTTGGTTTTTACTTGGTACAAAGCCCTTAGAGTCTTTCAAAAAAGGTGTTCACGTAAATTGTTTGAAGGCCATATTATTTCAAGATTTTTGTATGCACAAAAAGCCCAAAGGGATATTTCCTTCGAGAATTTTGTCAGTACAAAAATCTTGAAGGGATATTTCCATTATTTCAGGTAAATTATAAGGACTTATTTATTTCAGCCAAAGTGTTTACAAAAAGTCCAAAGGATTATTCCTTTAGGGTTTTTTTTACACAAAATTCTTGAAAGGTCATTTTGCCTTCAAAATTTTTTTGAAAGGTCATTTTGCCTTTGAAATTTTTTTGAAAGGTCATTTCCTTTGGGCATTTTTCCCTTGAAATTTTTATAAAGGACATTTACGGAAGGGTAATTTTGTCTTTGTAAAATTTCTAAAGGATCATTTTCTTCGGGCATTTTTCCCTTGCAAAATTCTTGAAGGGCACCCTTAAAAAGTCCAAAGGGTAAGTTTGGAGGGAGGACACTTTCAATAAGTTCAAAAGTCACTTTCAAAAGATCTAAAGGACCATTCTAAAAGGCTGAAGAGAAATTTTGTAGGGCAAGTGCCCTTAATAAAAATTTTGAAGGATATGTTCAAAATATTGAAGGGTACTTTTGGCAAAGTTATTATGGAGCATAAGTCTTATTTCCTTCACGCATTTTGCCTATGCAAAAGGTTTCAAAGAATTTCATTTCTTCAAGAAAACTATGAAGTTTAATTTCTATAGGGAAATTATTTCGAACAAAATGTCTGAAATAATTATCCTGATGAAGACAAAAGAGCTAAGTCTCAATTCTGTCAACAAAAGTTCAAGGGTCCAATTCCTTTAGCAAAAGTGCAAAAGACCAATTTCTTCAAGAAAATTATGAAGTTAAATTCTTTTGAGGAAATTGTCTCAGACATTTTATCCAAGACAATTATCTCGATAGAATGCCCGAAAGGATTATTGCCGAGTATAAGTGCCGAAGACAAAAGTGCCAAAGATGAAAGCCTAAAATAATTATTGCAGGATAAATTTACTAAAAATATAGAAGCCAAAGATAAAAGGCTCAAGAAGAAAACAAGGATGTTGAAGAAAAAAATCCCCCAGACCAAATTATCATGGAATAAAGTCCCCAAAAAAAAATTGGTATGACGGTCTTGTGGACATCTTTTGACAGGTATGTGGATGTTAATTTTAATGCAAAACAAATAGTCATTGGGATTCAAATGTTCCAAGACGATCACATTAGTACCAATTTTAGAACCCTTGAGGTAGCCATCCATTTTCAAATGGAGGAAAATCCAATGGCACATGTTTACACAGAGTAAGATGATCCGACGATGCACGCTCAAAGCTAAATAATCAAAGGAGCCTAGGACAAGCGCAGGCATGATAAGTGTCAAGCTTGTGGGACATGATTTAAAGATCAAACACATTCTTGAAGATCAATGGTGCATGTTCAAGTGTACACAATCTAATATATGATGCATATTAAGTCAATACTTTTCAACAAAGCATAGAATGAATGCAGGATCGCTACTTGGTAAGAGCAGGTTAGCTTGATAGGAGTGATAAAGTAGGATGCAGAGAACCCATGGGGATGCCAAGTTACACATCTTTAGGGTCAAGAATAGGCAATATCTAATGATGCCCCACCCCACAAGTCATGTTCTAATAGAGTTTATTTGCTTGTCCTAGCCAGATTTGATGGTGCATAGCCAATGTTGAAAAGTCAAGGACCCTATGAAAAAACACATAAATGAAAAGTGGCATAGTTACATGCCAAAAACTAGAACTCAGTCATCTCATGTAAGATCTATAGCTCACATTTACTTGGGCAAGGATGATCCAATGATGTGAGCTAAGGTGGACTTTTCAAAGGGCTTAGATTGCATGAAGAAGTGATAAGTGTCAAAATTAGAGCAAATCAATAGACTTAGTCACTCTTAGGCCCCACAAATGCCTAGTTAGGTTTGTTGTGGTGTGCCAAATGTCATTGGATATTTTCAATTGTAATCATCACAAGGTAATGGGTTTTCTTTGCATGCACAAAGAGGAGAATTTTTGTCCAAAAGTTTCCATGATTTACAATCAATCTACAGGAGGGTATTTCTAGATAGTTACACATGAGGACAAAATCTATTTGGCTCTTCAAATTATTTTTTCCCTCTAGCCATGCAAGTGAGTGATCAAGAGCATCTCTAAATAGTTTTATATGATGACAAATAGTTGTTTGGGCCTCCACTATGAAGTTCACCATCTAGATCATGAATTCACTGGCATCTTCAGTCAAAAAGTTCAAAGGTTTGTTGTAAATTTTTATCATTCCTTGCAAAGGCAGTTGCAATAATGATTCTTTTATTGCAAGTGGATGAGGACCTCAAGCATGGCAAAGGGCATATTCTATCTAGAAGTATTTTGGAAAAATTGAAGGCTTGTTCTACAATTTTAAAAATTATGACCCATAGTTCTAGATTCAAATATGTATAAATAGAAGGCTTGTCTTTTATTTGAGAGGTTGATTAACCATTATGTTGGTCATTGTGTTGGTCTGTGTCTTCCTTAGTATAGGTTCTTCCACATTTTGGGATCACTATTATGTGTGTTTTGTCTCTCTTTCTAAATTGTTTGTAGTTATACAACCATTATCAAGATCTAAGAGCATCTATATGTGTCTCCCCTATCTAACATGGAGCAAGTCCACCACGCTTGTCCCCATGGAAGCAATTTAAAATGTTGATGTATGTAATATTTTCTTGCAAAGTTAATGAAAATGTTTGTGGTTCTATATTATTTCATAATGATGAAGTATAGTAATGTGTTTTATAAATTATGTTGATTGGATATTTAGGCCTATGTTCTTTATTGGTTATCACTCTAAGCATAGATCTAGATTATAAACCCTCTCTTCATTAGTATATGATATATTGTTGAATAACTTGTTACGAAACCCTAGGTTTATGGAGTTGACATGGAAAAGTATTTTAGATTCTAGTTTCAATATATGTTCTAGGGCTTTAGGATCATTTGGGTATTTGCATTTCATTGGCACCAATAAGTGAAAATCTCTCCTGACATTCCATTAGCTTACATTTAAGTTTTATGCATCTTTGTCATAAATGATGTCATGATGTTGAAAGAATCCCTATTGATTAAAGACATCCCTCGCACCATCCTCATTTTTTATAAATAACTAGCTCTAATACCATGTCCTACCCTATAAATAATATGCCCTTTGCATATCTTAAGTGTTATTTACCTACATATGCATAAACATTGTATATTTAACATGTGTCTACATTTTGTGCTTTAAAGCCCAATATTGCTATCTTTTATTCAGCCTCTATGTTGTTGAAGATATTTTCGAGTAAAGGTTGCAATAACTTTAAAATATGTCTTTAGTACCTTGTGTCTGGCCTAGAACATTTTCCCATTTTGTGTGACAACCCTTCTCAAGTGGAGTGAGAAAGTTTGCTTGTTTTCTAGTCAGATTTGTATCTTTGTACCAATATTTCCCATGGATATTGAATTGTAGAATCTCTTCATGTGAGCAAGCTACCTCATAGGTCCTCTCACCTTGGTTCAAGTAGAGCCAAAAGTAGCAGGAAGCTGACCATACCCTCTATAGGTGCCTCTCAATCATTTTCTATGTCTGGTCTATTCTAGATGTCAAACTCTCCCCTGGCTACAATAATACTCTAACATATTTTTCATCTTTTTTTGCCATTTGCTTCAATTTTGCAAATCCAAGTGCAAGAGGTGTACAATTGAGAACCAACACTCTTCTGGTGCCATTACCAGGGATTAAATTGAAGTCCTAGTTATTTATGTTGCCAAGGACTCTTGCAGAGAGCTACTATCATTTTGGAAGTTCTCTATCTATTTATTATAATTTGATTATCTTTAGTTTATCAATGTCATACACTCTTCTAACACCATTGCCAGGGATTAAATCAAAGTCCTAGTTACTTATTTTACTAAGGACTCTTGTAGAGAGCTAGAGCTATAAGTATTGTAAATTTGAAGGTTCTCTACTTGTTATTTTCGATAGTCAAACCATCGTGGTCGTCAATGCCACAACACTCCAATGGGGAGGTGATAGGAATTCTTGGGGCTTGATAATGGACTTACGTTGAGTTTATCACAAAGAGTTTTTAATGTTTCATGTTAGAAGGTGATTTTTTACCTTTTGAACATTATTCTAAAAAAATTAATGTATTTGTGCTATTATCTCTCATTAATCTTTAGCAAGTTTATTTTCAACATGTATCACTACAGTTTGTTAAGTATTACATTCTAGAATTTTGATTTTAGTGGTGATTCCATCTTTATTTTTTGGTTTCAAGGAAGATCAGTGCCTATTTTGAATATCTTCATTTCATCTTTAAGTATTCTTTCTATTTTGTATAAAGCTAGAGGGATTGAGGTCATCCTTCAAAGGTGACTCGTCTAATAACTTGTCTCACCCTAATTTTTCACCAAAGATGAAAGAAATGAGTTTGGAAGATAGAATGGAGGTGCCTAATCGATTGAGTGCAAGCTAAATGTTGAAAATTTTGATTTGGACATTGATTGGTGTGATAAGTGCTTCCTTCCATACCCTCCATGTGATCCTGCTAAATAAATTAATGAATATTTAGATGAACCTGAGTATGTTTCAGCCGAATATGAGGTTTTTATGTTCAATTGTCAAGACTCCCCAAGTGGGTTTTATGCCTATGTGGAAATGATGTTTGCTACTACTACTAATCAGTTCTGGAATGTAATCAAGAGGGTCCCGACATATGAATTTGATTTTGATGATAGTATAACACAAGCATATGAGTTACCCAATCATGATGTAATTGAAGATCAAAAGGTGCTCTAACAAAAGTACTAAACATATGTGTATAATTGGGTGACTCTATTGGGAATGTGGACGTTATTGAGTAACTAGTAGTTCTTGATGCTAGGGTTGACAACAAGGGTGTTGTTTGGAAGATGTCATTCAATGAAGATGGGGTTATCTTTTATTCCCTAGAAGATGAAAAGTTCCAAACCCCTTTCAAGTAGTACTTTGAGTGCACAAATGACTTTTTTGATCCTAGTGCACTTTTTCTTGTTACTCATTTGATTGCAACCAAGAAGCAAGTATATTTATAGCTATTGAAAAGGTACCAAGAGATTTTAGTATGGTCTTATCTAAATTTGAGATCATGTAAAGAGGATTTTCTTCAATGTGTCATCATATGATAGCTTAGCAGCAAATCTTTCAGGCATGTGCAAAGATTGTTTTACTTCATCTTGGACACCAAGTTGCTAGAAAAGTTCAAGAGATTAGGGGATGGTATAATTTTGGAACCACCAGTTAATGAAAAATATCTAAAGCATTTCCTTGACTAAGTCTAAATTATGTACATATTATATAGTGATTTGTTGCTTTGTCCTTTCATTGTTTTGTTGCCCCTTTACTTCAAGCCTTATTTATATAGTTTACCTTCATGGTTTTTTTTGTGTTTATTTCTAGATCTTCCTGATTTGTTTTTTGTTAGTTTTCTTTGTTTTATTGAGCCTTCATGGATGTTTGCTAAAAATTTCTAAGTCTTGACTCTGTATCCCAATGGATTGGCACCTGTTATTATGTTATGTGGTTCTTTGCACACACACAGGGGGTATGCATCCCTAAGCGAGAGCCAATGTTAGTGCCCAAAATTATACTTAAGCAATTGGGCCCTTATCAAATATAATACCTAATTCTAGCTTGAGCTGAGTATTAATGTCTAATTCATTAGCCCAATTACTATGTTAAAGTGTTCTTTTGAAAGGTCAAGTTCATGTTTAATAGGCTAGGTGATTTAACTTGGTCTTTACTTATTTTATTTCCTTTGAGAACTTTGCATTAGGTATTTCCTTATGTTAATTTGGTCTTACCTTGGTACAAAGCCCTTAGATTCTTTCAGAAAAGGTGTTCGTGTAAATTGTTTGAAGACCATATTATTTCAAGCTTTTTATCTACATAAAAAGCCCAAAGGGATATTTTCTTCAAGGATTTTATCCATACAAAAAGCTCAAAGGGATATTTCTATTATTTCAAGTAAATTGTAAGGACTTATTTATTTTAGCCAAAGTGTTTACAAAAATTCTAAAGGATTATTCTTTCAAGCATTTTGTCTGCATAAAAAGTTTGAAGGATTATTCCTTCAGGCATTTGGTCTGCACAAAAAACTTGAAGGGATAATTACTTTGGGCATTTAGTCCACACAAAAGGCCCAAAGGGTCATTTTGCCTTTGCAAAATTTTTGAAAGGTCATTTTCTTCGGGCATTTTCCCCTTGCAAAATTTTTGAATGACACTTGCATAAGGATCATTTTTCCTTTGCAAAATTTTTGAAAGATCATTTCTTTCAGGCATTTTGCCCTTGAAAAATTCTTGAAGGGCACCTTCAAAAAGTCTAAAAAGTAAGTTTAGAGGGTGAAGGACACTTTCAATAAGTCCAAAAGAAACTTTCAAGAGATCTAAAGGACCATTCCAAAAGGCTAAAGGGCAATTCTGTAGGAGAAGTGCCCTTGACAAAACTTTTAAAGGGTATGTTCAAAATCTCAAAGGGTACTTTCACCATAGTTGCTATAGAGCAGAAATCCTATTTCTTTCAAGCATTTTGTCCATGCAAAACGTCTGAAAGAATTTTATTTCTTTAGGAAAAATGCAAAGTTCAATTTATATGAGGAAATTATTTTGGATAAAATGTCTGAAATAATTATCTTGATAGAGATAAAAGAGTTAAGTCTCAATTCTTTTAGTAAAAGTGCAAGGATCCAATTCCTTCGACAAAAGTGAAAAAGACCAATTTCTTTGAGAAAATTATGGAGTCAAAATACTTAAAGAAAATTATTTTGAACATTTTGTTTGAGACAATTATCTTGACAGAATGTCCAAAAGGATTGTTACGGAGCAGAAGTGCCGAAGATAAATGTGTCAAAGATAAAAGCCCATAGCAATTATTGTGGGATAAATGTGCCAAAGATAGAGAAGCTAAAGATAAAAGGCTTGAGAAGAAAATAGGAATGATGAATACAAAATGCTTGAGAAGTAAACAGGAATGCTGAAGACAAAAAGCCCCTAGACTAAATTGCCATAGAACAAAGTCCTCAAATAAATTTTTGGTATGATAGTCTTGTGGATGTCTTGTGACAGGTGTATAGATGTCAATTTTAAGGCATGACAAGTATTCATTGGGATTTAAATATTATATAAGGGTCATGCAAGCATAAATTTTAAACCCCATGAGGTAGCTATTTTTTTCAAAT
Organism: Torreya grandis; assembly: GCA_037957365.1. Taxonomy (NCBI): domain Eukaryota; kingdom Viridiplantae; phylum Streptophyta; class Pinopsida; order Cupressales; family Taxaceae; genus Torreya; species Torreya grandis. The sequence continues at coordinate 2,764,947 of JARHVA010000204.1, read as the reverse complement.
GGAGGGAGATCCAATAGTACATGTTTGTATAGAGCAAGATGATCTGATGGTTCATAATCAAAGCTGAATAGTCAAAGGAGCCCAAGACAAGTGTAGGCATGACAAGTGTGGAGCTTGCAAGGTATTATTTAAATATCGAACACATTCTCAAAGATTGATGGTGCACATTCAAGTGTACATAATCTGATCTATAGTGCATATTAAGTTAAGAATTTTCAATAAAGCATAAAATGAACATGGGATCACCACTTGGCAGGAGCACATTAGCCTGACAAGATTGATAGAGAAAGATACAGAGAGCCCATGGGGATTCCAAGTGGCACATCCTCAAGGCCAAGAATATAAAATATCCAATGACACCCCACCCCTCAGATCATGATCTAACAAAGTGCATTTGCTCATCGTAGCTAGATCTGATGGTGCATAGCTAATGTTAAAAATTCAAGGACCTTGTGAGCAAATATAAAAATAAAAAGTGGCATAATTGTGTGCCAAAAATTAGAACTCAGACATCTCATGTAAGATCTATAGCTTATGTTTACTCAGGCAAAGATGATCTAATGATGCGAGCCGAGGTAGACTTTTCAAACGGATCAGATTACATAAAGAAGTGACAAGTGTCTATATTAGAGCCAATCAATTGACTTAGTCACTCTTAGTCCCCATGAATGCCCAGTTGAGTTTGATGTGGCATGTTAAATTTTATTGGAACCTTAAGATTGTAATCATCACAAGGTAATGGGTTTTCTTTGGCATACATAAAGAAAAAAAATTCTATCTAGAAGTTTCCATGATTTATAATCGATCAACAGGAGAGCATTTTTAGATAGTTTCACATGAGGACAAAATTTGTTTATATCTTCAAATGATTTTCTCCCTCTAGTTGTGTAAGTGAGCAATCAAGAGCATCTTCAAGTGGTTTCATATGATGACAAATAGTTGTTTGGGCCTCCACTATGAATTTCACTATCTAGATCATGAATTGATCGACATCTTTAGTCAAAAAGATCAAAGGTTTGTTGTAAATCTTCATCATTCCTTGTAAAGGTAGTTGCAATAATGATTATTTCCTTGCAAGTGGATGAGGAACTTAGGCATGGAAAAGGCATATTCCAGCTAGAAGTATTTGGTGGACTTGAAGGCTTGTTCTACAATTTTACAAATTGTGACTCACAGCTTCATATTCAAAGATGTATAAATATAAGGCTTGTCTTTTATTTGAGAGGTTGGTTTGCCATTGTGTTGGTTTGTGTCTTCCTTAGTATAGGCTCTTCCATATTTTGGGATTATTATTGTGTGTGTTTTATCTCTCTTGCTAAGGTGGTTACAATTATACAACCATTTTCAAGCTCTAAGAACATCTCTAAATGTCTCCCCTGTTTAACATGGATCAAATTCACCATGCTTGTCCCCATGGCAACATTTTGAAACATTGATGTATGTAATATTTTCTTATAAAGTTAATGAAAATTTTTGTCATTCTATGTTATTTCCTATTAATGAAGTGAAACAATGTGTTTTATAAATTATGATGATGGGATATTTGGGCCTGTGTTTTTTATTGGTTATCATTCTGAGCACAGATCTAGATTATAAATCCTCTCTACATTAGTCTATGATATATTGTTCAATAACTTGTTAGGGTACCCTAGGTTTATGGAGTTAACAGGGGAAAGTATTTGAGATTTTAGTTTCAGTGTATGTTCTGGGGTTTTAGGATCATTGGGGTATTTGCATTTTATTGGCACCAATAAGTGCAAATAACTCATGACAGTTCCATTAGCTTACATTTATTTTTTTTGCATCTTTGTCATAAATGATGTCATGAATGTTGAAAGAATCCCAATTGATTGAAGACCTCCATCACACCATCCTCCCTTTTTATAAATAACTAACTATCCTACCCTATCTTACCCTATAAATAATATGCCCTTTACATATATTAAGTGTTATTTGTCTACAAATGCATAAACATTATATATTTAACACGTGTTTATGTTTTGTGCCTTAAATCCCAATATTGCAATATTTTGCTCAACCTTATGTTGTTGAAGATCATTTCGAGTAAAGGTTAGAATCACTTTCAAATCTATCTTCAATAGCTTGTGTCTAACCTAGAACATTTGCTCACTCCATGTGACAACCCTTCCAAGGTGGAGTGAGTGAGTTTGGTTGTGTTCTAGTGATATTTATGTTTCTCTATGCTAATAATCTCCATGGAGATTGAATTGTAGAATATATCCATGTGAGAAAGCTACCATGTAGGTTCTCTCACCTTGGTTCTGGTAGAGCCAAAAGTAGTAGGGAGCTGACCATACCCTCTATAGGTGCCTCTCAGTCATTTTCTATGTTCGATCCATTCTAGATGCCAAACTCTCCTCCAAATACAATGACATTTTAGCATGTTTTTTATCTTTATTTTATCATTTGTTTCAAGTGTGCAACGCTGAGTGCAATATGTGTACAATTGGAAACTAACATAATGAGTGTGTGAATGAGCAAGGAAAACTAGTAATTAAGGTTTTTTTTATTCTGATGATTATTGGATGTTAGTAGGATAAATTTTTATTTTAAAGTTGAACTTTTAAGTTATAAAAATTTAAGTAATTTCAAATTTGATGCTTTGATTTTCAAGTTTCGATATTTTGATTAAGATGTTTTGAAAGTACATCAGACTTAATTTTTTGATATATATAATATGCCTAAATAATTTTTGAAAATATACATTATGGTATTAATATAAATAGGAATTTCATTAACTTTGATTTATCTTTTTATTTTATTGAAATATGTTATTCTATTTTATTATTAATTGATTAAGTCCCCACCCATTAGGAAGTACCTGGTCTATATTTAAATTTTGATCCCTTAAATAATTTTAAGTCTTAAATAACCTGAACTAATATAGTCTATATTAATTGACTTTTAAAAAGTCAATTAGTTAAGTTAAACTAGTAACTAACTAATATTAGTTACAACTTTTTCTAACCAAATTTGAAGCATAAAAGAAGATCAAGGGTTCATTTGAAAAAGAGAAACAACACAAGTATTAAATACTTATACATTGTGAAGTCAATCATTTATCTCTCTTATATGCAACTTCTCTGAAATAGCATGACTTTTGTAGATAGACTAAATGGTACTTTCTCTAGTAGTTGAATAAATTGCTTAAGCAACACAGGTATATCTAGTTTTATATTATTATTTATAATAATTATCTAAAGTTTGTCAAGTTTAATATATTTTGATGATTGCTCATTGCATTCTTATGTGCAAAATCTAAGTATTCAACCCGAATAGTGATGAAAATTTTGTTCTTTGTGACATTTCATTGATCTATTGATTGTAAAATTTGTCTTTCAAGATATTTTGCAAAGAAAGATATCGATTTCTCAAATAAAATTGATCTATTTTGCTAAGACGACTCTCTAAATTGAGACTCACACATTTTATCTATATTGTAATTTATTTTTCTATTTCTTTTAGTTTTAATATATTTAATTTTGCTTTATTTTTACTTACTTTTTATTTTTATTTTTTTGTATTAGTTTCTTAGATTAGTCTTCTTTATTTAATTTATTAGAGTTAGACTTAGTTAAGTTAGATTAGTTTGTTTAGTATTAGTTTAATTATTTGTTTCTTTAAATAGTTTATTCTCTCTTTCTAGTTTATTTGTTGTCTTGTTTGTTTTATATAAGTTGTTCTCTTTTATTTTGTTGGTTGTTATTTGTTTGTGTCTCTTGTGTGTTGAGTTCTTCTTGGTTGATTGGTTCATCTTTGATTTATCTCAATTCTATTTTACTTTGTATTTATAATTTTTTGGTGAGAGTTATTATAGAAGAAGCAAGATATTACTAGAGAATATATTACATAATTAAATCAGAATTATTTCCTTCAAGAGATTGTCTTGTTCATAGGCTTTCTCTATCGAATAAGAAAGATTACACATTCATATCTAAACTGATTCATTATTTGATAAGAGTATTTCTAAAATTATAATTTAATATGTTATATTCAATAACTTGTTTGTTATTTCCCAAAACATTTTAAAAAAACCCTCACATCTTCAGGATCATAATTGAACATTAGAACATTAATATTAGACTGGTATAATTCCAACTTAAACTTCACAATAGAAAAAAGGGTTGATTAATTGATGGTACAATTTTCATCATCAATAAGATCACATTTAATCTTGAGGTTCAAGATTAATTAAATGAGTAGTGTGATTAAGATTCAACGTCACTCAATGGCCTCATAACTACTCCTAAGGGTTGAGTAATTTATTTTCCCAACCCATGGCCCTTACCTTAGTACATGTATCCATTGGGGCATGATCACCCCTAATTTTCAATGCTTTAATAGGAAGCCCAATTCTCCAAATGCTTTAGTAGGAAGCCCCATTATCTAATGCTTTAGAAATAAGCATAGTCTCCAATTCTTCAGCAAGAAGTATATTATCCAACAAGTCATATGGAAACACAATTCATCCACTTACATGCATATTCCTTCCTTGCTCTTTAATTTTTAAAGTTTTCATTTATCTAATTCATTTCAAATTTCATTTCATATATTAACATTGATTTCTACATGTTCATTTTTGGTTTTATGGATCAAGCTACACTTGGAGCCTTCTCCTAAAGATAAAGTGTGTTGTACACACTCAAGTACATATATTTATCTTTTTACTATAGTGTTTTTTTAATATTTTAACATTAAAATAAAAGTGAGGTATTTTTAGATACTAAAATCTGATATTAGAAACTTGATAATGTCAATCTTAATCTACCTTCACCTTACATGAATTGTGTGGCTCTTGCATACCCTTATCCTATATCCACATGATTTCTATGGGTTTTGCCTTCTTAATTTTATATCAAGAAACTACCATAACTTATGCCTAAAGTATTCATTATCATACTCAGACTATCTTCAAATTATCAAATCACTAATCTTGCCTTTGAAAAAAGTCCACCAAGATCATATGCCTACAAAATTCTAAAGGCATCCAAAATTATTAGATATGTTCTTGTGTTAAGCAATGGTCATTTTTTAAAGGCAAATCATCTTTATGGGTTGGCTTGTATATTTCATAACTTAGTGGCATAAAAAAGTACCCAAATGGTCTCATATAAATATGCAGTGGCTATAATCCTATTTGAACATCTATCACTCCTTAAAAAACATCTATACACTTCTACATATATAAAAGGATTGTCCTAAACTTTATGAATCAGTAATCAGTCACTAGGAACTGACCCTATCTAACTCTGAAGCACCCAATCCAAGTCAATTTTCCCATTGTCAAGTGTCAAAATCTAGATTATAGGTTGTATTCATAAAAAAGAGCATCATTGCACACATACACCTAAAGGGAAAACTACATATGGTTTGAGTTCCCTCTTCGGATGAAGGTTGGAAAGTGGATATTAGATAAGTAGGAAACACTCAAGTATTTATTGGGTAGTGGTTGAGGTCAGCTCAACCCAACTTTTTCCCTTTTTGCAAGCCTAAACCTAGTGTTAAAAGTAGACCAAGGGTTTTGACAATAAGGAGACAGGTTTTGGATACTACACACGTAGTGAGCACCTAATATCATACATAGACTCATATCATAAGTAGGTAAAATGGCATGTTCCAAATAGAGAGGCATAGTCTATATAGATGAATCTGGTAAAGGATAAACACCATCATCTAACATAGATTTCTACAAACTAACAAATTTGTCTAGGTGGTTCCAAACACCACGATCTGGATTTGAGTGACTTGCAGTCTAATAATAACCCTTATTATCATGCACACACTGTCTGAATCTTGTAAAAAATAGAAACAATTTAAGTATATGAATCCCCTATGTCATTTACATTTATAGTAAGTTGTAATTGGTCGATCATATTTTGCTTTGGCATTTAAAATTATCTTATTCTAATACATTAAACAATCTAAATAGTGCAAAAGTTATGTCTTGTTTAGATACTCAAATAAAAAATAAGATAAAACAACTACAGATGCTTGCCCTCACATAGTTAGAGGCAGACATCAAAAATTATTCTACTAGCTTTTAAGCAAAAATAGTTCATATTTTACAAAGATGGCGGCAGAGTTCACATAGCACTAGGTGTATGTGTTCCTAATCTATCCTTTAACTCAATGATTTTATAAATTTCTTTATTATTTATTTATGTGGACATTTATCTACTTAAAAAATGTTCCATTTATGTTTTTAGGTACTCTAAATATTCACACTCTAGACACAATAACGTGGATGCTTATTCTATGACTCTCAATTCTAGTCAAGGTGCTCATTCAGATTGTGAGGAAATAGGTATTATTTTATTTTTCAAGTTTTATGAGTTCAAATATATGATAAATTAACCTCTTATCCATTTTATTTTCATATCATTATCATATATATTATGAACTTTGAACAACATTTACAGATTTCAGTCGCAATGTTTTAATCAATCCCTCACAGGTACACTTGTTTGTTTGACTTTGATATGTACACACACACACACATCAAAATGGGGCATTATGTAAAACCCTAAATTTGGTATTGTGATATTTACTTTTTATAGTATGAGTGCGTTTATGTGCATATGTATCAATGGTTTATATTAATCCCTTATTGGCTCATTTTCCCTTGTGTTGGGCTTTGTATTACCCTTATTTTATATTTTGTTTTAATTAAAAGTTACTTTCATTTCAATTTATGTCAATAATAATATGATCATTCAATTTAGAATGCTTTAAAATCTATAAATCAACTATTTTTTTTCTTATGTAGGACCTTGGATTCTCTCAGAATGTATAAAACATTGCTTATGGTTTTCTTGGTCTCCTTGATGAAGATTGGACCAATACTATCTTGGTCTAACCAACTATGAACTAGTTTGATCTTAATCATCTTTTTTTGGGGTACCTTGATCCCTATTATTGATATTTTTTAATTATTTGTGCCTTGTTTTTTGTTTTCCTACCTTTTGATTGTTGTCTTGTGTGCCAATAAGGTCCTAATTTGAATTCAAGAAGTCTATATAAGTACATGAATGCATTGATGCATTTAGGGACATGGATTTTAAATTAAATAGTTGTCTATTAAAGTCTAAGGGAATAATTGCATGATTATAGAAGTAGCCTTGTACCAAAATCAAAATTTGAAGAATTAGTGAAAGACCATATAGTTCTTACTAGTTGCTTATATCTCATACATAGGGATAAGGGTCAGGGTCTTCATACTACACCAAATTGATTGTTTGTTATGCCCTTAACCTATATCATGTATCTAGATATGTGTGGTTTAATTATCACTAGAGTAACATTTAATTAAGTCATATGATCATTTTAATAGCTTCATATTTACAGTAGGGATGGCTTATAGAGTCTATATAACATAAGTATGGTATGTATATGAGGTAGTGGTTAGTATTTGATCATCATATTGTGAATTGTATTCTTATTGTAAGGTTGTGGAGGTTTCCCCCACTAGGTGAACTAGTCATATACTATTATCTATTATTGTGATTCCACTTAAGTAGTATATTATTTTAATTACAAGTGGTATCAGAGCTTTGATTTGGGTAAAAGTGTGATTGAAATCTTAATTTTTAAGAATCACCTATATTTTGAAAATCATTGAGATTTTTTGTAGAATTTTTAATTAGAATTTTTAATTTATCTAAGGAAGTTAAAATCTAATTTTCATATTTTTATTATTGTTTTTGGGTTCATTATTGTGAATTGGGTTATTTTAATAAATTCACTGTATATGCTGTAATTTTAGAAATTACTCTAATTTATTTACATTTTTTCAAATTTTGAAAAAATATAAAGGGGTGTGTTTTTTCAAATTTTGGACTTTACTATGCCCTTAACCTATAGTGGGTTTACGGATATGTATGGTTAATATTTTGCCTATGTCACCTTTTATCTTATCTTGTTACTTTTCTCTATGTTATCATATTTTTAAAGAGGGTCAACTTATAGAGTAACATCACCTAAGTAGGGAATTTATAAGAGGTATTGGTTAATACTTGAGTATCATTAAGAACTCGATTCTTATTGCATGGTTGTGGAGGTTGCCCACTCGAATTGGATAAGTCTTATGCTCTAATGTCAATTATTGATGTGGATCTACTTATTATGCTCTCATTATTGCATTATATTGTTGTTAATATACTTGTGATATTTACATTTATATCCATTGTTGTGAACTGACTTGATTTATCTAAGTAATTTAATAACAAGAGCTATCAAAGCTTTGATTTGTGAAATGTGATGTGACATAATTTTTGTTTTCTATAACTAGAGTAGAGTTTTTTCTATGAGATGAAGGATCAAAAAAACATAACTTACAATCTAGGAAGAATTTATTTTTTCCGTCAACGTAGTAATACTTGAGCTTTATTAAGAAATTTTTAAAAAGTCTAATTTTTTTCACAACCCTATGCAAATTAGTAGTCAATAGATTCATCTCAGTGATATCATTGCAATGGTATAAGCCTTTGGTACACTTTTTTTACCCAAAAATCCTCCACCATGAATTTATTAACCCTAAACCTAGAGTTCATGTATAGATAGTTCAAACACTTGAGGCCACGGAAAAGGGAGGAAAAAACTAGCAAGGGTGACATGAAGTCTGTAACTTTCAATTCAGGGGTTTATAGGTTGGTTACCTAACTCTAAGTACATGTGAAAATCATGGTGAAAAAATAAGATCTAGACATAGTCACAAGGGACATGGATGTAATGAATTTAGAGTTAAAAAACATTAATGTGACATTGGAAAATCTATTAACTCATATTCTATAAACACCACCATCCAATAATTCCCTATCAATCCACTTGGGTTCTTCCAACCAAAATAATCAAAGATCAAATATATGTTTGAATAACATGCTCTTATAATCATAAATGTGCAATTTTGATGGTAATGATTTAGTCACATAGATCAATCAAATGGAAAATATATTTGATCAACATCAAACCTGTTGGACTCTTTTCTTTTAAACTGACTTGAATTTCCCTAGTCGTGCGCCTGAGTAAATAAGAGTTCCAATGAGATAGTGCACTAGTATTTCATGTAAGAATAAGTTTTTGTGCATTCACCTGAAACATGTAGCTTAACTTTGGTTCCCACTAGTTTTATCACATGAGGGTGTTTATCTAATTTCGTAGACAAGGGCACTCAAACAAGTACTTAGTACTAAACTCATCATTAGTCCTATATCTAACTCAACTTACTTTTTCATCACTTGACTATTAAATTAAAAAAGTTTGAATAAAATTATGAAATATAATATCAACTCCATTATAACCATAGATAAATGAACACAAGCATTACGTGAGCATGGGATTCTTTCCATTATATTCATAAGTTATATCAAAGAGTATAGTGATTTCAAAGTTACAATGATAACCAACTCATCAACAATTAATTATCAACAATAAAAATTACATCAAGGGGGTATTTATACTTGGTTTACCCCAGCCTATAAATTATAGAATTAAATACAAATAAGATGACTTGCCAACTAACATCAACAAAATTGAGTCATGGCAAGCCATTTATAATAAATTCCTATAGACCCAAGCGTAACCACCCTTATATTCTCTCTCGATGTTAGATCATCATTTCCAAGGGATTATATTCCTATGGGCCAATGTTGGATTCATGCTTGACTTAGTCTTTTCCAACTTTTTTGTAATCTATTCCATAACTATCTCCACTTTCTACACTTTTCCCAAATCTTTCGCTAATATATTAGTCCTACATTCTCAGGTTTTCCATTTAACATGTTCTTTTACTCTATAAGACTTGCTTCTTCCATGACATGGACTATTATTCCATGGTATTCCATGCCATGATCTTATGTACCATGTCTCTATGCATCACTTGTTACCAAAATAGTCTTCAAAATTGGGTGCCCAACATCACCCCACACTAAGCCAATAGTCTATCCCAGACTATGCATCATTTTTAGGTCCCATCTATTCAATATGCTTCTTCATGTCATCCCAATAGTTTAATGCATTTTAGAGCTAGGGCATGATTTCTTATACCACCTCTTTAAGCTTATTTGTCTCATCGTACTACTCAAGAGAATCACCTACTTGAATGACCAAATTATCAAGGGATGTATAAGCATCCTTATGAACATATTTGAATGACGTGACCTATGTTGTAACCTATCCTTAGAGTGATATGAAAATTACATTAATCTCTTAGAGTTGAAAACTTATTTTATTTTCCATAGCCTCCACATATTCAAATGATTTGGCATGCTCAGTGTGATCTTTTATTACTAAATCATTATCAACCAACTCATAGCATTGAAGCTCCTCTGCCTAAAGCCTTGCTTCCAAAATTTTATTAAGCTAAGTTAGTTTAACAAAAAATCCCATCTAAGATGGAAATTGTATCACTAACCCTATTCAAAAATCTCTTGTAGACCTTTATGACTTCAATTAATTATTCTATTTCCCATGTTTGATCATGTCAGGGGCTGGTCTAGTCTTTGAATTTCTTCAACAAAAGTTCTACTAGGGTTTCTAATTTATCAATTTCCTCTCTAGTAAGGGATACCCCATCTACAAGATCTAGATAATTGTTCAAAATTGTCTTTCAGAGGGTTAGGGTCTTTACTTGATCCACCATTACAGTTTCTAATTGTCATTTGAGCTCATCAAACTCCTTTTCAAGTTTTATTCTTATGGTGTACTCATTACAATATAGAGTAACCATTTCTAAGTGATTCTTATGGAGTCACTTTACATATAATTCAGCCAAGGCATACTACCTAGCGACCTCATGAGTAAATTTTAAGAGTTTTATGTTTGCCTATGTCAAGGTGCATATCTAGGGATTTCACCCAAAGTGTGTTTGTAATTCTTATTTCTCCTAGTGTCAAAATCAAGTTGTATGATGGTAGCTCAAAATTGTGTTCTTTATTATAGATATCATTATAAAATGATAACTCTCACCAAATATACTTGGTCATGTCCTTTGGTGTAAAATTATCCCACATAAACAAATGCTTGTCTGGCTCTCCCTTTTGGTATTGAGTGTAAAGGGTCATGGTTGTATCAGTAGTCTTCAACCTTTGTTGGATGGATTTATAAACTGGCTCCTTCCCCTTAGAGGGATCTCACTCAATTATCTTGACATCCATGTCTTATTTATGCTGATTGGGCCTGACATCAAGACCACTCATTCCCAATGCTATGTCTAAACCATCCCTCTCTTCACTAGTGGGACTTTTAATATCCCCTTGTGCTTTCTCAAGAGTGGTTTTTTCATGTTGTACTAGTGATGGTGTCTTATCATGTGCCAGGGTGACTTGCTCCTCCTATTATTATTCAAAATTTCCTCTTTCAGATGTTGTCTCAAGGGTTGATATATTTTATTCTAGGTCACCATCCTTAGGTGTTGAATTTTCATGTTATGAAAGAATAGATTACGTCATTGGATTTAGACCTTCTAGTGGACCTATAGGCATAGTATTCTTGGGTGTTAAAGGGGAATTCCTTTGTTACTTAGCTTATTTTGGCTAAGCACTGATGTTGGCATCATTCCCTTATCTCTTTTACTTCCTTTACCTTCTTATCTCTAGTGGGGGTGGAATAGTTTCCTTCTTATTGCTCGTACCCCCTGATGTCTTCTTTCACAATTTTAACATACAAAACAAGTAATGAATGGAATAACCAACCAAAATATGTTGAACCTTAATGTTGGTATTCTACGACTCTAAATTCTCCCTATATGGCCTTTTCCCTAGGTAAATATACATTTGACAGAGAATGTGAGTCTCAACATCAACTTTCTTAGCATTAATGTGTACATGGTGCATGTCATAGATCCTGTTGATGGCATTCATGAAATATCTAGTAGTGAAGCCATATGGAAACTTAAGCCATCTAGATAAGTCACCTAAGGGAACCATCTAGATGTGTTCTAGAGAGTAATGTTGTTTAACTGAGAACTAGGATTGATCTCCAAGATGTGTAGGTAAGTCTTTGTTAATACACTACTCATTTCTAAAGGCTTCCTTCATGCCATCATACCAACCCTTCATCTTAAACTTATGGGAAGGAATTATCACACTAGGTCAAGTGAATGATTTAAACCTTTCCAAAGGGGTTTTATGCTCAAGGGGGTAATCCAATTTCAAATAAACAATTATGTACTCTAGCACACCAATCTCATCAAAAACTAATAATAAAATAATAGTTCCCCATGCAAAGTTTTGGTTCAGTAGGTGGTAGAACTTTTCCTCATCTGCAACAATCTTCTTAGTAAAGTATTGTGACCAGTTATACTTTACTCCAAGGGTAACCTAATGGGAAACATACAAGTGTGCCATGTCCACATCTTTCCACCTATCCATGCCTCCAACCTTGGTCATTATCAAGTGTGCAACAACTCTAATGGAGATATCCTTGAGGCTTATTATGTTCATTACATGACCTTATTTTTTGTATTCAAGTGCCATTGTAGACTTCTCAATCTCCTCCTAGTCTTCCAAGTCAGAAGCAAGGTCATCACCTGAGCATTGTAATCTTATAACTTTTCTTACCCTTTAGGATGTGATCCTTATTTGATGCCCATAAAAATATAAATAATCCTCATACATGCATGAAACAATAAACTTAATGTCTTCCACAGGGTTCCTAAAATATAGAAGATTAAATAATTGAAAGTCCTACATCTTTAAGCTTATTAAAAATATTTAATTCATACACAAGCTCATTATAGGTATTTTATTTCTCCACCTAGTAGTCATACTATATCTCTACCTCATTCCCTAGCTAGAGATGATTATAGTCAAAAATATTTTAGGTTGGCACATTTGACTCCCACTTCTTGATGCACAACACTACTTTTGGATATTACATTTATTCAATTAATATTGGGGGTGGAAGCAATACTATAGCTTTATTATTATCTTGGCATGCCATCCTTGATTTTATTTTTTGTGTTTCCTCAGCCTTATGATAAACCTTCCTCACATGTGTCAGACTCACTAGGTACCTCTTCCCTTATCAAAACTAGTTAAACACCTACGCTCTCAAATTCCTCATCCTCATGGATTATAGGTAAGGGGTCATTGTGTTGGGCCTTTTTCTTCAGCTGCATTACCCTTCAAGGAGCCCAAAGGTTGAGGCATATCCATCCGACCCTCCCAACCAAATATGTGGTTACTTTTCTAACTTTCTTGGCACTCTTGATTTAATATCCTCCAATGGCAAATGTCAACCCCTACAACTTATAATTTATTAAAACTATGCTTCCTTAATCAATCTTTCAACACTTTCCCTATGAAACATAATCACTTCACTCCATAGTACCCAAAGTATTCATAAATAGTCAATTTACGCTCTTCTAGTAGCTTAAAAACACTCTTTTAGTAGCTTGATAACACTCCTCTAACTTTATAAATTTATGAATTGACAATAGTAAAATATAAAATGATGTGCTTAACTTTTTATAGCCTTGAGGGGGTAATCCAAAATTAATTTCCCACTACCTCAGATATCACTTCATGTAATTAATGATCTTAACTATATTACCATGATTCATATTCATCAGACTTGCCATTGTAATTATTCTTCTCGTATTTAACACAACTATCCCATCCTGCACATTTATCGAAGTGAATGAAAGTTGTAAAGAATTTTAAAAATTTACATTACCAAGGAGGGAACCTCACTTATTTACCTTTAATTTTCATAGTATTTTCACAATTCATATTATGTACCCATTTGTCCTTATACACTTCCACTTACATGCTCCTTTTTTCCCATTTGAATTCTCATTCACCATTTCCTTGGCACTCTAAAGTTATTACTTCTTGCACCTTTACCCCACATTAAAAGTTATTTGTGGTCTTTATAAGCATTAAAAATAAATATGAATACAAACAAAAAAGTGTTGACATAAAATTAAGCAAGGGCACATAACCACTGCCATGCCTTATTGAAAAGCAAACCAAAATCCTACACTAAACTAGTGTTATATGCCTTATTACTTAAAAAGGTATGTCATGTCTCAAAAAGAGATATTTTAAAAAATTATTGAAAAAATATAAGTGAACATAAAATATGAATCATAACATTAATTTTCAAACCCTCTCCAAATATTGTGGAAATATATAAAGAGGTACTCGCATGAAATTAACAATTTTCTCCACAATCTAGAATCCAAATTTGACAATTTTAACACAGTAACTTTTGAATCTTTTCCTATCATTTAAATATGATTTATAAACATGTGATATTTTTGTTGAGTTGTGGAGCTAAAAGCTTCAACTCTTTGCAAACAGAAGGAATAGGAAGGTTGCTGAGATCCAGGAGCACTGGCGTCGACAGCAGGACCGACGTCGATTGTGACCCAGTGCAAAAGGCCACCGGCGACGGCAGGGAGTCGGCCGACGTCGGTAGAACCAGACTAGCAAGGACCGACGTCGGTCACCTGTGTGTTCCCAAACTGCTCGTTACATGGACAGTTAGTTAAGTGAATGAAGTGTTTGCATGTAAAGACCAGTTAGAGTCTTTGGTTGCGAAGATAATTGTCTAAATTAAGAGTCTAAGTTATTGTTTGAGTTAGGGATCTATTTATAGACCCATTGGCATGTATTGTAATTAAGGCATGAGATAGAAAGGAATGCAAGTAAGTTGCTTCCATTGTAAGATCATTGAGTTGCAGGTTGTTGCAAGCTCATAGGGGATCTACATGTGAGTATGGTCTATTGAATTGCAGGTTGCAGGTTCATGGGAGATCAACTTGAAGTACTTTTGAGTGCTTGGTGAACTGGCAGGGTTATTACTGACTAGTTGGAGAGATGAACACCAATTCTGTTTGTGAGTTGGTTGTTGGAACCATTTTTTGTGTAGGAGAGTGTTGTGTGAGAAGAATTACTGTACACTTGAGGTGTGGCAAACCTCTGTAAGGTGAAAGAGTGTGGCGGCTCTTTGTTGTATTCTTTTCTGTAAAGTGTTAATACAAGATAGTGTATTGTCTCTCATATTCTATGCTATTGGTGAATTCTAGCTATTTGTGTTTCTGGTTATTTCTGCATTTATAATTGCTTATATTTGGTAATCATATTGTGCTCTTTTTGAGGAGCAAGATCCAACAAGAGGAATCAGAACAGAGGTGTGTTTGTTCTTGGACTTCCCTGACAAGTGGTATCAGAGCTTCAGGTTGGGATACTAACAGATTGGATTAGATCTGGTTAGTGTGTTTTGATTACAGGTACTCACAGGGTTTCTATTTGAGTGGGAGTTGAGCAATGATAGAAGACAGTAAGCTATGGATGGAAAAGTTTAATGGCAAGAACTACCAATTGTGGAGGATGCAGATTGAGGATTATCTATATCAAAAAGATTTGTACTTACCGTTGGGAGGGGTTACAAACCCTCAGATATGAAAGATGAAGAATGGGAGGTTCTTGATCGGAAGGCTCTAGGATCTATTAGATTGAGTCTTGCATCATCTGTGATTTCCAGCTTATCACAGTGTAAGACAACGGTGGAGTTGATGGAATCTTTGGCAAATTTATATGAAAAACCCTCAGCTTCTAATAAGGTATTTCTTATGAAGCGTTTATTTAATTTGCAAATGTTGGAAGGTGGATCTGTTCATAGCCATCTTAGTGATTTCCATGGTTTAGTAAACCAGCTAAGTTCAGTCAATATTGTATTTGATGATGAAATTAGAGCTCTCTTAATTTTGTGTTCATTACCTGAAAGTTGGGAAGGTTTGGTAATGGCAGTATCTAATACTGTGTCTCCTTCAAAAGTCTTAAAAGTGGATGATGTTGTGAGTGTAATCTTGAATGAAGAGATACGCAGGAATAGCACAGGTGAATCATCAGGAAATGCTTTGAGTGTTGAAGGCAGAGGAAGGCAAAGAGAAAAGATAGAGCATGGGAGATCAAGGTCTAAGACAGGCAAGAGATCTAAGTCCAGGTATGGTAGAATAACCCGCTGGAAGTGTGGAAAGCAAGGGCACTTAAAGAGAGATTGTAGATCAGGTACAGATCAGCATGAAGAACATGAAGAAGAAGCAGACGTAGATTATGCTGCACGGGATGCTCTGGTATGTTCTTTGGATAAAGTAGAATCTTGGGTTTTAGATTCTGGTGCCTCTTTTCATGCATCCCCACATAGGGAATTTTTTCATGAGTATGTCCAGGGAGATTTTGGAGAAATTTATGTAGGGGATGGTAAGCCTTGTCAGATTATTGGCAAAGGGAAAGTGAAGCTAAAACTGCAGACAGGTAACACATGGGTGTTAAAAGAAGTCATGCATGTCCCAGTTCTGGAGTGGAATTTAATTTCTGTTAAAAGTTTGGGTGATGAGGGTTGCATAGTAACTCTCATAGCGGACTCTTGGAAGGTTACCAAGGGTACACTTGTTGTAGCTAGAGGTAAGAAAGTAGGTACTCTTTATCTATCTACTTATACTACTGATTCTCTTTCTGGGTTTTCTACTTCAGCTGTAGATTCAGAGACGTGGCTTGATAGGCTTGGTCACACAGATAAGAAAGAGATGCTTGTTCTTGAGTCAAAGGATATGCTTTCAGATTTGGAAGGTATGGATCGTGGTTTCTGTATGCAGAAGAAGAAGGTAATGTTTCTTGAGGAACCCGATGTTAGTGACAAGAATAGGAAAGCCTTGTTTTTTAAGGAGAAGGTGACGGACAGAGTTTAGCACAAGATGCAGAAGAATTTTGAGCAGAGCAAGGGTGATTTGGACAAGGATTTGATCCAAAAAGAGCTCGCGGAAAAAAGTCAGGTCTCACAAGAAAAACACAAAGATCAACGTCGATAAGAAAACCGGCGTCGGCGTCTAGACAGGGACCGACATCGGCTATGTGTAGACCGACATCGGTGACTCAGGGTAGATATTGACCGGCGTCGGCTAGGGGAAATCGACGTCGTTAAGGTGGCAGTCGCAGGAAACTGACTTCAATCGTCTGCAGACTGAGATGTGACCGGCATCGGTTACTGAGACAAATTTTGGGTGGACAGCAAGCTGTCATGGAGTCTCAAGCGCCCATATAGAGGACTGAAGGTGTAAATAAGTTCTTAAATTCGTCATTTCCCTTCTTTACACTACTTGTTGCTCACTTATGGCATAGGACCAGGAAGTTATTGAAGAAGCAGAATAGGTAAATCTAGGAAACAGTGGGAGCTAGGCATGGATGAGGATGTAATTCTTTGGAGGAGAACCAAACAGGTGTTTTGGGTAGAGTGGCCAGCTAGAAGTAAGCACTGAGAGACGAATGGATGTTCAGGATAAAGAAGAGCGGAAATGGATACGTGAGATGGAAGATCAGGGTATATGGTCTTGAATTAGCTGCAGGGCAATGGAGGTTTGATCATTGTGTTTCTCTTTACCAGGTTGGATAGTATTAGCTACACTATCCTATTTCTGTATGATGTGCTTGTTGCAGGGTTACATATACAGGTATTGCTGAACTAAAGGTAATGCTAGTTCAGGTGTTTATCATGGAGAATCTGGGAGCAGCAAGATTCTTTGGCATGAGTGTGTTCTAGAGACATGGTAGGTCATATGTTGACTTTGTTTCAGGATGATTGTGTGAAACGGGTTAGCACGCCGATGGTTGGACAGTTCTATGAACAAGTGTCTTGATTCACATAATGAGGTTGAGTGCATGGTATGTACTAAACCTGAGTTTTCCTAAGCAGTGGGAGTTGTCACAAGTTGGAGCCAATCCGAGAGAGAACCATTGGAGGGAAGTTTAGTGGATTCTTACAGGGACTAGCAGCAGGTGCACATGCTATGCAGGTTCAGGTTATTTTCTACATGGTTGTAGATATGGATGTGGCAGGTGATTTGGATGACAGGTTTGTGGTGGTTGGTCTTCAAGAGTGATCTTGAGGAGGGATACAAAGCCAAGGGAACAAACTAGATGAAGTACAGGTATAGGTACAGGTTGCAACTGTTTATCTCCAAGTGGGAGATTGTTGAGTTGTGGAGCTAAAAGCTTCAACTCTTTGCAAACAGAAGGAACAGGAAGGTTGCTGAGATCCATGAGCACCGGCATCGACAGCAGGACCGACGTCGGTCGTGACCCAGTGCAGAAGGCCACCGACGACGGGAGGGAGTCGGCCGACGTCAGCAGAACCAGACTAGCAGGGACTGACGTCGGTCGCTTGTGTGTTCCCGAACTGCTTGTTACACGGACAGTTAGTTAAGTGAATGAAGTGTTTGCATGTAAAGACCAGTTAGAGTCTTTGGTTGTGAGGATAATTGTCTAAATTAAGAGTCTAAGTTATTATTTGAGTTAGGGATCTATTTATAGACCCATTGGCATGTATTGTAATTAAGGCATGAGATAAAAAGGAATGCAAGTAAGTTACTTCCATTGTAAGATCATTGAGTTGCAGGTTGTTGCAAGCTCATAGGGGATCTACATGTGAGTATGGTCTGTTGAATTGCAGGTTGCAGGTTCATGGGAGATCAACTTGAAGTACTTTTGAGTGCTTGGTGAACTGGCAGGGTTATTACTGACTAGTTGGAGAGGTGAACACCAATTCTGTTTGTGAGTTGGTTGTTGGGACCGTTTTTTGTGTAGGAGAGTGTTGTGTGAGAAGAATTACTGTACACTTGAGGTGTGGCAAACCTCTGTAAGGTGAAAGAGTGTGGCGGCTCTTTGTTGTATTTTTTTCTGTAAAGTGTTAATACAAGATAGTGTATTGTCTCTCATATTCTGTGCTATTGGTGAATTCTAGCTATTTGTGTTTCTGGTTATTTTCACATTTATAATGCTTATATTTGGTAATCATACTGTGCTCTTTCTGAGGAACAAGATCCAACAAGAGGAATCAGAACAGAGGTGTGTTTGTTCTTGGACTTCCCTGACAATTTTGTTACAATATAGAAATATCCATCCACACAACTCTAGAAATCTGAAATTTAAATATCCACACAACTACAACAATCAAGTTGCTCCCAATGCCCCAGATTTGACAATTTTGGTACCAAATTACTTCAAACTTCCCATAGATCTAAAAGGTGGAATTTCGGAAATTTCAAATCTTCATGCACAATACCAATTAGATACAATACAATCTCTTAATTATATCACTTCTCTGAATCAAAAGGGTTATTTCTTTTGACTCTTGAAATTAATAGGTTTTCATCCACCAATCTCCTCACCTGAAGATTTTCATCCTCAGATGCAAAGTTGAACTATAAAATCCAAGAATTTTTTGAAATGGAAAAAATATAGCCAATAATTAAATATTGGTATATAAATACACATGACACCCCAAATTTTTGGTACTAGAATCCCAATCTCCTTGATTTGAGAAGATGATGTTAGTTAGAAAAGGCAGCTAACTCTATCTTTATCCTCTTTCTCATAAAACATTTAGATCCTACCTCTTTCTCATTTGTTTTCATTTTTCAAGCTTTATCAAATTTGACCCACTTATCTTGAGGATAAGACATCAAGAAAAAATTAGTAAGTTTCCCTGGAAACTCATCATTATCTCATCTTAAAAAGCCACGTCTCAATTAGTAAGTTTACATGTAGACATTAAACTTGCCAATTTCCATTAATATTAAAATATATTTAATATTCATTTGGCCTCATTTAAACAAATTGATAATATAAAATAATTTTGTATCCAAAATATTAAATAAATTATTTTCCCAACTCATTTCTTATTCCACGGAAAATATTAGAATGGGCATTTTTCTCACAATATTAAATTAATCAAAAATGGGACATGACAAGTCTGTTGTTCCCAAAATTGATTATCCTCAAGCAATTACAACCCAAGTTGCTCAAGAATCACCATGTCAATTTTAGGATTCATATCATATTGTCCATAGAGTCTAAATCATGTACATGTGAGGTGTTGCATCTCTTGCCAAAGAAAACCATTCAAACTTGAAGGCTCATATTCCTTTGTGACAATGTCATGTGCCAAATATAAGTACCATATAATCTTATCTCTTGGATATACAATTCTTTGGTGTATTCTTTCCAATACTCCCATAAATATTTAGTAAACTTACCAAATATAGTTTTTCACATCCTCTCCTAGCAATCCAAAAAATCTTAGAGTAGTGAATCTAACCTGAGTGATACTGATGTAATAATCATCAATGTATAACCAACTAATCCATGCTATCAATTAGTATATAATATGTATCCCTTTATTTTTCATCAGTATCCTTTCTCCCACAACTTGCCTTTTTAGCTATGTATGTGCACTAATATGTGAAAAGTCAATCCTGAAACTCTTGCAACATCTCCCATTGATATAAATCTTAGCTTGAGAGATGGTATCCTCAACTTCATTAGCTGACCTATAATATCAAAATCTCTTTGAAATGTGGAGGTACACCCTGCTAAAAAAACATTAATTATTTTACACCCTACCTCAATTTGAGGGGTATTAAATGCAACTTCAAGATATGATCTAGTAAAATAATGGTACAATTGAGGAATAATGATTTTTATCATATAACAACATAAAATACTCCACCCAACTCTAAATCTTAAATATATAAACAACAATTCATTTTGATGGGAGACTATGCACTCTCTAAGTCCATCCACTAGCACATATTAATCATCCAACCAAATCTCCAAGATGTTAGTGTAAATGCAATTATAATATGATCTATCATGGTTGGAGACCTCCAATCTCCATGAGTGATAAGAAGATAACATGAAGTAATCATTTTGAAAAAGTCATCTACAACCGTATTACCAATTTTCCATTTTTGTGGCTCATCACTCCAATCATATTGAATCCAAAATAACTTACATCCAATTTAATATATCTCCATCACATGTTTACCATAAACTAGATGATGTCTAAATTATTTCAAATCATAAATGATATAAAATATTTCATCATAGCTAGAGAATCTTATAGAATGTAAAAGCCAACAAAAGAAAAGGGAAACAACCAATAAAATAACCAAACATAAAAAGGGCATGATTAAAGACTGAAGATCCCAAAAAATCAAAGAGGATAGGATCATCTATCTCATTTATTCTATCAAGATTAGGATCAACAAGCCATTGCCCATGTCTTAGAGGAAGAAACAAACACATACACAAAGAGGAGAGATAAAATAGGTTCATGAAAATAAAATGAATGTTATAGAATAAAAAATAAAATAAAATAGGACTATGAGATAACATAAAGAAGAATAATAATACATATAATTCATTCATTGGTTTATTGGGTTAAAATAATTTGATATGGGTGAGTTAAACCCATATAAATGATAAATAATTAAACTTCTAAAAATATAGAACTAATCCAGAACAACAAGTCTAAGAAGACACATCGAACAATTTGAAAATGTATAGACTAAAAAATGTGAAATCGATAGACACCTATGGGCAAAATTATTTTAATGGACATTAGAAACATTTACAAAAACATGGCATATACATTGCTCAAGATGCAGAAA
This sequence comes from Torreya grandis, assembly GCA_037957365.1. Taxonomy (NCBI): domain Eukaryota; kingdom Viridiplantae; phylum Streptophyta; class Pinopsida; order Cupressales; family Taxaceae; genus Torreya; species Torreya grandis. The sequence continues at coordinate 2,743,475 of JARHVA010000204.1, read as the reverse complement.
GGAACTAGTAGATGGGAGGACCTAAAAATGGATTTTTTAAAAAAATTTAACTTTTGGGATTTGGATACTAGAGTCTTTTCAGCACTGCATAAAATAAAAAACATTTTTATTTGAACTTTGTGCTATCATTTTTCATGGGTTTCTACCTTTGCATTGTAACCACAACAACTCCCTTTCTTGAAGCATCACACCTTATATACAATTCTTGTGATAAATATGAAATTATAATTACATGACATGATTTGACTACCTTAACAAACCCTTTCAATGTTTCTTGTGTTGCAACCTCTTGTATGCCTTGAGTACTCATGACTTGACCCAAGTAAGTGATATCAATATCCCATGTAGATACTCTAGTAAATAGATCATGTTGATTAATTGCACCTGTAACTATTTCTAAATGATCCCAAGTATATACCCAATTCTTGTTGAGACAAAAAATCTTATTAACATAGACCAATTCAAAATTTATTACCTGATTCATCCTCAATTATAAAGTCAAACTATGAGACAAGAGCTTGAATTATGTGTGTTCAATAAAGCATTTGAATGTAGTTCTACACACAATCTCCTTGAAAATAGATATATGAGGGAAGCTTGAAGCCAAATTAGTCATTATTAAAAATGATCCAAATTTGGTGTGTTCATAGCCAATTTTAAATTTTATGGCATGTTGAAATCTCATATCTAATAATTATCCTAGGAACATATTTTTGAATACCATTCTTTATTTATTTAGAAGCAGTTGAATAATAAAATAAGGACTATGTTGCTCACCAGAGAACAAAATAGCTTGCATGCATTTCATCACCAAATAACTTGATATCCATAAGAATAGCTTAAAAAATAGCTTGCATGTGTTTAGTACCATAGAATGTAAATTATGCTTGCTAACAATGCAACCTTATAACTTGACATGCAACATGAAAAAAATTACAAAATGGTTATCTTCCCCAACAAGCTAGTAAAATCTCAGCTCTAATACTTCTATCATGTCCCAAAAAGAGATATTTTGAAAAAATATTGAAAACACAAATGTACACATAAAATTTGAATCATAACATTAATTTTCAAACCCTCTCCAATTATTTTGGAAATATAGAAAGAGGTACTCGTATAAAACTAACAATTTCCTCCATAAACTAGAACTTAGATTTGACAATTTTAACATAGTAACTTCTGAATATTTTCCTATTATTGAAATCTGATGTATAAACATGTGATATTATATTACAATATAAAAACATCCAGCCACACACATTTACAAATATTAAATTTAAATATCCACACAACTGCAACAACCAGGTTTCTCCAAATGCCATAAATTTGGCAATTTTGGCACCAAATTACTTCAAACTTCCCATAGATCTGAAAGGTGGTATTTTGGAACTTTCAAAATTTTCATACACAATACCAATTAGCTCCAATGAAATATCTATATGAGATCACCTCTCTAAATAAAAAGGGCTACATCTTTTGACTCTTGAAAGCAATGGGTTTTCGTCCATCGATCTTCTTACCTGAAGGTTTTCATCCTCAAATGCAAAATTGAACTGTAAATCCTAATAATTTGTTAAAATGGTGAAAGATAGCTCAGAAGGAAATATTGGCATATAAATACATGTGACACCCCAAAGTTTTGGCACCAAAATCCCAATCTCTTTGATTTGAAAAGATGATGTGAGTTAGAAAAGGCAACTAACTTTGTCTTTATCCTCTTGCCCATAAAACATTTAGATCCTACCGATTTCTCATTTGTTTTCATTTTCTAACCTTTTCTGAATTTGACCCACTTATCTTGAGGATAAAAAGCAAGAGAAAATTAGCAATTTTCCCTAGAAGCTCGTCATTATCTCCTCCTAAAAAGCCACATCCCAATTGGTAAGTTTCCACGTAGACATTCAACTTGCCAATTTCCATTAATATTAAAATATATTTAATATTTATTTGACCCCATTTAAACAACTTGAGAATATAAAATAACCGTAGGTCCAAAATATTAAATATTAAATAAATTGTTTTTCCAACTCGTTCCTTATTCCATGGAAAATATTGTAATGGGCATTTTTCCCACAAAATTAAATTAATCAAAAATGGGACATGACAAGGTAAAACACTACTCAGAATAGTAGGGGCACTACCGAATGCCATTGAAATGGTCTGGAAGGAACTAGCCATCTATCCACTTCAATTTACACATGCTAATGGGATGAATCCTAAGAACAGTCAAGTTTTCATGATGTAAAATATTTAAAAAAAGATTTTAGGATTCATCATGTGAATAAAATTGTTATCCGATGTTTCAAGTACCAAATGTGTACTCATCCTTAGAGAAAGAAATGAAATAATAAATAAATACTATGAATAACAAATGTACCATCCTAATGGATGAGAAAATTTCTTGAATGGTGTGTGAACCTGAAGTTGTAAACCAAAATCTACATTCCTAAAGAAAAAGTCTTGTTCTTAAGATGACGATCATGTCAAGCCTTTTTTCCACTTCTCCACTCCTTTACTCTAATGTGCTAAAAAATGGGTTTCATCTAGGCATGATTTCAAGGATTCATCATCATCCAACTAACCAAAGTGCATAACACATAGAGAGGGGACAAGGAACTCAACTAGAAGAATGACTTTGGTACTAAACACAAGATTAAAAGGTGCACTCTTGTTCAATCATTTGTATGTGGTTTGATACACCTATAACATTGTAAAAACATGATCATCCTAGTCAATGCATCTATTATTATAAATATTAGTCAATGTATTACCCAAGATCTTATTGAATGCTTTATTTATACCATTGGCCTGCGGATGGTAAGGTGTAATCGTATGGTGTGTGATCATGAACTCAGCCAAGAGGATGTAGATGGTATCATTAATAAAATGAGTTCCTTAATCACTAGTCAAAATTAATGGACATCCATACCTATGATAATAGTCTCCCATAGAAATGTAGCAGTAGTGGTAGTGGTACAATCTTAGGTTTCAAAGAAATATGAAGGTTTTGGTAGTGCTCAAGCATCAAGTAAATATTAGCATAGTAGTCCTACACTAAATTGTAGATGGTTCAATCATCTAGCTAGACTTGAAGGAATTTATGAATAAAATATTTGAAAGACTCAATCACAATCTATGAAAACATAGCAGGAGCATTCTTCAACCTGAAGGGAATCATATTGTAAACAAACAAACCCCATTCAATTTCAAAGGTGGTTTTTATTTTATCCTCTTCCATGATTTGGACTTCATGATATCTAGAGAAGCCATCAATGAAAGTATATATCTCACACCTAGTAAATCCTAATATCTCCTCAGTGAAGGGCATCAAAAAGGGTTGGTTACAGAAGCAACATTGAGTAACTAATAATATACACAAACATGAATGTGACCATATTTAATAATAATGACCATGGGGTTCACACATTCAAACTTATCCATGGGATTGATGAATCCTACACATAGTATGCTATCAATCTGCTCCTTAACTTCAGCATGTAAATTAGGATTCATATGATAGGCCTCTTTATGATAGGTCGAATACCCTCTACCAACTTGATATGTATCTTGCCTAAGGAATAATGTCATCCTTTCATATTATTATAATTCCATGGGAAAATGTCTTGATACTCCTTTAATAGTATAAAAACCTTAGAGATATATATATCAAACCAATAGTTTCCCACAATAACCATCTTGGGCATGCTCTTTGTGCCAATATTATGTTAGATCATTTGAAGTGGATATAAATATGGATGTTGATCATTCTATATGGTGTCTTGGATATTTCATGTACCATACTTAGTATGTAAATCTAAGTGATCAATGGATGAATTAGGTAGATTAGAACTAACACCTTTGTCAATCGGTGCATGAGCTTCCATTTGCCTTTTTAGATCTATTCTCTTCATGCATGGTTTAGTTGACGTTCAAGTGGTAGAGATGATGCTTTCATATCAAGTTCATGTAAAAGTTTCAATCTCTCCTCCCACACACCATGTATATGTCTGATGTGATATTCAACTGATGTTGTATCACCTATAAAACCCTGATACATGGCTTATAAGGTGAGTCTAAATCCATCTACAGAGACCAGTAAGATAGTGTTTCAATCATATTACTATTAAGGAAACACCAACAATGTATCTCCATGTTCCACTCTTAATGTACATACCATGTTCTAGCCTAAGTGCATAGAGTACCATAGAATGTATGAACCCATAGATACTCAGGCAAGAATGTCTCATCTACCTTCCACATGTTTTCAAAGGCTTCAAAATGAGCTTATTTAGCACTAATTCCATCATAACTTATTGTGTCATAAATATGGTTATTATGATGAAAATGATGATACAGAGCAGAGCGAACTTGGTCCCAAGTAAGAAAATTATGATTGTGATTTCTCCACCATCGAGCAGATGTGCCATCAAAAATATGGATAATCAAACATACCCAATCATCTTCAAATAAATAGAAGGCCTCTAACCACTGCACAAACTCTCAAACTTCCATTTAACCATGAAATCTAGGAGCTTCATCTAACCACATGGGTGGTGAATCCATAATATGTTCATGAAGAAAGCAAACAAACTTATGACATTTATGGTGCTTTCACAGAGCATCCTCTCAACTCCCTATACTTCCATAGATCCTTCTAGTAAGATCATACTCACCATGATCCCAATCGTTATGAATATTATTGGTAGTGTTAGATATATATTGTGCATCTACCCAATGCAATATGTCATTTGGACTAGGATCAAGGCATTCAGTGCCCTAAGTTGTGAGATTATAGATATGGTTAATGTCCTTGTCAGTGTTAACTATCTCAACATAAGGAGGTCCTTGAACATGTTTTAAGGGGATTATGATGCATTGTTCATCATCCTCAAATTTGATTTAGCATTTTTTGAAGCTTAAGTCAGCATTATTTGCATGACACTAAGGGTGACCCAAAAGAGCCAGAAAGTCATCAGCTTCAGCCAGCTCAATCACTTCAAAGTCAAATTTAAAAGTGACACATAAAATATCCATGGTGTTATTTTTAAGGACTCTAATAGGCAGGGCATGAATCATATTATCCATAAATAGCACATGAGGAGAAGGCTACAAATCAAGGCTTTCCATCTTCCTACAAGCATCTTTAGTCAGGACATTTACTTTGGCACTAGTATCAACTAGGACATCTTGAATGACTCATCCATTAATATTGGTATTTATGAAGATCTATTTATCCCCCTTTGTACTAATCTAGATATATGTCTCTTATCATCATGCATGGTTTAATTAATGATCCTCTATAGGCTTAGGTGTATGATGACTTAGCCCAATTTCATACAAGGGGAACAATATCTTCGTCTAGGAGTCACTTTCATAACTCATGGAATTCATCACGCATTGAATCATAAAGATCCATAACTTTCTACATGTCAACATGTGTAGTAGAATCTTTATCCTTAAGTAATTTGATCTCTCCTTATAGCTCCCTTACCAAATTCTTGGTGTCAGGTAACACTTCCTTCTATTGTTGAACATCTAGATAATGAGTCATATGAGGATCCTCCCATTGAACCTTTTTAGTGGGCTAGTCGGACAAAGACTAGGACTGATCACCATTTCATGTAATAATGTTGACCTTGGGACCAGTTAGAGTAGTAGAGTATAGTCTCTATTGAGTATTTTCAATTTATATCATCTTGGCACCCATTTCATTTTTATCCTTTATGATGGTAGTATACAAGTCTGGGAAATCCTCCAAATAATGTGTTGTTCCCAAAATCTATCACTCATTATTGGGACAACATATGAACTATTTTGGTCCTGCAGGACAAAATCCTCTCTTCCCTTCTCAAAGAATTGTTCTGAGCATTCAAATTCTTCATTATTTAAGGTTTTTTAGTTAAGGGACTAGCAAGTTCAATAGGTTCAACAACTTCAACAGGCGAGCTCTCGGCAAGCTCAACCAAAAGGTTCATCGGCAAGCTTCAAACAAAGGATTTAACCATTAAACCATTAAACCCCACTTCCCAAAGTTTTAAAGGTTTGATGGGTTCAAAGGTTAAATGACATTGGCAAGCTTAAAGAGTTAAATGCTTTGGCAAAAGTTCAAAGTTCAACCGCTTCGGCAAGTTCAATAGCTTCAAAAGACTTAGCGAAAAGAAAGAAGATTGAACCGTTGAACCTTGAACCAAAAAGGTTGAACAGTTCAAAGGTTCAAAAGTTCAATGTGGTTGGTTCAATGTGGTTGGTTCAACATGGTTAGTTTAAAGCAGTTGGTTCAAAGTGGTCAATTGAATGAGTGGAACACAAGATTGAACCGTTGAACCGTTAAACAAAAGTCAGTTCAATCGAACAGTTCAAAGGAGTGGCCCAAAGCCCAAAGGGCAAGTGCCCTTGCGAAAGGTAGTGAACCAAAGGCCAAGTGCCCTTGCATAGGGAAATGAACAAAAGGGAGCCACAAGATATCCTTCAAAAATATTTTCCACGATGAAAGTTTACAAGGGAAATCCTTCAGACAAAATGTCCAAAGCAATTCCTTCGGATATTTTATTCGAAGGAATGATCAAAAGCTCGATGGAAAGAGGCTAAGGCAAGGGAAGATTTCCTTCAGACAAAATGATCAAAGGAATTCCTTTGAACATTTTGTCGAAAGAAATTAAAGAAGCAAATCGCCTGAAGGACCCTGAAGGGCAGGTACCTTTGCGGGGGGCTCTTAGTGACCAGGAAATGGATCTTCTCAAGCCCCAAAGGGACACCTTCCCTTTAGGAGGTTTCAAAGACATTAATCCAAAGGATAGTTTCTATGGACTTTGCACATTGGTTTCTATGAACTCTGCAGACCCGTTTCTACAGACTAGATTCTACGGACTTTGTAGGTTGGTTTCTATGGACTCCGCAGGATTAGTTCTACGGACTTGGTTCTAAGACTTGTTTCTATAGGAATGTTTCTACGAACTTCATAGGCTAGATTATATGGACTCTTTCAAAGATCGAGAGACTTAGAGAAAACTATGGATTTTATAGACCTATTTCTACGAACTCTGTAGGCTTGGTTCTACAGACTAGTTTTTATGGACTCTACAAGTTGGTTTCTATGGACTCTGCAGGTTTGTTTCTATAGACTCTATAGACTTGATTCTACGGACTCTTTCAAAGCTTGAGAGACTTAGAGAAAACAAAGGCTTCTAAGAAAGAGGATGAACCTTTGAACCTTGAACCAAAATGGTTCAATAGGTTCAACGAGCTCAAAGGTTCAAGAAAAGTGAATGAACCAGAGAAGCGAAGGAACTAAGGAGCCAAGAAGGCCACCCAAACCATTGAAATAGTGAACTAATGATGTCCCTGTGGATGTCAAATTTATGGTAATGAAATATCTATTGATTTTTAAATATGGCACAAAACTTGAAAATAAACTTAGTGACCAGCTGAAGAAGAAGCTGAAGGAGCCAGCAGAAAGGGAAAAGATAGCTTGAGAGCTCAAATTACAATAGAAAAGAGGGAAAGACAAGAAATATCTATGTAAGAGTTATTTCCAGTAGGTGGAACAGTCCACCAAGTAGATATTTGAGCTTATAAACATTAAAGGTGTGGCCTATTTTTTTCCCTTAGAGTAAAGGCAAAGTGGACAGCTGCGCAGACATTAGGAAAAGGACCAGATGACGCAAGCCTAGGAGAAAACATTTGAGATGAATCAACATGCCATAATTAATTTAGATGCCCTATTCTAGCATGGCCCTCTTTGACAAAATTCAAAATGCATTTAAGGCATTGAATGTAGCATGGGCTATTTTATGAAACAAAGTGCCAAGCATTTCTTGGCTACTATATATTGTAATCTCCTATTTTATGCAAGAGAGATCTCTCTGATATAGAAGCAAAACTCTACCAAAATTGAGAGGCGATTACTAAGACTTTGAGCTCAGATTATTAATCATATTTCTTTATTTTGAATGAGAAAGCAAGTTACTTTTAGACTTTGTGTTGTAATAGCTTGTGTCATTTAGGAGATTGTTTTTATGTCTATTTTCTGAATGTGTTCTTGTCTATTTTTAAAAAATAAGTAGAAATAGTGGAAGTAATTAGGAAGGTGTCTTGAAGTCAACTGTGGGAGACTTTGTGCTGCCACAATTGCCTTTAGTGTGTTTGTCTATTTTCTATTTCTGTGTAAAGGACCTTGGGATGACTTTGTGCCATCATTGTCCGTCGTATCTCACTCTTGGATAGTTAAGGTGGAGACTTTGTGCTACACCTCATTCTATTGGTTATTATACCCCTTGTTACCAGTTACTTGTTATCTATCAGAAAGAACTCTTGTTGTTTAAAATAAGACCACATTTGAAAAAAGAGAAGTGCCTTCAGTGTTTTCCCCTGGATTTCTCCTTTGTTTGTGAACATCATCTCTGAAAAAAAGAGATGGATGGTGTTTTCCTACCCCTGAGTGTTATTTTCTACATATATATAGTATATAGCTCCTCATATTTATAGAGAACCTCCCCTTGATGAGAGGAGAGATTTGTCCCCTTTTGATGTAGTAAACCTGCACACTTGGCGGACCAATCTCCCTATGTTGTGGTTGAAGTGACCTATTTTGCTCATCAGATAGCTAGTGACAAAATATTCACCCAATAGTTTTTGGCGACTCTACTAGGGAAGAACAACCAATTTTAGTTCTTTTCCAATATCCATTATCATTATAGCCTTATCCATTTCTGTTATATTATTTGGTCTGTGAAACTAGAATAACTGGGGAAGAGCGCGTAGTTTGAAGCCTCAAGCTTCAAGCTGAAGTAAGACCATTTCTTTCCCATTTTTATTTTACAATCTAGCAACTCCATGTTATACTAGAAGCTAGAGAGCCCAAGGTGTTGTTGACCTTATTTTTGAGTTAGTGCAGTAGGGAAATTTTGATTTATTTCCTCCACAACTTCAAGTTCAATGAACTAGGAGTCGTCCTCCTACTAATATCAGGTCACCAATACAAGGTAGAGCTTCTTTTTCTATTGTTAGCAGAGCTTTGCCTATACATACTCCACTCAGATTTGTTATCCCCGCTTTCCATAATCAAATCATGGTGGTCTAAAGCCCTTGGGGTAACTCTTTTGCCACACTCAATTTAACTCCACCTCTACATGAGCTACCATGCAGTTCAAAGAAGAATTTCTCTAAATTATTTGGTGATGGGAGAGTTCATTCTAATGAACACATTGCAGCTTTCAACATAGCCTATGGTGTGATAGGCGTGGAGTATGAGGATGTAGCAGTCAGGTTATTTATGGAAACATTGCAAGGTATTGTTGTAGACTGGTTCTATCATCTGCAGGCCCAGACTGTGACTAACTGAAACACTCTCAAAGCTAAGTTCAAAGTAAGGTTCAAGCTTGCAGAAGATGTGCATGCCCTACTGGCCTAGCTCACATAGATGAAGAAAGAACCTTGTGAACCTGTGAGGTACTTTATTGCCAAAATTGACAAGCTGAGGAATAGGATTCCTATAATTGCTCATCCAACACCTAATAACCTTAATTTTTTCTTCATCAACTCACAGCTACCTGAAGTGAATTTTTTGCTGAGACGTGCTGGCCACATAGACCTTGTTAATGCTCAATATTTAGCCACTGAAGTGGAAGATGACCTTATCTTAGCAGAAAAGATAAGGAAAGATCCTAACAGAGGTAAATCTTCTTCATCCTTTAAATATCCATCTACAGGCACCACTGATCCAATGGTGCAAAAGCTAGCAAATGAGTTGTTGGCTCTTAGAAAGAAAATGGCATAAGGGATGTCTTTTGCTCCTTCATATAGAGATATACCAAGGAGGACATTCCCTAATCAGTCATACCAAGGCAATGCTGCCAGGAATCAAGGGCAACCAAATTATCTTCCTCCCCTCAGGAAAAATTAGCCATTGAAGCACCTCCAACCAATTCAATATTTGGCTATCTTGAAGCAGAATCATATTTCTCCTTCTAGCCTGAGTTGAACCCAGAATATGATGCTAATCTCTTCACAAAAGAAGAAGAAAAATTAGCTAGTGACTCCAACATTAGTTTCTTGAATTACCAGGATGAACCTAGAAGTGAAGGTAAAGTAGTTGAAGGATCATATGCTATTTTCACCTGGTCCAAGAACCAGTCATCCCAACAAGTTGATAAAGAAAAAATAGAGGAGCAACCTCAACCTATAATTTCAATTGCTAAATGAGGAACTTCTCTGCCTTTCCAGCCCAAGGACCTGGTGATTGCTAAAAAATTAAGTACTCCAAACATGCCTTCACCTTTAACTTTAATTTCATAGATCAATCCTCCTCCCCCTAAAAACTAGAAGGATGAACTCCCTTCCCCTGTTCATAATTCATTTTAGATATTTGACATAGTCAACCATGTCAAGAAAACTAAAATTCAAATGTCTGAATTTGAATTCTTACAATCCAACCCTGAGCAGTTGGATAAGTTGGTTTAGTGTGTAAGGAATAAAACTGTCCCTATAGGACCTGATACTCCAAAGGTAACTCCCACATCCACCCAAAATAGCCTTATCATTACTCTTCATATTGCTATCAGAAGGACTGAACCATTTTATGTCTCCCTGCTGATAATTAGACATCAGCTGAATAATTGCATCATAGACTCAGGTGCGTCTAACAATGTCATGCCTACCAAAATAGCTAAATCTCTTGGTCTCACACTGACCAAGACATTTGGGAGATGTTTCTCTATAGAGAAAAAACAAGTGCCACTGCTGGGACAGATCAAGGATGCCCAATTTTTATTTGTAGCATTCCCAAAAAAGAGAATCAATATGACAGTCCTGGTGGCTGACGTTTCAATGTCATACGACATCCTTCTCAAGTAAAATTTGTGCAAAGATGTTGGTGGTGAGTTGAGCATGGACCTGACTGAGGCAAGGATCCTAGTCAAAGGTGTTATGCAAATATTCCTCCCTAAAAGAAAAGTAAAATATGCGGTCACTCAAACGTCAGTGCCTGAAGCTCAAATTCTATGAGTATTCAGACATGGGTAATTACTTATTATCCATGGAGGAAGTTCATGAGGCATTTGAAGAAGCTCCTTAAGGTGAAAATATAAAAATTGGTTCAAACAGAATAGCAGAAGATAAGATAGAGCATAGTGTAAATGCAAAAGAATTCTCCCCTCCAAATGAAGAAAAATTTAAGGTAAGTTCAACTTCTGATGATGTATGGATACTAGAATTTGATGGTAGCTATTCCTCTACCAATTCAAGAGTTGAGATTGTGTTGATATCTCCTCAAAGAGATATTTTTCTTTCATATAAGTTATAGTTCAGCAATACTAACAACACTACTGAGTATAAATTGTTGTTGCTTGGATTGAAGGCCGCTCAAGACAGGGGCATCAAACTCTTTCACACCAAAGGAGATGCTAAGCTGGTGGTTTTTTAGGTGAAAAACCTATACCAAACCAAGAATGAGAGATTGTGTCATTACCACAATCTAGTTTGGGATCAAATTGAAAGCTTTGATGCTTTCAGTATCTCTACAGTTCCCAAGAAATTTAATGATCGAGCTGATGCTTTGGCTATTTTAGTAACTCTTCTAGTTCCTCACCTAATTTTAAGGGAGACAGGTACACTATCGAAATGGTCTTTCAACCAAGTGTGCCTGACAATGCCAATCATTGGCAGATATTCAATGGCAACAACCAAATCATTACCTTTTTAGAACAAAAAGATAGGTTTCAATAGCTTCACTTTGAAGGCAGTGAGCCTTAGAAGCTTGAACCAGCCCCTGAATCAAGTTTAGACACAGGTGAGGAATTCCTACAACTTAAAGGGAATAAAATTCTCAAAGGATTGGTTTTCCTTGAAAATTTATTTGACAAGCATGACAAGTTCATCAAACAGCAACAAATGGATTCAAGCTCCTCTCAGGAGTTTGATCAGATAAATTTGGGTACCAAGAAAAATCTCAAGATGGTGAAAATTAGAAAGTGTTGCACTCTAAAAGAGAAGTTTAAATTTGTTACTCTACTCTACCAATACATGGATGTCCTAGCATACTCCTATGATGATCTGAATTCACTCAGACTTGATGAAATTTGCCATAAAATTCCTCTCAAAGATGATTCGGTGCCCTATAAGCAAAAATCTAGGCAATACAATCCAAAGATATCAGGTACTATTCTATTTGAAATATAGAAAATGTTGAATGCTAGGATAATTTTCTCAATTTATCATTCCACATGGATTGCAAACATAGTACCTTTGAGGAAGAAGAATGGTAAAATTTGCCTATATGTAGATTTCAAAAACTTGAATCAATCATCCTTAAAAGATAACTATCATCTGCCCATCATGGACCAAGTTATTCAGACAGTGACTGGTTTAGAGATGTTATCAATGCTAGACGGCTTCTCAGAATACAATCAAGTTGAAGTTAGTAAAGTAGACCAACACAAGACTGCCTTCACCATGCCTTGGGGCACTTTTACATATCGAAGAATGCCATTTGGCTTGATAAATGCTGGCACCACTTTCTAGAGAGTAATGGACCTTGCTTTCAAAGATGAAATGGGTAAGTTCATTATGGTATACCTTGATGACTTGACCATCTTTTCCAAGCATCGCCCTGATCATGTGCGCCATTTCCAACAAGTGCTGGAACACTGCCACCAAAATGGCATTTCTCTAAATCCCAAGAAGTCTATTTTTAGAGTAACAGAAAGAAAACTTCTCAAACACATTATATCCTAAGAAGGAATAAAGATTGACTCAGAAAGAGTCAAATCCATCTAGGAGCTTACCCTGCCTACAAGTAAGACTGCAGTTCACTCTTTTTTCAAAAAGGTGATTTTTTTATGAAGATTCATCTCTAAGTTCGCTAAGAAGACTCGCCATATTGTAAACATGATGAAGGGAAAGGCCACCTTGAGCTAGACTACAGAAGGCAAATTGGCGTTCTGAGACATCAAGATAGATATTGCCCATGCCCCAATTTTGGTCTATCTAGATTATACCAAGGATTTCACAGTGTATAGTTATGCTTTTGAGCACACGCTTTCCATAATTTTGGTTCAACAAAATAAAGAAGGTGTAAAATCTCTCATATCCTTCATGAGCTATCCTCTCAAAGCTCATGAACTAAAGTATTCAAACATGAAGAAGCATGCTTATGCAGTGGTAAAAGTAGTAAAGCACTTTCATTTTTACATCTTAAATTCACAAGTTACTGCCCTGGTTCCTGATACCACAGTTAAATCCATATTAACTCAGCAGGAGTTTGGAACCAAAAGGGGCAATTAGATTGCTAAAATCTAGGAGTTTGATCTCATTACCAAACCAATAAATCTTGTATGAGGAAGGAGCCTCTACAAATTGATTGCTGACAATAGACCCGAAGAAGCAGGGCATGAAGAAATAAAAGTGGAAGACACGCCAATAGTCCTCTTTATCTCCACCACGAATGAGTGGTATTCAAGTATTGCTCATTTTCTTACTTATGGTGAATGTCCCACTCACCTGTCTTGTAAAGAAAGGAGAACTGTTAAATTGAAAGATGTCAATTTTGTCCTATGGGACAATGGCTTGTATAAGAGGAGTCTTGATGGAGTGTTCCTTCGTTGCATGGATAAAGAATAGCATAACTAAATTTTAAAGTCCTTCCATAATCTAGCCTGTAGAGGACATTTTTCTGCTCTTGTGACTACTCATAAGATTCTATGAGCCATATATTACTGGCCTACTCTATTTCAAGATGTATAAAAATGGGTAAAAAGATGTGAACTATGCTAATAGTTCATTGGAAGACCCAAGTTAGCTGCTCTGCCTCTCAAGCTAGTGGTAATAGAAGAGCTATTTCATCAATGAGGAATCGATTTCATTAGTGCTGTAAACCCATCTTCAAGCGCTGGACATGATTATGTTCTCACAGCCACAGATTACTTCACTAAATGGGTGGAAGCAATTCCAACCAAGTATGCTACTTTATAAGTGGTATGTGATTTCCTCAAAGAAAACATCATTTCCAAGTTTGGGGTACCAACTAAAATTATCACAGACAATGTAGCCTATTTCTCTTCTCATGAGATCACTCAGTTCTATTTTTACTATGGGATTACCCTCTCTCATTATTTTGATTATTTTACACAAGGGAATGGCCAAGCAAAATCAAGCAACAAGAACCTGGTGACTATCATCAGGAAGCTGGGGGATGGACACCAACAAACCTAGCATAAAGCATTGGTTGATGCTTTATAGACAGACAAAATTACACCCAAGAGGGTGATAGGTATGTCACCTTTCCAAATATTTTATGGTCTCAATGCAGAGATACCAATCACCCTGGAATTCCCAGAATTGAAATTGACAAATGCGATTGAAGATCAGACATATGAAAGCTCCATTGATAAGAGGATTATGTGCTTAACTGAGTTGGATGAATAATGAACTATGGTGGTGGATCGAATTGTTGCGCATCAAAGTTTGGTGAAGAATCTCTTTGACTAAAAAGCAAAAACCCATGATTTCCAGATTAAAGATCAAGTCCTATTATGGGACAAAAAGAGACAACCAAAGGGAATGCATGGGAAGTTTGATTCCCTATGGAGAGGCTCATTTACTATCCATAAGCTCAATGGTGAAAATAATTTTTTGTTGAAGTATCAAGATGGCACACCCTTTTCTCTACCTCACAATGGGCAACATCTGAAGTACTTCAATTCTTGAAGTATCAGATAAGATCATCTGTACATATGTATATTTGTATAGTCTTTAGTTCTATTTTGTGCTTTTCATTTTAATTTTTAGCACCTTTCTTTTTGGGTAGCATGACTTCATAGCCCAATGGCATACTTAAAATCATTGGAGATTCTAGTTTCTACTCCCCTCAACTGTTCTAAAATTTCAATTGAAAGAAGTTCTCCAACTGGAGCCAGTTGTTGTTCCCAAAATTTGTCACTCATTTTTGGGACAATATATGAACTATTTTGGTCCTGTAGGAAAAAATTATCTCTTCCCTTCTCAAATAATTCTTCTGAGCATTCAAATTATTCATTATCCAAGCTTTTTTAGTTAAGGGACTAGCAATTTTAACAGGTTCAACAACTTCAACAGGTGAGCTCTCACAAAGGAACAAGTTTCCAACACTTAGGTAATTTCAAGGTTGGTTCAACACCAAGGTTCACCGGCAAGATTCAAATAAAAGATTGAACCATTGAACCATTGAACCCCACTTCCCAAAGGTTCAAAGGTTCAATGGGTTCAAAAGTTTAATGACATTGGCAAGCTTAAAGAGTTATACGCTTCGACAAAAGTTCAAAGTTCAACTGCTTCAGCAAGTTCAATGGCTTCAAAAGACTTAGTGAAAAGAAGGAAGATTAAACCATTGAACTATTAAACTTTGAACCAAAAATGTTTAATGGTTCAAAGGTTCAACACGGTTGGTTCAACGCAATTGGTTCAAAGCGGTTGGTTCAAAGTGGTCAATTAAATGAGTAGAACACAAGATTGTACCGTTGAACCGTTGAACCAAAGTTGCTTCAATTGATCAATTCAATCGAACGGTTCAAAAAAGTGCCCAAAGCCCAAAGGGAAAGTGCCCTTGAGGAAGGTCGTGAACCAAAGGCCAAGTGCCCTTGTGGAGGGCAATGAACAAAAGGGAGCCAAAAGATATCTTTCAGAAATATTTTCTGCAGTGAAAGTTTACAAGGCAAATCCTTCAAACAAAATTTCCAAAGGAATTCCTTCAGATATTTTGTCTGAAGGAATGATCAAAAACCTGATGGAAAGCAGTTAAGGCAAGGGAAGATTTCCTTCAGACAAAATGTCTGAAGGAATTAAAGAAGCAAATCGCCAAAAGACCACTCAAAGGACCCCGAAGGGCAGGTACCCTTGCGGGGGACTCTTAGCAACTGGAAATGGATCTTCTCAAGGCCCAAAGGAACACCTTCCCTTTAGGAGGTTCTAAAGACATTAAGCTGAAGGATAGTTTCTATGGACTCTATAGGTTAGTTTCTATGAACTCTGCAGACCCGTTTCTATGGACTAGTTTCTACAGACTCTACAGGTTGGTTTATACAGACTCTGTAGGATTGGTTCTATGGACTTGGTTCTACGAACTTGTTTCTATGGACTCTACAGGCCAGATTCTATGGACTCTTTCAAATCTCAAGAGACTTAAAGAAAAATATGGACTCTATAGACCTGTTTCTATGGACTCTGCAGGCTTGGTTCTATGGACTAGTTTCTATGGACTCTACTAGTTGGTTTCTACGGACTCCACAGGTTTGTTTTTATGGACTCTGCAGACTTGATTCTATGGACTCTTTCAAAGCTTGAGAGACTTAGAGAAAA
Organism: Torreya grandis; assembly: GCA_037957365.1. Taxonomy (NCBI): domain Eukaryota; kingdom Viridiplantae; phylum Streptophyta; class Pinopsida; order Cupressales; family Taxaceae; genus Torreya; species Torreya grandis. Next base: position 2,727,149 of record JARHVA010000204.1, on the reverse strand, counting down.
TAAAGGCTTCTAAAAAATAGGATGAACCGTTGAACCTTGAACCAAAATGGTTCAATGGGTTCAATGGGTTCAAAGGTTTAAGGAAAGTGAATGAACCAGAGAAGCGATGGAAACAAGGAGCTGAAAAGGCCACCCAAACCATTGAAATAGTGAACTAATGACGTCCTTATAGATGTCAAATTTAGGGTAATGAAATATCTGTTGATTTTCAAATATGGCACAGAACTTGAAAACAAACTCAGTGACCAGCTAAAGGAGCCGAAGGATGCAGTGAAAAGGGAAAAGATAGCTTGAGAGCTCAAATTGCAATAAGAAAGAGGGAAAGACTAGAAATATATGTGTAGGATTTATTTCTAGTAGGTCGAACAGTCCACCAAGTAGATATTTGAGCTTGCAAACATTAAAGGTGTGGCCTATTTTTCTCCCTTGGAGTAAAGGTGAAGTGGACAGCTATGTAGACATCAAGAAAAGGACCAAATGAACCAAGCCCACGAGAAGACATTTGAGATGAATCGACATGCCATAGTTAAGGTAGACACCCTGTTCCAGCATGGCCCTCTTTGACAAAACTAAAAATGCATTCAAGGCATTGAATGCAGCATGGGTCGTTCCATGAAACAAAGTGCCAAGCCTTTTTTGGCTACTATATATTGTAATCTCCTATTTTATGTAAGAGAGATCTCTCTAATATAGAAGCAAAACTCTACCAAAATTGAGAGCCGATTATTGAGACTTTGAGCTCATATTGTTAATCATATTTCTTTGTTTTGAATGAGAAAGCAAGTTACTTTCAAACTTTGTGCTGTAATAGCTTGTGTCATTTAGGATATTGTTCTTATGTCTATTTTTTGAATGTGTTCTTGTCCATTATAACAAAATAAGCAAAAATAGTGGAAGTAATCAAGGTGTCCTGAAGCCAACTGTGGGAGACTTTGTGTTGCCACAATTGCCTTTAGTGTGTTTGTCTATTTTTTATTTCTATATAAAGGACCTTGGGATGACTTTGTGCCCTCATTGTCCTTCATATCTCACTCTTGGGAAGTTGAGGTGGAGACTTTGTGCTACACCTCATTTTGTTGGTTACTACACCCCCAATTACCAGTTACTTGTTATCTATCAAAAAGAACTCCTGTTGTTTACTATAAGACCACTTCTGAAAAAAGAAAAGTACCTTCAGTGTTTTCACCTAGATTTCTCTTTTGTTTGTGAACATCATCTCTGAAAAAAGAGAGATGAATGGTGTTGTCCTACCCCTAAGTATTATTTTTTACATATATATATATATATATATATATATATATAGCTCCTCATATTTATAGGGAACCTTCCCTTGATGAGAGGAGAGATTTGTCCCCTTTTGATGTGGTAAACCTGCACACTTGGCCGACCAATCTCCTTATGCTGTGGTTGAAGCAACCTATTTTGCTCATCAGTTAGCTGGTGACAAAATATTCACCCAACATAATGATCATTTTTATAAAAATCACACGTGGGATATACTAGGCAATCATGTTGGTAATGCTCTAGGGAACTACACTTGTAATAGGTTCTAAGTAGAAAACGTCCATGACCATAACCTCTAAAAGACTGACCTCCACCATTATCCTAGTTATTGGCAACATAAGTTTGATGAGTACCATGTGCATGTACCTCATGAATTTCAATAATAAAATAATAATCATTAGTATTGTGAGTATATGCATCACATATCTTACAATATGTAGATAGCTTTGATTTTGTAGTGCATTGAAGTAGGGGGAAATCCTTCATGTCATGCTCTTCCTAGAAAATCTCACAATATTTCTTCATTATGACATAAATACTCTTTTTGGGGTAGTTATTATTATTTTGGCCTTCAGATTCAAAACCAACATACCACAAACCATTACAAGAATCATGAGTACTATGTACATCGAGATTTTCCAGTTGAGATGCCTATTATCATCAAAATTTGTACCTTTGAGGAGGTTGTTCAAGCCTCCTCACTTAAGTGATAACATGGAGAGACCTCTCAGTTGTGGTTGGCCTAATCAGTGAGGTGAATCTCTAGAAATGGCTACCTCCCTTGATGTTATCACCTTAAAACTAATAATAGACCTATTTCTTACAAAGGAAAAGGGTAAGAGAACTGAAAGTAAACTCAACTAGGGAAGTGATGCACTAAATTAACACACTCCACTTGACCATACTACACTAATAACATGAGTTAGGCTTAAATCTGATCACACTACTTAAAAAGGACCTTCAAGCATAAATATTGCAACATGAAGGTCATAAACAATGTGTTGAATAGAAGGGATAATAAAGAAGCCTAAAGAAGACATTAATGACTAAAATTAACTTCTAGACTATGCAAGGCTATCCAAACTCACCATGTGACCTGCAACAAGACAATCCATTTTCAAGGAGGTAGGAGAGGAAAAATGAGAAAGAGTGAAATCACTATTACTAGCATTCATCAATAATCCCACAAGTACAATAATTGCATACATTTGAGAAGGTAAGAAATAACTTTATTCAACTTTAAAAGTTATAGTAAAAGTTTTTAATTGAGTATAGATTTACCATACTCAGCCAAAGGATCCATTTAATGCCTCTCAAAGCAACATATATAGAATAATGTGAGAAGGAGAAAGAGATAAATGCATAAGAGAAGCATGTTACAAGTGTAATCTCATAAAGAATAACTTACAATAAAGCAACCTATCAAAGAGCAGTCCAATAGTATCATCCTCACAAGTTTCATCTTGATGTGATCTCCCTCCCATCTAGGGTGGCATGGAATGACTCCTCGCCTTCTAGGATGCCTCATTAACCTTATTTGAAACTACCCATTTTTTGTCTAGAAGGAGTTATAAGTCCTTGTATTGTCAAGTGTAATTATTTAGCATGCTTCTTTGATCTCTCCAACACCATCCTAGGCCAATTTAAAGTCTCCTTCATCTTGGTGGAGCTAATTATTAAGGCTCAAGTGTCTTCAAATTGGTAGAACCTGTAATTTGATTGAGAGACTTGCTTGGTTCAAGTGAAGACCACCATATTGAGTCTATTTCTTCAATTCTAGGCTTAATTATTGCTTAAGGATTACCACCACAACATGAATACCTCTCAAGTACCCTAAAAGGTGTCCTTCTACCTCTATTCACCCTCAAGACCATCTTCATGACTAAGGTATAGGTGCATTAGGTCTGATAAGAGCCCTTGATAACAACTTACTTACCATTAGGTGTCTTGAAACCTCCAAAGAGTGTTGCAATCACTGTAATATTTATTCATAATTCATTACAATAATATTCCCCTACCTTATCTATATCAAATATGATTCTAATGGATTCCATTAGGCTTAATCAGTCAAATTCCAAGAATAGTCCTCAAAAATGGCCTTTTTAGGCCTACAATAGTCATTCTTAAGGCAAAATTTGTACAACCATACCTTATACATACCAAAATAATGAATCCATCAGGTACCCAAGCATTTTTTTAGGTTTTTTAAATATTTTTTAGGCCATATCTATCCATTTGAGGCATTTTGAAGGCCAATATTCTCTATAAGGTATTTTGCAGGGTTTAAATAGGCCTATCCTCTTAACAATGATTCATAAAGGTGAGGGCCATAATATCTAAACCAATGCCATAAGTTTTTAGTAAATAGGTCCTAGTTTATATGTATAATATCTTCAGGTCCCATGTAAATCCTCCTTCAAGATCCAAGTAAAAAACTAAGGTCTCTCGAGTGGCAGACTTGAGTGTGAAGGTTGAGAAAGTGTTTTAGGCCAAAACGGGCACTCAAGTGTTAATTTTCTAATTCAATAAGGTTAAAAAATACCTAATACACCCTCCATTACATCCTCCAACACTTATCTAAGTCATTTTCCCTCTCAAACTTCTTAAATCCTTATCTAAGCACCAATGTTTGAAAGCAAGTTTGACACTCTTGCCCTAGTTATCTTTCACTGAGGTTATATCCTTCCTCCAAAGGGTTCCAACCATTTTAAAATATTATAATGGGACCCCATACACCTTTATTTACAATTTAAACCTAATTTTCAATACAAACTTCATATTTCCTTCATGCTTTTGAAGACAGACTTGAAACTCTCCATTACGCCTATAGGTACATAGTTTAGGTTTCTTAAGTGTTAGACCTTGAAACTAAAATTATTAAATTGGTTTTTAATATATCAAATGGTATATAACCTACCTTAATATCACCCTTACCTATTTATACCCTTTAAAATCTTACACAACTATTCATAAATATGTTCTTCCATCCATTTTACCTTGACAGGCCTATAGTTATATATTAGGTATCTTGAGGTGTCAACACTCACAATGCATTTTTATGATTGTTTCCTTTTATAATAAATATTAAAAACATCCTACCATATCCCAAAAACTTTATAAATCCTCTAAAGTCACAAAATCATCTTAAAATGCATATTTTCCTCAACTTACCTAAATAGGCTTGTAGGTGCTCATGGCTTCCTGACTGTAAATCTGATGTAGACCTTCTTTTGGACTTTTGAAACTTTGATATTATTTGGAAGATGTTGGAAAAATTTTACATGCTCCTTATTAGTCCTATAAATACTTCCAACTTTTTAATTTCACCTGCTATATATGTCATTTGATCACACTTCCTACAAAAGGCTATAGTTGGTCATTTAGGTTTGCTTGATTATAAGTCACCAAATGTAAAGTTATTCAAATCTATTCATGCCTTATTGAGGTAATTTATCTAGATGAACTTTATCTCCAATTTTTTATTGACCCCTACACCTTTTTTTATCTCATAACATCTCATCACCAACTTGTGCTCTTTTGCTCTTGTTGCTTATTATAGCCTTGTAGGTAGTCCTTTAGGCCTAGAATCTCCTTTTCTTGTTTGGTCAATCTTGAGCTCAAATTTAAAAATGGTGGGATATTTAATAATATGAAACATTACTTTTAAGTCTTCTCCATCATTTCATTAGGTCTATATCACATTAGACATTCACCTGGAGCTCTCATAGTCCTCATTTATGCTTACACAGTTTAATTTAGCCTATATAGTCCAATTGAAAGCAAATTGAGCTGAGATCTAAGATTTTATAGTGTTAAAGGTGATTTTATAACTCCTATATAGGATTAAAAATATGATATTTAGATCCACCAAATTTAAATGTATGTTTATTTCTTGCATAAGCACAAATCCTACATGTTGCATACATTATATGTCCCTTAAACTTCCTTCTCTTCCCTATTGGCTAAGGTGGTTTGGTTTCAAGTTTTTTTAATATTTTGTATAAGGAGAGAATTAATTAGAATATTCATTATTTATACAATATACTATCTCACTAAATCCTTTTGGTGCCAAAACTGACCAATAATTCTACAGACCTGTAAGTCTACAAAACCTTCTTTTTCTTGGCTTCAAAAATTAATTAAAGACCTTGACTTCTAAGACTTTCCATTTGAAAATACTCACTAAGAATTATTTTTAGAGATATATACAAGTATAATTTTTACCTCAAGGGTTCCCAATCATGAATACACATTCATTCCACTAGGGTAAAGTCAACCATGGTTGCTATTTCTACCATCCCAATTGTTCATGCATAGTTGCATGCCTATCTTGAAGTTTATGCATCCAATGATGTTTTTATGGGTCTAAATAATATTTATGATGTTAAAACATATAAAAACCACCTTATTTTAAACATTTCATGCAACAACATATCTTCAACCTTTCTTCACACAAGATTGTCATGCTCAAACTACCAAATCACTCATTTGATACGGCACCAACCATGAACATAGGGAGAATTGAGATGACATGATATTAAATAGGTATAGGAGTGATCAAGAGACCCTATACAAACATTTTCATGAATTCAATCAGATTTATAAACCTACATCTAGAGAAAACTAACCCTGATGGGGTTTTGAGTCCTTTTTATGCTCCTCAACATCTTAATGATTGTTCATAGAGTTAAGGGGATTAACCAGTCAACAATGCCATAAATTGGAAGGGTATAATGGTCCCTTTCTATATCCAATATCTTGGAATCCAAGTCTCTCTCCTCAAATTATTAATTGAAAACATGTTTCTTGTCTTGAGCTACCAAGAAGATCGATGGAGAAATGGAGTAGGTTTTTGCACTGTTTGGCTCTGCACCTCCACTTTTTGCACTGTTTGGCTCTGCACCTCCACTTTTTGCAAGGATTTGGGTCTAAAAATACCATGGGAACTTTTGGGAGAGTTTAAACCTTTCCAACCATCAGAAACCCCCTAAAAAATATCTCCAAAAACATGCTTTTCTCAAGATTTTAACTTTTATGCCCTTTATAACTGTTAGAGATGGTGACCTAGGTGACTTTTCATCTTCCCCTAACCTATAAAAATGTGGAAGAGAGTTTAAAAATGACTCACACCCTTATTTTATTATATCTATCTTAATAACTCTTCATTTGTATGTTAGATAATGATAAATTGGTAATTATAAGAAAACTTCTAGTGTTAGAAATCAGTTATAAAAGACATTTGGAGGATGTGTATGACCAATAGCAACATGATATCATCACTTAATGTTAGATGAATTTTAAAAACCTATTTTCCAAAGATAAAACCTTTGTATTTGTTCTTTACTGGTAAGTATCATTTCAACATTAAAATGTATAATAAGACTAAAGAAATAAAATATCTTAATCTTGTAAAAAATACCTTAAACTCTCCAAATTACTTTAGAAATAATGTGATCAACTTACTAATTCTACTTCTTTGACCCATTTGGTCAGCTTTAGACCATAGTTGTCCTAAAAAGGTCAACACCTTGTCTTCTTGAGCATCATCTTTCTTGATTTGATTTCCCACTTACTTAACTTTGTCAAACTTAACTTAATCAATGATAAACACATAATGAAGACCATAAAAAATGACCACTACATGACAAGACAACATGACTTGACTCAACTACCAACTAGAACATCCCGAATAACCTTGTAAGCTGTCAAGGAAGACATATTACCTATCATCCTATATTACTAATGACTAACACAATACCTTCATAATGACTATCAACAATGTTAAGATCAAGTACATCAAAGTTTTGAATGATCCTCATTCATAGTAGCCAAATTTTGGTTAACATTTTTGGTGTCCTCCTAAGATTACATGCTTGTTGTGCACCTTAGATTGGTTTCCTAGTCCATCCATTGGGCTATGGAGTCATCTCAACTCAACATATAACATGACTTGACCTTGACACTTGAATACAAACCTATTAAAATAACTAAAAAAACTAAATACCTTCATCAACATGACAAGAAAAGAATCAAATGCATTGAAGTAAGACACACACAACAGAACCACAAGAAAAAACATTGTGATACAAAACACTTAGAGGAAATACAAGACAAGAAACTACTATGTAAAAATATCCTTTCAAAACTAATCCTCTTAGATCAAAAGGAAAAATCCTTGAGTCACCTTCATATGATGAACAAGAATGGTATACAAGTTATTGATTAGGGATTGTTCTTGATTTACCAGCTCCTTTTTTTACCATCACCTTCTTTGGCTTGACCTCAAATGGATTTATAGTAATAAACATGTCTCTAAAAAATACAAATACATCTTGATATTCCATGTTACTCATATTGTTGTCCATCCTTGGTAATGTAAGAGACCTCCAAAGTGACTGTGGTTTGATTCATAAAAGCATCAACATTCTTAGCTTCATCTTATATTGGCTCATCAAATTCCATCTCTTGCTCACCTTGAAATTTTTTATCTTCATCATATCTTGATACACCATTGATTTTAACCTGTTTATGATGGCTTATAGGACTTCTTGGATTGCTAGGAGTTTTGTACTTCTCATTAATAACTTCCTCTTATTCTTCTTGAGGTGTTAACCTACCAAGCTCTTCAAATTCTTTGATCATGTCCAATTAGTACTACCATATTTCCTCAAAACCATATTGAACTAGTTCATGATACTCAACAAGATCATCAAATATGGTATTATAAATAAAATACTTCTCATGCATGTCTTCATCATGCTCATTGGCCAAGATAATAATATTAGCACTCTCCTCATGGGTTGTAGGTTCACTATCCAAACTAAAGAAAAAAAAATTAGCTCCTCCTGAAAGGCATTTTTTTTTCATCACTTCAAAGCATACCAACTTCAATTCCATTCTTTCAATTCTCTTGAGGGATATCAGGTTGGTCAAACACTTTAAATTATTCAATATGATCAGGACATAGCTGCAATTTGTATTCCTCAAGTTCTATCAATTTCTCACTAGAAGCCACTACAACTTCTCAAGAATCTTTATCTTGTTTATGTGGTTTAAAAAGGCTAAAGGCAAATATATCTTCAAGAAGATTTACCTTGTGTTTGGCTATAACCTACTTAATTATTGCATAGCCACCTTTCTCTTCATTACGACTCAATCCGTGAGAACTAGATTGGTCTTCTTCTTCCTCCATGAAGAATGGAATCTCATCTTCCCATTCAAGGTTCAATTCATCATGTCTCTCTTGTGACAACTTTAATTTATCCTCTTCTAGGAGGCTACCAACTTTTATAACTTCATGTTGGAGTTCTCTTTCATATTATAGAGGAATCACAAGCTTTCTAAACAAGTCTATTTCTTCTATGAAACTATAGTACATCTATTGTCATGCATGATCAAGATCTTCTTCTTCACCTTTTTCAATGGAATCACTTTGACAAGAGGTTTTTATCATGTTACCTTATACTCCTTCATCAAGACCATATTCCTCATTATCCTTGAAGACTGATTTGTTTCCTTATTGACAAAGAGGACTGCCAAGAAGGATCTCCTCATCATATACACTAGAAACACTCTCCTCATAACCTTATTGAGATTCAATTGTAGTTGGTTAATTTTCCATTTCAAGGAATACCACCTCATCCCATAGTTTTGACAATATTTTCTTCACATATGAATATCCATCTTTTTCCCTCAATACAACTAGTTCTCCTTCACAAAAGGAGGGGTAAGAGAGCAAGATACTTCATTAGCTTGCTTGAAACCTGATAGAGTATCTTTTAAACCTAGGAATTTGGGGGCACTAGGTTTATTATGATGTTCTAAAAGGGATGGAAAAGGGAATTGAGTTTAGGGTTTTGTATTCTTCTCTTACATTCTTCAATTGCTCTATCAAACTTTGAGGTGTTGTGAACTTTATGTATGGCCACAACTTGAAGGGTAGGTGAAGATATTGAATAAATTGAGTTAACCTCCATACACTTCTCCTTTTCTTGACTTTGGATAGTAATGGAAAAAGTTTATTTACTAAGAGTATTAATGACATAATTAGGGGTCTTATTTCAAGATAGAATAGTCTCAAGATTTTGAGGAACAATGGGTGAAGATTGCATTGGCATAACCCTCTCTTGATGGCATATTGAAACTTGGGCTGGTTTTGGAGTAAAATTAGGTTGATGTGGAGTAGGAGGATACATACAGGACTAAATTTACTACATTTTTTGCCTCTCTTAAAGTACTAATATATTCTCAATACGTTGAATCAACCCTCTTATTTCTAATACTTCATCAATGGGCAGATGTTAGTTTTCTTTCTCAATGGTTGCCCACTTATTCTTAACCAACTGTAAGAAACTTATTTATTTTTGAATTATCTCACTCTAATTGTAATGTATAGGGACACTTGTTCAAATAACATTTTCTCTATCAATCTCCCTCATTTTCATTTCATATTCCAATAGAATTTTTATTAGGGATTGAGTAGGATTATCATAACTTTGACAAGGTTGACTAGAGGGATTATTGAGAATGTGTTATAAAGTATGGATGTATTTTTCATGTATTTCATTAAATTGTCATTTATGTCATTCTAATTTTTCTTTGTTGTTATTGAGTTTGAGTTCATAATCCATATGCATGAAGAGACCTAGTGAGAAGGCATAGGCTTGGTAGCTTGATGAGGTGAGCAGTATGAGAATTGTGAGAAGAATATTTTTAGTGTGTGAGTATGGTATGAGGTTTTTTGACATTATTATTAGGTATTGAGAGTGTTTCAATAGGTTTCAATGTGTGTTCAAGGTCCAAGTATGACTGGCAGTTTAAGGCCTAATGTGCAAAGAGACTTAGTGTGGCCTAATGAGGGGTCAAGTTTAGTTACCAAGGTGACATAGTTAATAAGAGAATTTCTAGAGGTGTGATAGGTTTTTTCAAGTTCTTTGACCAATTTTGAGGTCAAATTCTAAAGGAAAAGGATGAAATTTAGTTTTGAGGTTTTATGTGTGCACAGAATGAGGTATTGTAGAACTGAGAAGGATTTTCTTATACTCATTGGCATGTGAAACCTTTGCATGAGATCATAATTAGTTTATGTAATTTGGGTAATATTCCTATCTCAAATTTCATTGCATTGTTTTTTTATTTTATGGGAAATCCTTTATGAATGATTGCTAAGAATGAAAACTAGTTTTTAGTGCCTTAAAACCCTAACTATGACCCGATATGGAAGATCTTGTTGGAAATATATCATAATAGTTTGTATGACCTATTTTTTTGAGTTAAAAATGTATATTACTCTCCCACCTACCTTGAGGTGGCATTTTTTTATTAGAAGAGTGAGTGAAAATTGTAGGAAACCCCTTATTTATAAATTTTTTTATGTAGCAAGCAGGGTTGACCAAGTCAAAGAATGAAAATGATTGGAGGATGACATGTGAAAATTGTATTTTATGATAATTTAAATTTTTTATTATTTTATATACTTAAAATATGCTAAATTAGTCTTAAAATTTCATCTATTGCTAAAAAGGCCTAGTGAGGAAGATAGTGAGAAAACCAAACAGAAGTGAGAATGAGATTAGGGATTGATTGCAGTGGATTAGGGATGGATAAAAATGAATGTATTTTTATTAAATACATGTAACACATATACCATTTTAACATAATATTTGGATATGATTATATATAAGTAGAAAGTTGCTCTCAAAGTGACCTATCTAACATAGTGAGGTCTGTATAGAGTGAAGACATGAGATTGGTCTGTAAGACCAATATTGATATTGAAAATTGTAATAATATTTTTAAATATGTTATAATTATGATTAATTATCATATAAATCCATTTTAAATTCATAAAAAATTTCACAAAGGTGTTCTAAGTCTTGGTTTCCATGACTGTGTTTTGGAGTACTCTGCAATTTTCTATGTGTTAGTGAGAATGATGTTCTTGAGTTATTTTGCATAGACTTGAAGAATCCAATGAACATTAAGTTTTTGTATAGGTATAATAGGTTAATTTTAATTTATTTTTATTAATTATAAACTCCTATGAAGGTGTGAAAAATTTAAAGGTTCTTGACTGGGTTTTGAAACCTATTTGCAATTCTAAGTGAGCATATGGAAGTGGTATGTTTCAGGGCTTTTGCCCGATATGGTGAAGTATAATATAAATTATAATTACCATAAGGTCATGGAAGTTACATAAATTTTATTTATTTATGTTTTCATGTGAAAAATTTGAGTGTATACTTCAGATATTCAAAGAAGACTTTTTGGTAGTGAGAAGTGCTAATTATGAGTAGGCCTAATGGTGTGGTTCAAGGAGTGAAATGAGATAAATAGTTCTGGGGACCTAAGGTGATATTATTAGGGGTATAATTATAACATGTGTGAATTTTTTCATCTATTTATATATACTTAAAATGTTTCAAGGAGGCCAAGATGAAATGTGTGCCTTAAGAAGGCCTAATTACATTAGGTCTCTATTAAGCCTAATGGTGGTTTTGGTCCTTATGAGTGGTGACCAACCTATGTAGTGGTTGTTTCACTTTTTAAATTTATTTTTTGATATATTCCAAGGTTTATCCAAGTATTTATAGGTTTTTTTTCTAACCAAGGTAGGTAAGAGCAAGAGTCAAGTATAAGAAGGTCTAACAAACCTAATTTGACTAGTTATAATATTGAATATATGAGCGAATCAAATAGAAATTTATAAATTAGGTTAGAGGAATTTAATATCATTAGATATTTGTTTTTAATATTTCATTAATTTCTAATTATGTTTCTATAGATGATGATCAAGGTGATATGACCTAAAACTGTCAAGGAGAGGGCTAGTTGAGCGAAGAGGCCTAATAGGCTGTTTGAGAGAGATAAAAGAGTGTGAAGAGAAAATAAGGTGATAATCATCAGATGGGTAATAAATATTTTTTCAAAGGTGATAGGAGGTTCTATGTGGATTATTTGATGTTTAATCACCCAGGGGGGTTGGTGCCTCTTTGTAAGTTAGTGCTTGTTAAAGGACTAGTTAAGTTGGTGCTTGACTATTGAGGGGTTGGTGCTCCTTATGGGGTTAGTGTCTCACTAAATTTTAATTCATTTCTTATAATAATTTAGTCTAATATGTGTGTCATTATTTTTCATTCTCCATGAAGTTTTTACACATAGATCTTATATTCATGTGTTATGTTCCTACTTCATGCTGATATGAATGATTGATTATGCATTGTTATATCTCTAGATTAGTTTAAATTATTAATGAATGATATATGGAATTTAAAGAAAATTTTGTACACTAATTCACCCCCCCCATCCCTATCATTGGTTTTGATTCCAACACGTAGTATCTGAGTAAGGTTCCTTGTGTAGACCTAATAGTCTAAGGGAGATATTTGGAGCACATGTATGAATTGTGATAATAAAAGTGTTTATTATGATTACCATGAGGATCTATCCATAGTCATTGAAATATATTGTGAATGTTTTTCAAAAGAGAAGAATCATATGGAAGAATTCACCCAACTTAGAATTAAAGAAAATACTTTAGAGGCACAAGTTGAGAAAGATGCAATCAAAATAAAGACATCAAAAATTTGAGAGTACTGAAAAGCTTAACAATATTTTGGATAGTCAAAAGTCCTTTCATGATATGACAAGTCTTGGTTTTAAATGAGAAAAAATGAGTTCAAAGAGAGTTAGTTTCCAAAATTCAATGATCTATCAAGGAGTGATAAAGCTAGTAGAATAAACACCTATGCAGAAGTGGTCAAGTTTGAAGTCAATCATCAACAAGCCAAGAAGGGTTTTATTCTGGCAAAAGATATCAAAGGTAGTGGTGTATCATCCAATGATCATAAAAATAAAAATAATATTAAATAATCAAATTTTGTGGATTATTTCAATGGTTATTATTTCTCTTGTGGTCAATTTGGACATAGATCTATTAATTGTATATGGATTAGTAGAATCTTGTGTTATAACTACAACTAAAGAGAACATATTGTAAGAGTGTGTAAGACAAAATATATAAGGAAGACCAATCATGTTAAGATTATATGTAGTCATGATACTAAGTAATGGATAATTAAATTAGACCCTATGGGTAAGATGAAGAAGAAGTAGGAATCTAGAGGAGAAGAATCTATTATAGCCCAAACTGCCTTTCATACTCAGAATGAAGATTCAAAGTGGTATATTGACAATGGTTTTTCAAGTCACATAATAGGAGATAAAATCAAATTCGTCACTTTGAAGAAGAAGGCCATTGGTTTAGTGAGGTTTGGATATAATACATCTACTAATATAGTTGGCAAAGGTGCTTTGAGCTTGAACAATGGGAAGACCAAGATAGAAAATGTATTCTATGTAAATGGCTTGAAACACAACTTATTGAGTGTAAGTCAAATGTGCACCCAAGGATATACCCTAACTTTTCATGATAAAATATGTGAGATAAGGAGAGCAAAATTAGGTTTGTTGATTGCCAAAGCCAAGATGACCGAGAACAATATATATGTATAGAATGAGATCACAAAAGAGAAGTGCTTTATGAGCAAGGTAGATGAAAGTTGGATATGTCATAGGAGGTTAGGTCATTTTAACTTGTATAATGGTATTAGGATCAGCTCTAATGGGTCCTTGAAGAACATGCCCAAAGTTTCCAAACCTGTAGATGCTCTTTACAATTCATGTCCACATGGTAAGTAGACTAGGAGGAGATTCAAGTCATTCTACTACTAGACATTTAGAACTAATTCATAATGATTTATGTGGTCCTACAAGGATTCAAAGCATTCAAGGTGACATCTACTTCATGTTACTTATAGATGACTTCACAAGAATGACTTGGGTAGCATTATTGAAAGAAAATTTAGAAGATCTAAATAAGTTCAGAACTTTCAAGGCTTTGGTTGAAAATGAGATGAATATGAAGATCAAGTGCCTTAGTTCTAACAAAGGAGTAGAGTTTTTATCAAATGAGTTTGATAAGTTTTCTGAGCTAAATGTAATAAGAAGATAGTTATCAACTGCTAGAACACCTCAACATAATGGGCTAGTCAAAATAAAGAACAAAAAAGTTCAAGAAATGGCAAGGACCATGTTGAATGAGTCAACAATGTCTAATGGATACTAAAGATAAAATATGGGTACTATAGTTTAAACTTTGAATAGAGGGCAAATTAATATCAATGGTGATAAGACTCCATATGAATTATGGAATGGTAGACTTGATAGTGTTGAAAATTTTAAGGTAATTGGGAGTAAATGTTATGTCAAGAAAGATGAGGAGGACTTAGGCAAGTTTAACTCAAGGTTTGGTGAAGGTATTTTTCTGGGATATATCATCAATTAGTGTTTCCTACAGATGCTATAACAAGAGGTTGAAAAAGATAGTGGAGAGCACAAATGTTAAGGTTGATGAGACAAATAAATCATATTCTTAGTCAAAGAATGATGAATGAGCAATAGAGATAGATGAAGATAAATAAGAAATTGAGGACATAAAGGAATCAAAAGGTCCTTCTAGGCAAATTCAAAAGGATCATCTTGAATCTCAAATCAATGACAATAAATTTACAAGTATACAAACAAGAATAAGAATGGTGACTAATGTTAATCAAGAGAATATTGCTTTACTATCCAAATTTGAACATAAAATCTATTTAGAATAAAGTAAAGATAGGTTTTGGATATATGCCATGAATGAGGAGTTAAATCAAATTGAGAAGAATGAGACTTCAGAGTTAGTACCTAGGCCTAAAGACAAAAATATCATTGGTACAAATGGTTGTTTAAAAATAAGTTGAATGAGAATGAAGAAGTCACTAGAAACAAGGCTAGACTAGTATGTAAGGGATATGATCAAGTAGAAGGAGTGGAGTTTGAGGAAACCTTTGCTCTTGTAGTAATGTTAGAGGTTATTAGGATGTTTTTTTTTCTATGCAAGTTTCAAAGGCTTCAAGATATATTGGATGGATGTCAAGTCAGCTTTCCTAAATGAAAACTTTAAGGAATAAGGGTACATTGAGAAACCTGAGGGTTTTATATTGATAGATAATAAGGACTATGTTTTCAGGTTGAAGAAGGTTATTTATGGTCTAAAACAAGAACCTAAAGCTTGGTATTCTATAATAGACAAGTATCTTCTGGACCAAGGTTTCAAGAGAGGAGTTGTAGATAGTAACTTGTATATCAAGACTAAAAATGATCATCAATTGATAGTGTTAGTTTAAGTTGATGATAGAATATTTGGTGGAAATAATCACAACATGACCAAGGCCTTTGCAAAGGTGATGAGGTCATAATTTGAAATGTTTATGCTTGGATAACTATCCTTCTTTCTTGGACTTCAAATCAGTCAATCTAAAAAAGGCATGTTCATTCATAGGTCAAGTATATACAGTAGATGTTAAAGAAGTTTGAAATGGAATATTACAAGGTTGTAAGAACACCTATGGTTACAAGATGTAAGTTAGGCAAGGAGGATGGATCTTCAAGATTCAATTAGACAAAATAAAGATCAATGATTGGGAGTTTGTCATATACTACTGCCTCTAGACCTAACATCATGAAAGAAGTAGGTATAATGGAAAGATTTAAAGCAAATCCTAAGGAAAATCATCTACAAGTAGTAAAGAGGATACTTAGGTATCTCAAAGAAACTATGGAGTATGGATTATGGTACCCAAGGAGCAAGAATTTTGATCTAGTAGCTTATATAGATGTAGATTGGGCTGGGAGTCTAGATGATAGAAAGAGCACTAGTGGAGGAGCCTTCTTATTAGTTAAGTGCCTAGTCTCATGAAAGAGAAAGAATAAACCATTAGTGGCCTTATTTACTTGTGAGGTTGAGTACATTATAGAAACTTCATGTTGTACTCAGGTGTTTTGGATGAGATAAACCTTAAGAGACTACAAAGTGGAGTTTGATGGTCTTAGTCTTATTTTTTATGATAATACTAGTGTCATAATTGTTTCAAAGAATCATGTCATGCATTCAAAGACTAAGCACATTCCTATCAGATATCATTTCTTAAGAGAATATGTAAGTGAACAAAGTATTAATCTTGAATTTATGACTATCAAGGATCAAATTACAGATATCTTGACTAAGCCTCTTCTAAAGGCTACTTTTGAACATCTGAGATAGGAATTGGGTGTGATTCCTACTCTGAGTAGTTAATAATCAAGCTAAGTTCTTATGGGGAGATAATAATAAGGTAATTTAGCTCCAAGAATAGGAATTAAGTGCATAAGTTGTGAGGTCAAATAGGGAGTCATATCAGTTTGTCAAGAAGATGTCTGAGGTATGCATTGAGATAAGGGGATCTTGTTGATATGATCTTTTATTATTGTTTATTGAGTTTTTATACAATTATTTCTTTGTCATTAATGTCAAAGGGGGAGATTGGTCTATATAGGGGAGATGTATCCCAGTGAGAAAAACCTTTTTGAATGGTTGTCATCAATGTGTGGTTGTCATCAATGACAAAGGGGGAGATTGTTGAGAATGTGTTCTAAAATATGTATGGAATTGTCATTTATGTCATGAAAGTGTCATTGATGTCATTCTAAGTTGTCTTTGTTATTCTTGAGGTTGAGTTCATAAGGCATGTGCAAGAAGAGACCTAGTGAGAAGGCATAAGCTTGGTAGCATGATGAGGTGAGTAGTATGAGACTTGTGAGAATAAGATTAGTAGTGTGTGAACATGGTATGAGGTTTTCTAACATGAGGATGATGTATTTATATCATTTCATTATGTTTCAAGGTGTGTTCAAGGTCTAAGTATGACTGACAATTCAAGGCCTAAAGAGACCTATGTGACCTAAAGAGGGGTCAAGTTTAGTTTCCAAGGTGAAAGAGTTCATAATAGAATTATCAAAGGTGTGTAAAGTTACTTCAAGTTTCTTTACCAATTCTAAGGTCAAAGTCTGAAGGAGAAATCATGAAATTTAGTTTTAAGGTTTTTTATGTGTGTAGAATGAGGTATAGTAGACCCAAAAAGGATTTTCGTATGCTTGTTTGCACATGAAATATTTTTATGAGATGTTTATAAGTTCATGGAAGTTTTGGAAGGTTCTTACCTCAAATTTCATAACATTTTTTTTGTATTTTATCAGCAATCCTTTATGAATGATTGCAAAGACTGGGAACTAGTTTTTAGTGCCTTAAACCCTAACTATGATCCAATATGGAAATATTGTTTTAAATGGATAATAATGGTTTGTATGACCTATTTTGGTGATTTTGAAATTTATAGGACTCTCCAGGTACCTCCAAGTGGTATTTGTTTATCAAAAGAGTGAGTAGAAGCTACTAGAAAACCCCTTGTTACTTAGATTTTTGATGTAATAGGAAAGGTTGACTAGGTCAAAGCATGAAAATGATTTGAGGATGATGTGTGATAATTTTATTTTATTATAATTTATATTTTTTATAATTTTAAAAACTTAAAATATACTAAATTGGTCATGAAAGTTGGTTTATCACTAAAAATGCATGTTGTGGAAGATAGTAAGAAAACCAGGTAGAAGTGAGAATGAGATTAGGGATGGGTTTCAATGGATTAGGTATGGATTAAAATGCATGGATTTGTTATTCAATAAATGTGTCACATATAAATTTTTAATATAATATTTTGATATGCTTATATATAAGCATAAAATTACTCTCAAAGTGACCGGTCTAACATAGTGAGGTTTGTGTAGGGTGAAGACATGAGATTGGTCTGTAAGACCAATATTGATATTGAACCTTGTAATATATATATTTAAATATGTTATAAGTATGATTAAGGATCATTTAAAACCATTATAAATTCATAAAATTGTTCACACAAGTGTTCTAAGTCCTGGTTTCCATGACTGTGTTTGGGAGTATTAAGAGAGTTTTTTGGGTGTTAGTGAGAATGATGTTCCTGAGTCATTTTGAATATATTTGAAGAATAAAATGCACATTAAGTTTTTATATAGGTCTCATATAATAATTTTAATTTATTTGTATTCATGATAAACTCTTATGAAGGTGTGAAAATTCAAAGGTTCTTGACTGGGTTTTGAAGCATGTTTGCAATTCTAAGTGAGCATATGGAAGTGGTCTATTTGAGGTCTTTTGTCCTATATGGTGAAGAATAATGGACATTATTATTACCTTTATGTCATTTATATTCTATCCATGTGATATATTTATGTATTCATGTGTAAAATTTGAGTGTATACTTCAGATATTCAAAGCAGACGTTTTGGCAATGAGAAGGACTATTTGTGAGTAAGCCTAATAGTGTGGTTCAATGAGTAAAATGAGATAAATGGTGTTGGTGACTGAAGGTGATATTATCAAAGGTATAATTTAAGTGTGTTTTTAGTTTTTCATCCATTTATGGGGGATAAAAATGTTTCAAGGAGGCCAAGGTGAAATGTGTACCTTAAGAAGACCTAATTGCATTAGGTCTCTATTGGCCTAATGGTGGTTTTGGTCCTTATGAGTGGTGACCAGCCTATGTAGTGGTTTTTTTCACTTTTGAAACATTTTTTATGATATATTACAAGGTTTATCCAAGTATGGAGAAGTTTTTGGTTGACCAAAGTAGATGATAGCAAGAGTCAAGTATAAAAAGAAGGTCTAATAGACCTAATTTGACTAGTTAGAATATTGAGGATATGAGCGAATGAAATAGAAATTTGGAAACCAAGAAGAGGGATTGAATACCATAATAGAGGTGTGTTGAATATGTCATGAATTTATAATTGTATTTATATATATGATGAGAAAGGTGATATGACCTAAAACTACCAAGGAGAGGGCTAGTTGAGTGAAGAGGCCTAATAGGCTATTTGAGGGAGATAAAGAGCGTGAAGATACAAATAAGGTGATCATCATCAGTTGGGTAAGAAACAAGTGTCCAAAGGTGATCAAAGGTTCTAGGTGGCTGAGTTTGTGCTGAGTCATCCAGGGGGTTGGTGTCTCCTTTCAAGTTGGTGCTTGCTAAAGGACTATTTGAGTTGGTGCTTGACTAGTGAGGGATTGGTACTCTTTGTGGGGTTATCTCCTCACTAAATTTTGATTTATTACTTATAGGACTATATTCCAAGTTGTTTTCAATGGGTTTTATTATTTTTTAGGGTTTCCCACATAGATCTTGTCTTCATGTGTTAAGTTCCTATTTCATGCTCATATGAATTAGTGATTATGCATTGTTATATCTCTAGATTAGTTTGAATTATTGATGAATGATATATGGAATTGAAATAAAATTTTGTACACTAATTCACCCCCCCTTCTCTCATAGGATATGATTCCAATAGGGATAAGTAGGATGACAAAGAGGCTGAGTTATATTGGAAGAGGGCATATAAGCCTATTTTTATCCCTAGAAAGGTTGGCATACTATCACTTAAGAGCCACTTGGAGTGTAGCCATGAATTCCATAAACCTGATATGGGGAATATGAAGGCATAGAGTATGTATTTTGACCAAAATAATGATTAGAATACATACTAATTTTCTAATTTTCAAACACCCTAGGTTATTTATACTAGTTTAGATTCACTTGGAGTCACCATTGATGCTTGTGTTCATGCCTCCAAATGTTGATGTATTGAAGAGCAGAATCAATAACTCTTCAATGAAATGCAATCTATCTCACTGGACATGCCAAAACTATTATCATAAAAATTTATACCATTGAGGAGGTTTTTTAAGCCTCCTCACTTAAGTGATAGCATGGAGACACCTCTAGGCTATGGGTGGCCTAATAAGTGAGACAAATCTATAGATAGGGATATCTCCCTTGATGTTATTACCCTGAAACTAATACTAGACATATTGCTTCTAAAAGAAAAAGGTAAAAAAACTGAAATTAAATTAAAATAGAGAGGTGATGTACCAAATTAACACTCTCTACTTGAACATACTACACTAATAACATGAATTATGTTTGAATCTAATCACACTACTCAACAAGGACCTTCAAGCATGAGTATTTCAAAATGGAGGTCATAGACAATGTGTTTAATAGAAGGGCTAATCAAGAGGCATAAAGAAGACACTAATGACTAAAATCCACTTCTAGACTATGAAAGACTATCCAAACTCGCCATGTTAATTGTGAGAAGATAATCCATATACAAAGAGGTAGGAGAGGACAAATAAGAGAGAGTAAAATCACTACTACTAACATTCATCAACAATCACACAAGTACACTAATTGCAGACATTTGAGAAGGTTAAAAATAGGTTTATACAACATTCAAAATCATAGTACAAGTGTTTAGTTGAGAAAGGATTCACCATACTTAGCCAAAGGATCCATTAAATGCCTCTCAAGGCAACATATATATATAATGATGTGAAAAGGAGAGAGAGAGAGGCATAAGAGAAGCATATTACAAGTGTCATCTCATAAGGAACAAGTTACAATCAAGATAATTGTTAAAGAGAAATCTAATAGCATAATCTTCACAAGTGTAATCTTTTTATGATATCCCTCACATCAAGGGTGGTGTGGAATGACTCTTCACCTTCTAAGATGACTCATCAACCTTGTTTGAAATTGCCCATTCTTGGTCTAGAAGGAGTTACAAGTCTTTGTCTTACCAAGTGTCACTCTTGATTATGCTTATTTTTTCTCTTCAATGACATCCTAGGCCACTTAAAACTCTCCTTCATCTTGGTGGTGTTTCTATGCAAAATTGCTTTCTACATTCAAAGAAGAAATAAGAAACTGAAATAAAAGGTTAAGGCTAGAAGTACCTGATAAAGTTGAACACACCGAAATCAGACATTGGAAGATTCTCCTCTTTGGTTGTGGAGGAATGACACCTGCGAAAAAGAGACTAAAACACGGAAAGATGTTAGTCAAAGATATGGTGGGTTGTCAGGCGAACGCCCGATCCCGGAAGTACAAAGACTCCCTAGAAGGATATCAACCCACTGATAAAAAGCGTAATATTGGACGAAAGTAGAAAATAATGACAAAAATAAATGACAGAAAATAAAATGCGTACCTGATAAGCGGCACTGTTCTGCACAGTCGCCGACGTCGGTCTCTGTGGTGCCGGCATCGGTCTGGGAAGATGCCGACGTCGGTTGAAGTACCGTCGTCGGTCGGGGCAGTGACCGGCGTCGGTCGGGGCAGGTTTTGGACAGAGTCCGAGCGAGTTGCAGAAGGTCTTGACAGGGTCGGGACAAGGGATTTTAGACAGAGTCGGGACGGGGTTTTTGGTCGAGTCTGGGGGTTTGAAGCTTCGAGATGGTAGAAATAGCGCACAAAGAATAATCAAGAAGAAAATGAAAGTAAACACAGAAAACACTTACCTGTCAGAAGCCGTGATGAAAGCCATAGTCGAAGTTGCCTGTGTAGTGCCGGAAGAACGAACGCTGGAGTTGATGGATGCTGGAGTTTGGACGCTGGAGTTCAGAGATCAGAGAGCCTGTAGATGTCAGAAAAATGGGAGCCAGATTGACTGATCGGGGAGGAGAGATTAAGGCCCGAGGACGGTTTTGAGAGACGGTTCGATAACCGTTTCGAGAAACCGATCGGGAACTGAATGGTAACTGATAACGGATAACGGGATGGTGACTGACGTTGGCGACATCGATCAGGTAAAGACCGTCGTCGGCAGATGCGCAATGAGGACAGAGTCTAGCTTTTAGTTCTCTGCTCATTGTTACATGCTGCCAGGGTCAAGGTTGGTGGAACAAGTGATCGACAAGGGTTAAAGAGGTGAAGAAGAATAAGACGAGGAGTGACCAGGGGAGTCGACACGATTTCGGTGTCTACATTTGCCCCTTTTTGTCTTGTTGGTTGTTCTGACGAATTGCAAGACAAAAATAGGAGTGAGTGCCCCAGGTGAGGGATAAGGTTGATTTCATCTTGTTGGTTGTTCGAATGAACTGCAAGACAAAAATAGGAAGCGGATAGGTTGCCCTGATTAAGGATAAGGTATTCCCCCTCAAAGCAGGAGTCGAGGGAAGGGAACCGAGAATCGGGTGCTGATTTGACAAAGAGTGGATGAAAAAGGGGTGAGGGTGAATGCTGCAAAAGTTGTGATTGCACGCATACCACTGCACAAGATGGTCAGGTCAAAAGTGTCGCAGGTCAAGGGTCGAGGAGTGCCAAAATCAAAGTAACCGGGCCC
The DNA here is from genome assembly GCA_037957365.1 of Torreya grandis. NCBI lineage: Eukaryota > Viridiplantae > Streptophyta > Pinopsida > Cupressales > Taxaceae > Torreya > Torreya grandis. The sequence continues at coordinate 2,704,733 of JARHVA010000204.1, read as the reverse complement.
CAGCATTTAGTCATCTGCTGATCGGGTCACTCAATCTAAGCTGAAGCTCCAAATGGTCGTCGTGTTCCAGGTATCCCGGGCTCAGGAAGTGCTCCCAGAAACATGAAAAAGCCACAAGTAGTGCGGATCAACTGGTTTGCGATCCTATACTTGTGAGGGTTCAAAAAGGTCTGCGTACAATTCTGCGAACCAGTCATGAGGTAGCATACATGCAAAAACAACCAAGGCAACAACGTCTTGGAAGTGGTCGAGGTCAGCGGAGATAGGCATGATCTCTAATGGTTGGTGGTCGAGGGGAGGAATGGACGAAAGGATGTGGCCGAGCTAACCCCAGAAGACCCCATGTCAACTGAGTGCTGCCTACATAGCCCTGGTAATAGGGCCTCAGGCCAATGTAGTTCTCCCTAGAAGGGAGGGAGGGTCAAAGGGATAAAATGGGTCATGGTCAAGGACAAGATTATGGTTAAAAGAAGGAAAGAAGGTTTATCCATCAGAGAGACGAACAAATGAGAATGGTCGAGCTAACCTCAGAAGATCCCATGTCAACTGAGTGCTGCCTACATAGCCCTGGTGATAGGGCCTCAGACCAATGTAGTTCAGACAGGGCGTCTGAGTGGTAGACAGGTGGTTAAAATGGTTGATAGATTGGTCGATGATTGGATGAAATGATGAGGAAAAAAAGATGTTGCAGCCTTTTCCAAATGGTGTATTCTGCAACATTGGTTGAGGGGTTTTTCATCCCTAGCAATATTCCATATTCGTGATGGATGTATGCTAAAAATGAATTGAGGTTTATTTATGCTTCAGCAAGCATTGGTTTATGCTGAACATAAATTGTGGCGGGTCGATAGTTTCCATGTGTATTGGTATCCATAGAAACTAGGGTGAATAGGCTAGGTCAGGTTGATGGTTTGAGTTGAGTCGATTGACAAGTGATGAAGGTGAATGTGACCAAAGTGTAGAAGAAGTGAAAAGCATATTGCTCTTTCATTAACAAGGACCAAAAAGATAGCATAGATAGGGGTTATGAGAACCAAGAGCCCCATTCATGCGTGACGTCGTTGACCATGGTTATGTTAGAGCGGTAATCGAATCACTTAGACATTAAAGTGAGCTCGAAGTCCCTTGAGCGGGTGATAGGAGGAGGAAGAAGGGTAACCCGTTTTAAGAGCAAAGATAACGATGCCCCTTTTTATAGGAGACCCTGAGACAACTATAAGTCAAGTCCATGACTTATTCAATTTTTTTTTTTTTTTTTTTTTTTTAGGCGCAGACTGATCAATGCGGGAAGCCTGCATAGAGATGTCATTTGTTTGGTGGTCAGGTTGTGAAGCTGATCAATGCGGGAAGCTTCTAAAATGGTGTTGTTTATTGCCAGATTAGTCATAGCCATCCTTTGAGGGAGTGGTCTAGATTTTTGTTTAATATAAAGGCTTTTGAATAGCTGTCCTTCGAGGGAGCAGTCTATTTATTACAGCAATGATAGTACAGCTATCCTTCAAGGGAGCAGTCTGTTTTTTGATTTTGATATTGATATAGTGACCATGGATATGTTCTGACATCTTGATTTGTTTTGACAGAAATGTGAGTCATGGACAAGATTATAGAAGGTCAAGGACTCCCTTTTATGGGGACAAAGCATCCATACCGCATAAAAGGGTTATAGGAATTGTTAAGAGGAATAGGGTTGAAAGGAGGTAGGATTAAGAGGACGGGGATTGCTCAAGGGACAAGCTCAAGTTAAGTGTCAAGTGGACGAGTACTCGACTAGCAATAGAATGGTCGCAGATGCAACGCATTAAGAGGCTCAGGTTCTGGGCGTCCATCAAGAGAAGACAGACGGTAAGTCCTTGATCCATACTTGTGCGTGATAATAAAAGGTCCGAGCCAATTAGGAGCAAACTTGCCTCATTTACTTTGCTCTATGTTGGTCACGTGTTGATTGATGAGTGGACGTGAAGTTGACTGATATGGTCGTTGATTGATTGAGACTGGTTGAATGTGTGGATAAAAAGGTTGGTCAATGTTTGGTTGAGATTTGGTCGTTTGATAGTTGGTCAATGGTTGGTCGAGGGTTGATTGGTTGGTATTTGGTCTTTGGTTGGGTCGAATGTTTGGTTGAGGTCGGGTTAAATGTTTGGTTGCTAGTCTGGTTGAGGCTAAGTTGAAAGAGTGATTGATATGTGGTCGAGACTGTGTTGAAAAATTGGTCGAGGTTTGGATGAAGGTTGAATTCCCCCAGTGACTAGGGAGAATGTTTGACGGATTGGTTAAGGTAGGTTGAGGTTTAGTGGTCAGATGGACTGTGTTGATGTCGAATAAGGGGGTTAAAGGCGATAAAGGAACCAGACCCTGGCGCAGAGATCCCGATTTAGGTGATGAGGTTGGAGAGGTATGAGTTGGTGTTGATGATTTGTGGGAGGGAAGGTCTAGAGGATCCTTGATGAGAAGGGAATCCTTTCTCCGTTGGTGACGAATGACAGCTTTAAGAGTGCAACAACGCTCAGTGTCATGTCCCGGAGTATGATGATAGTGACAGTATTTAGAGTTGTCGAACCAAGAGGGTCTTGATCCGAGAGTTGATGAGAGGGGCGGTGTTGAAGGATTGATAACGTGGTCAAGAAGAGAGGTGTCATTCCCCAGACATTGGCGAATGGCGACCTTGAGGGCACAACAATGTTCCGTGTCGTGTCCAGGTGTGTGATGATATGCACAAATACGAGTGTCATCGAACCAAGGTGGTTTAGGTCCGAGAGAATGATATGGTTTGAGAGGCGGAAGGTTGAGGCGAGATGACTGCAATAAGTGCCGTAACAGCAAGGTATAAGAACCTACTAACGGGTCTGGATGCTTCATTGCAGTGAGGGTTGGTGACGTTGGTTTGAGAGGTGTAAGAGACGTTGGTCGATGATTTAGAGAAGATATATGTTTAACAGGTTGATAGAGTAATGGAGGCGACGTGCCTCTGTGAAGGATGGGAGTAGGCAGCACTCCAATTAAAGTGGACAGATGTGGGCCTAGGATTGAAGGTAATGACGAAGGTGGGGGAGGAGTCCTCCGATGTGGTCTAATGGTCTTCGTGAGTTTGAGTCGAGGGCCACTATTGTGCGAGGCGAGGTTAGATACGGGTTTAGGTTTAGATGTGGATGGAGGTGAGTGAGATGTAACAATCTCAGGCAAAGGGCAAGAGGAAACCGTGACTGGGTCTTCCTCAATCAAAATGGGCGAAGAGATAGGGTCTTCTCTTGGTGGAGAAGAAATAGGAGAGGGTGGCTCCTCAAGTGGGCAGAGGGTAGGGATGATCATGCCTTCTACATGTGCTTGAGGAGTAGGAGAAGTAAGGTCATTGGATGAAGGTAGGGCTAATGGTGTAGGTGTGATCAAGGCGTCCTCCAGTATAGGAGAAATAAATGGAGGACTAATAGGAGAAGAGGGTCTTTCATCCTGTGAAGAAGGTTGGTCAGGGACAAGAGGTAAGATAGTGTTGACGGTGTGTATATGGTCTTGAGGGTCATTGATCATGGTTTGAATGTTGTCTTGAGTAAGCGGGTGATTAAGAAAAGGTTGTTTGAAGATGTTGAGGTTTTGGTTGGGCGGTGCGTTCGGGTTATCCAAGATAAGATCGCCCTTGTCTAGCATGTCCTGGACAAGGTTTTTAAAAGTTTGACAGTGATCCGTATCATGGCCTTTGACACGGTGATAGTTACAAAAGTGATTCTCCCTGTACCATGCAGGGATAGGTGTTGAGGGGTCGAATTGATGTGGCTGGATTGAAGGGAGATTGAGGACCCCCTGTTTGACGAGTTTATCCAAGATAGAGGCATATGACTCTCCAATTGGAGTGAATTGACGCTGTATGGATTGACGTTGAAAATGTTTATTGATGTAGTCTAATGTTGAAGATATTGGTCGGTTAGTTATTGTTGAAGATGATGGTCTAAAGATGACAGTGTTTGCCGACCCCTTAGATTGAGAGTGGGCAGAAGAAGGTCTGGAAGAAGAATGGTCATGGGTTCTTGTGTTAGTGTTACACAATTTGACCTTATCTTCTTTAATAGCGCAGAGTTCAAGCTTTCGGGCCATGGTGAAGGCCTCGTCGAAAGTGTGGAATGTTTGAACCCGCAAGGTGGATGAGATGTGACTGACACATGCTTGAGAAAAGAGCTCAATGAGCTCGGGTTGAGGCAAGGAGAAAGAGAGCTGGTTGATCAAGTCTCTCCAACGGGTGACAAAATCAACTACTGATTCGTCGTCAAATTGCCTAATGGAGTAAAGGTCTGTGATCGAGACTTGTTTAGTGATATTGATTGAGAAATGGTCAATGAATAATTGAGCGAGTTGAATGAAGGAAAAGATAGAATGTCTGGCAAGGGAGCTATACCAGTCAAGGGCAGGGCCAGAAAGAGACATAGGAAACGTGCGTAATAATAACGCATCGTCATGGGCAAAAAGATAGCATGCATGTCTGAATGCCCGTAGATGTTGTTGTGGGTCTTCTTTACTCTGAAAGCGAGTAAATTTAGGAAGCTCCCAATGGTTGGGATATGGTCGGATAGGGACAGAAGGATGAATGGGCTCGTTGTAAATCTGGTCATATGAAGAGATATTATTTGAACCGGAAATAGAAGCTTCGAGACTGGACATTTTATCCATTAGCATCTTGATGACGTCTGCTGACGGATTGGTGGACGGAGCGCCCCCAAGGTTGTAAGGCGCTTGAAAGAGGCTAGAGGAGGTATACGACGTAGTCGGTTGTACCAGTAAGGGTGCAACGTATGGATGACTAGTCGCAGGGGCAAAAGTAGAGGTTAAGGGTGGTTGCGTCATGAAGGTCGAAGGTATAAGTTGACTAGGCACCGCCAAAGGTGGTTGAATAGTGGCACTGGTATAGGGATAGGTTGGCACTCCTACATTTGTGGGCGCAAGAGTGTAAGGGGTCGAGGCAATCAAGTTCTGATACGATGTAGAACTTGGTTGATTTGTAGATGATTGAGGGGGTAACGAAACCCCGATGGAGGTCGGTCTAAAAATAGACGAAGAGGCCAAACTTTCTGTATTGGCCATGGTTGAGTTAACGGTTGAGGCGAAAGGCTGAGTCAAAAAAGGTTGGGTGGCGAATGGTGTGGATGTCGTCACCACGTCACCAGAAAGGTCTCGCATTAGGTTTCTCGCAAGATAGTTATGGAGGGCTGTGGTATTGAGGTCCAAGAATTTTTTGAAATCCTGGTCCCCTTCAGGGATGATGGGAAGTTGAGTCGGGGTCAGGGTCGGTCCTGTAGGAGTTCTTTCAGTTTCCGAGTGGAACTCCATGATAGGACGGGTTAGAGATGAGGTAGACAAAAGTAGTTGACGGCCAGAGTGGTCAAAAAGGGCCTTGGTTTGACTGTGTGTCAAAACCATAAAAGGCAAGAGAGAACGTCCTTACACGCTCAAACAAGCAGATAAGAACTAAAAAGATGAAGACACAAGCAGATCCTAAAATTCTAGAAGTAAAAATTTTTAGGATTATAGTGGCTTATGCCTTAGAATGTGTGTTTGGGGAGGTTGGCTTTGTGAGTCGGGTCCTAGAAGAAGTCTATGGATGGTTTCGGGTTTTGTTATGGTGCTCAAGAAGTCTGTGTTAGGGTCTGGTACGTGGCCTGGTGCTAAGGAGCAAGCTCCCCTCACTTCACGATTCCAGTGGTTAGCTGGTTTCGCTTAGCCAAGATATACCTCGCCTAGAGATTATACTCCGTCAGAGAACGGAGTGGGCTTCCCCCTTGGTGATGAAATCCAAGTAGGGTCACCGGGACAGGTAAGGTATCCACTGGGGGATGAAATCCCAGTCGGGCCTTGTCTCAGGTAAGTTAAAATGTTTATTTTGTACAGGTGGTTTGGTCGTGTAACATGAAGTGATCTAGATTAATTCAATATGCGGTTTAATTACTATGTGTGGTCTAAGAGATGCAGGCAAACAGAAATGAATGCAAAGTGTTTTAATGTCCAAGTCGAAATGTTTGTTCATATGAAGACGAATGGAGAAAGAGTCGAAGAATATGAGTTTTAGCTAGTCTAGAAGTGCAAGAAAGAAATGTTCGTTTTAGTTCTGCTTATGATGTCGTTTAAGAAGAGACGAAAGGAGGCGAAAAGGAAGAAACCTAATGCGCCTAAATGAACGAAAGAAAGAGAGAACCCAAGGAGGACCTAGGGTCCCACCGGGCGTGCCAGAATGTTTCTATGCAAAATTGCTTTCTACATTCAAAGAAGAAATAAGAAACTGAAATAAAAGGTTAAGGCTAGAAGTACCTGATAAAGTTGAGCACACCGAAATCTGACGTTGGAAGATTCTCCTCTTTGGCTGTGGAGGAATGACACCTGCGAAAAAGAGACTAAAACACAGAAAGATGTTAGTCAAAGATATGGTGGGTTGTCAGGCGAACGCCCGATCCCGGAAGTACGAAGACTCCCTAGAAGGATATCAACCCACTGATAAAAAGCGTAATATTGGACGAAAGTAGAAAATAATGACAGAAATAAATGACAGAAAATAAAATGCATACCTGATAAGCGGCACTGTTCTGCACAGTCACCAGCGTCAGTCTCTGTGGTGCCGGCGTCAGTCTGGGAAGATGTCGACGTCGGTTGAAGTACCGTCGTCAGTCGGGGCAGTGACCGGCGTCGGTCGGGGCAGGTTTTGGACAGAGTCTGGGCGAGTTGCAGAAGGTCTTGACAGGGTTGGGACAAGGGATTTTAGACAGAGTCGGGACGGGTTTTTTGGTCGAGTCTGGGGGTTTGAAGCTTCGGGATGGCAGAAATAGCGCACAAAGAATAATCAAGAAGAAAATGAAAGTAAACACAGAAAACACTTACCTGTCAGAAGCCGTGATGAAAGCCATAGTCGAAGTTGCCTGTGCAGTGCCGGAAGAACGAACGCTGGAGTTGATGGATGCTGGAGTTTGGACGCTGGAGTTCGGAGATCGGAGAGCCTGTAGATGTCAGAAAAATGGGAGCCAAATTGACTGATCGGGGAGGAGAGATTAAGGCTCGGGGACGGTTTTGAGAGACGGTTCGATAACCGTTTCGGGAAACCGATCGGGAACTGAATGGTAACTGATAACGGATAACGGGATGGTGATCGACGTCGGCAGGATTGCCGACGTCGGCCGATAAGTGACCGACGTCGGCGACATCGGCCGGGTAAAGACCGTCGTCGGCAGATGCGCAATGAGGACAGAGTCTAGCTTTTAGTTCTCTGCTCATTGTTACATGCTACCAGGGTCAAGGTTGGTGGAACAAGTGATCGACAAGGGTTAAAGAGGTGAAGAAGAATAAGATGGGGAGTGACCAGGGGAGTCGACACGATTTCGGTGTCTACAGGTGGAGTAGAGGATTAAGGCTCAAGTGTCTTGAAAGTGGTATAACCTATAATTTGACTGAGAGACTTATTTGGTTCGAGTGATGACCACCATAGTGAGTCTATTTCTTCAATCCTAGGTGAAGTTATTGATTTAGGACTACCACCGTATCATTAATACCTATAAATTTCCATAAAATTATTCCTTATACCTCTATTAATTCTCAATACCATCTCTAAGACTAAGATACAGGTGCATTAGGTCTGATAAAAACCCTTGATAGCAACTTGCTTACCATTAGTTGTCTTGAAACCTCTAAATAGTGTTGTGATCACTGTAAGATTTTTTTATGAGTCATTAAAATCATCCTCAGCTTCTCTATATCATATATTATTTCAATGGATTCCATTAGGATTAATTAGTCAAATTTGATGAAATGTCCTCAAAAACTACCCTTTTAGGCTTGTAACAGTCATTCTTAGGCCAAAATACGTACAACCATACCTTACACCTATCAAAATAATGAATCAATCATGTACCAAAAAGGTGTTTAGAAGTTTTTAAAATATCTTTTATGCCATATAAATCCATTTTAGTCACTTTAATGGCCAATATTCTCCATCGGGTCTTTTATAGGGTTTAAATAGGGTTGTCATCTTAATGATGATTCATAAAGGTGAGGACCCTAATATTTGAACCAGTTCCATAATTTTTTATTACATAATGTTCCCCTTATATATATAATATCTTAAGGTCCCATTCAAATCCTCCTACAATATCCAAGCAAAAAATTAAGGTCTCTCAGGTGGCACACCTGAGTGTGAAGGTCTAGAAAGTGTTTTAGGCCAAAAAAGGCACTCAAGTGTTAACTTTATGATTGGATAAGGTTATAAAAGGTCATATAAAACCTCCATGACATACTCCAACACTTATCTAAGTTATTTTCCCTCTCAAACTTCTTAAACCCTGATTTGAGCACCAATGAGGGTTTGAGAATAAGTTTGACACTTTAACCCTAATTATATTTCACTAAGGTTATATCCTTCCTCCAAAGGGTTCTAACCCTTGTAAAATATTTTTTTAAGACCCCATACACCTTTCCTTACCATTTAAACCCAATTCTCAATACAAATTGCATATTATCTTCATGCTTTTAAAAACAGACTTGAAACTCTCCATTAGGCCTGTGGGTACACAATTTAGGTTTCTTGAGTGTTAGAACTTGAAACTAAACTTATTAAATTAGTTTTGAATATATCCAATGGAAGATACCCTACCTTAATCCCACCCTAATATCTATATAACCTTTATCATATTACACAACCATTCACAAATATGTTCTTCCATCCATTTTACCTTGACAAGCCTATAGGTCTATATTAGGTCTATTGAGTTGTCAACACTCACAATGCCTTTTTATGATTGTTTACTTTTATCAAAAAGATTAAAAACCTCCTACCATATCTCCAAAATTATCTAACTCCTCAAAATCCTCAAACTCATCTTAAAATACATATTCTCCTCAACTTATCTAAACAGGCCTGTAAGTGTTCATGGCTTCATGACTGCAAGTCTGAGGTAGACTTTATTTTGGCCTTTTGGCACTTTGATATTTATTTTTAATATTTTTGAGTGTTTTCCATGCTCTTATGACTCCTATATATACTTAAAACCTTTTAATTTCACATTCTATATATGGCATTTGATCACATTACCTATAAAAGGTTGTAGGTGGTCATTTAGGTTTGGTTAACTGTAAGTCACAAAATGTAAAGTTCTTCAAATTTAGTAAAGCCTTATTGAGGTGATTTATCTAGATTAATCTTCTATAAAAAAAATTATTCACCCCTATACCTTAAATTATCTCACAACATCTCATCACCAAATTGTGCTCTTTTGCTCTTGTTGCTTGTTATAGGCCTGTAGGCAGTCATTTAGGCCTAAAATATCCTTGTCCTATTTGGTCCATCTTGAGATCAACTTGACCAATGGTGGGATATGTAATAATATTAAACATTAATTTGAAGTTGTATCCATCCTTTCATTGGGTCTAAATCACATTATACATTCACTTACGGCTTTCAGAGTCCTCCTTTATGCTTACACAGTCCAATTTAACCTATATAGTCCAACTTAGAGCAAATTGAGCTGAGATCTGGACTTTCATAGTGTTCAATGTGCTTGTATAATTCATAAATATTCTTGATAATATGATATTTATATCCACCAAAGTGAAATGTAAGTTGATTTCTTGTATAAGCACAAATCATGCATGTTGCATACATTGTATGCCCCTTAAACTTCCTTCTCTTCCCTATTGGCTAAGGTAGTTTAGCTTCAAGTTTTTTTAAGATTTTCTAGGAGAGAGGGAATTAAAATATGAATTATTCATACTATATACTCTCTCACTACAACCATTTGGTGTCAAAACTAGCCTACATGTCTATAGACATGTAAGTTTACAAAACCTTCTTTTTCTTGGCTTTAAGAAAGCATTAAAGATCATGACTTCTAAGACTTTTCATTTGAAAAGACTCACTAAGAATGATTTTTAGAGATATATACAAGTATCATTTTTCCCTCAAGGGTTCTTGATCATGAAATTACACCTTCATTCCACTAGACCAAAGTCAACCATGGCTGCTAGTTCCACCATCCCAACTATTCATGCATAGTTGCTTGCCTATATTAAAGTTTATGCATCCAATGATGCATGAAAAGGTATGAATAATATTGATGATCTTGAAACAACTTCAATCCATCTATTTTTAAACATTTCATACAACAAGACAACTTCAACATCTTTGCACATAATATTGTCATGCTCAAACTACCAAATCAAGATCATTTGACACTACACCAACCATGAACATGGGAAGACTTGAGAGGAAATGATATTTCAAGGGTATAGGAGTGTTAAATATACCCTCTACCAATAGTTTCATGCATTCAATCAGCTTCAGAACCTTGCATCTAGAGAAATCTAACCCTGATGGGGTTTTGAGTCTTTTTTTATCCTTAACTTCTTAATGATTGTTCATAGAGTTAAGGAGATTAACATAAAAACAAAGCCACAAAGTCGAAGGGAATTAGGGTCCTATTATATTTCCAATATATTGGAATCCAACTCTTTCTCTCTCCTCAAAGTACCAAGTGAAAACATGTTGCTTGTGTTGAGCTACCAAGAAGACTGATGGAGAAATGGAGTGGTTTTTTGCACTATTTGGCTCTACACCTCCATGTTTTGCATGGATTTGGGTTTTAAAATACCATGGGTATATCTAGGAGATTTTTTACCTTGCCAACCATCATAAACCCTCTGCAAAAGATCTCCAAAAACATGCTTTTCTCAAGATTCTGACTTTTATGCCCTTTAGAACTGCTAGAGATGGTGAATCAGGTGACTTTTCATCTTCCCTTGACCTGTACAAATGTGGAAGAGAGTGAAAAAATGCCTCAAACCCTTCTTTACATGCATATCTTTTAATAACTCTTCATTTATGTGTTTGATAATTATAAATAGGTAGTTATAAGAAAACTTATAATGTTGAAAACCAGTTATAAAAGACATTTGGAGGATGTGTACGATCAGTTGCAATATGATGTCATTAATTGACATTAGATGACTTTTAAAAACATATTTTCCAAAGACAAAACTTCTATATTTTTTCTTTACTAGTAAGTATCATTTCAACATTGAAATGTATAACAAGATTAAAGTCATAAAATATCTTAATCTTGTCAAAAATACCTTAAACTCTCCAAATTGATTTATAAACAATGTGACCAACTTACTAGTTCTACTTAATTTACCTATTTGGTCAGCTTTAGACCATGGTTATCCTCAAAAGGTCACCATCTTGTCTTCTTGAGCACCATTCCTCCTTGATTTGATTTCCCTCTTAGCTTGACTTTTTCAAACTTACCTTAAACAACGCTAAACACATAATGAAGACCATAAAGAATGACCATTACATGATAAGACAACATGACTTGACTCAGCTACCAACTAGACCATTTGAATGACCTTATAAGTTGTCAAGGAAAATGCTTTACCTATCATCCTAGATCATTAATGACTAACACAAGACCTTCATAATGGCTACCAACAAAGTTAAGAACAAGTACATCAAATTTTTGAAGATTCTCATCCATGGTATCCAAATTTTGGATAACAATGCCATAGCAGTAATTTGAGCTTCCATGAAGGACTAATACATATGTTGATGCTTCTAAAGGCATCTTCTAAAGCCTCATACAAGTTGGTGAAGGTCTTATGTGATAAGGTGCATTGGAAGGGAAGAAATAAACCTCATATGAACCATTAGGCATGCTGAGTAGCATTTATCTCAAATAAAAGCTTAAAGATAAGTGTCTAAAAAAATGCATCATACTCACACACATTCTCAGTTAGTTCTTGTTTGATATCTTTTAGGGTAGCTATGCTCTATTATTCAAACATTGGGATATCAAATTCTTAGAGAAACATTACCTTCAGTTGTTCATAACTCACCAAAGCTTATTACTTATCAAATTTAGGGCACCACTTATGCACAAAGTCTAAAAGAGTGTTGGTAAATTGAGTTACTTTTTTGTTCAGAAGATGTAATTCCATGTGTTTGCCAAATAATTTCACACTTGTGAATGTGTTCTACTACATTCTCCACACTTTGATATTCAAGTAAATGGATTGTCATCTCATAATACACAGTGGAAAAATGAGATGTTGGCAATGGAGCTTGTTGGGATACACTTTTAGTCCCTCTTGGACCTTATGGGGGAGTTCCACCAATGCCTCTCATGCCACCTCTAGATCCTCCAACTGAACCACCACTACTACCATTTCTCATGCCTCCTATACTAATAAAAGCACCCCATATATTAGGCACTAAGGTAGGTTGATTAACTATGGATGGGTTGGTACTTTGCCCACTGGTTATGCTTGGTCCACCATGCATTCCAAACTAAGACAGAATTATCTTGCAATGAAAAATAAATCAACAATAAGGTATTATCTTGCTCTTGGTTTGCAAAATTATCTTTAATAGGTTCAGTTTTTTATTCTACACTATTTGTATCCCAATTGCATACAAGACTATTTGTATCCCAATTGCATACAAAAATTTCATCTAACTAAAGAGCATGAACACACACTATGGATGGGGAACTAAGCATATCTAGATTGGGTTCTTTAGTCACCAATGCTTGACTTATTTCTCCCATGCATCCCTATATTGGCATTGAGTGTGGTCTTGTGGTTGTGAAGACCAAACTATGCCCTTTCACTTCTTTATGGACCCTTACAACACTTCTTGATTCCTCCTATCCCTTCCCTGGATTGCTTTCACTCATAGCCCTTCACCTAGCTTCATCATATTTGTGCTTCTGCAACTCCCACTAACTAGATACCATGTTGAACCAACAATCTTACATCAAAAGGTGCCCCTCCATTTCCCCAATCACTACACTTCATGTGAGAGAGAGTTTAGCCATTCATGGAAAAGATTTCAAGTCTATTATCCACTAAGAGATTCTTAATCTTTAGCAAAAAATGTCTGAGATATCTTTTGTGTGGTTCTCAAAGGAAGTGAAATTAGGCTTCCTCTAGGCAGGATTACATTGAGACTACATATTCTAAAATTTAATTATTCAAGGTTTCACACCACCAAACATCCATTACATGCATCCAAAGTGTTCCCAACCATGCTAAAGCCTATTGATGTTCTATTAACCTAGATATCTTCTATCCATACTTCCTCAACCAATCTTGTACATACATTGAAATCTAAGCATTAAGGTGAACTGATACTTCTACAAAGAACACTTCATAAAGTGATTTGTATAGATGTTGTTATACTCATGTGCATGTATAAATTCCTTATTCAAAAAATGGTAATGCAAATTTATCTTCTACTTTAGTAACCCATCATTTAATATTCTCCAAATATATCCATTTGAGCATCTTCTCACCATCATGAAAATAAACACTACGAGTCAAAAAAATAAAACTAAAAAACTAGGCTCTTTTCATTTAAACTGACATGTCTTTCCTTAGTCATGTGCCTAAGTAAATAAGAGTTATAATAGGCTAGCACACTGGCATTTCAAATAAGAAAAAATTCTTGCACACTCACTCGAAGCACATAGCTTAAGACTGATTCCTACTAGTTTTATCATATGAGGGTGTGTTTGTCTAATTTCTTAGACAAGGGTGCTTGAACAAGTACTTAGTAATAAATTCATCCTTAGTCTTGTATCTAACTCAGCTTACTTTTTCATCACTTAACTATCAAAGAAAAAAAAGTTGGCATAAAATGATGACAGATAATATCAACTCCATTATAACCATAGACAAATTAACACAAGCATTACATCAACATAGGCTTATTTCCATTAAATTCATAAATTATATCAAAGAGTACAATGATTCCAAAGTTACAATCATAACCAACTCATCAACAATGATACAAAGTACATCAAAGGGGCATTTATACTTGGTTTACACTGAAAAATCATTTATATAAGTAAATATAAATAAGATGACTCACCAAGGATCATCAATAGGATTGAGTCATGGCAATCCATTTATAATAAATTCCTATGGACTTGGGCCTAACTGTCCTTATATTCTCTCTTGATGTTTGATCCTCATTGTTGAGTGCCTATCTTCATGTGGGCTAGTGTTGGATTCATGGTTGACTTAGTCTTTTCCAACATTCTTGTGATCCACTTCATAATCATCTCCACTTTATAACCTTTCCCTAAGTCTTCTACTAATATATAAGTCCTACATTCTCAGGTTTTCCATTTAGAATGCTTATTTACCCCATGGGACTTTCTTCTTCCACACCCTGGACTCCAGTACCATGGTATTATGTGTCACAATCTTTTATGTCATGTCTCTCCATGCCACTTGTTACCAAAACTTACTTAGCTAAAATAATCTTCAAAATTAAGGGCCCAAAAAAATCCCATGTTCACAAAAGGTGGTCATGGCATCTCTATATATGGAACTAGAGTAGGTAATTTAGTAAAGATGGTTGTTCACTCAAAATAAAAATAAGGTCCTTGTTACTTGGTCAGTGTTTAATAATGATCTACAAATGCACTACCACAATAGTGTCACAAACTACTATTTCAAACAATTATCAAGACTAAGACAAATGGAGGTTGTCAAGTATTATATTTGATAATTATATATCATGTCTTTACATGTGGATGACATCATAGAAGATAACTTGAATGAAATTGATGTTTGCAAGTTTAATCCAATTTTAGTATTGGATTCCATAGTCTTTACATGCAGGGTAGAGAAAAGAGATTTGATTAAATGGAAAGATTTCACTATTGATAATGTATACACATAATATGTTTAAACTTTATCAATAATTGATGCTATCTCTCTTGCAGGAACCCATCGAGTCTCAATCTCTCTGAGTGCATGCCTTAAAGGGTGCATTGGGAAAAGGGTGGGAAGATCATTGGTGCTTCATAAGATTATTGTTTCCTATACCACAACTTTAAACCTACACAAACCTCTCCTATACATTTCCCTTAGCTTTAACACCTCCCTTACACACTCCTCCAAGCAATTCACTACCTCAAATAGCCCCTACCTAATCCAAAACCTATTTTTGACTTTTACCAAACAAAGTCAGCTTGAGCTGACCCTGTACTTAAAATATATAACCATGTTACGAGATTAGGTCAACATTGACCAACCCATTTTGGGACCTACCTACTTTATTAATTTAAAGATACATGGTCGATTGGGTTGACTCTAATAGTTAAAACTTCAAAAGATTTTAGGGTTAGATCTAGCTATATAAACACATCTTTTTTTCAAATTTAGAGAGAGAGATAAGAGTTAATCATTAATTTATGCTTCTTTACAATCTTTTCTTCCATCATTCTACTTGAGGAGTCATTGCTTAGGGTTTACACTTGGAAAAAAGAATATTTTCTTATGGAAAAGTCTTGGATGCTTAGGAGAAGTCATATAGCCTAGTGTTGGCCTATCTTAGTGATCTTTATAAACCAAAACAACCTCTTGCAAAGCACCATTTTTCAAAGGAGATATTGAATCTTGATGGGTTCATCTTCAAGGTAAGTATCTATAACTCTTACCTATTTTAGTAGATAGAAGTAACATAAGTAATAGATTTTGAATTTATTTCTCTCTTCATGCATTAGGATTACCTCTACATTTATTTGAGTAGAGTTATTCTATGCATGTTTACTTGTATATTTATTTCCCCTATTTTGTGCCACATGCTTTGGTGAGCACTAGAATATATTTACTTTACTTTTGTCATTACCTGTGAATAAGAAAACATAGGACTTAGCTATGGTTATCACATAGTGTTTCTTGACTAGAGGATTTGGAACCTTCTCTAATGATATTATTTTATTAAGGGACCCCTTAATTATGTCTAGAAGATCCATATTGGTCATGACTCCAATTATCTAAATGTACTAACAAGGGAAAGGGCTAGTGTGATTTATCATCTCCAATCTAGGATTGATTTGTAGATCAGCTACAATTTTCCTTGTATATAGATAAATAGTGCATTATTCCAAAATAATCATTCCCTTGGCTTACCAATTAATTACTCAACAAATTGAAGAGAAACAATAAAAAGGGTTATTTGTCAGCTATGCTATAAAATACAACAAAAGACATAAATGTTTTGAGAATAATTTTTTTTAAATTGAAGGGGCCAATGAAAATGAAGATGATGATGAAGTATCAGATGAGGATGAGGAAGAGATAGAGGAGGAATCTGAATATTCCCAACCTACTATTTCATGCCATGAATTTTCAATTATTATCACTTTGTAAACCTTCAAGGTTGTGGGTTTCCTCAATAAATAGAAGGTGATAGTTTTGATTGATTTGAGGAGTACACATAACTGCATCAATGATAATTTGGTGACACATTTGAATTATTTTTTATCTAGATTCAAAATTTTAGGTCATGAATGTAGATGGTGGCTTATTTAGTTGTTTACAGATATTCCACATTATCAAAATTTCCATTGTCGATTATAGGCTAGACTCTGCTATATTTTTATTCCCATGGGTAGGGATTACATAGTTTTAGGAGTCTAATGGCTCACAATCTTGGTCATGATAGAGAGAATTTCCAGTAGTTTTTCATTCATTTTCATTCTAAATGTAGGACATTTAAACTATGTGTACTATGTGTAAAGTCTCCACCACTAGTTAGTTATCATCAAATGCAAAATATTATTTTCCTTACAAGTACAACCAAAAAAGGTGTCTTCATAGCCTAATCTAGAATTTATTATTCATAAACAATTTTTTTTTTAGTAATGCTAAATTGAATACCACCACAAAGGGAACATGAACATGCCATTCAATTGTTACCAAATATTCAACCACCAAACATCAAACCATATAGGTACCTATATGTCCAAAAAAATGAGATTAAAAATATGGTACAAAAAATGTAAGAGGCTGGTATTATCAAGTAGATCTAGTGTGCATATTCATCCCTTATGTTAATAGTATGTAACAAGGATGATACCTATAGGATGTACCTTTATTATACATAATTCAACAAGTACACCATCAAATATAAGCTCCTTATTCTAGTAATTGATGATTTTCTAGATTAATTGATTGTTGTTGTCTACTTTACAAAAATGGATCTTCATGTAGGTTACCATAAAATTCAGATCATATATAAAGATATACATAAGACATATAAAAAAACTCATGAAGGCCCTTAAGAATTTTTGGTAATGCCTTTTGGTCCCACAAATACACCATCTACAATCCAAAGTTTTATGAACATCGTCTTTAGGTATTTTTGTGAAATTTTACCTTGGTATTTTTTGATGACATATTAATATACATTAATATATGGGAAGGACAATTACATCATGTGAATTAGTTAATGATAATTTTATAAAAACATCAATTTTATTCCAATCCTTCCAAATGTGTTTTTGGGGTATAGGAGATGGAATACTTGGGTCATATTATGTTGCAGGAAGGCATAAAAGTAAACCCACACAAGATCAAGTCCATGATAGAATGGCAAATTCTAAAAACCCTCAAGAACTACTGAGGTATTTTAGGGTTGATAGATTACTATCATCAGTTTGTGACAAATTATGCGAGTATTTGTTGAAGGATTCCTTCCATTAGAATGAATTTTCCACCAAGGCATTCGGGAAACTGAATGAGGTCATGTACTCCACTACAGTTTTGGATACCCTATGTTTTTCAAAGACCTTAATTATTGAATGTTATGCATCAGGATATGGAACGGTGAAAATACTCATGTAGGAATGGTAACCCCTTACATTTGAGATTCATCAGCATAAGGGTAATAATTTACTAAATCATGTCTATGAGAAGGAGATGATAGATATTCTTCATGCAGTCAAACAAAGAAAACCTTATTTAATAGGTAGGCCAAGTATAAATACATGGTTAATGGTATATATTAGAAAATCAACTGACACCCTTATCATTGTGGGATTGTGAATTGAAGGGTAATCCCCAATACCAAGCCAGTATGATCACCAATACAAATCCCTTTTAGCCTCAAGTACCTAAAATCATCTTTAAATTACTTTTATAGTTCCTTCTTATAGCCAAATCTCTATCACATTTATTTGAAAAAATATATAATTTAAAACATTTAGGAATGGCCACTTACATTAGCATTTATTTTTTTGTTGCTTTCTCTTTGATAATTTTATGTTGAATTGCACAACTTGTATCAGCCAGCATTGGTGCAAGGTTTATGTTGTGTGCCACAACTAGATCGACTGGATTGATATAGTTGTTTGTGTATTTATTTCAAAGTATTATACACAATAAAATAAGATCTTATATAATAATAATTGTCAACACCTATATTTACCCTTAGAACATAGTCGATCAGCTAAATTATGTCTCTTATAGTTTTTGTCTTTTTATAGGACACAATCATCATGTTTGACCCAGTCTCTTATAGCTAGTCAATATTATTTTCCAAAGAACATAGATAATTGATCTGATGATGTCTTTCCTCGATTTTTCTATTGGTCATCCCTCCAAACTCTGTTGACCTAGTTGATTTTTTACCTCTTAGCTGATATTGTTCATTATTTAGCTGACTTTGCTCCTATTTTCCATCTTTACTTTTTGATCTCAGATTATTATTTCAAGCATCATAAAATTCCCTATCATAATATTTTTGAACAACTTTAATCCATTTAGATTATATATGGGATGTTCTTTTCTTCCTACCTTTGTTACCCAAGAGGATTCTCACTCTTGGAGCACTTTGGCTCAACCCTCATCTTTGAGATACAATATGATCCAAATTAATCCAACTGATGACATTGATGGATCAGATCCATTTTACACTTCTCAAGACAATTCTTTATTTAAATCACCTTATTATACTGTAGGGGCAATTGACATAAGCTTAACCAATAATCTTACAAGAAATCAATCTCCACTAATAATTCCACCTACACCTAAAATTATCTTTAATGCTAAGGCAATAGATGTATGATAGATACATTTTAAATATAATCTCCATGGTAATAAAATCATTTTTCTTGAAGTAGAAATGGAATTCTATGGACCCTTACCCACGCTCCCTAGCAATGAAGCCATACTTTAGTTATTCCATGCTAGAAAACCTTAAATTCGACAGCAACATCATAAACATGGAAATTTCAAATGAAAAGCTCCTCTTTTCAAAAACTTCATTGCTAACGTAGACCCCAAAATAAATCCTATTTCTTATCTTTCTAATGCTCCATATCATTTCCAAGATATAAATGTTATGCTTTGTTGTTCCCAAAATATGTTAAACATTTTTGAGACAACATATGAACTATTTTGGTCCCGTGCCAAGCCTGCGGAGTCCATAGAAACAAGCCTGCAGAGTCCCTAGAACCAAGCCTGTAGAGTCCATAGAAATCAGCCTGCAGAGTTCGTAGAAATCAGCCTACAGAGTCTGTAGTTCTGTTGGACAGAGAACAAAATGATTGCACCTTCAGTATTCACTGGTGATATTCGCTTGAAATAATGTTCATTCCATTACTGGAGTATTTAATTTTTTAGCTAAGGGACTCGCAGGTTCAACGGGTTCAACGTCTTCAACAAGCGAGCTCTCACAAAGAAACAAGTTCCCAACACTTAGGCAATTTCAAGGTTGGTTCAACATCGAGATTCAACCAAAAGGTTCAATGGGTTTGAAGGTTCAATGGCTTCGAAAGACTTATAAGAAAAGAAGGCTTTGATGAGTAAAGAATGAACCATTGAACCGTTGAACCTTGAACCAAAATGGTTCAATGGGTTCAATAGGTTCAACGATTTCAATAAGATCAAAAGACTTAAATGGAAGAAGGCTTCAAACAAAATATTGAACCATTAAATCGTTGAACCATAGATTGGTTCAATTGGAAGGTTCAAAGGAAGGTGTCCCAAAGCTTGAAGGACAAGTGCCCTTGCAGAAGGCAAATAGAACAAAAAGATATCTTTCGGAGGGATTTTTTGCGGCAAAATTTTACAAGTGAAATCCTTCAGACAAAATGCCTGAAGGAATTCCTTTGGACATTTTGTCTGAAGGAATGTTTAAAAGGCCCGATAAAAAGTGACAAAAGCAAAGGAAAGATTTCCTTCGGACAAAATGTCTAAAAAAATTCCCTTGGACATTTTGTCTGAAGGATTTGAAGAAGAAGGCCACTCGAAGAACCCCAAGGGGCATGTGCCCTTGCGGGGGGCTCTCGACGACCAGAAAATAGACCTTTTTCAAAGCCCGAAGGGACACCTTCCCTTTAGGGTGTTCTAAAGACATAAAGCCGAAGGAATTTCAAAGCTTGAAAGACTTAGAGAAAACAAAGGCTTCTAAGAAAGAGGATGAACCATTGAACCTTGAACCAAAATAGTTCAAAGGTTCAACAAGTTCAAAGGTTCAAAGAGATGGTTCAATTGATGAGCAAAGAAGCGATTGAACCAGAAAAGAGAATGAACTAAAGAAGCAATGGAACTAAGGAGCCGATAAGACCACCCGAACTATTGAACCATTAAATTAATGAACTTTCACAAGTTCAAAGGTTGATGGTTCAAAATGGTTCAAATGACCAGCGACCAATGACATCCCCGTAGACATCAAATTCAGGGTAATGAAATATCTGTTGGTTTTCAAATCTAGCATGGAACCTGTTGGTCCCCAAAAGTGTCAGTCATTTTTGGAACAACATATGAGCTATTCTTGGATCTGCAGGGCCAAAATTCCTCTCTTCTCTTCAAAATTTATTCAGGGGCTTTCAAATTCCTCATTTTTTCAAAGCTTTTTCAGCAATAGCAGGTTCAATGGTTCAACGTCTTCAACAAGAGCTTGGCACATTTGACAAAGTTCAAAGTTCAACCATTCCAAAGGTTTCGCGGCCCTGAGCATTTTACGAGTCTCAAAAGCTTGAACCGTTGAACCTTGAACCATTTTGGTTCAACGGTTCAACAGGTTCAATGTTCAATTGGTTCAATGCATCGGGTTCAAAGGTTCAAAGATGGCCTCAGTTATGAAGAGAAACGCACGCAATAGAAAGAGTCAAGTGGATACTGCCAAGTGTCACCAGCCGAGCCATTATGCCTTGTTCCTAAGAAGTAGTGGAAGCTGCCACATGTCAACATCTGTGTTTCCTTCCTTCCATTCCACTGTATTGAGTAAAGACCATGGTGGGCCCTAGGGCAAGTGACTAAATGAAGCTACGGCTGCCACGTGTCTGCATTTGTGTGACTGTTACAGGGTCTTTTTCAACAAAGCTTCTATCAAAACTCTGAAGAGGGTGACGAGTGTCGATCATGGAAGGTTTTACTTTGTTTTCTTAAGAGCAGCAGATCGTGCCACATGTCCCATGCAGAGAGCGGTGGAGGCTGACAAGTGTCATTGTTCGTGAGAGCCCAACTGAGCCCCAAACATTTTTGCGATGTCACGAAGGCCCGAGAAGGTGGATGATGCCATGTTTCCTTGGTAAGATTCAATAGAAGATGCCACATATCACTTGTTTGAAGTGGCAGAAGGTGCCACATGTCAAAGGACAGAGCACCTCGTAATGCAAAGGCACGCATGAAGCCAAGGAAAGGATTTCCTTCAAACAAATTATCCAAAAGAATTTCTTTGAATGTTTTGTCTGAAGGAAATAAAAGACTAATAGGCCCATGGGTGTCAAATTTGGATCAACTGGCTAGTCGTTAACCTTCAATAGGGGAAAGACACGCAAATGTCAAATCGACTGCATTTAAGTGTCTGTTGATTCTAGCAGACTCAAGGTGCAAACCTGAATGTATTCAAAGAGCCTAAGAGGAGGAAGAGATAAAGAGGGAAACTCAGTAGGAGTTATTTCTAGTGGGTGAAATAGTTCGTCGAGTAGATAATTGGGGCCTGCCAACATTGAAAGTGCAGCCTGTTTGTCCCCTTTAAGATAAAGGTAGAATAGACAATTGTACAGCTAGGCAGGTGATGGAATGAGAGATTCAAACTCATGAGGAGGCACTAGAGATGAATCAACATGTCACAATTAAGGCAGATGCCTTACTCCAGTGTGGCCCTTCTTGATAAGACCAAGAATGCGTCCAAGGCATTGAGTGCGTCGAATGGGTCACTCTATGGGACAAAGTGCCAAGCCTCCCTCAAGCCTCTATATAATGTAATCTCTTATACCATTTTAAGGAGATATTCCCCTTACCAGAAGCAAAACTTTGCCTGAATTGAAAGGTATTACTGAGACTTTGAGCTTAGATTGTAATTCATATTTCTTTGATTGAATGAGAAAGCAAGTTACTTGTAGACTTTGTACTGTTATAGCTTGTGCTACTTTAAGAGATTGTTCTTATGTCTGTCTTCTGAAAGCATTCTTATTTATTTGATTTAACAAGCAGGACTAGTGGAGGTGATAAGGAAGGTGTCCTAAAGCCAACTACTTTCAGACTTTGTGTTGTCATAGTTGTCTCCAGTGTGTGTTTTTCTTTTATGTTTCTGTGTAAAGGACCTTGAGATGACTTTGTGCCCCCATTGTTCTTCGTATCTCACTCTAGGGCCGTCAAGGTGGAGACTTTGTGCTACATCTTAGATTGTTGGTTACTTTGGACCTTGTTAGCCCGTTACTTGTTACCAGAAAGAGTCCTGTTGTTTGCAAGAACAAGCACTTCTGAAAGAAGAGAAGTGTCTTCTGTTGCTTCACCAAGATTTTTATTATCCAAGAAGGGATCTGGCTCTTGGCTGAATGTTACTTCTGAAAGAAGATAAGTGCCATCACCAATCACCCAAGATTCCTCCTCTGTCTGTGAGCATCATCTCTAAAGAAAGAGAGATGGATAGTTTATCCCACCCTTGTGTCTTACTTTTTGCTTATATATATAATATATAGCCTCTGTATATTTAATAGGGAGCCTCCCCTTGATGAGAGGAGAGATTTATCCCCTTTGGATGTGGTAAACCTGCAACATTGGATGACCAATCTCCCTATGTTGTGGTGATAGGAACTATTTTGGTCACCAGTTAGCTAGCCGACAAAATAGTCACCCATCAGTTTTTGGTGACTCCACTGGAGATAGTAATTTTATGTAATTTAGAACCTCAAGTTTCAGATTAAAACATCACCTGGGTCTTGCCTATAATCATTATAACCCTTATCCATTATAGACTCTAGTGACTCTGTTTTGTGTCTTACCCATTATCATTATAGCCTTACCATCTTCCTCCACTTCTGTTATTTTATCTGGTCTATAAAACTAGAGCTACTGGGAAAGAGTGCACAGTTTGAAGCCTCAATCCTCAAGCTAAAGTAGGGCCAGTTCTTTTCTATTTTTGTTCTACAATCTGGCCACTCCACCCAAAATTTGTTATCTCTGTTTGTCATAATTAAATCATGGCAGTTCGAGGCCCCTTGGGTAACTCTTTTGGCCCACTCAACTTGACTCCACCTCTGCATGAACTTCCACGTAGTTCAAGAAAGAATTTTCTCAAATTCTTTGGTGATGGAAAGGTTCATCCTGATGAACACATTGTAGCTTTCAGCATAGCCTGTGGTGTAATAGGGGTGGAATTTGAAGACAACGGTCAGGCTATTCGTGGAGACACTACAAGGCGCTGCTACAGACTGGTTCTACCATCTGCAAGCTGGATCAGTGACTGACTGGGATACACTCAAAGCCAAGTTTGAATCTAGGTTCAAGCCTATAAAGGATGTGCATGCTTTGCTGGCTCAACTCACTCAGATGAATAAGGAACCTCATGAGCCTATGAGGGATTTTATTGCCAGGTTCAACAAGCTGACGCACAGGATTCCCATGATCGCCCAGTCGACACTTCAGAATCTCATGTGTTTCTTCATCAACTCACAGCTGCCTAAAGTGAGTTTTTTTTTGAGATGGGCTAGACACATAAACCTTGAAGCTACTCAAGACTTGGCTACTGAGCTAGAAGATGACCTTATCTTGGTAGAAAAGATAAGTAGAGATCTTAATAGAGCTAAACCCTCTTCGTCTTTTGAATACTCACCCACAGCCACCACTGACCCAATGGTCTAAAAGCTGGAAAATGAATTGCTAGCCTTAGAAAGGCAAATGGCACAAGGTATGTCTTCTGCTCCTCTATAGAGATGCACCAAGGAGGACATTCTCCAATCAGCTATATCAAAGCAACGCTACCAGAAGTCAAGGGCAACCAAATCGTCTTTCTCCCCCACAGAGGAACCTTGCCCTTGAAACACCTCCAACCAATTCAATAGTTGGATATCTAGAAACAGAACATGTTTCTTATTTCTAACCTGAGTTTGAACAAGAAAATGGCACTGATCTCTTCAAGGAGGATCTAGAAGAATTAGCTGGTGACTTCCACATTAGTTTCCTAAATTTCCAAGATGAACCTAGAAGTGAAGGTGAAGCAGTCGAAGGATAATATGCAGTATTCACCAAGTCTGAGAATCAGTCAGCCCAGCAGGCTGACAAAGAGAAGATAGAGGAGCGACCCCAACCAACAATTTCAATTACTGAGCAGAGAACCCATCTTTCTTTTCAGTCAAAGGACCTGGTGATTGCCAAAGAAGTAAGTACATCGAACATCTCTGTACCTTCCACTTTAAATTCATAGATCAGTCCTCCCCCTCCCAAAAACCAAAAGGATGAACTCCCATCCTCTCTTCCAAGTCCATCTCAGTCATTTGCCATGATTGATCATGTCAAGAAATCCAAAATTCAAATGATTGAGTTTGAATCCCTGTAAGCCAATCCTGAGCAATTAAACATTGGTAGAGAACCAGGTGCGGACTTGTCTAAGGCAAAGATTGTGGTTACCCAAACGTCATCCCTTACTGCTCAAATTATGTTTAAGCCTTCATACAGGGGTAATTACTTCTTGACCACAAAAGACGCTCATGTCCTAGCTGATGAAAGTCTTGTAGTTGAGAATCCAAAATTTCATCCAAATAAGACATCAAAAAAATTGGTAGGGCACAATACAAATCAAGAAGAATCTTCCATCTCCCATGAAGAGAAATTTGATAGAAGATCAGCTTCTGATGATGCTTGGATCCTGGAATCTGATGGCAACAATTCTTCCACTAATGCTGGAGTCAGGACTGTGTTGATATCTCCTCAAAGAGATATTTTTCCTTCATGTAAATTGCAATTCAGCAACACCAACAACACAGTTGCATGCAAATCTCTATTGCTCAGATTGAAGACTGCTCAGAATGAAGATATCAAACTCATTCACATCAAAGGAGATGTTAAGCTGATGGTTTGTCAGGAGTTTGATGCTGACAATCAAAGTACGTGCTAGACTAGACCAGTAGAATAGCAAGCTATGGTGGTGGACCATACTGCTATACTCCAAAGTCAGTAAAAAGAACTCTTCACCAAGAGAGCAAGGAGTTATGGTTTTTAGTTTGAAGACCACGTCCTACCATGGGGAAAGAAGAAGAAAGAGCCAAGAGGAAAACACAAAAAATTGGTTTCTTGGTGGAGAGTTCCATTCGCCCATCACCATTTCTGAGAACAAAATCGTTTCTTGCTAGTTTATTAGGATGGCACACCATTTTCACTGTCTCACAGTGGGTGGCATCTGAAGCACTTCAAATCTTGAGGCATCAAATAAGATCATCTGTACATATGTATATCTATATAGTCTTTAGTTCTATTTTGTGCTTTTCATTTTCATTTTTTGGAGCCTTTCTTTTTGGGTAGCAAGACTCCCTAGCCTAATGGCACACTTTAAGACACTAGAGATTCTGGTTTCTACTCCCCTCAGTTGTTATAAGTTTTCATCTAAAGGAAGTTCCCCAACTGGAGCCAGCTGTTGGTCCCCAAAAGTGTTAGTCATTTTTGGAACAACATATGAGCTATTCTTGGTCTTGCATGGCCAAAATTCCTCTCTTCCCCTTCTCAAAATTTATTCAGGGGCTTTCAAATTCCTCATTTTTACAAAGCTTTTTCAGCAAAGGGATTAGCAACTTCAAAGGTTCAACATCTTCAATAGGAGCTAGGCGGATTTGACAAAGTTCAAAGTTCAACCATTCCAAAGGTTCTGCGGTCCCGAGCATTTAACGAGTCTCAAAAGCTTGAACCGTTGAGCTTTGAACCATTTTAGTTCATCAGTTCAACGGGTTCAATGTTCAATTGATTCAATGCGTCAGGTTCAAAGGTTCAAAGATGGCCTCAGTTATGAAGAGAAATGTGCGCACTAGAAAGAGTCAAGCAGATACTGCCAAGTGTCACTCGCTGAGCTATTATGCCTTGTTCCTAAGAAGTAGCAGAAGCCTCCACATGTCAACATCTGTGTTTCCTTCCTTCCAATCCATTGTATTGAATAAAGACCATGGTGGGCCCTAGGGTGAGTGACTAAATGAAGCTGAGGCTGCCATGTGTCTACATCTGCGTGACTATTACAGGGTCTCTTTCGACAAAGCTTCTACCAAAACTCTGTGGAGAGTGACAAGTGGCAACCGCAGAAGGTTTTACTTTGTTTTCCTAAGAGAAGCTGACCATGCCACGTGTCCCATGCAGAGAGCAGCGGAGGCCGACAAGTGTCATTATCTGCAAGACCCTGAATGAGCCCCAAACATTTTTGTGATGTCACAAAGGCTCGAGAAGGCAGATGATGCCACATGTCCCTAGTAAAATTCAACAGAAGATGCCACATATCACTTGTTTGAAGCGGCAGAAGGCACCACATGTCAAAGGATAGAGCACCTTGCAATGCAAAGGCACGCATGAAGCCAAGGAAAGGATTTCCTTCAGACAAATTATCTGAAGGAATTCCTTCGAATGTTTTGTTCGAAGGAAATAAAGGACCAATAGGCCTGCAGACGTCAAATTTAGAGTGACTGGCTAGCCGTTAACCTTCAATAGAGGAAAGACACGTGAATGCCAAACAACTACATTTATGTGTCTGTTGATTTTAGCAGACTCAAGGTGTAGACTCAAATTCTTTCAGACATTTTGTCTGAAGGAAATAAAGGACCAACAGGCCCACGGGCATCAAATTTGGAGCGACTGGCTAGCCATTAACCTTCAATAGAGGAAAGACATGCAAACACCAAATCGGCTACATTTAAGTGTCTATTGATTCTAGCAGACTCAAGGCGCAAACCCGAATGCATTCAAAGAGCCTAAGGCCAGACCCAAGAGGAGGAAGAGACAAAGAGGGAAACTCAGCAGGAGTTATTTCTAGTGGGTGAAACAATTTGCTAGGTAGATATTTGGGGCCTGCCAACATTGAAAGTGCAGCCTGTTTGTCCCCTTTAAGATAAAGGCAGAATAGATAGTTGTGCAACTAGGCAAGTGATGGAATGAGAGATTCAGACTCAAGAGGAGGCACTAGAGATGAATCGATGTGTCATAATTAAGGCAGCTACCCTGCTCCAGTGTGGCCCTTCCTGACAAGACCAAGAATGAGTTTAAGGCATTGAATGCATCAAATGGGTCACTCTATGGGACAAAGTGCCAAGCCTCTCTCAAGCCTCTATATAATGTAATCTCTTGTAATATTTGAAGGAGATCTTCCCCTTACCAGAAGTGAAACTCTACTTGAATTGAAAGGCATTACTGAGACTTTGAGCTCAGATTGTAATTCATATTTCTTTGATTGAATGAGAAAGCAAGTTACTTGCAGACTTTATACTGTTATAGCTTGTGCTACTTTAAGAGATTGTTTTTATGTCTATCTTCTAAAAGCATTCTTATTTATTTGATTTAACAAGTAGGACTAGTGGAGGTGATAAAGAAGGTGTCTTGAATCCAACTACTTTCAGACTTTGTGCTGTCATAGTTGTCTCCAGTGTGTGTTTTTCTTTTATGTTTCTGTGTAAAGGATCTTGGGATGACTTTGTGCCCCCATTGTTCTTCGTATCTCACTCTAGGGCCGTCAAGGTGGAGACTTTGTACTACATCTTATATTGTTGGTTACTTTGGACCCTGTTACCCCGTTACTTATTACCAGAAAGAGTCATGTTATTTGCAAGAACAAGCACTTTTGAAAGAAAAGAAGTGCCTTCTGTTGCTGAATGTTACTTCTGAAAGAAGAGAAGTGCCATCACCAATCACCCAGGATTCCTCCTCTATTTTTGAGAATCATCTCTGAAAAAAGAGAGATGGATGGTTTATCCCACCCCTGTGTCTTACTTTCTGCTTATATATATAGTATATAGCCTCCGTATATTTAATAGGGAACCTCTCCTTGATGAGAGGAGAGATTTGTCCCCTTTGGATGTGGTAAACCTACAACATTGGATGACCAATCTCCCTATGTTGTGGTGATAGGAGCTATTTTGGTCACCAGTTAGCTGGCTGACAAAATATTCACCTAATAGAACCTAAAGAACAAACTAAGCAACCAGCTGAAGAGGAAGCCAAAAGAGCTTTCAAAATGGAAAAAATATAGCTCGAGGTCTCAAATCATGAGGAAAGAGAGAACAATACAAAAAGACATAAAATATCTATGCAAGAGTTATTTCAGTAGGTGAAACAATCCAATGAGTAGGCATCTGAGCTCACAAACATTAAAAGGCGTAGCCTATTTTTCTCTCTTTGAATAAAAGTGAGGGAATAGCCATGTACATATTTGAAAAAATACCAGACAACCCATGCTGAGGAAAAGACATTTGAGATGTTTTTATACACCAAAGTCAAGGCCGATGCCCTGTTCTAGCATGGCCCCTTGACAGAGCTAGAAATGCATTCAAGGCATTAAATGCAGCATGGGCCTTTCTATGAAACAAAGCGTCAAGTCTTTTTTAGCTGTTATATATTGTAATCTCTTATTTTATGCAAGGGAGATCTCTTTATTATCAAAATTGAAACTCTACCCAAATTGAAAGGCATTTACTGAGACTTTGAGCTCAGATTGTTAATCATATTTTGTTATATGAATGAAAAAGCAGGTTACTTTCATACTTTGTGCTATAATAACTTATGTTATTTAGGGGATTGTTCTTATGTCTATTTCCTAGATGCAATCTTGTTCATTTAATTAAATAAGTAGAACAAGTGGAAGTAATTAGGAAGGTGTCCTAAAGCTGACTGTGGAGAGACTTTATGCTACCACAATTGTCTTTAGTGTGTTTGTTTTTCTATTTTTGTGTAAAGGATCTTGGGACGACTTTATTCCCCCATTATCCTTCATATTTCACTCTTTGGCAGTTGAGGGGGAGACTTTGTGCTACACCTCATTCTGCTGGTTATTGCACCCTTATTAC
This sequence comes from Torreya grandis, assembly GCA_037957365.1. Taxonomy (NCBI): domain Eukaryota; kingdom Viridiplantae; phylum Streptophyta; class Pinopsida; order Cupressales; family Taxaceae; genus Torreya; species Torreya grandis. The sequence continues at coordinate 2,675,667 of JARHVA010000204.1, read as the reverse complement.
ATTTACTTATTAGTTACTTATCAGAAAAAACTCCTGTTGTTTGTTGTAGACTACTTTTGAAAGAAGAAAAGTGCTTTCAGTGTTTTCACCAAGATTTCTCTTTTGTCTGTGAACATCATCTCTAAAATAAGAGAGATGGATGGTGTAGTCCTATCCCTGAGTGTTATTTTTTACATATATATAGTATCTAGCCCCTCATATTTTATAGGGAACCTCCCCTTGATGAGAGGATATATTTGTCCCCTTCTAATGTGGTAAACCTGTATATTTGGCTGACCAATCTCCTTATGTTGTGGTTGAAATCACCTATTTTGCTCATCATTTAGCTGGTGACAAAATATTCATCCAACAATTTTTGGTGACTCCATTGGAGAAGAGTGCACAGTTTGAAGCCTCAAGCTGAAGCAGGGCTAGTTCTTTTTTATTTTAATTCTACAATTTGGAAACTTCGTGCTATACAAGAAGCTAGAGAGCCCAAGGTGTTGTTGACCCTATTTTTGAGTTGGTGCAGCAAGGCAATTTTAATTTATTTCCTCCACAACTTCAAGTTCAACGAACTACAAGTCTTCCTCCTACCAATACCAGGTCACCACTACAAGGCAGAGCTTCTTTTTCTATTATTATCCGAGCTTTGCCTATACATACTCCACCTAGATTTATTATCTCCACTTTTCATAATCAAATCATGACAATTTAAGGCCCCTAGAGTAACTCTTTTGGCCCACTCAATTTAACTCCACCTCTACATAAGTTACCACGCAGTTCAAGAAAGAATTTTTCAAAATTCTTTTGTGATAAGAGAGTTCATCTTGATGAACACATTGCAGCTTTCATCATAGTCTGTAGTGTGATAGGTGTGGAGTATGAGGACGTAGCAGTCAGGTTGTTTGTAGAAACATTGCAAGGTGCTGCTGTAAACTAGTTCTATCATATGTAGGCCTAGACTATGACTGACTGAAACACTCTCAAAGCTAAGTTTGAATCAAAGTTCAACCCTGCAGAAGATGTGCATGCCCTGTTGGCCCAACTCACATAGATGAAAAAAGAACCTCATGAACATATGAGGGACTTCATTGCTAAGTTTGACAAACTGAGGAACCAAATTTTTACAATTGCTCAGCCAACACCTAAGAACCTTAAGTTTTTTTATCAATTCTCAACTACCTAAAGTGAGTTTCCTATTGATATGGGCTGGCCACATAGACCTTGCTACTGCTCAAGATTTGGCCACTGAGGTGGAAGATGACCTTATCTTGGCAAAAAAGATAAAGAGAGATCCTAGCAGAGGTAAATCTTCTTCATCTTCTGAATATCCATCTACAAGCACCACTGATCCAATGGTACAAAAGCTGGCAAATAAATTACCAACTCTCAAAAATTAAATGGTGTAAGGGATGTCATCTTCTCTTTCATACAAAGATATACCAAGGAGGACATTCCTTAATCAGTCATACCAAGGCAATGCTGTCAGGAATCAAGGGCAATCAAATCGTCTTCCTCCCTCATAGAAAAAACATGCCATTGAAATAGCACTAGCCAACTCCGCAGTTGGATATCTCAAAATAAAATCTGATTTCTCCTTCTAGCCTGATATAAACAAGAAGATGATGTTAATCTCTTCACATAAAACCAAGAAGAATCAGCTAGCGACTACAACATTAGTTTTTTGAATTACCAAGATGAACCTAGAAGTAAAGGTAGAGCAGTTGAGTGATCAAACGCTGTGTTCACCCAGTCTAAAAATCAGTTAGCCCTCAAGCTGATAAAGAAAAATCAGAGGAGCGAGCTCAGTTTGCAATTTTAATTGTCAAATATGAAACTTCTCTGCCTTTCCTTCCAAAGGACCCAGTGAGTAATAAAAAAATAAGTAGTTCAAGTATGCCTTCACCTTCCACTTCAATTTTGCAGATCAATCCTCCCCCCATTAAAAATCAGAAGGATGAACTCCCTTTCCTCGTTCATAATTTATTTCAGATATTTGACATAGTCGACCATGTCAAGAAAACTAAAATTTAAATGTCTGAATTTGAATTCTTGTAATCTAACCCTAAGTATTTGGATAAGTTAGTAGAATGTGTGAAGAATAAAACCATCCCTATAGGACCATCTGTTCCAAAAGTGACTCCCACATCCACTTAGAATAACCTTACATTGCTCTTCCTACTGCTCTCGAAAGGATAGAACCATTTTATGTCTCCCTACTGATAAATGGGCACTAGCTGAATAATTGCATCATAGACTCAGGTGCATCTGACAATGTCATGCCTGCCAAAGTGGTAGAATCCCTTGGTCTCACACTAAGACATTTTAAATATGTTTCTCCATAGAGAACAAAAAAGTGCCACTGCTGGGACAAATCAAATACGTCTAATTTGCATTTGCAGTATTTCCAGACAAGAAAATCAAGATGACAATCCTGGTGGTTGATGTCCTAGCCTTATACAGCATTCTTCTTAGGCAAAATTTCTACAAAGATTTTGGGGGTGAGTTAAGTATGGACCTATCTAAAGCAAGGATCCTAGATAAAGGCATCATGTAGAGGTTGATCCCTGAGAAGGAAGAAAAATATGTTGTCATTAAAACATCAATGCCTAAAGCTCAAATTTTATTTGAGTCTTCAGGTATGGATAATTATTTCTTATCCATGAAGGAGGTTCACGTGGTGACTAATGAAACTTCTAAAAATAATAATCTGAAAATTAGCTCAGATAGAACAACAGAAGGATTGGTAAAAGGCAGTATAAGTGCAGAAGAATCCTCTCCTCTAAATGAAGAAGAATCTAAGGTAAAAATAGTTCCTGATAACGTATAGATATTAGAATTTGATGGTAGTTGTTCCTCTATCGGTTCAAGAGCTGAAATTGTGTTGATATCTCCTCAAAGAGATATTTTTCTTTCTTCATATAAGTTGTAGTTTAGCAACACCAACAACACTATTGAGTATGAATATCTATTGCTTAGATTGAAGGGCACTAAACACAGAGGCATCAAACTCCTTCATGCCAAAGGAGATGTTGAGCTGGTGGTTTGTCAAGTGAGGAACCTATACCAAAATAAAAATGAGAGATTGCGCCACTACCGCAATCTGGTTTGAGATCAAATTGAAAGCTTTGATGCTTTTAGTATCTCTGCAGTGCCTAGAGAATTTAATGATCGAGCTGATGCTTTGGCTATTTTAGCAACTCTTTTGGTTCCTCACTCATATTTTAAAAGAGATAAGTACACTATCAAATTAGTCTTTCAACCAAGTGTGCCTGACAATGCTAATCATTTGCAAGTGTTCAATGGTGACAACTAAATCATTACCTTTCTGAACAAAAAGACAACTTTAGACAGCGTCACTTCGAAGGTAGTGAGCCTCAGAAGCTTGAACTAGCCCCTGAATCAAGTTCAGACGTAGGTGAGGAATTCCTGCAGCTAAAAGGGAATAAAATTCCTAAAAGATTAGTTTCCCTTGAGAATTTGTTTGACAAGCATGACATGTTCATCAAACAGTAATGAATAGATCCAAGCTCCTCCCAAGAGTTTGATCAGATAAATTTGGGTACCGAGAAAAATCTCAAGATGGTAAATATTAGGAAGTGATGCACTCTGGAGGAGAGACTCTAATTTATTGACCTGCTTTGCAACTACTTGGATATTTTGGCATACTCCTATGATAATCTGAAGTCACTTAGCCCTAAAGAAATTCGTCATGAAATTCCTCTCAAGAGTGATTTGGTGTCTTACAAGCAGAAATCTTGGTAGTATAATTCTAAAATATTAGGTACTATTCTGTCTGAAATACAGAAAATGCTAAATGCTAGAATAATTTTCTCAATCCATCATTCCACATGGATTGTAAACATAGTATCTGTGAGAAAAAAGAATGGTGAAATTTGTCTCTGTGTGGACTTCAAAATTTTGAATCAGTCATCTTTAAAGGATAACTATCCTCTGCCCATCATGGACCAAGTTCTTCAGACAGTGACCGATTCAGAGATGTTATCAATGCTAGATGGCTTTTCAGGATACAATCAAGTTAAAGTTGGTGAAGCAGACCAGCATAAGACTATCTTCAGCACGCCTTGGGGCACCTTTGTGTATCGAAGAATGCCATTTGGCCTGATAAATGCTGGCACCATCTTCTAGAGAGCAATGGACCTTGCTTTCAAAGATGAAATTGGTAAGTTCATTATAGTGTACCTTGATGATTCAATAATCTTTTTCAAGCATCGTCCTGATCATGTGCACTATTTGCAACAAGTGTTAGAATGATGTTGCCAGAATGACATTTCTCTAAATCCCAAGAAGTCAATTTTTGGGATAACAAAAGGGAAACTTCTCAGACACATTATATCTCAAGAAGGCATAAAGATTGACTCAAAAAGAGTCAAATCTATCTGGGAGCTTACTCTACCCACAAGTAAGACTCCAGCTCAATCTTTCTTTGGAAAGATAGTTTTTTACGAAGGTTCATCCCTGAATTCATAGAGAAGACTCGTCATATTGTAAACATGATGAAAGAAAAGGCCACTTTTAGCTAGATTGAATAAGGCAAATTGGCATTTCTAGACATCAAGATAGCTATTGCCCACACCCCAATTCTAGTTTGTCTAGATTATACCAAAGATTTAACAGTGTATAGTTATGCTTCTGAGCACACACTTTTAGCAATTTTGGTTCAACAGAATGAAGAAGGTGTGGAATCTCATATCTTTTATACGTTGTCCTCTCAAAGCTCATGAACTAAAGTATTCAAATATGAAGAAGTATGCTTATGTAGTGGTAAAGGCAGTAAAGCACTTCTATTTGTACATCTTAAATTCACACGTTATTACCCTAGTTCTTGATACTACAGTCAAATCTATACTCAGCAAGAGTTTAGAACTAAAAGAGGTAATTGGATTGCTAAAATTTAGGAGTTTGATCTTGATATCAAATTGACAAAACTTATGTAGATGTAGAAAAGGGGCCTCTGCCAATTAATTACTGACAATAGACTCGAAGAAATAGGGCATGAAAAAATAGAGGTGGAAGACACGCCAATAGTCCTCTTTGTCTCCACCATGAATGAGTGGTATTCAAGTATTTCTCATTTCCTTACTTATAGTGAGTGTTCTGCTCACCTGTCTCATAAAAAAGGACTGTTAAATTGAGAGCTGTCAATTTTTTCTTATGGGACAACAGTCTATATAAGAGGAACCTTGATGGAGTGTTCCTTCATTGTATGGATAAAGAGTAGAAGAACCAACTTTTAAATTCCTTCCATAATCTGACCTGTGGAGGACATTTTTTTACATCTGTAACTGCTCATAAGATTTTGCAAGCTAGGTATTACTGGCCTACTCTATTTTAAGATGCATACAAATAGGTACGAAGATGTGAACTATTCTAGCAGTTCATTGGAAGACCCAAGTTAGATGCTCTGCCTCTTAAGCCAGTGGTAATATAAGAGCTATTTGATCAATGGAGAATCGATTTCATTGGTGATGTAAACCCATCTTCAAGCACTGGACATGATTATGTCTTTACAACCATAGATTACTTCGCCAAATGGGTGGAAGCAATTCCAACCAAGCATGGTACTTTAGAAGTGGTATGTGATTTTCTAAAAGAAAAAATTATTTCCAAGTTTAGAGTCCTAACCAAGATTGTGACAGACAATGCAGCCTATTTCTCTTCTCATGAGATCACTCAGTTCTATTTTTACTATGAGATTACCCTCTCCCACTCCTCTGATTATTTTTTAAAATGGAATGGTCAAGATGAATCAAGCAATAAAAACTTGGTAACCATCATCAGGAAGCTGGTGGATGAAAACCAACAAACATGACATAAAGCATTGGTTGATGCTTTATGGGTAGACAAAATTACACCCAATAGGGCAATAGATATGTCACCTTTACAAATTATGTATGGTCTCAATGCAGAGATACCAATCAACCTAGAATTTTTAGCATTGAAATTAGTAAAGGCGATCAAAGATCATCCCTATGAAAGCTCCATCGATAAGAGGATCATGTGCCTTACTGAGCTGGGTGAGTAGCGAACTATGGTGGTGGACTGAATTGCTACGCATCAAAGTCTAGTGAAGAAGCTCTTCGACTAAAAAGTAAAAAATTGTGAGTTTTAGATTGGTGATCAAGTTTTGTTATAGGACAAGAGAAAAGAAACAAAGGGAATGCATGGTAAATTTGATTCCCTATGGAGAGGCCCATTTACTATCCATCAACTCAATGGTGAAAATAGTTTCATGTTGAAGTATCAAGATGGCATGCCCTTTTCTCTGCCTCATAATAGGCAGCATCTGAAGCACTTCAATCTTTAAAGTATTAGGTGACATCAGTTGTACATATGTATATTTATATAGTCTTTAATTCTATTTTGTGCTTTCATTTTTAGCACCTTTTGTTTTTGGGTAACATGACTCCATATCCCAATGGCATAATTAAAGGCACTGAAGATTCTAGTTTCTACTCCCTTCAATTATTTTTACAATCAAAAAAAAATTTCAACTAGAGCTAGCAGTTGTTCCCAAAATCTGTTACTCATATTTGGGACAACATATGAACTATTTTGGTTCCATGCCAAGCCTACGGAGTCTATAAAAACAAGTCTGCATAATCTGTAGAAACAAGCTTGCAGAGTTCGTAGAACCAAGCTTGCAGAGTTCGTAGAACCAAGCTTACCAAGTCCATAGAAATCAACCTACAGAGTCCGTAGAAATTAACCTGCAGAGTCCGTAGTTCTACTAGACAGAGAATAAAATAATTGCACCTTTGGTATTCACTGGGGATATTCGCTTGAAACAATGTTCATTCCATTACTAGAGTATTTACTTTTTCAGCTAAGGGACTCGCAGGTTCAAAGGGTTCAACGTCTTCAACATGTGAGCTCTCACAAAGAAACAAGTTCCCAACACTTAGGCAATTTCAAGGATGGTTCAACCAAAAGGTTCAACGGGTTTGAAGGTTCAATGGCTGTGAAAGACTTAGAAGAAAAGAGGGCTTCGATGAGTAAAGATTGAACTGTTGAACCATTAAACCTTGAACTAAAATGCTTCAATGGGTTCAACAGGTTCAACGAGTTTAATAATATCAAAAGACTTAAAAGGAAGAAGGCTTCAAATAAAAGATTGAACCATTGAACCGTTGAACTATTGAACCATAGGTTGGTTTAATCGGTCAGTTCAATCAGAAGGTTCAAAGGAAGGTGTCCCAAAGCCCGAAGGACAAGTGCCCTTGCGAAGGGCAAATGGAATGAAAAGATATCTTTTGAAGGGATTTTTTGTGGCATAACTTTATAAGTGAAATCCTTCAGACAAAATGTCCAAAGGAATTCCTTCAGACATTTTGTCCGAAGGAATGTTCAAAGGTCCGACAGAAAGCAGAAAAAGTAAAAGAAAGATTTCCTTCAGACAAAATGTCTGAAGGAATTCCCTCAGATATTTTTTTCTAAGGATTTGAAGAAAAGGCTGCCCGAAGAACCCTGAGGGGCATGTACCCTTATGAGGGGCTCTCAGCAACCAAGAAATGGACCTTTTTCAAAGCCCGAAGGGACACCTTCCCTTCGAGGTGTTCTAAAGACATAAAGTCGAAAGAATTTCAAATCTCAAAAGACTTAAAGAAAATAAAGGCTTCTAAGAAAGAGGATGAACTATTGAACCTTAAACCAAAATGGTTCAAAGGTTCAACGGGTTCAAAGGTTCAAAGAGATGGTTCAACTGACGAGCAAAGAAGCGATTGAACCAGGAAAGCGAATGAACCAAAGAAGTGATGGAACCAAGGCGCCGATAAGACCACCCGAACCGTTAAACCATTAAACCAATGAGCTTTCACAGGTTCATGGTTCAAACGACCAGTGACCAATGACATCTCCGTGGATGTCAAATTCAAGGTAATGAAATATCCATTGGTTTTCAAATGTGGCACGAAACCTAAAGAACAAACTAAGCAACCAACTAAAGAGGAAACCAAAAGAGCCTATAGAATGGAAAAAGGATATCCTGAGGACTCAAATCATGAAGAAAAAGAAAACAATACAAAAAGACTTGAAATATCTGTGCAGAAGTTATTTCAGTAGGTGAAACAGTCCAATGAGTAGGCATCTGAGCTCGCAAACATTAAAAGGTGTAGCCTATTTTTCTCTCTTTGAATAAAAGTGAGGGAATAGCCACGTACATATTTGGAAAAATACCAGACAACCCATGCTGAGGAGAAGACATTCGAGATGTTTTTATACACCAAAGTCAAGGCCGATGCCCTGTTTCAGCATGCCCCCTTGATAGAGCTGGAAATGCATTCAAGGCATTGAATGCAGCATGGGCCTTTCTACGAAACAAAGTGCCAAGTCTTTCTTAGCTTCTATATATTGTAATCTCTTATTTTATGCAAGGAAGATCTCTCTATTATCAGAAGTGAAACTCTACCCAAATTGAAAGGCATTTACTAAAACTTTGAGCTCAGATTGTTAATCGTATTTTGTTATATGAATGAAAAAGTAGGTTGCTTTCATACTTTGTTCTGTAATAACTTGTGTTATTTAGGGGATTGTTCTTATGTCTATTTTTTACATGCAATCTTGTTCATTTAATTAAATAAGCAAAACTAGTGGAAGTAATCAGGAAGGTGTCTTGACGCTGACTGTGGAGAGACTTTATGCTACCACAATTGTCTTTAGTGTGTTTGTTTTTCTATTTTTGTGTAAAGGATCTTGGGATGAATTTATTCCCCCATTATCTTTCATATTTCACTCTTTGGCAGTTGAGGGGGAGACTTTGTGCTACACCTCATTCTGCTGGTTACTGCACCCTTATTACATTTACTTATCAGTTACCTATCAGAAAGAACTCCCGCTGTTTGTTGTAGACTACTTCTGAAAGAAGAGAAGTGCCTTCAGTGTTTTCACCAAGATTTCTCCTTTGTCTGTGAACATCATCTCTAAAATAAAAGAGATGGATGGTTTAGTCATTTCCTTGAGGTTTATTTTTTGCATATATATATATATGGTATCTAGGCCCTCATATTTTATAGGGAACCTCCCCTTGATGAGAGGAGAGATTTGTCCCCTTCTGATGTGGTAAACCTGCACATTTGGCCAACCAATCTCCTTATGTTGTGGTTGAAATCACCTATTTTTCTCATCAGTTAGCTGGTGACAAAATATTCACCCAACATGCTCATTGAAAAAACAACAAGAATATAATATGGTACACTATCATGTCCTCAACCCATAACTATCTCTAAAGAACTCACACCAATAGAGCATGATAAATTTAGCCTATTCTTTAATAAGTATTGGGAAACCTTCACTTAGTCATATGAGGACATGCCAAATATTGACCCTAGTATCATTTTACATAACATCATGTACCTAGATGCAAAACCCACCTGTCTAAAATAATGGAAATTTGCACCCAAATTTTCCACCATATGCCATAAATAAATTATCAAACTTTTGGATTCCAAGTTTATTAAACCTATTGACTATTCTGAATGGGTACCAAACATTGTTCTTGTTCATAAAAAAGTCACCATGGTTATTCATACGTGCATTAATTTTTGCAATCTTAATGTCATATTTCCAAACTATAATTTCACATTACCTTCAATAGATACCATCATAGATTCTACTGCTAGATATGAAATGTTATCACTTATGGAAGGTTTTTAAGGCTATATGTGAATATTTTGTCACCAGTTAACTGATAGGCAAAATAAGTGTTTCAACCACAGCATAGGGAGATTTATCGGCCAAATATGTAATTCGACCACATCAAAAGGGGACAAATCTCTCCTCTCATCAAGGGTAGGTTCCCTATAACTATAAGGTACTAATATACTATAAATATAAGCTAAAAATAACACTCATGGTACGATAACACCATCCATCTCTCTTTTTTCAGAGATGATGTTCACAGATCAAATAAAAAATCTTGGGTAATTACTAAAGGTACTTCTCTTCTTTCAAAAGTAATATTTAGTCAACAACCAGATTCCTTCTTGGTAGTAATTGTAACCACAAGAAACCCACAAAAGTACAAAGTCTTTGATTGTTTCCCTCACTGAAACAGGGCGTAGTAACATAGCAGAATGAAGTGTAGCACAAAGTCTCCACCTCAACTACCAAAGAGTGAAATATATGAAGGACAATGGGGGCACAAAGTCATCCCAAGATATTTTACACAGAAACAGAAAACAACACACTAAAGACCGTTGTGGCAGCACAAAGTCTCTCCAGAGTCAGCTTCATAACACCTTCCTAATTACTTCCACTAATTTTGCTTGTTAAATTAAATAGACAAGAATGCTTCTAGGAAACAGACAACGATTTCTTAAATAACACAAGCTATTCTAGCACAAAGTCTGAAAGGTCATTTATTTTCTCATTCAAATAAAGAAATATGATTAACAATCTGAGTTCAAAGTCTCAGGAAATGCCTTTCAATTTGGGCAAATTTTTACTTTTATAACAAAGAGATCTCTCTTACATAAAATAAGAGATTACAATATATAACAGCCAAGAAAGACTTGGTGCTTTGTTTCACAAAATGGCCCATGCTGCATTCAATGCCTTGAATGTATTTTCAATTCTGTCAAGGGGCCATGTTGGAATAGGGCATCTGCCTTAACTGTGGCATGTCAATTCATCTCAAATGTCTCTTTTTGAATTATGGGCCACCTGGTCCTCTTCCTGATATGTGTGCAACTATCCATTTGCCTTTACTCGATCTAGAAAAATAGACCATGTTATTGAGTGCTCACACTCTTTGATGTCCACCTGGTGGACTATTTCACCTACTAGAAATAACTCCTACATAGATATTTCTGGCCTTTCTGCATCATTCCCTCTTTCCTTGTTGTATTTTGTTTCTTCCTCATGATCTAAGCTCTCGGGCTATCTTCTCGATTTTAGCTGGCTCTTTTGGCTCCTTTGGCCAGTCACTGAGTTTGTTTTCAAGTCTGCACCATATTTTAAAAATAATAGATATTTTATTATCCTAAATTTGACGTCTATGGGGACGTCACTGGTCACTGGTCATTTGAACCATGTTGAACCTCGAACCTTTGAACCATGAGAGTACATCAGTTCAATGGTTCGGGTGGTCCTATCGGCTCCTTGGTTCAATCGGCTCCATAGTTCAATCGATTGAACCATCTCTTCAAACTTATCTCTGGAATCTTTCACTTCCTTCCTTCGCTCGAAGCTTCCTTTCAAATTTTGAAATTCCTTGAACCTTTAAAATTTTAAACTTTGAACCATTTTGGTTCAAGGTTCAATGATTCATTCTGTTTCTTTGAATCTTTTGATCCTTCGAACTTTATTGAACTCGTTGAACCTTTTAACTTTGAACTCTTTTGATTCAAGGTTCAATGGTTCAATGGTTTAATCTTTCTTCTTCGAAGTCTTCTTTTGTTTAAGTCCTTTAAATCCATTTGAACTTTTCAAAGCGGTTGAACTTCTTTGAACTCGTTGAACCTTTGAACTATTTTGAAGCGGGGTTCAATGGTTCAATGGCTCATTCCATTTGTTTGAAGCCTACTGATGGACCTTTTAGTTGAACCTCGACGTTGAACCAACCTTGAAATTGCTTAAGTGTTTGGAAGTTGTTCCTTTATGAGAGCCCGCCTATTGAAGTTGTTGAACCCATTGAACATGCGAGCCCCTTGACTGAAAATGCTTGAATAATTAAAGAACTTGAGTGCTCAAAACATTTTTTGAGAAGGGAAGAGAGAATTTTGGCCTACAAGACCAAAATAGTTGATATGTTGTCCCCAAAAATAAGTGACGGATTTTGGGAACAACACACCTCTTATATTCCCATATCACTTGGGGAAATACTTTCCCAACAAGATGATACCGGTAGAGAATACACTATTTACTATATTAGTTGAGGCCTCATTGACCATAAAAAGTGTTATACTAAAGTAGAAAATTATTGCCTTGCTATCTACTTCGTAACTAAAAATATCCATCACTATATGCTTTATCAAACCACTTATGTCATTATCCTCTTTCATCCACTTCATCATTTCTTCTCCAAATCATTTCTACCTATAAATAAAATTGGCAAATGGATAGTCATCTTGATGTAATTTGACCTTCAAATCGTAACACAAAAATTTGTCAAAGGGCAAGTCATCATCGACCAACTTGTAGCGGTACCTATACTTACTACAAATCAGCTTTAAGATAATCTCTCTAATAATAACATTATTTATATTGAATTTCTTAACTAGGCTATCTCCATTAAAATTTATTTCCATAATTTCACTGTTGATTTAGAAGCAAATAATCAAGAAGATACCAATATCATTCCCAATAATACTAAAACCAAAGTAGTTATTCAAGATCTCTCTGAAGTCACCATTGATTTGCATGAAGACACCTAGACTCTCCAATTTGATGGTGTCAAATGCCTCCAAATAGCAAGGGTAGGTTGCATTCTAACTAAAACTCATGGTAAGATCATTCCTCTAGCATTTAGGCTAAACTTTGATTTCACTAATAACATGGTTGAATATGAAGCTCTCATCTTAGGTATGAAATCAACTCTTGGCTTAGATATCTCATATCTACACACTTTGGGTGATTCCCAACTTATCTACCACCAAGTTAATGGTGATTAGCAGTGTAAAAGTGAAAATCCCATTGTTTATCATCAAATGGCAACTAAACTTGCCAAAGTCTTTGCTTCATTCACCATTGAGCCAATTCCAAGAGATCAAAATGCCATCATTGATTTTTTTACTTTTTCAACATCTGTATTTCATCCTCACTAAGTAATTAATGATTCTTAATTTCTTATCTAAATAATAAATTACCTTATTCTATCTGATCACATGACTTGCTCATTTGTCATATTGAGGTTGTCACTATTTGACAAAGCCCATGGTACACAAACATCATCAAATTCCTTAAACATCAAACCTATCCTCCAAACATATATTCTCGAGAAAAGACTAGAATATGTAAACAAGCCTTTAAATATGTCTTCCGATATAACACCTTTTATTTTTGTAATGTAGAAGGTACTCTGATCCACTGTGTGATGGAAAAAGAGTTTCCTCCTCTCCTTGAGCAAGTACATGGGGGAATTTTTGTTGGTCATTGTAACAGACATGATACAACACATAAATGCTTATGTATGGGATACTTTTGGCCTATTTTAAAAAAAGATGCTATCAAATTTTTCAAAAAATACATGATGATCTAATCCATTCACCACTATATGAGCTCCAAACCATTGAGTCTCCTTGGCCATTCTCTATGTGGGGATTAGATCTCATTGATAAATTACCTTGATTACAAGATGTCATATTTTTATCATTATTAATACTAAATATTTTACTAAATGGGTAGAATCCATGCCTCTTGCCAATGTCATGGGAACCACTATCTCTAAATTTATCCTTAATAAAATCATTATCGCTTTGGATTTCCCCATACTATCGTTTTTGATAATGATGGCAATTTCAAAAACAAAGACATGTGATAGTTATTTGCTAAATTTTAAAAATTTCACAAATTTTTCACACCTTACCATCCACAATGTAATGGCCAAGCTGAGGCCACTAACAAAATTCTCAACAAAATCCTACAAAATACCATCTGATAAACTCACATTGATTGACATCTTCACTTATATCCCACACTTTAGGCCTATGATACTAGTATACGTATCACCACTAGGGCAACACTATTTTCACTAATACATAGTTTCAAATCTATCTTACTTTTAGAATTCAAACTCTGATATTTATGTATATCTCTTCAAGGTATCATTCCCAATGAAGAGTTACATAAAAGTCTCCTTCATACCCTAGACTTTCTTGACAAACACTATCTAGCCACTCTTCAACATAACCATTAATACAAGGCTCAAATCACCAAATAACTTAATAAAAAGGTTAATGTTTGCACTTTTAACATTGGTGATCTAGTACTTAAACTTGACTACACCCATGATAAAGAAGTAAAATATGCCCATAAATGGTGGGGCCCCTATTTAGTGAAATACATTCTTGGTCCTAGCACCTATTTCCTACAAACTAATGAAGGCCATGTTTGCAAAGAACCCACTAATGCACAAATTTTGAAGAAATATTTTCCTTAAATATTTCCCTTCTTATCATAATTATATATACTATATTACTAACACTTATTGCATGAATTCTCTAAGGATCTCACCTTCTATAGTAGTCTCTTTTATACACAAACCTTGGTCCCTTCATTTGGTCCTTTGGTTTCTTTAATTCATTAGTTTCATTGTAATATCGTAGATAAGACTTGATTTTCCTCATGAATACCTTTTCCTTTCCTACATCGATTTTTCATATAAGTTTGTTATTTTTCAATGCTTTTTACACCCACTTGGGTTTTTATTTTGAGTTATAGTGTAATACCATGGATAGGACTAGGCTCTCATAAAGTCTACATATTATTGTAAACATTTTTAGCACATTGAGTGTTCTTTTTAGAATGTTAAGCTTAACATGGTTACAAGTTTGTGATCCCATATTATCAGCGTTGGTTTTTGTTTCTTTTGTGGATAAAAATCACACAACAACCTATATTATCATGTTTCCTTACACTTACACTCTTATGATAAGGAATCATACTTACTTGTGATTGTATCCCTTTCACATTATCATTTTGTTTGTGATTTGAAGTAATTCAAATTACTTCATGTTCTTTACCTTTGATTTCCTTTCCTTTCATTTCACTTTTGATAAAACAAGGTTAAAATAAAGATAACACTTTTCTTTCACATGAATAAACATTACTCTTAAGTGCCATGTGCTCTTTAAAGTCCTCTTTCTTAGCTACCAAGTCCCAAGTTTTCAAATGATAGTCATTTTTAGCACCCATGTTTGGTTCTCCAAATCCGTATGGAGGGGGAATAAAAAATCCATTAAAAGTTAAAATACAAATAATTTAAAATAAATTGTAATGATTAAAAGGCAATATAAAAATCAAAAAGTCAACATCACACCAAAAGATGTGATTCCTAGCACATCTCATATCTCAAATTGAAGCTCAAACTTCATATTTGGTCTCATCATAAAGTGAATATCCATTGGGGTGTGGTAGACTAGTAGATTGGGATAGGATAATTTAAAAATATATAGTGCTACCTACTTTCTCACACAAGTACCCAATCTTCACAGTAGACTGACAACTCTATAAGGGGTCCTAAGGAACGGAGAACACATTGTGGGAAGGTAGGTCCATTTTAATTTTTATGCATATAGCCTTCATAGGATGATATTCATATTCATTTGGGAACCCAATATTTGTGTGGTTAGGAGAATTTATTCAAAGTCTGTAATGTTAAACTTCCTCTTGTTTTGACAAACCTAATTTTAGTGTCTTAACTTTGATAAAGAGTTTCTCTACGTTGATATTTCCTTCATTTCTCTGACCACCCATTTCATTCCCCCCTTGAAAGAAAAGTTTGAATCTAAATATGTTTTCCCACTTCTATATTCCCTCCTCTTCACATCTTTAAACATGCTAGCACTACTTTGTTCTAGTTTTATCTATCTTCAGAACAAAATGGTATGCTTGAGTGACTATGGATTATTTTATTTACACCATTACTTTACATTTATAGATTACCTTGGTTTCATTTGAAAAAAAATTATTATCATTCATTTTTTCAGAAAACTACATCTATTTCTATATTTTCATATTTTTTTCTGGACAACTGTGTCTATTTATATATTTTCATACTTTTCTCATTGTTGAATGAGTTTGGATTGTTACTTATCACTCATCAATGTTTTCCTTTTTGTGTACTTTTTTCATTGATGATTGAGTAAAGATTTTTATTGCTCACTCATCAATGTCATTTTACCATTTCTTACATGTCTTTGTTTAAGGATTATTAATGATTTCACATTGATGTTAGATTTTCATTTTCATGTATCCTTAGTTTGATTGGGTTTGTTAACCTTTCTTACTTACGGTATACTTTTTGGAGTTTTTCAGTCATTTAGTAGCCTTGATTTTTAGTTACCTGATTTTACTCTAAATCTTTGGCTTGATCATTTGGTTTTAACTTAGCATTTATCACCCTAGCTTACCAAATTTTCAAGTACATTATGCCTACATATTTTTAGTTATCTTAGATTTCTTGTGTTTGTTTTTACTCTTTAGTTTTGTATCCTTTGGTTTGTCTAAAGCAGTTTATGTGCCCTCTACAATCAAAACTACAAACATAATAGATAACCATTCATCAATAAAGGTAAGTCAATGTATGCATACATTATTTATTTATTTAAGTTATTTCATTTAAACCATTTACTTTTAGTTATTTTACACTTTACAATACTGCAATTTACTTAGCTCAACATTGTGTGTTGCTATGTTTTTTTTTCGTAGCACCATCCCATGTTACAACTACATGACACATAATGATCTTTTAGTGGGGCATATGTATACATACAATATTCTTAAATTTTATCAATTACTAATGTTTTATCTCTTGTAGGATCCTAATGAGTCTTAATCTCTCTGAATGCCACCATAAGTGTGCATCAAAAAAGGGGTGGGGAGACCATTAGTGCTTTGCAAGATTGTCGTTCCCTATACCACCACTTGAAACCTACACAAACCTCTCCTATACATTTTCCTAAGCTTTAAAACCTCCTTTATACACTCTTCTAAGTAATTCATCACCTCAAACAACCCTTACCTAAGCTAAAACCTCTTTTTAAACTTTATCAAACAAACTTGGCTTGGGATGACCTTGTACTTAAAATATATAAGCATGTTATAGGATTAGGTCGACCTCAATTGACCTTGTCCATGACCTAATTACTTTATTAATTTAAATATATAAGGTCAATTGGGATAACTCTATTGGCTAAAAATTTAGAAGAGTTTAGTGTTAGATCCAGCTATATAAACACATCTTTTTTACCATTTGAGAGAGAGATAAGAGTTAATCATTCATTTATGCTTCTTTACAATCTACTCTTCCACCATTCTACTTGAGGAGTCATTGATTAGGGTTTACACTTAGAATAATTTTGTCTTTTGAAAAATTATTGGATGATTAGAAGTCATATAGCCTAGAGCTAGCCTATCTTAGTGATCCTTATAAACCACAACAACCTCTTACAAAGCACCATTGGCCAAGGGAGAGATTGAGTCTCAATGGATCCATCTTCAAGGTAAGTATCTCTAACTCTTCCTCCTCTACTTTAGTAGATAGAAGTAGCATAATTAATATATTTTGAATGTATTTATCTCTCTATGTATTAGGATTAGCTTTACATTGACTTGATTTGATTTATTTTATACATGTTTACTTTTATGTTTATTTCCCCCATTTTATGTCACATGCTTTGGTGAGCACTAGATTAGATTTACTTTAATTTTGTCATTTTCTTGTGAATAACAAAACATAGGACCTATATAGGGTTATTGCATTGTGTTGCTTGACTGGAGGCTTTGAAAATCTCACTAGTGATATTATTGTGGTAAGAGACCCTTTGGTTAGGTCTACTTGATCCATATTAATCATGACCTCGATTGTCTAAATGTACCAACAAGCATAAGGGCTAGTATGATTTATCTTCTCTGAGATAGGATCGATTTGTAGATCAGCTTCACTTTCTCTTGTATACAGATAGAGAGTGCATTATTATAACACAATCATTCCCTTGGCCTACCAAATTGACTACTCAACAAATTGAAGAGAAATGAGAAAAAAGGGTTAGTTATCAACTATGATATAAAATACAACAAAGGACATAAATGTTTTGAGAAGAAATTTTTCTACATTGAAGGGGCTAATGAAGATGAAGAGGATGATGAAGTATAAGTTGAGGGTGAGGAAGATATAGAAGAGGAATATGAAGATTCCCAACCTACTATTTCATGCCATGAAATTTCAGTTATTATCACTCCATAATCCCTCAAGGTTGTGGGTTTACTTAAGAAACAGAAGGTGATAGTGTTGATTGACTCATGGAGTACACATAACTTCATCAAAAATAAATAGGTGACACATTTGAATTATGTTTTATCCAGATCTATAATTTTAGGTCATGAATGTAGATGGTAGCTTATTCAAAATTTTAAGGGTATTCCACATTATCAAAATTGCCGTTGGAGATTATAGGCTAGACTCTCCTATGCCTTTTATTCCCACGCGTGGGGATTACATAGTTTTATGAGTCCAATGGCTCACAATTTTGGTCATGATAGAGATGAATTTATACAAGTTTTTCATTCATTTTCATTCTAAAGGTAAGACATTTAAATTACGTGGACTATGTGCAAAGTCTCCACCACTGGATAGTTATCATAAGATGCAAAAGATTCTCAAAAGGGGGGAATTGGGTTTATAATACAACTATTTTCCTTATAAGTACAACCAAGAAATATGTCTTCACAAACTAATCTAGAGAATATTATTCACAAACACCATTATTTTTTGAGTAATGTTAAAATGACTACCACCACAAAGGGAACATGATCATGTCACTCGATTGTTACCAAGGATTCAACCGCCAAACATCAAACCATACAAGTACCCATATGTCCAAAACTAACAAGCGAGGATGTAACGTGGGAGGATGAAGCATTTCTAAAACATCATCCAAAGTTATTAAACATTGAGAAAATTTTTGTTTTGAAGGGGATGGGCATGTTATGCCCCTTACCTATAGCATGTCTAAGATATGTTTGGATAATTTATGGCCTACATCACCTTTTACCTTATCTTATCACATTTCTCTATATTGTCATATTGTTAGTAGGGTTGGCCTATGGAGTAAACATAGCCTAAGTATGGTACATATGAGGTAATGGTTTATACTTGAACATAATTACAAATTATATTCTTATTTCAAGGTCATGGATGGTTCCTATTAATTTACTAGTTTAGTCTTATTTATCGTGTAGCCTACTCTATTGTCAATTATTGGTGTGGATATATTTATTTTGTTCTCATTATTACATTATATTATTGTTAATTTTATAATGATATTTAAAATTATATCCATTGTTGTGCACTGATTTGATCTATCTAATTAATTTCATTATAGATTTAAAGCAAATATAAGTTTGACACTAGTTGGTCAAAGTTTGGTCAAATCAAATTTTGCATTGTCAAGCCTCAGCATGACAGGGCCGTAAACTAGAGGTTAGGGGGGAAATTCATACACGTCAAAAAAAACTCATATCCAATAGGAGATATAGTTTGAGTTTAGATTAGGTTGGAATTATAATATGATGTTTTATTCATTGGATGATAAAGTTCACAATCTAGATGATAATATGCATAACATTCAGTCTAAAATTAAACATAATCTGGATGATTGTATATACAACATACAATCTAAAATGAAATGAGATATGGAAAATATGTGTTATTGAATGAAAGGAAATAAGGCTAATATGTGAGGGGATATGGCTAGTATTAGTACGCAATTGGCTAATCTTGTGACTTCTTTTAATATATTAGTCTCACAACTGACTCAAGATGGATCTAATGGATAGCCCAATATTGATCCAAAATTTGTCCATCCTCATCCCATTAATAGTGCTAATTTTAGGCCTCGAAATATACTATTGATGATGTATAGTGTAAGTTCGATGGAAAGGATTCACTTAACTAGATCAACCAAATGGATAAATATTTGATCTAGATCAAATTGTATGTGGGAAAAATGTTATTGTGGCATCCTTATATCTAGAGCCTAAACAATTTATCTAGTATTGATGGTGGTGAACTTAAAATAAGAAGGCTCTCAATGTCAGCTAGCTAAAATTTATGTAAAAGTTTTAGATGCACTAAAATTGTAGTGTGACAAATAATTACTTCAACTAGTTGTCAAAATTATGGAAAATAGGTCAGTCAATTATTATATTCATTAATTCTAGAACCTATCCTTGTGAGTGGATAAGATTACAAATGATAACTTGAATCACCTCTCTTAGCGGAATCAAGTAACACTTGCAACATGAGGTATGTATGTGTAATCTTATTAATGCATCTGATTCTATTAACATGGTGTACAAGGCAAAGGAAAAATTCCTAGCCAATAAGAGGTCGATATTAACTAGGATAAGAGATTGTAGCACTCCATAACCTTCATTCTCTTGGCCTACCAAGTTGACACCTCAATAAATTGAAGAAAAAAATGGAAAAAATGTTATGTTTTAATTATGGTATAAAATATATTTGAGGGCATAAATGTGTTGAAAATAAGTTTTTCTACATTGAGGATGATAATGAAGAAGAAGAAGAAGAAGACAAAGTAGCATGAGCTTGTTGATGAGCTAGAGGAGGAGTCAGGTGGTTCTTAGACAACTATATCTTACCATGCACTTTCAAGTGTTGTAACCCTAAAAAATCTTAGATATTGGATTTCATGAAAATTTAAAAGGTGATAGTGTTGATTAACTCACATCAATAATAAGTTGGTTGTGCACTTGAATGGTTTTGTTTATCCAGCTCCATAATTTCAAGGCATGATTATATATGGGGTTACATTCAGTTATTCTAGGAAATTTCATAGTATGAATATCACCATGGGAGACTACCTACTATATCGCCTTATGTTTTCCAATCTCATGGGTGGAGAAAACATTGTGTTAGGAGTCCAATGGCTCACTACATTGGTAACAATTGAGATGAACTTTCAAGAGTTGTTCATTTGTTTTCATTTTGAAGGCAGAAAAATAAAAATGTGTGTTTTGAAAAAAGTCTCAAGAATTGGTGAGCTTTGATCACATGCAAACTATGCTTAACAAAGGTGTAGATGGGTTTGTGGCACAACTTTTCCATTAGAATCACAATAGTCAAAGTTTCCTACACTTCTATATCTATAGGCAATTGTAGAAGGGCACTCAATATTTTTTAGGGATATTCTAAAAGGAGTTCCTCATAAAAAAAATCAAGATCATGCCATTAAACTAGTAAAATTGATCAAACCACCCAAATCAAACCTTATAAGTACCCATGTGTGAAAAATATTGAGATTGAGAAGATGGTATAAGAGATGTTGGAAGCATGTATTATTTGTCATAGTTATAGTGCTTATTCCTCTCTGGTGGAAATGGTGTGTAAGAATGATGAAAATTGGCACATGTGTTTGAACTATAGAGAACTCAAAAATTATGACACCAAAGATACATTTCCTATTATGATAATTGATGATTTTATAGACGAGTTATATAGTGTTGTTTATTTTTCAAAACTAGAACTTCATTCAAGGTATCTTCAAATCATAATCAAAGATGAGGATATTCATAAGATAGAATTCACAACACATGGGGGGCATTATTAATTTCTTATGACACCTTTTGGTCTCATAAATTCACCTTACATTTCAATTCTTGATGAAATCTATCTTTAAGCTATTTCTAAAAAAGTTTGTATTAGTGTTCTTTGACGATATATTAATATATAACAAAACATGGGAGGAACACTTGAATCATGTGAATAAGGTTTTGTAAACTCTGAAACAGTGTCAACTTAATGCCAAGCCCTCCAAGTGCACTCTTGGAGTCAAAGAGGTGGAATACTTGGGTCACATTTTCTCTCATGAAGGCATCAACATGGAGCCTCACAAGATCAAGGCCATGGTTTAATAGAAAGTACCTAGAATCCTAAGGAACCTGTGGAGCTTATTAGGGCTTACGGGTTACTATTGCATATTTTTAAATAATTACGATAACATAGAAACACCACTCACAATGTAATTGAATAATGACTCCTTCCATTGGAATGAGGCAACCACTAGGTAAGTTGAGAAGCTAAAGGAGGCCATGTGCACCACTTTAGTTCTACCCACTCTCGATTTTTTCAAAAACTTCACTGTTGAATGTGATGCTTTGAGGTATGGTATGGGTGTAGTATTGATGCAAGATTGTAGTTGAGAGTCCCCAACTCAAATATAAGAATCTATTGAATCCCATTTATGAGAAATAAATGGTGGCTATCCTTCATGTTGTCAAAAAATGGAGACCATATCTAATGGGAATAAACTTCAAGGTGAAGACAAATCATGACAGTCTAAAATAATTCTTTGAAAAATGATTATTATCTGGAGAATAATAAAATTGGGCCATGAAGATGTTAGGATATAATTTTGAGATCACCTACAAAAAAGGGAAGGAGAATTTAGTAGTCGATGCACTATCCAAGAGGTATGAGTCCATAGAGGCACTATTGTGTGTCATGTCCATATTGGATGAAGATTGGGTAAATGAGGCACAATCTTAATGGAAGAATGATATATACTCAAAATCTCATTCAAAATCTCCAACAAGATCTGAGCATGTCAAAAATAATTATGGAAGGGGGATGCTTTATGGTACAAGGATATGTTGTTCCCATGTAAGAATTCAACCCTTAAATATAAGGTTCTTGTGAAGCTCCATGCTTCTCCAATAGGTGGGCACTCTAGCTTCTTGAATACTTATCATAGAATCAAGTAAGATTTATTTTAGGAGTGGCTAAAAGGGGAAGTCCAAAAATTTGTGTTAGAATGCATGGTGTGTGAAGAAAATAAGGATGAGACGATTAAGGCCCCAAGTCTTCAATAACTTCTATTTATTCCTATCTAGAGGTGGGAGGAGGTTTCCATGGATTTCATCATAGGATTGCCCAATTCTAAGTGGGAAAATGTCATCATGATGGTCATGAACAGACTCAGTGAATATGTATTTTTTTATACCTTTTCACATATATTTATATCAAACACAATAGAAATAAAGTTTATGGATAAAATTTAGAAGCTAAATGAGACCACAAAGATAATAGTAAGTATCATGATCCTATAGTTACCAATAATTTTCAGACTAAGTCATTCTCATGTTTGGGTACTCAACTAGCTCATAGCTCATCATATCATCTCAATATGATGGGAAAACTAAGGTAGTCAACAATTTCTTGGAGGTTTATCTATGTTGTTTTGCTTTGAATAAACAAGAGTGATAGGTTAAATGGTTGCCACTATTAGAATGGTGGTATGACACTTCCTTTCATACCTCATACACAATGTCTTCATTTTTGGCACAATATGGGTACCATCCACCTTCTAGCACCTCATCTTTGAGGGTTCAGTCAAAGTTTTGAGCAACCGAATAACACATTCAGCACTAATAGGAGGTATTCTAGTCTTAGAGAGAAGTTGATAATGGCACAAAACCACATGAAGTATCAAGTTGACTAACATCTTAGTGAAAGACATTTTGAAGTCAAATATTGGGTTTTCATGTAATTACAACTATATAAACAAAGGTCCTTGGACAAATAAGAGAAGGACTCTTATCAAGACTTTTAGAAGATTAGCAATGTAGCATACAAACAAGGGTTACCGCAATCAATGAAAATACATTTGGTCTTCCATAATTCATGCTTGAAGAAGGTCATTAGAAATAGAGTTTTAGTCTAGACAGAGTTACCAAATCTTGATGAAAGGGCATAATCATTTTTGAACTTGACGAAATAATTCTAACATGCACTAAGATGTTGAGGACAAGGGTGATTATAGAGTATTTTATTAAGTGGAAGAATCTAGCCATTGAAGATGTGACATGGGAGGATGAGGTGTTATTGTAGAAGCATCCACTGATCATCAATGTTAAGGACAATGTTGGTTTGAATGAGAGGGGCATGTTAAACCTTTAACCTGTAATGTGTATTAAGATACATGTCACCAATTTGTGGCTATCATAACCTATAATTAAGTCATATGATCATTTCAATGGCTTCATATTGGTAGTAGGCTATGCATATGGAGTATGCATAGCATAATTAGAGTATATATAGGAGGAAGGGGTTAGTATTTGATAATCATATTACAAATTATATTCGTATTTAAAGGTTGTGGAGGTTTCCCCCTTGAATTCGCTTGGTCATATACTTTGAATTATTCTGCTCTTATTTCAATCATATTGTTATTAATTATTATGATTCTAGTTGAGTGGTATAGTAAGTTCATCCATTGTTGGATTGTATAAATGATAATTTTAAACTTGTCAAAGAATAGGGATTGAGTTAAGGCAAAGCCCCATAACTACTTCCATTTTTTATGGTTTTGTAAGGTGATTTGAGCCAATTAGGGTTGTGGAGAAGGAGAATCAAAATTTGGGAGTTACGAAACTCCCTTCAATAGTTTAAAAGAGGTTTCTAAGAAGCAAGTGTAGATGAAGGTACTTACAAAATTTATTTTGAATCTGACACCATCTATTAGGATCTAATTTAGCTTACTAGGAATGAACCCCAATGATCTCAGCCTGGCCAGGATCAAACTTCTATTATCCTAGTTATTTTTTGCACATTTTAAATAATACACCAATTTTATAGGTTTGTTCTAGGTCTCCTTTATATGTCTACATCCTCTAACAACACAAGTAATTCATTTTTGAGGTATTTCTCTTAGAACTATCTTTGACAAATTCCAAACATTTAATTCAATTCAATTCCTACGATTATGTCTATGTTTATTATTATTTTATTTTTTTCAAATCTGAATTGTGCATTGTTTAGTATGTTTTAATGTAGTGTCCCTTGACCTAATCCACTTAATCATACTTCACAAAAGTTCTTTGTTTGCTCCAATTTTTGTCGGTTTTGTCTATATTTCCACCTAGACCTATTTCTCATAATTTTCACCTTCAAATTACTTCTAGATTTGTAAAAAACAATTTTTTTTCTCATAACACCCTCTTTGCACAATTCAATTGTTTTAGAATAATCTTTACCACAATTAGTTTGGTTTTAACTGTTATATTAGGATAAATTTGGTTAGATCTAAATTGTACATGTTTATGGGTAGATGTATTGTATTTTGATATAACCCCACTTTTCTATATTATAAGTGGGTAGTCGTGTTGTAATTTGGTTATAGTCCATTTATTGATATTAATGTAAATCCGCATACCTATATTATAATTGAATGTTTGTGTTGAAATTTAGTTATGAGCCCTTTTTCTTGCTTTGGGTAAACTCAATAAGCAATAAAATCTGAATTCCTCGCTTAGAACATGGCTTGTCAAACTTAATAGGATTTGTAATGTCAAGATCAAACCCGAATTAGCTCACTTTTTCTAGTGTCTTGTTTATCAAGGTCTGCCTCTTTGGGAGAGGCTCAAGCACATTAGGATTCCTAACCCCAAGTGCCCGACCTACTCTCGACCTAAAACCTTTAGGAAACTATTCTGGACATTTGTAAGACCCTAAAAATCTTGACAGTGGATTCATAACTTATTTTAACGTTATCACGAAAAACTATTCAATTGGCGAATAGCCTCTTTTGGGAACAATGCTCAATGGCCTCCATAAATTTATTTTCTATAGAATTTTTTCAAATTATTATTCTATTTCAACTATGAAAGTCTAGAAATTCAACTATTTTTTATGATGAAGAGTTTTCTATGCATTTTTTTGTTAACGATAAAGAGCTTATTATTTCTTCAATAATTTGCAAATCCAATTGCAGGGAAAGAAGGTGGCTCTAGAATTTCAACATCTTCAAGAGCTCCTCAACCAATGTGGGAGTGTTCCTTATACCATAAGTTATGTTCCTCCTAACCAACCCTTGCATGGCACTCCTCCATACGCACCTAGATGTTGGTGGAATTGTTCCCACAATTGGTTCTCCTCCCCTACTCCTTAGTCATCGTTGTGTGGAAAGACCTATGTTGGCTCGTCTCAGTGGACTTTGTTTGTGCAAGGTGGTGACCAAGAGGGATATTATGTGTCGTCTTCTCCTAGCACCTCCTAGCTAGGGAATTATTATTTCTTTGGTTCCTTCAAAGATCATTCAATTTGGGTGGGTAGCCTCTGATTCTCTTTCAATCAAGCCCTCTGCTTAGGTTGCTCAACCCCCTAAGGATGATCCTCCCCAACCTCCTTTGAATATTGTTGCATGTACTTAATTGTCTCACTTATCTTACAATTAGATACTTTAATTTTAATTTTATGTTATTGTGTTTAGTTGACATTTTTGTTTCGTTATTTTAACCTATCGTAAATAGGAACCAATCACCTTTTTATTATAAACATTTATATATTATTATTTTTTGTGATTTATATATATATATATATATATATATATTCATTCTAATAAAAATAAATTGTCATGACAATCTAGAATAATTTATTTATAACGGTTAAAATTTTATATTTTTCTTTTTTTTTTCAATGTTAATTTAAAAGTGTTCATAAAAAGTAGCTAAGTGATAAAATAGGTGGCCCCATCCTTCCCATCCAAGTTCATATGTCAACGAATATCTTATCTTGAAGTACGATACATTGGCAATGTCCACTCAATTTCAAATGGCAATGGACACAGGATATATTAGTAATTCATTAAAAATATTACTTTAAGATATTATATATTAATAATATGTTAATTCAGATAATATTTTATTTAATATAATTAATTATTAAAATAATATTATTTTAATATAATTTATATGAATAATGTGTTAATGTTGTTATAAAATTGTGATTAATAAATTATGAGAATATTTAGTTTAATATAAATAATATTTATTTTAAATTGAAAAATGTTTTTTTATTAATTTAATATAAAAATATATAATTAAAAGAGTAGAATGAGATCATGTTTTAAAAAGAAATTTTTACAAATTTATATAATTCAATTATAATATTTTTGGAATAATTATGTTTTTGTTTATAATTGGATTGGATTATTACAAATAATCTTTCATAGAAAAAAAATTAATATATAATTATAAATAATAATCTATAATAATTATTTTAAAAATATTATAATTAATTTATATGAATTGTAAAAATATTAAAACTTTAATTCATATAATTTAAAAATATATATCGTATATAAATTCAATTGATTCCATTGAGAATATATATATATATTTATTATTATTATTATTATTATTTTCGAAAATAATGTATGTGAAATTTTAAATTTAAGAAAGAAGCCAGAATCCGTTCGCGTAGCAAAGACACAAAAGTTAAAATAAAAGTAACGGTAAAACGTCAAAGTCTGTGTCCCGTCATGCTGTGTTAATTTCCCATGCTTTTTCCTTCCCCATCACAGTCTACTTCTTCCATTGTGAGATCTGTACAAGATCAGGGGTTCGAAAGCCATGGCAGCCTACCCGGCCGCTGCGAATCATCCCTCGGCTCCGCCTTACACGATCCTTCTTTTGACTGTTGTGGTTATATTTTTAGTGGTGCCGCCATTTATAGCGGAACAGAGCAGCCTGTTAGAGATGGTGAGCGAGATCAACCCTGTGATGGCAATGGTGGCGCCGTTGGTGTTGGTACTGGTCATAAGATGGATGTCATCAGGGGGTAACAGAGGAGCAGGGTTTCCTGCTTACAGAGGAGGGGATACTGCTCAAATGCAAAGAACAGGAGGATCCCCTGTTGGCGTGGCCATTGTGCTTGTCATTGTGTTGCTCATGATATGGTACCAGTCTTCTGGAGAGGATGAATCGGAGGAATGAAGCAATTGAGTTCAGATCTTTGTTTATTTTGATTTTTTTGTTGTGTTATATAGATCTATTCTTTGATATTTCTACGCATAGACATTGTAAACAATATATCTGGAATAAACTGTGTTACATTTTCCCCTTTCTGATTCCGTGTTTTATAGATCTGTTAGGTTGAAATGGCGAAGGAAATTGCTCTGGATATATGTGATTTTCTATTATGAGCAGAGCAGCTTTGTGTTCAATGAAAAATTCTTATTTGCATAAAGATATTTCACAGATCTGTCTCGGATTTTTAGTCTCTTTAGGATGAGATTTACAGTGGGCTCATGGCCTATGATGAATTTTAGTGAAATTGTCAGTCTTCTGAAATATTATCCCAAGCATTTACTGAGCAACTTTCTTGAAATACTTAAAAGAGGATGGAGTTTTAACCATGGAAGACAGAGAAATCCAAAAGACACTTTTTTAGTTTGAAGATAATTCGCTGTTTTTTTTTTGGCATTTTTTCTTCATGCGTTGTCAGACGTAATTCAAAAGGTTATTGCAAAACTATCTTGTTCTAACTTCAAAAAATCTTATTAGTCAAACATAACTTGGTTAAAATAAATCCCAAATGGATTTCTGAGAATATGTTGGAGCAACCTCTTGACTATGGAAGCCTTCCTTTTCAATGTTTTATGTGTCACGGTCATGGACATTTGGGTTAGGGTTTTTTCATGAAAAAGATGGTTGAAAAGTGGGTTGAAAAATAGGAATTTCGAGTAGTTTGTAAGAAAAGGAAGAGATACTTTAAACTTGATTTCAAAGGGAAGGAGAAAGTCCAAGATAATACATAAAGTCTTTAAATTAAGTCTTAACTTTTTTATAGTTTTAAGTACCAATGCATGTTCCAGAGACATGGTTGCATTAAATCTCTTAAAGGGTACCAAAGTAGAATATAAAAGTCCCGAAATACTGGTTGCTTCAGATCCCCTAAAAGAACCTATTCTATGAATCAAATAAATAAGCTTTTTAAGGCCACTCCTTGTACTAGACAAGGGATTTTGAATTAGAGAATTAGCCCTTATAAATCAATTACCTATATTATTCAGTGACATCCTTTTCGTAATCATGATAGAGCAAAATATTTTGATCTCTCAAAAACAAATGTTAATTATTTTGAAGGATTTTGGAGTTATATAGATGTTTAAATGGATATACAAACATTAGATTCTTCTCCATGAGAGTATAAGTACGGTAAATCCACATATTTAACATGTTGAGTAGGTTGTTATGCCTAATTCTGCATTCTTGCTTTTGTTCGTTGGTACCAAGTGAATGGGGCTTTTGTATCTTTTTGTTAATGTCATTGTTTTGGCAAGTTTTCAATCTTATAAATGTTAGGTCATTAATACTAATTAACTACATTGTTATTTTAAACCTTTTTTTACTTTAAATTTATATTATTTGTTTTATAGATATGATGATGTGTTTGTGATTTTTTTTTGAAAATTAATATAAGAGTTTTTGTTTTTTGTTTTTTTATAATCAAGTTGGGTTGATGATAATTTAATATGAATCAATGGATTTCAATGAAATTGTAACATAAATATTTTGTTAGGCTTAAATCGATACAAAATAGTAAATTAGATTAATTAATTTTTTTAAATTAAAATAATGAATGACAAAAAGAGGGTTTATAAAAAATATCTTGTTTTTTGTAAGATTTGAAGATAATCTTCGAAGTCTAATAACAAAAATTAGAATTTTGTGGTAAGATAGCGAGAATGCTAAAAAATTGTAACAAATAGAGGACCTTGTCTAAAATGCCAAGTTTTGTTTCTAGGTACAAGAACCATACAAAGTATGGTCCTAGGAAGTGTCATAAAACTGCAAACTTTTTTCTTAAAATTTTTTGCATATTCACAATGATCATTGGGAAACTACACTTCTTCTCCAAACCCTAATTAGGCAACTGGACTTGAAAATGATAAGGAAAACAATGTGTTTTGGGCCTTGTATTACACCGGAGAACAACGAAGCTTCCTTAGTATTTTTCAAGGCCCTAAAAAATGTATAATATCAAAAACAATACACATAAAGGCAAATCAATATAACGCAATGTGTCGCTACCATAAACTAAAATGCTTACTCAATGATGTTACAATGAATGTTCTCTAATTACTTGTTTGCTTTCTCTAGAATACCTATAAATACTCAATAGATTGTTGTGGCTATACATGTAACATGCTCTTTCATATGGTCTCTAAATGCCTTAATGCACTAAGATACATGTATATTTATAGACTTATTAAATTAAAATTAGAGCTTATTGACGCACAAATCAACAGTAAAGAGTTGAAAAAGTTGGCAAGACAAGACCACAAAACCCCCTAGGTACTCCAATAGACCAAAACACCCAAAAACCTTAGACACATGCTTAGTACATTTTTAGGAAGGGCCACA
Organism: Torreya grandis; assembly: GCA_037957365.1. Taxonomy (NCBI): domain Eukaryota; kingdom Viridiplantae; phylum Streptophyta; class Pinopsida; order Cupressales; family Taxaceae; genus Torreya; species Torreya grandis. The sequence goes on along the minus strand of JARHVA010000204.1, from coordinate 2,645,781 downwards.
AAAACATGATGAAAGAGAAGAATGGAGGCCATGATAAAAACTAACCAAACATGATAATAATACCTAATTTAGACCAATTGCTGACAAATACACATATACACTAGAATAATACAATTTTATGACTAGTAAATGTATAGGGGTGACTTTTATGTGTCTACATAATGCCCCATTTTGATGTGTGTGTGTACATAACAAAGTAAAGCATGCATGATATGGATACCATATTTTGTGCCCCTAAAACTCTTGAATAAAACTTTAATTTAATTGTATGTTAGGACCCTGATGTCCTAACCGTTTATCATTCTTTTTGCATTATTATAGTCCTATTAATTAGCTCAGGCGCCCTTTTCTATGCAAGGTCAACCCTCAAGTAATAACAATAGTTATTAATTAACTCGAGTGCCTATGTAAGGCCAACCCTTGAGTATTAGGGTTAGGGTTGCAAGGATATTAGAGTTACAGTTGGGTTGCCTCTATATTGATATTATAAACAAGGAACAGCATTCATCTAATATTTTAATTTGAGCTTTGTTCTTAAGGAGGTTTCCCCTTCAAAGAGGCTTGCAACATCTAAATATAAAAAAGATTTGCAATAATTTATGAGTTCATTGAGAAATTTGTTCTGTTTTCACATATTGTTATTCTATTTGGTTTATTTTTGCAAAGAGGTTCATAACAAGTGATATCAAAGCTCTTTCTAGGATCGTATTTTGTAACAATAATAATAGTTGAGGGCTTTCTATGATTGTCCATCGCATGCTCTCACCTTGCCCAATCAGGATACTAGTGATCACAAAGTGGTAATAGAAATGGTGACACTAAGATTTTCCCCTCAAATATGCCCAAACTTATTTTCCTACAAATATTTTTTTTACTTTTAGGTTAGAAACTATGTTTTGGAAGTTCGAAAAATCACATAAAGCTATTGTTATTGGCTAAGTCCACTCATTTTTATTGGTGAGGTAAGGGGTGTCACCCCAATACACAAGTCTTAGACAATGTTGTCTATAGATTTTAGCTTCCACGTACCTTTTAGTATATAGGAAAAGCCTAGGTTTTTTGTGTCATCATAGGAAGCTTTTATCCATTTGTAATTTGTGATGCACCGATAAAGGGTTAGCCTTAGGAAGTTATTTGTGTCGTACCTTAGAAACAAGATAGTGGGCTACGAGCTAGTTTAATCCTCCATAGTTAGAGCTTTAAACTATTGGGCTGAACTATTTATGAACAAGATTGATATATTTTCAAATTCACAGACCAAACACACCCTCTAGAAACCTTCCCTATGTTATCCCTAGAATTCTTGAAGTCATAGATTTGATGCTAAATTTTTTGAAACACAGTACCAACAAACATGAGAAATGAGTTAGAATGTTCCAACATCCTCCAAAAACACAGTAACAACAAAATTTAGAAACGGTCAAAATATTCCAAAATAATTATTTGGACACAATGCAATAATCAACTAGTAGAAGAGCCAAAAAAATTATGGAAATTTTGTTTTACTTACTAGCTCATTTTTGTTTCCCTTCATGCTGATCATTTTAGTATAATTCCTTAGAAAGAAAAAAAAAAGTCACTACAAGATGGGTTGACACTCTCAAGAGCTTTCCTTGGAGAAGTTAGATGAGGACCTCAAGTCAATGCAAGCAACACAATCCTATATACTCAAACAATTGTCCATAATAGACAAACTCGATCTCATTGATGTCTTGGATCATAGACTGACAGTTCGAAATTCCAAGTATAAAACCATAAGCCAAAACATTGTGAACAATTATAATAGTAGGCAACACTCTCACAATAACCCACCACACTTTGGGTTTCAATACCATACACCACGGTTGGATTTTCTAAAATTTGCAAGTGATGACCCTACTGGCAGGATGTATAAGGCATATGACAGGATCCTTCCTGAACAAGTTAGCAAATAATTGCAAATACATGAAATAGACTATGAAAATTAGCAATATATTAATTCAAATAAGCAGAACTGAATTACAATGGTTGAATTGTAGAATCGCTGGCCTTTTCAAGGGGGTAACCTCCTTTGAGCAAGCTCAATCCAATAAATTTTTGGATGCCTTTATTGGCCTCAACACTTACTTTTATACAAGTCTAATCTAAGCAACTACTACTTCCCATGAAAGTGGGATAAAAAAAAATGCTCATGGGATGACTTACAAAGCATACGCATCCAAAGCAATTATTATACTAACAAAGTAAAGAGAAAGGGTAGCACAGGTTCCTAACATCCCCTCCCTCTTAGAAAAAGCTTTGTCCTCAAAGCTTCAAATGTGGGAATTGGTGTTGAATCTGAAATAGTGGTTCTCATGTGGCATTCTCTGATTGCATTCCGTCCCACTGAATTAAAACCTTTGTGATGAAACGGGAGTGAAGTTGGTGTGTACACCTACCTAGGATTGCCTCTAGTTCAAGAAGGATGGATCTCTCATTATCAAGCTCTGGGAAAATAGTCTGCACTCTGATATTTATGCAAAGAGCTTTTTTCAGAGAAAAGACATGAAATACTGGGTGAATTTGGGAAGGTGGGAGCTCCAACTTATAAGAAATTGACCCAATTTTATGGAGAACCTTATAGGGTCCATAGAACTTGGGATCTAGCTTATGACACCCTTTGAGTTATAAGGAGGATTGCTTATATGGTTGCAGGCGAAGAAAAACTATATCACCGAATTGAAAAGTGTGCTTGGAACGGTGCTGATTAGCTTGTTGTTTCATTCAATTTTGTGCCATATGAAGATTGTCCCGTAGGGTGCTGAGGATCTAATCTTGAGTTTAGAGAAGCATGTTGACTTCTTGAATTGATGAACTACTAGGGGTGTATGGAAAGAGCACTGGTGGTGCTTGACCATAGACTGCTTCATATAGAGTCATTTTAGTTGAGGTGTGGTAGGAGGTATTGTACCATCATTCGGTGAGGGGAAGCCACTTTGCTCACTAATGTTGTTCTGAGGTGAAGCAATAAAAGAAAGTTTCAAGCATTTGTTGACAATTTCAGTCTGGCCATCCATTTGTGGATGATACCCAGAAATCATCTTCAGTTGGGTATCGGTGCGTTGAAATAGTTCTGTCTAGAAATGGCTGGTGAAGGTTGCATCATGATCTAAGACAATAGATGAAGGAATGCCATGAAGATGAAAAATATGGTCCAAGAAAATTTATGCGACTGTGGAATCAGTATAGGGGTGGTTAAGGGCACAAAAATGACTATATTTGGAGAGGCGATCAACCAAAACCAACATCACTATTTTCCCTCCAGATTTAGGGAGTCCCTCAATGAAATCGATAGCAATATCTTTCCAAATCCTGGTAGGGATGGGCAAGGGTTCGAGCAACCTAAGGATGAGTGTGGTTTCACCCTTGTTGCGTTGGCAGGTATCACATCCAGACACCATCTGTTGAATTGCCTTTATCATTCCCTTTCAAAAAAAGGTGCATAGTGCTCACTCATAAGTTTTGAGAAACCCTGAGTGCCCTATGGATGGAGAAGCATGGAGTTCATAGAATACAACTTTGTGAAAATCTGTACTCTAGGGAAGCACCAGATGACCCTTGTATCATAGAGAAGCACCATCCCAATGATAATGCAGTACAATAGAGGGGTTAGTGGACAATTGTTGAATGATTTGAGATAATGAGGAGTCATTAACATACCCTTGTTGTACATTATCCAACCAATTCAAAATAGGCATAGAAATAGCTGAAAGGGAAGCTTGGTTCATAAATGTGCGAGATAGAGCATTAGCCATAATGTTATCATTACCCTTCTTGTAAGTGATCTGATAATCATAACCCTTGAGTTTGCTAACCAATTTTTGTTGTGATGGGGCAGAGACCCATTGTTCCAAGAAATATTTCAGACTCTGGTGATCAGTTTTGATGCAAAAATGATTCCCTAGTAGGTATGGTCTCCACTTCTGTACTGCATGCAAAATGACCATCATTTCATTCTCATAAGTAGAGAGTGCTAAATTTTTCCTAGAAAGGGCTTTGTTGGTGAATGCCATGGGGCATACTTGGAGGAGAACAACACCAAGCCCATTGCCACAAGCATCACTCTCGATAGTGAAGGTCTTGGCAAAATGTGGCATAGCTAGAATAGGTGTAGTACACATAACTTGTTTCAGTTCTTTAAATGCACACTCAACAGCTTGTGTCCATGTAAAATCATCCTTTTTCACCATAATTTTTAGCAGAGCTACAGTCTTGCTGTAATCCTTAACAAACTTGCGATAGTATCTAGTCAGTCTCAAAAAACCATGGAGGCTCTTGAGTGTCTACGGATGAGGCCAATTTGTCATGACAACTATTTTTTCAAGATCCACCCGAACCCCTTGGGCTGAAATAATATGCCCGAGATACTCCACTTCATCCTGGCCAAAAACATATTTGGAATATTTTGCACAAAGATGATGGTCAAAGAGAAGTTGCAATGTGAGCTCCAGATATTGGAGATGCTCAGACCATGTTTTACTATAAATGAGGATGTCATCGAAGAAGACCAGAATGATTATTTGCAGGTAGTGCTGGAATATTGAAATGTTGAAGGAGCATTATTGAGGCCAAAGGGCATCACCTAAAACTCATATTGGCCATCATGCGTACGAAAAGTTGTCATAGGGATATCATCCTCATGAAGTCAGATATGATAATATCCAGAGCGGAGATTCAACTTAGAGATAAAATGAGTGCTTTGAAGCTCATCAATAACAGGGATCAAGAACTTATCCTTGATAGTGATGTGATTAAGTGCACGAAAGTTAATGCAAATATGTTAGGACCCATCTTTTTCCACACAATGAGAACTGGGAAAGAATATGGGCTGGTACTGGGGCGAATAATGCCTTGCTTTAGTAAGTCTCGAATGAGCATCTTGATCTCAATCTTTTCCTGAAATAGGTAGCGATAGGGCATGATGTTGGGAGGAAGGCTTCCAAGAAGGAGCTGAATACGGTGGTCCTCTAGCCATGAAAGTGGCAATCCCATTGGTTCAGCAAAGACACGTGCATACCTATGAAAAACGGTTTGTAGATCAGAAGGAGTAGAGACTGTTGATGGTTGCATTTGAATGGAATAGAGCTGGGCAATGACATCGTGTGAATTATTCTTAAGGAGCGTTTCCATGTGATGTGAATTGATGATGCTGAGGGACCTCGGTTGTAATCCTTTCAATGTGTGCTTTTGCCCATTGTCTAAAAACTACATCAAAAGTTCAGGAAAATCCCATAAGATGGGTCCAAGTGTGTGTAGCCATTGGGCTCCCAAAACAAAATCACATCCACCTAAGGGCAAGGCAAACATGTCGGAGCGCAAGTTATAATTCCCAATAGACATACGCATATTGCGACACTTCCCTTTGCAAGGTAATGTGCCCCCATTGACAATCATGACTTCAAGGTAGGAACAAGGATAGACAAAACAATCACCCTGTTTGGCAATCTGAGGGTCAATGAAGTTATGAGTGCTACCAGAATCAATGAGTATAGTGAGAGGGAGATTTTTGAAGTAACCCCTAACTCGTATGGTTTGTGGGGTGGTGACTCTTGCTAAGGCATGGAGAGAGATCTCTGGTTGGTCTTCCTAAGAAATAGGTTCCACAATCGACTGAGCTTCTTCTGGATCATCTATTGTATCCTGAATAGCTTCCTCATCTTCAGTTTCGGGCGGAGAGTCCACATCCAATAAGTAGAGATTTTGCTCAATACATCGATGTTTCTGAGTGAATTTGTCATCACAATTATAACATAGTTTTTTTTCTCTATGGGCTCGCATTTCTGCTTTAGTTAAATGCTTGATAGGAGTGGTTCTGGTGGCTGGTGTTGTTTGAGATCATTGTGGAGTTATATTTTTGAATGGAGCAAAATTGGATTTGAATTGCTGCTGAGTTGTGATCTTGTCCTCTGCCAATTTAGCCAACCTTAGGGCTTCCATCATCATGTTGGGCCAGAACATTTTGACTTCAAATCGAATTGCCTCCTTCAGTGCACTAACAAAGTAACTTCTAAAGAATTCATCAGACAATCCCTCTATGTGATTGGCCAGTTTTTCAAATTTTGTATGATATTCTCTCACAGTTACTGTTTGACAAAGTTTAGTGAGTGCTCTCGTGAAGTCATCAAAATCACTAGGGCCAAACCGTTTCAAAATGAGGGTGCTCTCGTGAAGTTAAGATTCAATACAATTATTTTTGTTCTAACCAGACCAAGACAAGAATGAAAAAGGCCAATTTGAAAATAGACAAATGCAACCAACAAAAAAATATATACATATATAGCAAAAACACATCAACAACATTGAAATTGTAAATGGATTAGAAAGTAATTAAAAGCAACATAATTTAAACATACTTTTGTTTTTCTTTTGTGAAGAGAAAAAGATTATCAAAAACAAATAAATGATCTTTGGCTTCTCAAGTCATCTACAGTTCTTCGTAGATAGTGCACCAACCACAATATAAAAGAACAATGAATTGAAAGGGATAATTGCAGAAGCTTTCTTGTGCATTGTGTTGCATGCCTTCACTGAAACACTCTTTTTGGCAACGAGAAAAAATAGTTGACACTTCACCTGCACTTTGGCAATATCAACTGCATGTGTCTAGCAGTCTCTCCAATGTGAGTTGGAGACATGTCCTTCACCCCCTGCACTAAATGTCAACCATGTTCAGGTTACTATTAAAGAATTCTTTTAATGAACATAGAAAATAGAACCCTGTTAATTGCCCCATACCAGACAGAGTATTACATGTTTAATGATAACTAGAAAACCCAATAAAATATTACTATTTCACATGGGGCTTTGTAAAAAGATTTTAATTTTTTTTCCAACAACAAATTCTCATTAGCCATCAACGGTCTCCAATACAAATTAATAATCATAAGCTAAAACAATGGTACATAAGCCTATAACAAATACTAATAATACTTTTAACTTTTCACTGAAAGATAAAACTTGATGGCTAAGCAAAGAAGACCATTAAATACTCGTTTTATTAAACTTCACTTGTTAGTCCTGAAGGGATCTATTGCCTTCATTGAGCTTTAACTCAGAATTACTCTCTGCTTTTGACCAATCAGAATACATTAATCCTTATGTTCAGAAATATGTGAAATTTTAATTAGAGTAATATGCAAGTTCTTTAACCTATCCAATATAATATTGTTTTTATTGTATATTGATTGGTTAATAAACTTTTGATGTTATTCCCTGTTTCGAGTCATTCAATGCAATCCGTTGGTTTTGTTGCTAGGTGGTGCTAGTCATAATAATTCAAATTTAATGCAGTTGTAGGTTCTCCTGCAGTCTGCACGATGCATAACGGTGGTAGTTTTTGGTGGGAAAGGGAAGGTGGTGCATCTACTAGCAGTAGATGAGCGCAAACCATAATATTGCCATTTCACGCATGCACTACCTGTCTAGTCTTATACGAATTCTCCCTCTCCTAAGGTACACGTTCCTTCCCCTGGACCGGAGTCATCTCCTTGCCTTGCAATTCCACCACTGCCATTGTCCAACGCTCTACAATTTTAAATTTATGTTGCCCCTACAATGGTGGGTTTATTGCTTCTTTGTGTTTATGCTGTTGCAATCTCAGTGTTTTAAGCTACACCACGCCAAGCCCTCTCTGTGGCTACCTCTTCTGCATTGCGTCGTTGATATTCGCCTTCTTCATTGCCTTCACGCAATCCTTATTATCACCACGTCTAGGGTTCGAACCTCTTGAAGCAACGTTTTCATCCAACAACATTAACGTGGTTTCCATATCAAGCTCTGTTCTTTTCTTTTCTTTAACTCGGCGCAAGAGCAACACTACCACCATTCTTTTTATCTCACTAATTTCAACTCAAGTGGAACCACATTCCATTTCAGTCAAGGATTTCAACGGACTCAGAAAGCCCCTCTGCACTTTCAACAGACTACAAATATGCATTTATCTCCATGTCTAGACATGACATGTGTGTGTGTGTGTGTGTGTGTGTGTGTGTGTGTGTGTGTGTGTATTACGGACGTCTTTCTTTCTAGGAGTGTGAGCTGCTTAACATTTGTTTCTTGCGTTTAACAATTATATCATGAAAGTGATTTTCTTTGATTCCATCACGAGTCTCATTACACGTTGGCCAGTGCATATTTGATTAGGTCGATGCAGATGTACTATCTTTTTAGGGAGTATAGATATAGTTAATTTGTGGGTTATCATGACTAATCTTATCATTCTAGCATTTATGATTCTTGGTTGTATGCAGGTTTGCCTTCTTCTATCTTTTATGTTAAGGATTGTTGCTAAATAAGCATGTTATAAATTGTTTGTTGTTTCTAATTTTATTTTAGAATGCTTATGGTTTTATACGTATAGAATAAAATAGAGAAAACTCTTTTAAATTATAATATCAAGTAAACACTTACTATGGAAACTCAGGTTTGTATAAGTTTTCACCAATCTCAGAATTTTGTTATGCTTGGCTCTGCCCAACACAGTGTTTACTTTTTTTCTATATTAAAAAAACTCATTTTATGCACGAATCTGTTGTAGTATAGATTTCACCATCAATGATGGAAAATGATAAGAGAGATTTATTAGATAATTCAATCACGGGAAATCAGTATGATATAATAAGTCTAAATGATAATCCTTAGGGTAAATTAGTTTATTGTCCAAACCAAAACGCCTCACCTGAGTGTCATTATATTAAATTTTGGAGTGACTGTGAATTGAATTTGGGGCAAATTTGTAGATCTATGCACTCCAACATCATCAGAAGATGAAAAAAATGATGGCATGAATATTATCCACTAATTTATAGAATGTTTGACAAAAAGCCTTGGACATGGCACTTGCTTTCGTTTTGCTCTATCATAACTGTTCAATAATAATACCCTAATTTAACTCTGACAATGGCGATGTTTCTTCTTTCCAGGGCATGGGCGATGCTGACCCTTGCGACATGATAACTTTCTTTTAATGCTGTCAGTTGTAGAAATAAAAAATCTAATCTAGATTTTTGTAGGAGATGGATGAAACACAGGAAGCGAGAACACGCATAGGCTCTTCTAGAGTGTTTAGTCTTTTCCCATGCAGAACTTCTCTGCAATCCTTGTTTCTATAAGTACTGAAAATGCACATCATTAAAAGCATATTGGTAAGAAATAAATCTATGTTTATAACCTCCCTATCTGCTCTTATATATTTGGTGACATTACTGCTAAACAAACAGTACCATTTCCAATGCGAGCTCCGCTCCCTTGTTATAATTTACTTTCTAAAAACTTAAATATTTCAATAAAAGATAAAACTTATAATCAATGAGAATGATTAAAGTTTTATCGTATCACATTTTATTTTATTTTTCCTCCTTCATAAAACATATTTTAGTTCAATTTAGTTAATTAAAAAGGGCCTTTAAATTATATTTTTTATTTTTGTTTATCACCTTTAATATTTTAAATTTAATATATTTATTAAATTATTAAAGGAATTTGAATATCTTTTATTCATGTATACATATATATAGATTAGATAAAATTGTTATAAAAATAATTAAATAACCAGTTAATGGCTAATTCTTAATTTATAAATTGTACTTATATTTTATTTTGTTTACACCTTATAATTTAAGTATAAATAATATTGTAATGAAGATGTTTATATAAATTTTGTTGTAATATAATTTATGTTCATAAATTGTTTGTATAAATAAAATTACATTATATAATTGAAAAATTATAATAAAATTGTTTATGCATATGATGTTGTAATAAAATTAAATATATATTTTTATATAATTTTAAAAAATTGAAATAAAGTTTACATAAACATCATTATAATAAAATTATATATATATATTTTTCTATAATTATGAAATTAAATTGTATTTTAGTTTATATTTTGGAAATAAATATACGTAGATTGCAATGATGAGTAAGTGTACGTCTAAACGAGTAAATGACACACCATCAAAATCACTCAAGGTACAATCCTAACTTTAACTATTTGACTCTTTGTATCAAATACATAAAAGAAGTTATACCTAGAATATAAGCAACCATCATCCTCACCAATCAAACTACAACACTTTCAATAAAAATGATATCATTCATCCAAATATTATTATAATAAAAATATTTATATAAATAATAATTACTAATAAACGCTGTCAACCATATAAAGGCAAAGAAAGGACATAATTAAGCCGTTGTCGTGAACATAGAGGTGGGAGAAAGGGGAGGTGGGGGGCTATCCGATTTTTCTCCTCACCCCGCATTAGAAGGGAGATCCTCAGAGTCATTAAAGGGCTCCCAGCGACCAATATGATCTTTAGTAACATTTTTTACTTCTTCAATAGATCTCTGCGGGGAAATGGCCAAAGCCAGCATTGGAAACTTGTCTGACGAAGGTAGCGAGACATCTCAACCATCATGTTGGTCTCTGGTAAGAGAGGGATCTCCCCAACCACCCGTATGCCACTAAGTATGAGGCCCCCAACCACCCTGTTGATGACAAATATTCAAACTGGCACCACGCTGTAAGCTTCTCCTCAACAAAGACCTCCTAGGACCATGCGGGGACAAGGAACGCCCTCCTCGGCCTCCGAAATGCCTCCTCAAACCATGTCTAGACGTCGAAGCCGAACCATGATGAGAGGCAAAGGAGGGAGGCACCCGACTAACAACACAGGGAGCACCCGCTCAGTACTCCATCAATGACTGAAGATGGGACAACTCCCTCTAGACTTTATCCTTCTGCTCAAGGCACTAAAGAGACAAATTGGAGATAGCATTAACCTTATTAGCAATAGAGAAATTTCTGTCTCTTTGTTGTTTGTTAAAGATAGCATGATACCTGTCTTTCCAAATACAAAAAAGAATATCAACATGAAGAATAAGTCAAAATTTGTTGTATTTTGCATGCAAAAGCGCCGAGTCCCCCAGGGGAGCAATTTTTCAGGGGAAAGGTTCAAGGCAAAAAGGTTGGAACAATGAGTGTATCCACATCCAAGTAGATTGGGCATATGGGCAGAACCAAAACAGATGCTTCACCGACTTAGGATGCCCACAAATCGGGCACAGGGGATTGGTAACTCCAAGATGCTTGAGTTGTTCTCCCAACTAGAGCCCATGATAAAACAAACACCAAAGAAAATGAGTTTTTTTAGGTTCAATGGGCATGGCCCACAACTCGGAGAATCTTCTAACCCACACAAAATGGTGAGATTTGATATTTCAGACCTTGTTTAATTTTTCCAAGAGAAGCCCTTTAGGAGTTAGAATTTGATACCCCAAGTTGGGAGTATAGTTTCTGAAAGGGGTGGTCATAGGCCAATTCCAATCCCTCCACCACGGAGCTCTAGTGAAACACTAATTTTGTGAATCGAAGACTCTGAAATAACCCCCTAAATTTCCTTGATGAATTCAACATCATTGTTGAGTAAATTAAATTTTCTTTTGAGTTGATCCCAAGAGATCCAATCCCTGGTTTGGTGACAAAACAAGTCCCCAATGGTTTTGATCCCTCATCTGAAGAGCCAAAGGCTCTTAATCCAAAGAACCTAGGCAAAAGGGACATTATAAGAGTAGATTGAAGAAGGCCACCTAAAAAATTCTAAATTGATAGAAAGCCCTAGCTAAATTCCTCCCCTTTCCAAACCAACAAAAGTTTGAAAAGCTCCCAAGCCTTCCAAACGCTTTTAACAACTTTATATTTAAAAATCATATTATTTGAAGAGTATATACATTCAGAAATATTTTTTCTATTATTTAATATGTTTATAATTTATTAATATAAATATATTCTTTGCTGGATTAAATTTTATTATTTATTAAAATAAATTTAATTATATATGTATAAATATATGTATGAGAGATTTTAAAATAAAAATTAAAGATTATTAGATATACATTTATAATAAATATGACCATAAATGTGCAACAAGAAATTGTTTTATTGTATTTCATTATATAAATGCGATAATTAATATATATATATATATATATAAAATAAATAAACATTGTAGTGTACACAACCCTGCAACCCTAATTTTGTTTGGAAAATGTTGACTGAAGTTACAGGGCAACACATATTTTCACAAATTTTTAAATATTTTTAAACCTTTAATTACAAAATGAAATGAACTGTTTACATTTTAAAAATGAATAAAACATAGGTAAGTTAATTAAATGGGTTAATTGCACCCAATACCACTCAGATTCAAATCCTGTACACTATAAATCAACACCACCCAAATTCAAATTTTACATACTATAAATTTTGAATCTGTTTTCATCTTGAAAAGTAAAGCAAAAAAAATATGAAATTGAACCATAGAAATATATATACATGAATTCCGAAATCTTTTATAAAATAATTTTTAGACTGTTTTACTTACATGTAAAATGCGTTAAATTCACGTTAAAAAGTTTACCAGGCTTAAAAAAAAAAACACAGGGTTCGAATCGGATTCGAACGGCCGACCTCAAATAAAACCTTAAATTTTGCTATGTAAAGAAGGCAAACCAGCGAAATTATGCATGCTCTGACGCCCCTGAGCAACGACTTCCCCTGTACTTTTGTTTCTCAAATCTACCACTACTGTAGACAGCCCTCCCTTGTGCCCTAAAACTCTCGCATCAATCTCTATTTCATCCTATAAAAATAAAAAAAATATCAATATTTGAAGCCAAATTTGAGGAAAAACCAGGAACAGTAATTGTAATACAGAGAGGGTTTTTACTCACATGAGCTTTGGCTGGACAAACATACGAAAGATTATAATCTACGGAGACCTTGATGGGTTTATCGCATGTCATAATGGCAGCTGCGCAAACATTGTCTACCAAAGACATTATCACACCTACAGGCCAACGCCCGTATTCATCCTGTCAATAAAAAAATATTTATAAAAGGGGTTTCGAGCCCCAAAAAAAAATCTGCAAGGGTTATCAAAGGGGTTCTGAGCAATAAAATTTTCTGTAAAGGTTAATCGAAGTAAAGGACCTAATATGCATACCGTGAGGCGAGGAGGTACTTTGAATGTGCAGAGGGCGCGGCCGTGTTGGAGTTGATCGATTTGGAGGCCTCTGAAAACAAAACCCTCGTAAATATTGGAAATGGTGGAGGAATCGAGAGATGTGGGGGTTTCTGTGTTGTTTATATTGTCAATTTTTTGGTGGGATTGGAGCCATCTTCTTGCCCTTTCACAAGGATCTTCATCCTCCATTATTATTAGTATTCGACACAGTCAATGATGTTTTACAGGGTTAATTATCGCTTACAGATTATTTTTTGCCCGTTAGCGACAAGATTATATTCGAGGGCACAAGATATAATATTGATTAGACTTTAAAAATAATATGAGGCTATGAATAATAAATATATTAGAGAGTTTTTGCATAGTTTTTGATAAGATATTTCAAGATAAATTCAGCAATTTATTTATATTAATTTATTAAGATTAATTATGAATACTGCATATGGTATTTATTGTGTATCATGGTGAATTATGTTGGAAGGTAAAGTAATATATTGCGGTCATTTAGTTGGGCTTTTAGTTAGTCACGTGGTCCAAAACCTTTTGTGATTTGCAGTGACGTTATTGTGAATATTTTTTACATATTTCAAAATTATGAATATAATTACATGTGAAAACCAAATGTGATTACTAGTATATAGATTAATATTCAAACTCTCTCTCAGTACTACTCTCAATAGACACAAAACATTCCTTTACAATTATGTTTTATAATTGCATGCCTCCGACAACTATAAATGGCATGTAAAGAAACTTATTACTCCATAAGTCATTGTGCTGAAAAGGCTAAAGTGAAACATTAGATTATGTGAGATTTACATATTTTAGATTGCATTGATTTAATTAAGTTGGTTACACAAATAATTTTTATATCCAACGTCTTATCAAATATATAAATGGATATTTCTTCATATATTTAAGTTATTAAATCGTGACTCCCTAAATAACTTGGGTTTAAGTAACTTGGTGAAGTTTTTTTTGTGGGGCCATAATCCACAAGTTTTTGGAATGCAACCAAGCATGTATTTGGAGACATCATCAAAGAAAGATCACTACTATCTGTCACAATCATTGGAAAGCTATTTCCCTTTAAACTTCGCTTAATTTGCACAACACACTAGTATCAGAGCATAAAGATAACAAGAAATATACACAAACATACTTGATGATTTTACAGAATAACGTTTTATGAAATCTATTTTCTCTTGTCAATGCAAAGAACTCTATACTCAGTATTCAAATGAATATAAAATTTACATTGAGTTTGTCAGTTGTATCAATATTGCAAAACATCTTACAAAAATGTGGTTTAATGTTACCTGATGAAAAGTTTGTTATTTACTTTGAATGGGTAAGGATTGAGCCACCTCATTTTTCAATGTATTATTTTATAATTTTTTTTTATGTAAAACATTTTAATTAGACAATAAAGTTTCAAAGTTATTTTTCCCAAGCAAAATGGCAATAGTTATTTATAAATTTAGTTTAACAATTGACATGGCAAAAATAACATTGTTTTTCATCCTTGATCACACATTTTATTCTTCCCCATCTCCATGCTCCATTGCTTTATTAGAAGTCCTAATACACTCCAAAATCTTAATAAACTTAAGGCAAACACAATCCAAGTTCTTGAGATATAAGTATTCTTGCCAAACTCATTTTACCGGCTTTTGGATTTACTAATGGCTCAACAATATTAGTTGTTCAGAAGAATAATATCTACCCACCTAGAACAACATTATAGCTTCTCTTAACTCTAGGCGATTTTTCAAATGATATTCATTGGGTCTACCTTAGGATTGTATTTGTTTGACTTAGTTTATTTGTGCGCAGATGAACATTGCAAAAAAATAAAAGAAAAATAATTGAAACATGATTTCAAAATCATAATCACTAATATTAGAATATAATATCTAAAATATTACAATATATTATCATTATTTATATCGTATATTTATAATTAATAATTAATAAATAATACTAATAATAAAATATGAGAAAATAAATATTATAATATATATTGTAATATCAATATATTATTTCTATAATATGTTATATATGATATATCATATTATATTATGTTGTGTACAATATTATATACAATTATAATATATTATATTTATACATAGAATATTTTATATAATTTATAATATATTATTATATATTTTATTAAAAAATGAAATGAACCAATATGGAGGGAGGCAATGCTGAACAATTAGATGTTAATGAGAGTATAAGACGAAGTTGACAGTTGGAAGAAAGATGGATAAGTTGTAGGGGTTTGATAACACGTAGCAAAACTATGAGTAGATGGTAGTCGTTGATGGTTCCAACATATTTATATTAGTGGGTGATGGTTCCATTCTTAGATTTTTGACTTGAATCCTTTCCTTGCAAGGTCGCCCATTTTGTTACAGTTGCTGAGTTCTCTTGTCTTCATCTAAGCTTCTAGGTCTTCTTCCTTAGATGGCTATTTTTGGTTCTTCCATTGGAAGGATTAATGCAATTCCATGGTTTGTATTTTTATTCATAACATGTATCTCTATCTGTGGACACATTTATAGCATTGCAAAAAAAAAAATGAGAAAAATGAGCACAAGTCATTACAGGTCTTGGACACATTTATAACATTGCAAAAAAAAAGAGAAAAATGAGCACAAGTCATACTAGGCCTACTAGATATGGTTGTTCTATTCTTGTGAGAAAACTGAGAATATGGGCATGGAAGCTTGATTCCTCCTACACAACTACTAACAAATAAATGCATTGTTGCTCCCATACCCAATAACAACAATTTGCTTTGCAATTCTTCTCTAAAAGATCAGATTTGGCAAATATTTAAAATATATTGCAAATTGTCAGAAGAAATATATTGGGCTTAAATTTTCAAAGATGTTGAAAACATATACATACACTGTTGTGGAGGAAAGGTCCCTTAGATTTGGGTATGACATTGGACGATATCCAGTTGTCTACAGTTTCAAGACAACAAGGCTTTGTATGGCTACCAGTTCGCTTCACTATTCAAGATTAGCAACAAAAAAAGTTCAGAAGATGCTGGGAAAAGGGGGTTTTGACTATGCATATAGAGTATTTATATATTTTTTCCAACAAATATAGTTTAAATTTTATGAAATTGAAATGAGTATTAATGTGGAAATAAAATCTTACTAGAACATTTGCTTTTTTCTCTAGGTGTTGAAGAGAACATTCTCTAAAAGAGGGCAAGTTGTCATAAAGGGATCGTGGAAAAGAACGAGCAAACTAGTGAAGGAGTTGGTGTGCATAGAAAATCTACATCATCAAAACATTCTGAACTTTGTCAGATATTACACCACAGGGATTGAGTTGATGTTTGTGTTTGATTATATTCCTAATGGAAGTCTCTCAAATTTAATATTGAATAAGTTTCATGACATATTCTTTGTTTGTTATTTTCTATGATATTTGAAAACACAATAACTAATATAATCATGGTTGTCATGGATATAATCACCAAACATGTCCATATTTTGTACCTTGTCACATCTTTTTGTAGTAAGTATAGTAACATCAATTTTTATCGATACAGTGCGAAAGCTACATCAGACCCCAAATATCATAGTAAGTGATCATGATCCTATATTTACTGTGACTTTTTGGACTTATTTATTTTTTTGATCAGTACTTAGTTGGGTCATAGATCATCATGTCATCCCCAATCTAATGGCTAAACTAAGGTGGTCGACAAGTGCTTGGGTTATCTCTAAGTTTTTCTTCGGATAAATAGGAGAAATGGGTTCAATGGTTATTGCTAGTAGAATGTTGGTATAACACTTTTTTCCATCCTTCATCCAAAATGTCTCTATTTGTGGCATTGTATAGATACCAATCACTATCTATCACCTTGTTCATGAGGGTTCCACCAAAGGTTCAAATAGTTGAAGATCACGTCCAACCCCAACATGAAGTACTCTCTAGTCTTAAAGAGAATTTGGCAATGACACAAAACTAAATGAAGTAACAAACTACCCATCACTACATGAAAATACATTTTGAAATATGAGATTTGAGTTTTTGTGCAATTATAACCATATAAGCAAATGTCCTTGAAACAATAGGAGGAAGATAAGCTTTCACATAATTCTTACAAGCCCTATTATGTTTAGTGCAAGATAGGTAATGTAACCTATAAACTGGAGCTACCACATTCATTGAAAACGCATTCAATCTTTTATATTTCCTACTTGGACAAGGTCATTGGATTAAGAGTTTCAGTGCAAATAGAGTTACCCGAGGTTTATGAGGCAGGAAGAAATATTTTGGAACATGAGGAAATCCTCCATACACACACAAAGAGGTTGTAGGAAAGGGTGATTATAGAGTATCTGATTAAGTGGAAGAATCTATATAACGAGGATGTGTCATTGGAGGATGAACCTTTTCTGTAGAAGCATCCAACAGTCATCAAACATTGAGGACAATGTTGGTTTGAACATGAGGGACATGTTATGCCCTCAATTGCTAGCATGTAATGGGGCATGTGTGGCCAACTTAGTGTTGGCATAACCTTTTACTAGGCATATGATAATTTATATATCTTCATATTGGTAGTAATGTGGATCTATGGAGTATCCCTAGCCTTAGTAGATATATATAAGACGTAGTGGTTAGTATTAAAACATTATATTAAGAATCATGTTTTTATTGGAATGTTTTTGAAGTTTCCCCTTCAAAGCAACTTAGTGATATATTTATAGTATTCTACTCTAAGTATTATCAGTATTCGGTGTAGATCTGCTCAATTATGCTCTATTATTGTGATACACTGGAATTTCTATGCTCTTGATATTTATATTTACATCCATTGTTTTGAATCTTCTTTATATATCTAAGTAAGTTCATTACATCTTCTTCCCTAGGTACAATGCAACTACATGAATATTCACATATCCTTCTTTTCGTACAAAATATAGCTAAGCCTCATTGATACGTCTTTGAGAAGAAATATAACAATGTGAAGTGTGGCTAGACTTGAATTCCTCTTGATACTTCCTCTTCTTTCTTGTGGATGCTTCTTATTGAAATGCCTTTAGGAGGATTTGTATATAAAGTCTTCCCAAGATACAAATTAGAGACTTATTGGCACACACACTGACCAAAGAAAAGACAAAGAACCGACATACACAAATCCAATCATCGAAAGGATGCAAAGAGGGACAAAAGGGCCGACAAAAACACGAAGGATGAATTTGACGGACACATGACACATTTGGTAGTTATGGGTGAACCACTAAATCTATCCCAAGAGAGAAAAAGATAAAGAAAACAACGACGAAGAGATCACATAAAAAATAAAGAGAAAAATAAAACACAAGAAAAAATGCCAATAAAATCCTAATTCAAACAAATAGACCATATGCATAAAACAAAATTAAAAGCAATGCAATAACAACCCTTATAACCAAATTAAATCTCTACAAAATGCATTCTCAACATTGTTTTAGCCTACTATTCTAAGGGCACTCTCTTGAGACAACACATGAATTTTGCAAAAAACTCACAGAAGTGGCATATTAAGAAGATTTTCAAATCATTATATCATTCAATGAAACTGTGAATCACAGCCAAGGTAAAAGATCTGAAATCAAACTTGCACTGTATGCCTTCAAAATCTGAGGAAAAAGTGTCCGACAAGAGTTCAGTCACACGGATCAGTTCTGAGCCATGTCACAAAAATTAAGGGGAATTTTTAAAGAAGAGCCTTAAATTTTGCTGAATAGGTTTCGAAAACCTGATGCATTATGCATGGTATGGCGTGCCTGAGCAACAAGTTCCCCTGTAGTTTTGTTTCTCAAATCCACAACCACAGTAGACAGCCCTCCCTTGTGCCCTATAACTCTCGCATCAATCTCTATTTCATCCTACAAAAACAAAAAAAATTATTTGGAGCCAAATTTGGGGAAAACCAGAAAGGTTATGTTAGACACACAGAATAAAAGGGTTTTAACTTTTACTCACATGAGCTTTGGCTGCAGAAAAATAGGAGAGATTGTAATCCACGGAGACCTTGAGGGGTTTATCGCATGTCATGATGGCGGCGCCGCAGACATTGTCTACTGTAGACATTATGAGACCCCCACGCCAACGCCCGTATTCGTCCTGTAAATAAAAATAAAATTTATCATCAGTTCTGGTTAAGGTTAAGTGAAAAAGAAAAGATTGTATGGAATTGAGACGTTCGTACATACCACAAGACGAGGAGGTACTCTGAAGGTGCAGAGGACGCGGCCAGTCTGCATTTGATCGATTTGGAGGCCTCTGATCACGAAACCCTCGTAAATGTTGGAAATGGTGGAGGAATCGAGAGATGTGGGCGTTTCCGTGTTGTTTCTATTGTCAAATTTTTGAAGAGATTGGAGCCATTTTCTTGCCCTCTCACATGGATCTTGATCCTCCATTATTACTGGGATTACACACAGTCAATTGTGTCCCTATCGGATAAGAGCTTGGATGGTGCATTTTTGTGCGATTTTATAAGTAGTATGTAATTTTTAAGCATAATTAGTGTAATCTTATAAGGTAAGGTAATTCAAAATAGTAAAGTTTAAGCTATTTATTTTAACAATGAATTTATAAAATTAACTAAAGATAGTTTATTAGCAACAACAATTTGATTATTAAAGATTTAAGGTTTTTACAGTGTATATATAAAATAATAACAAATTTTTGGAAGAAACTGTGTCAAATTTAGATGATTTATATATTTTTGATCAATAACTGTGTTAAAATTTGATTACTTTTAAAAGTAACATATATAATTTCATTATTTTAAATTAAATATAATAAATATGTGTATATAAGTTAAAAAATATATCTAAACAATGGTTATTTTATTTTATGATGACATAAGCTCTGTTCTGGGTTATTTGATTTTCTCTCTTTTCATTGATCAGATCAATCAAGGATCCTAAGAGATTGGTTGTTTTTTAATGAATCCTCCAAGAGGGGAATCCATCCCCCCCTCCTCTTGCCGCCTCCCAAAAAAAAACTTCTTTTAGGTAAATGGTGGCTAGAGCAAATAGTTTGGTTTTAGAAATGGAGATCAACGCCCTTATGAGGTGACATGTAAAAAATAAAATAAAATCAAGACCCTGAATTTAGACTAGAATAACATGCACACAAGCAGCAAAATAAAATTTGATCGCCATCCTAAATCCAACATAAATCAAGAGGAATATAGTTGCACTGCATAGACAAAGTCTGATCTATAAATTCATGGGAGCCCAACTAACTCTGAAGGAATTACATGCATGGACAAGAAGGGACTGGAAAAGTGATGAAGAATATGAGCTAAAACCTTGTGTAAAAGGGTACTTCATCAGAATCTTCGTAAATGAATCGATAGAGATAAAGTGTTAGGAGGAGGGCCATAATTCTTCAAAAATGCAGATCTCTTCATGAAACACTAGCATACTGCATTCAAGCCTTCAGAGGAACTTCCAACCACAACACCAGTCTAGATTCATTTGCATGCACTACTACAAGAATTTTGGTCCAGGTATGTCCTTGAAACTATAGCTAATACCATCAGAAAACCTATTGATATTTCAAAACCATACCATGGTAAGGGGCTCTCTAGCTACAATAGAATTTATGTTGAGCTAGATCTCACTCAACATCTCCCTAAGCACATTACTATGAAAGTAAGAGAAAAGAATGGGTGCAAACCTGGATTATGAGAGCATTGCCTTCTGATGTAGATGTTGTCATGAATATGGACATCTCATCAGAGAATGCCAACACTCTAGAAAAGTAGTACTCTGCAGGAAGTCCCTGAAGCAACTAACAAAGACTAAGAGGGTTTTGTGAAACTGAAAAGAAAGCACATAATCAAGAGTAAGACAAAAGTTAAAGAAATATGTCCCAAAAGAATGCAAGATAGTCACCAATGAAAAATCTATCTTAACAGAAGCAACAAATTCAATACTAGAAACACAACGTATTGAGAAACAAAATAATATGGAAATGGAAGATATTACAACAAATTATGGGTTCAAGGAGGACCTGGAAAATATTCTCGAAGAACCAAGCATAGGAAACATAGATCAATAAAAGGCCCACTGTCATCAAGATAAGTAGACAAAGGAAAACACAATTATAGAGGACACTAAGCACAAGGAAAACTAGACAAGTTAGGATAGAGAAGAAGACTCAGATTTAGAAATAAAAAAGGCCAACATAGGAATCCTTCAAAAATCAAACTGAAATCCTAAAGGAAACTTTGGCAAGAGAAATAGAGGAAGACCAAGTAAAAATTAAAAAAAGACATGATGAATCAATGGAAGCCATTGGATTTGGGACCCAAATCCAAGTAGATACCCTTTTGGCGAGCACCAAGTGAAAAAAAATTTCCTAATGAGGATTATATCTTGGAATATAAGGGGTCTCAGTGCCCCCTTCAAAAAGAGAATATTGAAGCAGGTGATTAATCATAATAACCCAGATGTTTTGATGTTACAGTAAACTAGATTGGAACACTTGTTAGAACACATCAAAGGTTTATCTAGAAGTTTTAGAAGAGAAATGGTGGGAAGTCATGCCATAGGTATTGTCAGTGGTATGGCCCTCCTATGGTGTCCCAAGGAAATCTACCTAGAAATTAGTGAAGGCCATAAAAAGTATCTCATGAGTAAAGTTGTCTCTTTGTTTTGGGCTTAGCTTTAATCTAATTAATATTTATAGTTGCCAAAACATGGGAGAATGAGAACAAGTTTTACGACAAAATAATGCCCAAATCAAGGCATATATGAATTCATATTGGATCATTGGGGTGACTTCAACATTGGATTGGATGCTTCTAAAAAGAAAGGAGGAAATGTGAGAGATAAATATAATTTTAGATTCCACAACTTCGTGGAAAGTACAGAGTTATGGAACTTAAAAACCAAAAAATGATGGTTTGCATGGAGTAACATGAGAAATCTTATTTTGGAGAGACTTAATAGGTTTTCGGTCTCTAAGAATTGGAATGAAGCCAACATTATCTTGGAAATTTAGGTTCTCAAATTGATAGGCTCTGATCACTAGCCAATATCCCTTCATATTACACATGATGCCCAACCAGTCAGAGCTCCTTTCAAGTTTGAAAAAATATGGCTTGAACATCTCGAGTTTTATAAATTTGTTATCCAACAATGGAAAACTCTTAACAATATATATTGGACCAAAATGAACATGTTCTCTCAGAGTCTTAAAGATTTAAAATATGCCCTAAAATAATGGAACCAACTTGTCTTTATAAGTATCTTTAAAAAAATGATTTGGAGAATAGAAGAGGAGAAATTTAGGAATTGAGAATGGAAATTCATAATTCAATAGACCTATTGGAAGAAGAATTAGAAATTGCTTAGAAACTTAAGACATTTTTAAAAAAAGGGAAATTTACTGGAAGCAAAAATCTAGGGTGAGATGGTTGATGGAGGGAGATCAAAATACTAAGTTCTTTCATCTATCATGTAAAATTAGAAGACAATGAAACTGCATTAGGAAACTATAAACTATGGAAGTTGCTAGCCTGGAAAAACACAACGAAATTAAATATTATATGGTGAGATATTGGGGATATATGCTCAAGCAAGATGACTTGGATAATCAAGATGACCAAGAAATGTTCCCGAGGCAAATCCCCCAACTGGGTACTCCAACATATAATAAAAACTTGATGGATCATATTTCCCTATAAGAAGTCAAGAATGTTATCTTTGACATGGCAAGTGAGTGATTGTTTGGTTTTGATGGGTTCTCTACCCTTTTTTCCATCACTTTTGGGACCTCATGGGGGAGGATATCAAGGAAATGGCACAATAATATAAAGTATATCAAGGCATAATTAAAGTTTTTAATTATACTTTCCTTGTTATTATCTCTAAAAAATGTAAAACCCAAACCCAAGAGGATCTTTACCTGATTTCCCTATGCAATACCATGTACAAAATCATCTCCAAAATCATTATTAACAGGATTTAAAATATCCTTCCTAAAATTATATCATAGGAACATGGAGGCTTTGTGAAGGGAAGGCAAACTACACATGGCACTATCATAGCACATGAAATTATTTGAATGCTGGTAACAAATAAGAAATGATGATCAAGATGGATATTTCAAAGACATATGATAAATTCAATTGGTTCTTCTTCGATAGAGTGCTATAAAGATTTAGGTTTAGTAAATATTGGAGAAGATGGATTCAAGGTTGTTATTCCTCCTCCAAGTTTTTGGTGATGATTAATGGTTCCCTAGAAGGATTTTTCCTATTCCATAGAGGTCTCAGACAAGGTGACCCTCTATCTTTATATCTCTTCATTCTCATGGTGAAGGCTTTAGGAATATGTATTAAGTCCTTAAAAGATAAAAAAAAATTAAAGGCATTCAAGCTACTACTAGTGGAACATCTCACTCTCATTTACAATTTGTGGATGATACTATGATTTTTGTTCTTCCAACTTATTAGGAAGTTAGGGAAATAATGGACATGTTATGAAGTTACAAAAGTTCCTTGGAGAAATCTATCAACAAAAGTAAATCTGATATCTTCTTTATTAATGTCCATCCCAAACTTCAATCTTTCCTTAGCAAAAATTTTGGATTCAAAAAGGCTACTCTCCTAAACAATTATCTGGGTTTCCTCCTATTTAAAGGCACTAAAAAAAATAAACTTCGGAGAAATATCATTGATAAGATGCAACTAAGGTAAAGTAGTTGGAAAGGAAGAGATCTCACATATTCAGGTCGGATCATTATTATAAAGATGGTTTTGCAAGGTACCGCTACTTACTGGTTTTCCCTTATGATGACTCCTTCAAGAGTCATTATCGAAATGGAAAAAATCCTAAGAAATGTTCTTTGGAAATGAACAAAGGACAAAGCTAAATTACCTCTCCTCGCATGGGAGAAAATTTTAAGTCAATTACATTGGGGAGTGGGAATAAGGAACCTCTAAAAGGTCAACTTGGTTCTTGTCTCCAAATTGGTTTGGAGAATAATTTCTAACTCATCATAAAAATGGAGTGAGATCGTCAAAGATAAATATTTTGATGAGAGGAACTCATAGAGAATATTCATGGTGGAGGAACCTCCTCTTGGATTTGCATTATGGAATAACATAAAGGAATCTAGAGAGATCCTTGTGAAAGGTATATTTTGGCAAGTGCATAACAGTAAATATAATGAATTATGGGAAGATAGATGGATCACCCATTAATATTTGATATTTTATCTTAATCTAGACATCATTATAACATAAATCAAAAGACAATGGGGGCTTAAATTTAAGCAATATTATATTGAAAATACCAAGAAAGGCCATAATAATTTCACTTGGAAAACTTTTTAAAATGAGGATGAAACATAGGATGAACCCTAAAATAAATTAAATGATATCCTCTAAGGTTTTTGGGTCCCCTGGAGCTTAGAATTTTTCCCCCTAAGTTGAAATTGTAGTAACACATGGATCTACTCGGTAAAACAAAGATATAATGCTTAGATTTAACTGCACACCATTGCATCTAAAAGTTCCTTCTAGGTAAAATATGTAGTTTAAAATCATGGCCAAAATCCAAATATTTTCTTTGATTGGACATGCAAAAAAATATTTTAACAAGGGAAAACTAAAAGAAGAAAGGTTATTAGGGACCTTCAAGATGTGTTATGTGTTACAAAAGTGAAGAAGACATGTATCACCTCCTTCCCCAATGCAATTATGCCTCCTGGCTATGGAATAAATTCCTTAGCATGTGCAATTTGAGATGGACCCTAAACTACACTCTTTTTGACCATTTTTTAGAATGGCAATGCAATGAAAGGTTAAACATCTTAAAGAATATATGAGAAATGGGCCCAAGCTTAATTAATTAGAAAAAATAGATTGAATGGAATGGTATAATTTTCAAAGATAGAAGAAGGCACAAACACTAAGAACAAATTAGGAAAGAGATTGAAGTCAACATTTATGATATTGTCTTTTCTATTGAGAAAATTAAAATTAAAGAGGTTAACCCAAAGGAACTTAAAATCCTCCAAAACTGGGACTTGACTAGAAAGCAATACAACACTATGAAGCCAAGCAATAAGAAAAAGAAATACATGGCAAGGAAATGAATCAAATGGACTCCTCCATAACAAGGCTGGTACAAACTCAACTTTGATGGGGTGGTGAAACATGACCCTAGGGAATCAGTGGTTGGAGTCATAATTGGGAATAATAAGGGGAAAGTGGTTGCTTTCAACTCCACCAACATTAGAATAAACACAAAAAAGGTCACAAAAGTAGAGGGTCTCATTTTGGGACTTAAGCATTCTTTGGAAAATGAAATTAAGAATACCATCATTGAATGGGGACTCACTTATGATTACAAAAGTCATGGATAATTATAAAAATCAGAAATGAAGAATTTAATAGATAACAAAAGAAAGTAGAAGGTTACAAAATTTGTTTGAGAAAGTGAAGACCAATCAAACCTTTAGAGAAGGAAACTACATTGTTGATTGGATTGATAATTATGGCATCAAATCTCACTCTAAGCAAAATAAATTTAATACTATAGACATCATATCTAACAAATAGTTAGAAGGCCTAAAATAAATCATCAATAAAGAATGTATAGTTTATTAATCAATCATCTTGAGTTAGGTGCAACAAAGGAAGGTTGGACTACCCCTAAAGAATGAGTTCCATTACAACAAATTTCCACATATTTCCATATTTGACCTACCAATCATTGGGTTTATTTTGGAATAGTAATTATATTTATATTATTAAGATTGATGCTAGAATAAACTAATGTCTTGCTAAATGGGAAATCCAATCATAGAAAAAAGTCTAAGTTAAATGGTGTAATAGGATTGGATGCATTAGGTAACATCCAAGTTGTGCTGCTATAGGTGGCTACATTCCTTTATATCCATACATGAAGGTGTACTTTGGAGACTTTCTTGTTAAGCATTTTTCCCATTCGTATTGTTGAATTTGTCCTTCTCTTTTCTACTACCTAGAGATGGTGCTCATATAGATAATATGCTTCCCACTTAATATAACCATAAATGGACTAAATAAATTAAAGGTTATCACTAAGAAACCTACACATGGGATGTTTCAATCATAATTAAATAAGAATGGTGTATAGATAAATCAAACATAGTCGATAGACCGCGATCTTTATAGTCAATGTGGTAGAGAGGAAGATTGAAATATCCTAACACACAACTAATCATATTGTTATAGGGAGAGAAAGGAATGAGGGAGAAAGAAGTCTCACTAACCATCAAGTGAACAAGCTGAGGAATGATACCAAAAACAAAAAGGAAAATCAAAAGTTTGCCTCTCATTCAAGAAATGAACGTGGAAAAATTAGAACTAGTGGGCACTTTTATGCAACCATTCTTGAAGGAAGAAGGTTGATCAGACATGGAGATCTGGCCATAAAATATAAAGATAAAGGTAAGATAAATATGTATACTCAAATCAAGAATAATTTGAATTATGCCAACAAAAGAAAAGTAAGCATGGATAATGGAGGCCCTATCAAAAAATAGTTCTCCATCAAAATTGAAGAGCCATTTTGGGATGGTGAGTGGAAGAACACAGAGACATAATGTCCAAGGGACAATAATGATAATATTCATGGGAGTGAACTTTTGGATAACATTAAAGAGATGGATAACAACATTTATTTCATCAAGGAAGCTATGTTAACCATTAAAAATATTATTATTAAATAGAATAACTAGTCTATAGAATTTCAAAAAGAGATTGATACCTCTATTAAAAGAATCCATGACATTCTGATGATACATTATAATCTGACTGAGGTGATTACTAATAATTTGATTCATATCAAAAATTTAATGAAAAGGAAAAGAGGCAAAGATGCATTCTCAAATCTTGACCATGATTTGAATAAACCTATATGAGATTGGTGGGTTACATAATACGATGAATGGGATATCCAAGGACACTATGAATCTGAAGGAATACTTTCATCATTGTGTTTTGAACAACAATACACTTGTAGTGAATCATTTAGACATAGTTATGGAATAATAAGAAAACTAGATCAGTCTTCTAAGTTTTGTGTCTCATACAACCCAAACTTTTGACAATTTGGGTGTAATAAAGTAACTTAGTCTTTTTTTGACTAAACATGGTTTTGTCTTGATTTATGGTGTGTGCACTGATTGATTTTGTATCAACACATCCTTATCAAATTTTTTTTTATTTATATAAAAAAGGGATAATAAATGTGTAAAATAATAATAATGTTTAATAAGGATAATATATATAGTTTTATAGTTTTGAGGTGTCTCTCAAATATCACATGATTTGGTGATAATCATCAAAATTTTGATGTTGAAATGTATGCCCAAAAGTGGCAGAGACCCTGCTCATAAATCTCACAATGATCAAGAACATATGTATGAAGCATCATGCATAATTTTGATTGGTATAAAGCTTTGTGTGGTGATTATATCTTTAATCTCTTTTAGGAGAATAAAATCCAATACTTTGATAATGAAAATCAATCAATATATAGAAATCCAACCTTCCAAAGGGGGGATTTTCCCTCCAAAAACAAAAAAAAAGCATGAATAATGTCTTCAGCTACCAACATTCCCTCCCAATGCCTCTTACCATGCCACTTTTATTGTTCATTTGTAAAAAGACCAAAAACAAATCCAAATGTTTGCATTTAAAAGCTTAAATAGTAAAATGTGACACAAAAGCAAGAATATGTTCACATAGTCAAAATCATATGCAAAATTGGTGGTACCATTATGAATAAGATGGAGTCAACTTTTTGATGTTGCAAATAGAACTCAAATATGATAACGAGATAAAATTTATGCAATAAAAACCAACTCAAACTCAAAAAATCACCCAACAAACCTAACTGGGCTTTTTCGGTACTCGAGCAATTTAAAATTTTCACTTTTTGAATTTAATAACCCTTAGTGTTAATCGAGCTTTCAACCCCCAATAATCAGTAGGTAAGATTTTAGAGGTCATTATAAATATAATCAGGTATTATAGTCTCAAATAACATTAAAATTATTAAAGGGGGCCCCGAAAACCTAATCAGGTTGGGGACCCCTAAATAGGTCTAGTAGAACATGGTGAGTGGGTGGGAAGTTGTAATCAAGTTTTTATACCCACATAACATTAAGACTGGAGGGAAATGGTCCTACATACCTAATCAGGGTTCATGACCCGATTAACAAAGAAATTAGGGGATCCAAGGTCCTGATTAATGTTGAAAATAGTATCTCTAATGCCCACCAACCTGAACATGGAAAATACTCCACTTAAAACTAGGATAATCCCTCATAAAACCCGAGACCTAATCATGAAATCATCCCTAGATAAAACTAAACTGACGTGACCCCCACCTAAGACCTAACTAGGGTTGTAAATCTGATTAAAACTACATGATGTTTTCCTACCTAGTCAAGACCTATTTATAAAAAACCACTCGACCCTCCCTAGACTTACCAGGGCCTTGCCCAATTAGGTCTAATAAGTATTAAAATGTAGACCTTGCCAAAAGAAAAAGTCTCACCATAATTGAAATTTGAAAAAATTGATTCCAAAGACCTAATCAGGGTTTGTAAATATGATTAGGTCTATTGAGTTATTAAAAAAATTGTCTTTATCCAAGATCTAATGGGGGAAAATGACAATTTTTTTAAAACTTTGTATAATCTGTCTAAGTGTTAAAGGGGCAACAAGAAGTCATTTTGGGACCAAGTGTAAAATATGAAATTTTCTCATATGGGCTTGGTCTTATCAATGAAATAGGTTTTGGGGACCGAATTGGCATGAAAATCAAAATGACCCCCCGAACCGACTCTAGAGAACTAAGAGATCAATATTTTCAAAGGCAAACTGGGAGGTCAAGACTCTGCTTTCATGCTAAGTGCCTTATGCAAAGTTTTCTTGTATAAACGTGGTCTAAGCAATAGTGATGGTTTTGGGACTTGGTTTGGAATGTAAACCAAGGTAAGATATTGAGGTAACTGGAGAGTGCTAAGATCAATGGGATGTGAGTGCAAATGGGGGTGGATACAAAAGGAAAAAGAGGTTCCCTGATTCTAGAAGAATGAGGGTGTGTCGTTAAAGCAACAACAATCTATCTAGAATGTTATAAGTGATAAATAAATATGTATGAAAATAGGTTCTCTATTGATAATTCTATTGTGAATATTTAGTGTGATTTCTTCTTAAATTAATTACAATTATTATGTGTTTATAAAAAAATTAAATTCAAATTAAAACCCTAATGGTGTCAAACTATTATAACAATTAAAAATATAAATATATTAGACAAAGGGAATGAGTGCACCTTGAATTTGAAAGACCAAAAAGGTAAGAGCATCATGAATGCTCTCGATAGATGTAATAGCATTGTTGACACCCTATACAATGTGCCTAGAAACTTAGATCTGACAAAGGAGAAATAAATGGGAACATAAGAAGAGGGGGACATGAAAAAAAACTTGACATGTGCCAATAACACCTCATTAAACCAATTGTCAACATATATATATAATTTTACTAAAATCATGTAATTTAAAAACTATTAAATGCATAGAGGCTATTTTTAGGTGTCTATATTTTTCCTCACTTTGATGTGTGTGTGTACGTGCACGTGGGCATACATAAAAATTAAAAAGGAAGACATGGTATGGATATTAAATCATTTACACTTGGATCTCTAGTGAAGAAGTCAATGCACCTATGAATTTACAAAAATATTCTTATTTTTTATACACATGCAATATAATAATAATAAATGCTAGAAAATATAAAGTAATAAAAACTAGAATATTGTTTGATGGTGAAGTTAGAGCTATAATATCTAAAATAAATATGTCTAAGTACATGCTAAGTGGAATCTAAATATGACCCATATGGAGCATGAGTCATTAATGTTTTAAGTTACATACCCTATTTTTTTGGGCCTTCAATGCCTAACATCATAACTAGTCATGTGTACTAAAATATCAACAATAATTAGAGTAAACAAATAGATAAATTTGGAATATGCATTCCCCTATTGATATTTAAGAAGAGTGCATGAAACTTAATTATGATAACGTGGTTTTACATTAGGAGTGCACTACAATTAATCATAAACAATGTATAACTCATATTAGAACCTTTTTTTATCAAAATAAATAGTAAAACATAATCATTTACAAAAAATGAATATTATAGAATAATTAAAATTTGTAAATCTAGGGTTTTGAGAAGAATATTGAATTATATAAAATATGTAGGCTGTCTAAGGATAAATATAACTAGAAACATGTCTAGGATTAATTGAGGTGGATGAAACCCAAAAACCAATATACAAACTGATAATTTTTAAATTTTGATCAGGAACAAAGTGTTCCATTCCTATTTCTGACAAGTTTGTAGCTTAGGGATAAGTTATAATTATCCCAATCAATTTATATTATTTTAGAAAAAAATGATGAATTACTTCCTATGTTCCTACCTAAAATCTCACCTAGTTTCTCAAAATTCACTATGCATCACCCAAAAATATTTCTCCTTTCTTAAAACCCTACCCAAATCACAAAACCTTACAAAACCCTTAAAAATTATGTAGTCATTGGGAGGGAGGGAGTTGATCCTGGGCCCAAGAGGAGCCTTAGTTGAAAACCTTATTGAAAATATTAAATGGGTTATTATGGAAGCATATACTAAATGATAGATACCAAAGTGTAATAAGACAAGGGAAAGTGGAAAAAACGTTATGGACAATAGTTTAGAGTTCTAATTTCAAAATTTACTATGTAAAGTTTCATATAAGATCTGAGAGGTCATATGTGTGATGTCTAATTACTCCCTAACATCATTATAACTACAAAAAAAAAAGTATACAATAATATACAATGGAGGAAGATGAAGTATCGGTGAACCATTACAAGAGTTGGTAACAATTACTTCATAACCAATAATTAGTTTGCTATCTTCTAGTAATGCCATTGTAGTGTTTGTAATTAAAATATTGATACTACAAGAGCTATGTGGTATCATTGAGGATGAGTTAAGACTTCAAAATATGCACAAGTGTGCTTGCGATAATGCAAAAAATCTTGGCAAAGATAAAACATGTTATAGAGAAATAGTGTGGTGCCATGAATTTATTGAAGTTTTAGATCTTCCTAGATTTGTCACCTTTCCTTTAGAATCAATGTTACCCATTGCATGTAGTTATGGTATAAGACATGGAAATATGTTGGTAACCTATACTTTTGTATCCCATTTTCCCTAGAAAGGTCCTTGATCTACTTTGATGATCTAAAAGAGAGGGATCTCTTATTGATGTGTCCATTCAACCCTATAATCAATTACTTGATTTGATCTTATTGTGTGTTCTATTTAGGATTGGTCTTTTCTTGTTGAAACATATTTGTAACATCTAAAATGTCTAGCAAAGGTGGAAAATAAGAGTGCAAGAGTATTATGTTGAAGACATGATGCGACCCAATATACGAAGGAAGATTAAGCTTGAAAGCATTATCTCCTACTTTATTGGTGATGGTATAGGTCTTGTACCAGTTATGATACTATTAGTATTTCATTATATAAGGGAGTTCATACTTAACCACCAACTAATATTGGTGTGGTTTTTAATTTTAATCACGGTGTTAATTGTTATTAGATTTTTCATACTGAAAAATGGTCTACACTTACCACTAAATGTGATCAATGAGATAAATAGATTTGTCAACTTCATGTTGAGTTGAATAAGTTATTATCATTTATGTTAGTATAGGATAATATACGTCAATGGCTATCAAAAGTTGGAAACCCAAGAAAATCTAAAAAGGGTTATATGCAATAGAGATGTGCAGAGCTCTAATTTATTTTTATTGAATGAAAGGAAGTCATTAATTTCATGAGAGATATTTAAATTGTACATTCTAAGAAGATGCATGATAATCTTGTTTACCAATTCTATCTTCCCATCAGTTAAAGGATAGAATGCGATAGAATTTTTCAACTTTATGTATAGCATAGACTAAAGCACTTTCCAATTTTTATTCAAGAATCTTGTATGTCTAGTGGATGTGATAGTTTCTGGGATTCAAAAGTGGATCTAAACATGATAAAAATACAATCTAATTGTTTATTAAGATTAAATTACTTTCTTACAAGCTATAAAAATTTCCATCTTTGAGAATCTATCATATAATATATAAAAATAATCATTACCATGATTAGTATTAAGGTAGCTTGAGAAGAAGTCCATGGAAATAGATTTCCACTTTCCCGTTAGAACTAGAAAATGTGTATAAATGCCTTGCTTGTTGTTGAACCAATTGAAAATTGTACATTGTATAAGACCTGGTGTATTTTAAAACATTTGACTTGAGGTGTAGCCAAAATAATTACTTTTATAACACCACAATTGTCTTTTTAACTCTAAAATTTCCTACAACCTTTCTAAAATGAGATTACCATATTAGTTTTTGTCTTTGTACATTGTGCGATACATAAAATTTCACAAGATGATATAAGAGTGTATATTTTAACTAGAAATTTGGAATTGAATTTCCAAAAATAAACTTTTGATAAACATATAAAAAGTCTAATTCATATGTATAAAATTTTGACCAATTATTTACTTCATGTTCACATATATCAAGCATAGTGAGGAGGGCTTAAATTGAAGGTTAGCTCAAACAATCTACTATTGGATTTACACTTCCATTCTTATGTTTGATGCTGAATTAGAACTATTAAATTTAATAAGACCATTTCTAATGCCACTCTTGTTGTAGCTTATTTTGAGTGTTCAAGAACTGAAGTGAATTGTGATCTATGTAAATCACAATATTTTTTTCATAAAATGTAATGCTTCCAATACTTACATTCTGAGATAATAACACAAATTTCATGGTCATACATTGGATAGTTCAATACTAGTAAAGTGAATGTTTCAATGTAGTAAGTAATTAGGTGATGATGTTGAGTAATGGCCGATCCAAGTGAATAGTTAAATGCATATATCTCTATCTCAAATGATTGTTGAAGATTATATAATGCAAGTAATAGCACAAAATAAAGTCTAAATTTTAATTCTTTAAATGCTTTGTTTTGTGTGGTTGACTAGATAAAACTTACTTTGGCAAAACCTTTGTTACTCTATTTAGAAGCCAAGTAACATGAGAGAAACCAAGTACACATATCTTGTAGAAATTTTCTAGTCCCAAGAAGATGTGAAGCTTTGTGAATTTATTTAGTGTTAGCCACTCTTGGATGAATATAATATTGGTAAGGTCCACATGAAATCCTTGTGCATCTATAGTATATCCTTGATATTTTATATCTTAAATGGAAAATGTACATTTTTCCATGTTAGAATACAACTTATGTTGCCACAAAGTTTGAAACACTTATTCAATATAAAGTAAATGTTCATCCCATATTGTTTAGAAGATTGTAATGTCATCAAGGTAGACTAAAATGAATAAAGTAGTGAAGTGATTGAAGATGTCTTTCATCATCCACATGAATGTATTTAGTGCATACTTAAGCCAAAGGGCATAACCAACCACTCAAAAAAACATTCCTTTGCTTTGAAGGTTATTTTCGATATATTTGTGAGTTCAACGAGAATTTGATGATACCCAAACTTAAAGTTGATTTTGGTGAATAATTTTTAACTACGTAGGTTTTCCAATAGGTTCTCAATCCTAAGAATATGATAGTGTTTCTTCGCTATGATATTATTAATAGATCTATAACTAATGCATGACCTCCATGTGTAATACTTATTTGGCACAAGCTAAATTTATCATAAAGTGACAATTTGGACCCAATGTACCCTTTATCCTGGAATTCATGGATCTTTTTATTGATCTCTTCATTCTCTAGAAATAATTTGTGGTATAAA
Organism: Torreya grandis; assembly: GCA_037957365.1. Taxonomy (NCBI): domain Eukaryota; kingdom Viridiplantae; phylum Streptophyta; class Pinopsida; order Cupressales; family Taxaceae; genus Torreya; species Torreya grandis. The sequence goes on along the minus strand of JARHVA010000204.1, from coordinate 2,611,784 downwards.
GAAACATTAAGTAGATATAGCACTATAATAAAATCAATAGTATTATTTACCACACAATGTGTAGGAATCTATTTAGGTGTCTAAACATATCCTTATATTATCCCAACATGTTGTTTAACTATTTTATTTCTACTATTATTAGAGGGATTAAAATATGAATCAGAGCTGCAAAGACTTTCTTATGCTCAGATCTCATCACCAAGAGTATAAATTTATTGCTAGAATTGACTAGATTCTTTCACTACTTGGTGCTAATGAGTGAAATCTTAGGAACTACTTTGGTATGGAGTATCTCATATGACAAATGTCTATGAAAAAATATCCAATATTTTATTCATAGACTACATGCCAAAGGTAAATAATTTTTTCTCCAAGTAATACATCACATGCATCTACTGGTGTGACTTCGCTTGATTTTTTATACTAGGTTATAGTGTTGTTAAATAATGTGTTTAAAAGAGCCCATACTAAACCATCCAATGAAGTATGGTTTTCAGTGAGGTATCAAAGTAAAGTTAAATGTTCAAACTTATTTAGGATAAATTATGTTCTTCTTATTTCCATTGTCAAGGATGAAGTGTATTGGTCGACCATTAATCCAAATTTATGAATGAAAAAATATTAATAATTCCTATGAATATGTGTCAAAGGAAGAAGAAGAAAACTAGATCAGTCTTCTAAGTCTTGTGTCTCATACAACCCAAACTTTTGAAAATTTGGGTGTAATAAAGTGACTTAGTCTTTTTTTGACTAAGCATGGTTTTGTCTTGATTTATGATATGTGCACTAAGTGTTTTTGTATCGACATATCCTTATCAATAAATTTTTTATTTATATAAAAAGGTATAATAAATATGTGTAAAATAATAATAATGTTTAATTGATATTTTACTATATATATATTTATATTTGGTTTTGAGGTGTCTCTTGAATATCACATGATTTGGTGACAATCATAAATTTTTTAATGTTGAAATGTATGACCAAAAGTGGTAGAGACCTTGATCATAAATATCATAATGAATCAAAACATATATATGAAGCATCGTTCACACTTTTGACTGGTATAAATCTTTGTGTGGTGATTGGATCTATAATCTCTTTTAGGAGAATAGAAACTAATCCTTTGACAATGAAAATCAATCAATACATAAAAATCCAACCTTGCAACAGGAGAATTTTCCCTCCAAAATTAAAAAAAACAACATTTATGTCTTCAACTACCAACATTCCCTCCAATGCCTCTTGTCACACCACTTGTATTGTTCATCATTTGCAAAAAGACCAAAAACAAAGTCAAATGTTTGTATTTAAAAGCTTTGATAGTAAAATGTGCCACAAAAGCATGAATATGTTTTCACATAGTCAAAATCATGCTAAATTGGTGGTACCATTATGATTTGGATGGAGTCAGCTTCCTAATGCTGCAAATAGAACTCAAATCTGATAAACGAGACAAAAATTATGCAAGAAAAACCATCTCAAGCTCAAAAAATCACCCAACAAACCTAACTGAAAATTTTGGGCACTCAAGTAATTTAAAATTTTCTCTTTTTGAATTTAATAACCCCTAGTGTTAATTAGTCTTTCAACCCCCATTTATCATTAGGAAGGATTTTAGAGGTCATTATAGACATAATCGGGCATTAAAGTCTCAGATAACATTAAAATTGTTGAATGGGGTCCCAAGACCTAATCGGGTTGAGGAACCCCAAATAGGTTTGGTGGTAGAAAATGGTGAGTGGGAAGTTGTAATCATGTTTTTATACCTGTATAATATTGAGACTAGAGGGAAATGGTCCTTCAAACCTAGTCAGGGTCTACAAATTGATTAATAAAGAAATTAGGGGATCTAAGTCTCGAAAAGGCCCCAATTAACACTATAAATAGTATCCTAAATGCCCACCAACCTAATCACAAAAAACACTCCACTTAACACTAGTATAGTCCCTTGCCTAGACCCTAGACCTAATCATGGAATCATCCCTAGATAAAACTAAATTGATTGACCCCCCACTAAGATCTAACTAAGGTTATAAATTTAATTACAACTACATGATGTCTACCTACCTAGTCAAGACCTATTTATAAAAAACCACTCGATTAGCAAAGTGGAGTGAAAATTGACCCTCCCTAGACCTATTTGGGCTTTATAAGCCCAATTAGGTATATGGGAGAGAAGTATAAAAATGTAAACCCTGAAAAAAGGAAAAGTTTGACTATAATTGGAATTTGAAAAAAATGATCCTCATGACTTAATCAGGGTTTGGAAATATGATTAGGTTTATTGAGTTATAAAAAAATTAATCGTTTATAGCCAAGACCTAATCAGGGAAAACAATTTTTTTAGAACTTTGCATGATTTGTCTAAGTGTTAAAGGGGCAACAAGAAGTCATTTTGGGACCAAGTGTAAAATATGAAATTTTCTCGTATGAGCTTGGTCATATCATTGAGATAGGTATTGGGGATCAAACTGTCATGCAAACAAAAATGATCCCCTGAACTAAATCTAGAGAACTAATAGAATAATATTTTCAAAGGCAAACTGGGAGGTCAAGAACCCACTTTCATGTTAAGTGCCTTATGCAAAGTTTTATTTTATAGACGTGGTCTATCAAATAGTGATGGTTGTGGGACTTGGTTTGGAAAGCAATGCAAGTTGAGGTAAGATATTGAGGCAACTTGAGATTGCTAAGATCAATGAGACATGAGTGCAAATGGGAGTGGATCCAAAAGCAATAAGAGGATCCTTGATTTTAGAAGAATGAGGGTGTGTTTTGTAAGCAATGATAATTTATATAGAATGTTTGTGTGATCAATAAATTATGTATGAAAATAGGTGCTCTATTGATAATTATATTTTGAATGTTTAGTGTGATTCCTTATTAAATTAATTACAATTATTATGTGTTTATAGAAAAATTAAATTCAAATTAAAACCCAAATGGTGCCAAACTATTATAACAATTAAAAATAGAAATATATCAAAGGGAATGAGTGTACCTTAAATTTGAAAGACCAAAAAGGTAAGAGTGTTATCATCACTCTAGATAGATGTAATAACATTGTTCAAACCCTATACAATGTGCCTAGAAGCTTAAATCTGACAAAGGAGAGAGAAATGAGAACATAATAAGAGGGGGACATGAAAAATACTTGACACATGATAATAACACCTCATTAAACTAATTGTCAACATATATATAATTTTACTAAAATCATGTAATTTAACAACTATTAAATGCATAGATGCTATTTTTAGGTGTCTATATTTTCCCCACTTTGATGTGTGTATGCGCGCACTTGTGCATACATAAAAAAGTAAAAAGACATGGTATGGATATTAAATCATTTACACATGGATCTTTAGTGAAGAAGTCAATGCACCTATGAATTTACAAAAATATTCTTCTTTTTTGTACACATGCAATATAATAACAATAAACTATAGAAAATATAAAGTACTAAAAACTAGAATATTGTTTGATGATGAAGCCAGAGCTATATTATCCAAAATAAGTATGTCTAAGTACATACTGAGTATAATCTAAATATGACCCATATGGAGCATGAATCATTAGGGTTTGAAGTTACACACCTTAATTATTTTAGGCCTTCAATGCCTAACATCATAACTAGTCATGTGTACTAAGACATCAATAATTATTAGAGTAAATAAATAGATAAATTTGGAATATGTATTCCCCCATTGATATTTGAGAATAGTGCATGAAACTTAATTATGGCAAAGTGGTTTTACATCAATAATGCACTACAATTAATCATAAACAATGTGTAATTCAGATCATAACATTTTCTAATCAAAATAAATAGTAAAACATAATCAATTACAAAAAATGAATATTATAGGATAATTAAAATTTGTAAATATAGGTTTTTGAGAATAATATTTAATTATAAAAAATATGTAGGATTTTCAAGGCTAAAAATAGTTGGATATAAGTCTAGGATTAATTAAGGTGGACAAAACCCACAAACTAATACACAAATTGATAATTTTTAAATTTTGATTAGGAGCAGAGTGTTATGCTCCTACTTTTTGACAAGTTTGTAGCTTAGGGATAAGTTATAATTCTAATAGTCACTTTATTTTATTTTATAAAAAAATGATGAATCTATTCCTATGTTCCTAGCCTCCAAAAATATCACCTAGTTTCTCAAAATTCACTATGCATCACCCAAAAATATTTATCTTTTCTTAAAACCCTACCTAACTCACAAAACCTTACAAAACCTTTAAAAATTATGTAGTCATTGGTGGGGTTGATCCTAAGACCAAGAGGAGCCTTAGTTGAAAACTTTATTTAAAATATTAAATGGGTTTTCACGGAAGTATATATTGAATAATAGATACCAAAGTGTAATAAGACAATGGAAAGTTAAAAAACATTACAGACAAAATTTTTTAGCTTAGGGATAAGTTATAATTATACTATTCACTTTATATTATTTTAGAAAAAAATGATGAATCTAATACTATGTTCTTAGCCTCCAAAAATCTCACCTAGTTTCTCAAAATTCACTATGCATCACCCAAAAATATTTCTCTTTTCTTAAAACCCTACCTAACTCACAAAACCTTTAAAAATTATGTAGTCATTGGTGGAGTTGATCTTGGGACCAAGAGGAGCCTCAGTTGAAAACTTTAATAGATACCAAAGAATATACCAAAGAAGGGAAAGTGGAAAAACATTACAGGCAATAGTTTAGAATTCTAATTTCAAATTTTTAATATGCAAAGTTTTGTATAAGATTTGAGAGGTCATATGTGTGATGTCTACTTACTCCCTAACATCATTATAACTAAAAATAATAAAAGTGTACAATAATATACAATAGAGGAAGATGAAGTATCGGTGAACCATTAAAGGAGTTGGTAACAATTGCTCCATAATCAATAATTCATTTGTCATCTTATAGAAATGCCATTGTAGTGTTGCTAATTATAATATTGATACTACATGAGCTATGTGGCATCATTGAAGATGAGTTAAGACTTCACAATATGTAAAAGTGTGCTTGGGATAATTCAAACAATCTTGGCAAAAATAAAACATGTCATAGAGCAAAAACATGGTTCTACAAATTTATTGAAGTTTCAAATCTTCCTCAATTAGTCACCATTACTTGAAAATAAATGTTCCCCATTGCATGTGTTTATGGTACAAGACATGAAAATATGTGGGTAACTTATAATGTTGTATCCTATTTTACCTAGGAAGGTCCTTGACCTACTTTGATGATCTAAAAGAGAGGGATCTCTTGTTGACGTGTCCATTTGACCCTATCATGATTTGACCCTATTAGTGTGTTCCATTTAGGATTGGTATTTTCATGTTGAAGCATATTTGTAACATCTAAAATGTCTAACAAAGGTGGAAAATAATAGTTCAAGAGTGATATGTTGAAGATATGATGAAACCCAATATAAGAAGGAAGATTAAGTTTAAAAGCATTATCTCCTGCTTTCTTGGTGATGGTATAGAGCTTATACCTAGTATGATCCTATTAATATTTCATTATATAAGGGAATTCATACTTGACCACCAACTAAAAATGTGTGTGGTTTTTAATTTTAATCATGGTGCTAATTGTAATTAGATTTTTAATGCTACAAAATGGTATGCAGTTACTACTAAATGTGATCAATGAACTAAATAGATTTATCAACTTCATTTTAAGTTGAATAGGTTATTATCATTAATGTTAGTCTAGGATAATATACATTAATGGGTGCTAAAAGTTTGTAACCCAATAAAATATAAAAAGGGTTGTATGTAGTAGAGATGTGCAAATATCTAATTTAACTTCATTGAATGAAAGGAAGACATTCATTCCATGGGAGATACTTATTTAAATTGTACATTCTAAGAAGATGCATGATAATCTTGTTTACTAGTTCCATCGTCCCATCAGTTAGAGGATGGAATGTGGTAGAATTTTTCAACTTTATGTATAGCATAAACTAAAGCACTTTGTAAAAAATTCTCAATAATTTTATATGTCTATTAGATGTGATAGTTTCTAGGATTCAAAAGTGGATCTAAACATGCTATAAACATAATATAATTATTTCTCAAGATTAAATTAATTTATTACAAGCTATAATAATTTCCATCTTTGAGAATCTATCAGATAATACATAAACTCAATAATTACCATGATTAAGAGTAGGGTACCTTGAGAAGAAGTCCATGAAAATAGATTCCCACTATTTCGTTAGAACTAGAAAATGTGTATACATGCCTTGCTTGTTGTTGAACCAATTGAAAATTATACATGGTATAAGACTTGGTGTATTTTAAAAATTTAACTTGAGGTGTGGTCAAAATAAGTATTTTTATAACCCCACAAGTGTATTTTTAAATCCAAAATGTCTTACAACCTTTCTAAAATGAGATTACCATATTAAATTTTATTTCTCTACCTCATGAGATACATAAAAGTGCCCAAGATGATATAAGAGTGTATATTTCAACTAGAAATTTGGAATTGAATTACCACAAAGAAACTTTTGATAAATATCTATAAAGTCTAATTCATATGTATAAAATTTTGACCAAGTGTTTACTTCACGTTCACATGCATCAAGCATAGTGAGGGGAGCTTAAACTGAAGGTCAACTCAAATAATCTACTATGGATTAAAACTTTTGTTCTTATGCTTTATGCTCAATTAGAACTATTACAGATAATAAGACATTTTATAATGTCACTCCTGTTGTATCTTTTTTTGAGTGTACAAGTACTGGAGTGAATTGTGATCTATGTAAATCATAATATTTTTACATAAAATGTAATTCTTCCAATACTTCATTCCTAGATAATAACATAAAGCTCATGGTCATATATTGGATAGTTTAATACTAGCATAGTGAATGTTTCAATGTAGTAAGTAATTAGGTGACCATGTTGAGTAAAGATCGATCCAAGTGAATAGTTAGATGCATACATCTCTATCTCAAATGATTGTTGAAGATTATATAATGCAAGTAATAGCACAAAATAAAGTCTAAATTTTAATTATTTAAATGCTTTATGTTGTGCAGTTGACTAGATAAAACTTAATTTGGCACAAACTTTGTTACTTTGTTTAGAATCTAAGTCACATGAGAGAAACCAAGTATAAATATCTTGTAGAAAATTTCCAATCCCAAGAATTGTGAAGCTTTGTGAATTTCTTTATTGTTGGCCACTCTTGGATGACTTTAATCTTGGTCAGGTCCACATGAAATCCTTGTTCATATACAACTTATCCTTGATATTTTATCTCCTAAATGGAAAATGAACATTTTTCAATGTTAGAATACAATTGTGTTTCCACAAAGTTTGAAAAACTTATTCAATATGGCATAAATCTTCATCCCATAATTTTTAGAATATTAGAATGTCATCAAGGTAGACTAAAATGAAAAAATCAGTGAAGTGATTGAGGGTGCATTTCATCATCCACATGAATGTATTTATTGCATTACTTAAGCCAAAGGAAATAACTAACCACTCAAAAAAATATTCCTTTGCTTTGAAGGTTATTTTTGATATGTTTGTGAGTTCAATGGGAATTTTATGATGCCCAAACTTAAAGTTGATTTTGGTGAATAATTTTTAACCACATAAGTTGTCCAATAGGTTCTAAATCCTAAGAATATGATAGTGTTTCTTCACTATAATATTATTAAGAGATCTATAATTAATGCATGACCTCCATGTGTAATACTTATTTGGCACAAGCTAAATTGGGCTGTCATAAAGTGAGAAGTTAGACCTAATGTGTCCTTTATCCATGAATTCATGGATCTTTTTCTTGATATATTCATTCTCTAGAAATAATTTGTGGTTTGAAGAAACATTAGGTAGAGGTATCTCTATAATAAAATCAATAGTATTATTTACCACACAATGCGTAGGAAACTATTTATATGTCTAAAGATATCCTTGTATTATCCCAACATGTTATTCAATTGTTTTAATTGTACTAATATTAGAGGAATTAAAATATGAATAAGAGCCACAAAGACTTTATTATGCTTAAATCTCATCATCAAGAGTATAAAATTATTGTTAGAATTGATTGGATTCTTTCACTACTTGGTGTTAATGAGTGAAAATCTTAGGAACTACTTATGGTATGGAGTATCTCATACCAAAAACATCTATGAAAACATTTACAATATTTTATTCATAGACAAATCTCTAATGTAAATAAAAATTTCCCAAGTAAAACATCACATGCATCTAATGGTGTGACTTTGCAAAGGATTTTTATCTTGAAAAGTATTGATTTTTTATACTAGGTGATAGTGTTGTTAAATAATGTGTTTAAAAGAGCCCACACTAAGCCATGCAATGAAGTATGGTTGTAAGTGAGGCATCAATGGAAAGTTAAATCTTAAAACCTATTTAAGATAAATTATGTTCTTCTTAATTCCATTATGAAGGATGAAGTGTATTGGTTGACCATTGATCTAAATTTATGAATGGAATAATATTTCTACTTCCTATGAATATGTTTCAAAGGAAGAAGCTATATTTTTATAAATGATCATATCACTATGTTAAGAATCCATGATTTTATTACCTTTATCCTATGTTGTTGTGATTTTACCTACTGTCTCAGGTTTTTCAAGTAGATTTTTTCATGTGTGGAACTTTTCATTGGAGTGACTTATATACTTTTGAATTGAGAAGCACTTTCTAGTCTTGAATTTATTGGTATGTTATTATTTTTAGGATGACATGAAGGGCCATTTCCTTGTTTAGGGTTCTATTTAGAAGGCCTTGAATATTTTTTGTCTTGAGACTTTAAATATTTTTTATTAGTCTTCAGTTTGGATTTTGCTTCAAAATTGTAAGCAAATCTATTGGCTTCTATGATAGAGGAGATATAGATAACATCCATATCACATTGGATATACTTCAAAATAAGTTTTTTCTCAAATTATTGAACATTTAATTTTAAAACCAAAGTTTAAGCTATTTATTTTAACAATTTTATAAAATTAAGCAAATGCAATCTATTAAGAATAACTTGATTACCCTTAAATATAACATAAATAATTTTATTTATTTCAATTAAGTATAATGAATATTTTTACAATAATAATAATGTCTAATTGATATTTTATAATCTATAATTAAGGTGTTTATATGGGGTTTTGAGTTGTCTCTCAAATATTGAATGATTTGGTAACAATCATCAAAATTTTAAAGTTGAAATGTGCACCCAAAATTAGTAGAGACCTTGTTAATAAATATAGTAGTGATTGAGAACACATGTACGAAACACCATGGGCACTCTTGAATAATAAAAAGCTTCTTGTTCAGTCCTAATGTATGACAAACATGCCTAAAAGTGATTTGGAAATTATGTTCTCCTAGTTTGGATCTTTAATTCATTCACTATAATATTCTCATTGTGATGCTTGTAATCTATAAAATAAACTTTTTTCTCCTTGCCCTAAACTAAAAATCATATCTTAAAGTTAAGGAAAACAATAAATATTTTAATATGTGTTAAGGGTTTCAAAACCCTAAACAATAAACAATATCAACTATAGTACATTGCATAATTGAAAGCAATTCTAGTGATAGAAACCTAGGTTGTGCACCAACAGTGCTCTACGAGAAATACTAGCTTATAAATAATGATGAATATTTTAATGATTTCCTTCATCTCTCTAGAATGTTTTTGTGTGATCAATAGATTATCCATGAAAATAAATGATCTCTTGATAATTATCATGTAAATGCTTAATGTGCTTCCTTATTAAATTAACTATAGTTATTGTGTATTTATAGATAAATTGTATTCAAATTAAGACCCTATTGGCACCAAATTGACATAAAAAAAAAAATGTAAATATATGGGACAAAGGGGATGAGTACACCATGACTTTGAAAGATCGAAAAAGAGGGCCCAAGAGTGCTTTGGGTGCTCTAGATGAACCAAGTAGTATTATTGCCACTCTATAAAATGTACCCAAAAACTTAAAATAGAGGGAGGAGAGAGAGAAAGGGGAATAAAATAAGGGGACATAATGAAAACTCTAATACATGTGTTGATATTGCCTAATTTAGAAAAATTATTGATAAATATGTACAAGTACACTAAAATCATGTAATTTAACAAATAATAAATACACATGGATCATTTTTAGGTGTTTACATTTTCCCCCATTTTGGTGTGTGTGTGTGTGTGTGGGAAAATTTTAGTGGCTATTTATACTCAAATGGTTATAATTAGGTTTTTTCAATTTTGAAAATGGCTAATTCTGTGAAAATATACATAGGTCAAATAACCTCAATTTTATAAAAATTCATAGTTTGGGACATATATTCACCTTATAGATTATACTCAATCCTATCTTGGGACACAAATTCACTATAGTTACTATACATGTATAGGTTTGATTCACCAAGAAATTATACAATACATGTATAAGTTAGTCTAAAATTTCTAGGTACATATGTATGTATATATATGTATGCATGTATGTATGTAAATAATAAGGACCACCTAGGACACAATAAGATTAAAGTAATAATTATATTTATTCTATGAAAATATTTTGAATATTCCTTGGCACCACATGGTCTTCCTTCTATTTAGTTTTAATAATTAAAAACTGAATAATAAATAATTTTCAAACCTAATGTTTATTTTATTTCTAGCATTGAATGTGGTGCAGGTGAAATTAAAGCTCCAGGGATTGAGGTTTAGATCTTTTTCAAAATTTTAGTGAATTGGCACCAACATATTGAGGGTCCCAAGGCAAAATTTAATGTTGGTCCAACATGTCACCCACGGGATTAATGGAAGTTGTTCGAATAAATATGAGATAGTTTCAGTAATTTTCTTGTCATTTATGCAAGCTCTTGGTAGAAGCAAAGCTCTGGTAGTTGAAATATTGGGATGAGAGGTTGGAAATGAAGATGCAAAAAATTTCTAAGCTGGTTTCCTTATGATTGTAATTGCAAGGTATGGATTTGTGTTTATTTTGTTCTGAAGACTGAGAGCAGTTATTTGCATACCTAGTCATCTGTCTTAAAATGAATAAATATAATGATAATTTCCTTGAAAAGAATTTTTTTAAATATATTTACTAATGGTTTATCAAATTTTTTAGTTATTGATGCAAGCTATTGGTAAAATCAAAGCTCTGGTATTCAAAAGATTAGGACGAGAGGTTAGAGACGAAGGTGAAGATAATTTCTAAGCTAGTTTCCTTATGATTGCAACTACAAAGTATGAATTTGTGTTTCTTTGTTCTAAATATCAAGATAAATTGTTTACATGCACAATCATCTATCTTAAAATGAATAAATATAATGATAAGTTCCCTGAAAAGTATTTCTTTAAAGATATTTACTAATATTTTATCGATATTTATAGTCATTGATGAAAGCTATTGACAAAAGCGAAGCTCTGATAGTCAGAAGATTAGGATGAGGTGCATATAATTTCTACGCTGGTTTCCTTATGATTGCAATTGCAAAGTATGGATTTGTGTTTCTTTTATTTTCAAGACTAAGAGTAGTTGTTTACAGGTACAGTCATCTGTCTTGAAATAAATAAATATAATGATAATGTCTTTACCATATCCATAATAAATAATGATAATATATGCCAAAATATCTTAACCATATCCATAATCAATAATGGCCTTTCAAATATATTTTTATTTCAATAAACAAACCATGCCAACCAATATATAATTATTACCTTAAGACTATTATGTCCTAAGTCAAAATTAGTCCTTAAAAAATTTATAAAACCACGTAAACAAACATGATATTCATTCTATATGATTTTAATGACTAAAAAACTTAATAATAAATAATTTCCAAATCTAATGTTTATTTTATTTCTAGCATTGAATGCAGTGTAGGTAAAATTAAAGCTACAGGAACTGAGGTTTAAATTTTGCCCCATTTTTAGTGAATTGGTGCTAACATATTAAGGGGTCCCAAGGAAAAATTTAATGTTGGTACAACACATCACATGTGGGATTAATGGAAGTTACTCGAATACATATGTGATGGTTTTCTCAAATTTTCTAGTCATTTATGCAAGCTATTGGCAAAAGTGAATTTGTTGGTCTAATATAGATACTTATAGTTCATTACACTGTAGATACCTCAAATTAGTTTGGTATAAAATAACAAGGGAACACCACTATATACTTATGCATCTATATAATAGAGTTTGTAACTATTATAGACATGTTCTCTGAATCTAACATAACATAAAAATACACCTATTTGGTATAAAATAACAAGTGACCACCTTAATATACTCATGAATATTTATAATAGATTTTAAAACTATTATATACATGCTCTCTTAATCAAATAGAAAAAAAAATACATAGATTACCTTTGAATCATTTATATACTTTTCATTATCTTTAACAAGATTTATCAAAATGCTGATAAAATAAATCTCAAAATCAATCACAAAATTTTCTATTCTTCCTTGAACCTCAAATTTTGGATGCCTAAATTTCAAATTTCAACATGCCAATTTTCTTCATTTTGTTCTTGGTAATTGTTATTTGCATTCTCTTCAAAATTTGTTGGACTCGGATCTAATATTTCAAAATTTTAGTGTGTTTGAAGAATTATTAGTCAATCCTCTTCTTTCAAATGTTGATTGCCAAATTGCCAAAGCTCTATCAAAAGGAAAATTGAGGACATTGTATCTAGTTATATAGAGCCTAAAGCAAGTCTCTAAGTTTTCTCAAGATTATTTCTTAACTTTAAATTTAGAAATGACAATGCACTAAAAATTCTCTCATCTTCCATTGAGCCCAAAATCATTGTTTGGCATAAATTAGAAAGATTAAAATACTATGAGATACCAGATCACATTGTATTTCACTCAAACTTAAGGTAGGCCATAGTCTGGTGATCGAGCCATCTTCAAAATCATTGTCCAAAATGTTTTGTGTTAAATCGAACAAACCACTCCATTAGCTTTGGCAAATATAAAATGACTTTAGTTTGTTCACCATTCAATTCTCCACTCTTTCAGAAGTGTTGGGCCAAGGTTTTGATTTTATTTTAAAAATTTAATGAGTTAAATTTTTTCCAATATTGAGGGTGCATCACAACCATGAATTATAATAGTTCTTCCTGAGGAAAAAAATATCTAATCTTTGAAGAGAAACATTTTATAATTTTATTCACAGTGTAACTTATAGAGGATACAACCTCAAAGAATTTATCCCTTGTAACATGAAATTCTTTAAGTCTATTAGATTGATCAACTGTGTCAAAAGTGTGAGTTGTGGTTTGTACTCAATTCATACTAGGTACTACACATGATCTTACCATTTGTATTACACAAAAAGAATCGTAGAGCCTCATGATCACACTGCATTTTATTTTTAAATGTTTAAGGTAACAATTATATTCTGGTTGGCATGGTTTGTTAATTGAAATGAAAAATAACTGAAAGGCTAATATTGATGTTGTTAAGACATTTTGGAAGATCTTATTATATATTTTATAATTTTAAAACTATGAAAATGTTTTGAATTTTTTTTTCAGTTATGTCATCCTCGCTTTTCATAGTTGTCTTGCCCTATGACCCCATAGTTGGTTTATACTATATACTCTAATTTTTTATCACTATTTTTTCTAAACTCAGTTTATTATATTATCTAGTTGGTCTTTACCATATACCTATTTTAAAAAAACATGAAATTGATGTTCTTTGAAAAATAATGACATGTGTGATACTTATTTTAAACAATACATAAAGAAAAAACTAAATAAATGCAATAGAGCCTCATGATCATACTATATTTTGTTTTTAAATATTTAAGGTAATTATTATATTTTTATTGGCATGGTTTATTAATTGAAATAAAAAAAATATTTGAAAGGCCATTATTGATTATGGATATGGTTAAGACATTTTATCAGACCTTATAATTATTGATTATGGATATGGTTAAGACATTTGAAAGACAATGTTTTGAGCAAAAATCTTTAGAGAAATAATTTTAAGGGAACTTATCATTATATTTTTTCTATATTTTAGGTTATTATATTATCTGGTTGGTCTTTACCACATACTTATTTTAAACAAACAAGAAATTGATTTCCTTTGAGAAATAATGACATACAAGATACTTATTTCAAACAATGCACAAAGAACAAACTAAATAAACGTAATAGAGCCTCATAATCATATTGTATTTTATTTTTAAATGTTTAAGGTAATACTTATATTTTGGTTGGCATGGTTTGTTAATTGAAATACATAAATATTTGAAAGGCTAATATGGATGTGGTTAAGATATTTTGACAGATCTTATTATATAGTTTATAATTTTAAAACTATGAAAATGTTTTGAATATATTTTTTCTATTATCTTCAATTTTCATATTTTTCTTGCCCTATGGACCCATAGTTGGTTTATATGCTATACTCTAATTTTTTGTCACATTTTTTGCTACACTCAATTTATTATATTATTTGGTTGATTTTTTGAGAGACTTAAAGAGGTATGTAATCAATTTGTACTTAGTCATATAGCCATAAAATTTAGAACTTAAAAAGGACAAATTTAATCTTTAAAAATAATGACAACTTTAATCCTTAAAAAGAAGGAACCATAAATAAGATCTTAACTTTAGACTTTTCATCCTCTAACCTCTTTTTCTATTGGTTTTTTTGCCATTATTTCCTAATTTGAATATGATACTTGATTTTCCAGCTATTTATAAGTTTTTTGAAAAAGCTAATAGAAATCGCCAGTCAATTTATACTGGCATGGCGATTTTTCTAAATATTCACCAATGGAATTATACCTAAAATCTAAGATTCACTAGGATTTTATAGTAAGCTTTTAGGAGTCCCTTCTTAAAACTATCTTGTGTGTGTCTGTGTGTGTGTGCGTGCGTGCATACATAAAAAATTATAAAGGAAGGCATGGTATGGATATAAAATCATTTATGTTTGGATCTCTAACAAAGAAGTCAATGCACCTAGGAATTCATAAAAATGTAATTTTTTCATACAAAAGCAATATAACAATAATAAATGTTAAAAATATAAAGTAATGTAAACTACAATAACATCAATAATGAAATCGAGGATATAATATCCCAAAATAAATAGATTTAAGTACATCCCAATTGGAATCCAAATATAATCCATATAGAACTTGAGTCATCAAGGGTTGAAGTTATGCACCCTATCTATTTTGGGCCTTCAATCCATGATATCGTAAATAGTTGTGTGGACTAAAAAACCAATAATAATTAGAGTACAAAAATAGATAAATGTGGAATATGGTTCCCCCCCTTGAGATTCAAGATGAACACATGAAATTTAAGTATGGTAAAGTGAGTTTACATTAACAATGTATTACATTAAACCATAAACAATACACAATTCAAATCAGAATAAGTTTATCAAAATAAATAGTAAAACATATCTAATTATAATAAATGAATATTATAGAATAACTAAAATTTTAAAATCTAGGTTTACGAGGAGAATATTGAAATGTATCAAAGTTTCATACTTTTTAAGTTTAAAAATAGGTGGAAATAGGTTCACGAGCTAAGATGGATAAAACCCAAAACCCATTATGCAAACTAATAACATCAAAATTTTAACTAGGAGTGGAGTGCTACATTCCTAGTTGTTGGGACAAGTTATGATCCTAGTCACTATAAAATTATTTAGAAAAACATTTATGACACTAATCATATGCTCTTGGGCTCCAAAAACCTCACATAGTTTCTTAGAATTTATTGTCCATCACCCATAAATCCTTCTTATTTATTTAAACCCTACCCAACTCACAAGACCTTGAAAAACCTTAAAAAAAGTTTTAGTCAATCGAGGGAATGGATTGGGGCCCAAGAGGAACCTCGAGAGATAACCTAATTTAATAGATTAAATTGGTTATTATATAAGTGTATACTAAATGACAAAGATTGATGAAATATATCAAAGTGTGGTAAGCCAAGGAAAGAACAAAAAATATAATGGATATTAGTTTAGAACTATAATTATAAATTTGTCTTATGCAAAGTTATACATAATATTCAAGAGATTAGATGCGTGATGTCTACGTATTCTCTAACTTCATTCTAACTACAAAGAATGACAATACACATTAGTATATAAAGGATAAATATGAAGTATTTGTTAAACATTACAAGAGTTGGTAATAACTCTTTCATAACCAATCATTAATTTTTTTTCTTATAGTAATACCATTGTGTTGCATAGTATAATATTAATAATGTAGGAGATGTGAAGTATCATCAAAGATGAGTTAGTACTTCATGTTATGCACATGTGTAATGTTAAACTTGTTGGTGGAGGAAATACATGTTATAGAGCAACAGCTTTGTGCCACAAATTGATTGAAGGCTCAATTTTTCCTAGATAAGTTCCCCATACTTTAAGAGAAATGGTCCCCTTTGCATGTAATTTCATTATAATATGTGGAAAGATGTTGGAAACCTACACTTATGTAAACTATTTTTCCTAGAAAGGTAGTTGACCTACTTTGACTATCTACAAGAGAGGGATATCTTGTTGATGTGTTCATTTAACCCTAACATAAATTAATTGATATGATCATATTGGTACACTATAGTTGGATTTAGTCTCTACTTGATAAAGTGTCTCTACAATATCTAAATTTTATAGTAAAGGTGGAAAATAATGGCATGATATTTATGTACTGAAGACATGATGCAACCCAAGATATGAAGGAGGATTAAGCTCAAGAGCATTATTTCCTAAATTTTTGGTGATTATGGTCCATACAAAAGTGGATGAAGTTTTTGGTAAGGTCATGTTAATATTAATTCTATAGATGAATCCATACTTGATCACCAACCAAAAATATGTGTGATGTTTAATGTTGATCATGGTGTTAATTGTACTTAGCATTTTATTGTTGGATAATGGTCTACACTTGCTACTAAGTGTGTTGAATGTGATCAATGAAATAAATAACTTTTTTAACTTCCCTTTGATCCGAAGGAGTTGTTTTCATTGATGAATACATAGGATAAGCTATGTTAATGGGTGCTATAAGTTGGAAAGTGAGACAAATCTAAAATGGGTCGTATGTGGTAGAGCTATGTAGATCTCTATTGTAGTTTTTAAAACTAAAATAAAGGATCCCATCCCATATGTGATACTTATTTAAATTATAAATTATAATAAGGTGCACGATCATCTTATTTACCACTTCCATTTTCCCATCAATAAAATGATTTAATGTGGTAGATTTTTCAACTTTATGTATACCATAGAATAAAGTGATTTCTAAAAATTTCTCTAGAATTTTAATATCTATTATAGATGATTTTTTTTTTGATTCTAAAGTGAATTAAAACATGCTAAAAATATAATTGAGTTGTTTCTTGAGGTGATGTTGCTTTTTTATAGCGTATATAAATTGGCATATTTAAGAATCTATCATATAATACATAAACATAATCATTACTGTGCTTGGTAGTACGGTATCCTAACAGCAATTCCATAGAAATAAATTCCCAAAATCTCTTTATAGCTAGTAGAGGTGTATACATGCTTGATTATTATTGACCAGTTTAAAAATTACATATGTGGTACAAGATCTATTTGTATTTTACAACATTTGACTTGAGGTATGAAAAAAATAAGTACCTCCATAACATTGAAAGGGTCTTTTCAAATCCAAAATTTATTGATTCATATCTGAAATTATCTTACCATATTATAATTTTCTTTCTACCATTTCAATATAGAAAAGTGACCAAGATGATAGAAAAATTTCATCTTGCAAATCTAAATTTTGAATTAAATTACCACAAAGTGAATTTTGATAAATATATGCAAATTATGATTCACATTAAAGCAATAATGACTTTTTGTTTATTTTATATCCATGTACATCAATAATAGTGAGGATATCATGAATGAAAGGTTAACTTAGATAATCTAATACTATATTGGCACTTCTCTTCTTATTCTTGATGTTCAACTAGATTGTTAAAGATAATAAGACCATTTGTAATGACATTCTTGTTGTATCTTAGTTTTAGTATAACATAACTGAAGCAACTTATTATTTGTGTAAATCATATTTTCATCTATACTATGTAATGCTTTCAATTCTTAGATCCTTAGACAATCGAATAATTATCATGATCATATGTGGAATAACTCCATACTAGTTGAGTAAATGTTTCACTATAGCAAACAATCAGATGACTAGTTGAGTAAGGTTTGCTAAGTGAATATTCAAATATATTAGTCTATATCTCAAATGGTTGTTGAAGATCAAATAATTCAAGTAATATCATGAAATACATTTTTAATTTTAGTTCTTGAAATTTTTTTTGATATGTAGTTGACTGGATAAAACTTGATTTTGTGCCACATTTGATAACATTGTTTAGAGGCCAAGTCACATGAGATAATCCAAGTATAAATTTATTTTAAATTTTTTTCTAATCCCAAGAAGCTATGATCTCTATGATTATTTAGTTTCAACTATTTCCAGATGACTTGAATCTTATCAAACCCACATGAACTCCTTGTGCATCTATAATGTATCCCTAATATTTTATCTCTCACATGGAAAATTAACATTTATCCATGTTATCACATGACTTTGGTTTCACCAAAGCATGAAAAAATTGTTTAAATATGGCACCCATATTCATCCCTTTTTTTTTTTGAAGATTATAATGTCATCAAGGTAGACTACAATAAATGAATTAGTGAAGGTTCTAAAGATGTCATTCATCATCCACATGAATGTATTTGGTGCATTAATTAATCCAAAAGGCATAAAATACCACTCAAAAACATCTTACTTTGATTTGAAGGTTATTTTTTTAGATATTCATAGATTCAATAGGAATCTAATGATATCTAGTCTTAAAATTGATTTTAGTGAATAATTTGGCATTGCGTAAGTTTTGTAGTAGGTCCTAAATACTGGGAAGAGGATAGTGGTTTTTCATCATAATATTATTAGGAGCTCTATAATTAATGCAAAATTTCCATGTGTAATCCTTATTTGACACAATCTCAATTGGAATGGCATAAATTGATAAGTTAGACCTAATGTGTCTTTTATCCACAAGTTCATGGATCTATCACTTCATCTCTTCATTCTCCTAATTTTTTTTGAGATATAAAGAATCATTAGGTAGAGGCATTCATACAATATAATTGATAGTGCACTTTACCACATGACATGTAGGCATTTTTTTAGTTATTTGAAAGATATACTTATATTCTCCCAAATTGCTAATCGACATTTTTTTCATGTTAACACTAAAGGAACTGCAATATGAATTATTGTTGCAACGACATTTCTAAATTCAATATCACCGTTAAGAGTACAAAAATATTTCTATAAATGACTAGCTTATTTCATTACTTCATACTAATGAGTGGAAGCTTAGGAACTACTTTTGGTATGCAATATCTCATATCACCAACATCTATGAAAACAAATCTAGGATTTGCTTTATAGACTACATGTCGATGGAAAATATATGGTTTATAAATTAAAACATCACATACCTATAATGGTGTGATGTCACAAATTATTGCATATTGGAAAGGCTTGATTTTTTACATTAAATGACATTGCCAAGTGATGTGTTTTATAGACATGACATTAAACCATCAAATGGAGTATGGTTGTCAGTGAGTAATTAATGGTAAGTTTAATATTTGAATCGATTTAGGAGAAATCATGTCCTTTGTACTTCTATTATCAAAGATGAAATTTACTAATTGACTATTGATCCAAATTTATGAATGAAATAATATTTCTACTTCCTATGAATCTATGTTGGAAGAATAAGCAATTATTTTGGTACTTACCATAGCATTAGGTTCAAAATACATCATTTTCTTACCTTTCTCATGTGATGTGTTTATAATTTCTACATCAAGTTATGGAAATCAATTTTTACATGCATGAAATAATTCATTAGAGTTATTTATAGAATTTGTAACTAAGCAATACTTGCTAGTCTTGGATTTATTATTGTGTTCATTTGATGGTGAATTATTCTTTTGAGGATGGCACACATGACCATTTCCTTGTTTAGGATTTTAATTATAAGGATTTCACTATTATTTGTCTTAAGACATGGAAACTTCTTACTTTATCTTTAGTTTGGATTTTTTTTTTGAACTTGCAATAAATTTTTTAGGATTATTTGATGGTGGAGATATGAAGGAGCTCAATATCACATTAGATATATGGGCTCAAGCCTAATCTATACATAAAAAAGGGTTTTTCTCTTATTCTTGAACATTCAATTTTAAATTGAAGTATGATAAATGTTTGTGTATTTTTGATATATTGATCACATCCTTGGAAAAAATATAATAAATTAATGTGTTGGTCATCATAGTTTCCAATATGGTAATATATTGATTTGAGTGCTTATATTAAACCATTCCATGTATCTGCAAGTGTGTTTACATAAACATATTTATGTGATTTTCATTTAGCATAATAGTTATCCCACCATTTATTTACTTATAAACAAACATTTACAACACTAAATGTAACATTCTATTGATTAGAGAAATGATTTGTTGCAAAATATAAGCAACTTATATTAAGACAATTTTATAGGGAATCTACATACATTTTACCTTCAAACATAGGGATTTATAAAATTACTTATTCCTTGTAGGGTGTGTGATCACAAAAATGTCGTTATGAATTATATGTGTTGGAATGAGTGTGAACATACTTGAGAAATTGAGCAAAGTATTTGATAATAACAATTTATTCATGTGCACAACATTCTTCTAATTCTTCTCATTGCCTTTGAAAATCATCCTCTCATTTTTTGAAACATTTATTAAGTCAATGTCTTTGTAGGTTATTTTTATACTATCTAACAATGTGAAGGAAGGTATGATGATATGAAATGAGTAATGATCCCTAAATTATTGAATTAAAACCTCGTATGAATGGGCATGAAAATATATAAATATTTTATGTATAACTTATATAACAATGTGAGATGATGTGAATTATGTATGCTCTGATATCACTACATGATAGAGGTTGAAAGATATACTAGAGAACAATATGACAAGGGGAAAAATAACTAATATAATGTGCACCAATTTAAAAATATAATTTCAAAGTTGTATTATATAAAGTTTTGTAAAATATCTAGGAGATCAAATGTGTGATTTTATACTTACACCCTAACTTAATTCTAATTAAAAAAATGGAAGTGTACTTTAATAAATGAAGAAGGAAGATGAAATGTCAATTAGACCATTAAAATAGTTGATAACAACTAATTCATGACCAATAACTATTTTGTCTTCTTCTATTAACACCACTGTAGTGCTTTGCTCAACATTATTAACACAATAGGAATTGTGTCTAGCATTACTAAATAGGACATTGTGGGAGTTCTGTGATATATAAAAATAAGAGTTATAACTTCATAATATGCATGTTTTTTCTTGGGATTATGTTGAATATATTATGAATATCAAACATGTCATAGAAAAACAACATGGTGATGTGAATCAATATTAAGGCTCAAATCCTCCTAGATAAGTCACCCTTCCTTAAGTAGAAATGGTCCCCATTAAATCCAATTTATATAAAAGTACATATATATTAAATTGTGGTTGTGGCCTTTAAATAATTCATCTATGATTTATTTCAAGTCTACCTATATGACTAGACATTAAATGGACTTTTTGTGTGACCATGTTTAAAATATGAGGCTCATGTTTGAACATTTTAGACAAAGATAGATCACACTCAAATTAAAAAAATGTGTTCATGAATACATTTAGTACTTTTATTGAGCATTTTATCTTGAATAATTGGATGTTAGTTGATCTAAAAAATATATCAATCATGTTTCAATTAGATATCCCAAAAATCACAAGGAGGTTCACACTTTCTTGGGTCACACAGGCTATTCTCATAAATTTATCCAAAACTATGGAAATATTTATTGTTCCCCTTGAGGCACTACTATAGAAAGTAGGAGCCATTTTTTTAGGTCCAAATCAACAAGTTGTGATCTATTTTCTTAAGGATTAATTTATCTATATGGGTCATGATACTCTTTATGTAGATAGGGTCCCATATCGATAGATAGATAGATTGATAAATAGATAGATATATAGGCAATAACCCAAGCCTAACAATTGAAACCCCATATATATAGATAAGGTCTCCAACCCATCTCTATATATGGTTGTTAGATAGGCCCCATATCTATTCTATACAAAGTGCTAATGACAGAAGCCTCATACTATAAACTAAAGCCCCCTAGAGTATGAGGCTTTAATCATCAGCCATTGTGCACATAATCTAACTTATAAGATATAATAAACCTTAAAATGTGTGTGGTGATGAATTTACTATTGATATCGGGGCTATATTAAGCCAACCTAGTGGCAAAAATCTAGACCATATAGTGTATTTTATAGTTGCAAGCTATCTACAGTTAAACACAATTATACCACTTATAAATGTGAATACCTCTCCATGTTATATATATACACATAATATTTTCATCCTTTTATCAAATATTAACACTTTACATCTTAAAGGAACCCATTGAAACTCAATCTCTTTGAGTGCATGCCTTAAAGGGTGCATCAGGAAAGGGGTGGGTAGACCTTTGGTGCTTTGTAGGATTGTTGTCCCTTATTTCTACATTATTACTAATCCAACCAGATCCTAAAACCATTCCCTAAGATATTACTCTTCCCTTGCACACTTCTCCAATATTTTTCCTCTTTCCATTCCCCTTTTCCTCACCTTGACCCCCTTTAGCTAGTTGACTATACTAGGTCAATTGGGTCGACCCTGTATAGTTTTTAGCCTTTGATTATTATACAGGGTCAACTAGGTTGAGATTGTACTATTTTTGGGTATTTTCACTTAAAATATTTGTTATCCCTTTGGCCAACCTAGCTCGGGACCTAGTGATTTATCTCCCAAAAACATATAGGGTTGATTGGGTCAACCCCATATAACCCACATATTCAGAAGGATTTAGGGTGAGATCCACCTATATATACAAGATAATTTCATCATTATTTCAATATGAAATCAAGAGTTATTATTTAATCGTGCTTATTTATAATATGCTCTTCCACCAATCTACTTGAAGAGTCTTAGCCTAGGGTTTTTACTTGGAGAATCTATTCTTGTGGATAAGTCTTAGATGCTTTGGCCTTTCTTAGTTATCCTTACAAAACAAAACAACCTATTATGATGCCCCTTTATCTAAGGGAGAGATTGAGTCTCTATGGGTTTACATTTATGTAAGTATATTCTAACTTTGTTCTCCTCTCTTTAGTAGATATAAGTAGCATAAGTATTGGCTTGAATAATATTACTCTTCATATTCCATGTATTAACTCATACTTAGATTAATTGAGATTATCCTATACATGTTTTTATTACTTTACTAACCCCTCATATTATGGCACAAGATTTAGTGTGCACTAGATTAGATTTTTTTTCTTGTTATTAGATATAGAGTGAACATTAAACCTAGGACTTTTTTAGGGTTGTTTCATGATTATGTTAGAATATAGGCTTTATAACCATTCCTAAAATGGTGTATTATGACAAGTGATACCATAATTAGGTCTAGCAGATCCCCATATTGGTCATGCTCCCACTTAACAAATGTATTCCCAATTGAAAGTGTAGGTATGCTCTATGCTATCCAAGCCAGGATTGATTTATAGACATGATGCATTTTTGATTGCATAAATTCTAGTGAACCTGATGTGAACTAACCCTTTCAAGATTTTTTCACCTTATTTCATTATTTTTCATCATTATTTTATCATATATTCATTATACTAGATCAACTTTGTCAACCCAACTCTAATCTCTGTGCACAGGATTTCAGATACAGGCTACTGGATCGACCTTGTCAACCTAGTATAAATTTTTAAAATTTTAGACATCTAGTATAGAATATTAGGTTGACCCAATTGACACTATACATTTTTAAGAATTCAATAATAGGTTTCTACAAAGCTTGATTGACTCATTCAACCCAGTAAGTAGAATTTGCAAGCATATATCAAAGTTATTAAACATCAATCTTCATTCTCTGCATCTATGATTTACCAAGGTTAATTTATATCTTTCTATTTATTTTTTATAGTTTTTCATTTCACATTTTTTAGTATTTAAAACTACCCCTGCACATTCAACTGGATCGACCCAATTCTATGTTTTATGTGCTGTCTAGGTAACTAGGTCGACTCTGCCAACTGTGTTTATTTTTAGACCTTGCTTTAATAGTATAATATCAACCCTGACAACCCTATTATATATTTTGTGTATACACTATTTATTATATCAACATTTTACCTTGTTTCAAATTTATAATTAACCTTATATGCTAATGATTAATTCACACTTTCTTTTCTTATTACTTGAATACTTAGAATAGATCACATATCTTAACTAGGTGGTTTTCAATTAAGCATTTAGTTTCACTATTTTATATTTTATGCACACATGACCAAATAAAAAAATCTAAAAAAGCATTTTAACATTTGTCTACCCAAGGCCAACCTACTTGGATTTTATCACCAAGGGGGAAGCCGACTTGATTTTTTGGTCAAGAATAAAGCATGGTTAATGGTATATTCTGGTTAATAACTTGACACCCTTATCATTATGGTGTGTGAATTGAGGGGGTAGGCCCCAATACCAAGCCTATATCATCACCATTATAGATCCCTTTTATCCCAAAGTACCTAAAACCATCCTTAGATTGCATTTTAGTTCCTTACTTATAGTCAACTTCCCATCACATTTAAAATCATGTTATAATAATCTTATAAATACTCAGTTGACCAATTAGTTAGCTATTTAATTTCCAAGTTGATTGTTTACTCTTTTGTCAATTGTATTTTGTATTTCAAAAACTTACATTAGCTAACATTGGTACAAGGTTTTGTGCTGTGCACCTCAATTGGTTTGGCCAATGTTGATCCAATTAACTATATGTTTCCCTTCTATTATTTCTTTTTCAAATTACTTGCAGAAGTTATCTTGTTTCAATTCACAAAACTATTATAGAATTCTTAATTTTCCATACCTACTGTATTGGGTTGAACTAGTTGACCTTGTATCTTTTTACAACCTCTGTTCACTATAATGGATTGACCCAATCGACCCTGTACTATTTACAAGCCCTATTTTCTTTGCTAGGTCAACCCAGTCGACCCTATACTACTTTATATCTTCCCTATCTATCAATCTAGTTTTCTATTTCTCCTTTTCATTCCATTCATCTCTCTTTAGTAATAATGAAGTCTCCTATTATAATCTTCTTGGATAACTTTAATCCATTTAGATACTATATGGAATGTTCATTTCTCCTTCTCTTTTCCTCCCAGGATCACAATCACTCTTGGGTCACCTCTTCTCCTCCTTCATCCATGAACTGTAATATGGTGAAAATAACACCTCAAGATGAAGTTGATGGATTTAATTCTTTATATACTTACTAAGAAGCTTCTCATCTTCAAAATATTCAAAATAATGTGGAAGTAATTGATACAAGTTTATTTAATTATACCACTAATAATCCTTATTCTAGTAATCCTCCCCCTAACACCAATTTGGGGAGTGCTCCTACCAACACCAACCCACCTCCTAATAAAACTCAAATTTTAGCCTAAGTTATCTAATAAATGAACATGATGAAAAATTATAACACCAACCAAATGATGCAACTTCAACAACATTTAATTAATGTGGCTAATCAACCTCCAACTATCCATCCTCAAGCTAATCTTAATTACATTCCTCCACCTCTTCGAGTTGCCTCAGGTAATGTTATTAGTCAACCCATAATGAATAACAAGATGCTTCAAACCATTCAAAATGAGCCTTTGGCTCCCTTCATTGTATCCATTGATAGTGGTAACATATCTCCAACTATCAAGTATGATGGGACCAAAGACCCTACCTCATTTATCAAAGCCTTTTGCAACCTTTACAAAGAATGGATCCAAATTAATACTTTACCACAACTAAAATCTTAGTGAAAACCTTCACTAGTGATGTATTATAATAGTAGAATCAACTTCTCCAACATTTTATTTGGCAACTTGAAGATTTAGATAATCCTTTGGTTAAAGAGTTTCAACACAATATCTTCCCAAAAATTGTCTTAGCCACTTCATCAATGCTAAGCAATCTCCCAACGAATCAACTCATGACTTTATCAAAATATGGAAATATTTAACTCATAAAGTTGACCATAACATGAATAATGATAAATTATTTAAACTCTTTACCACCACTTTGACTCCCACTCTTAAATATAAGGTTAGAACCTTTACTCCCCAAACAATTAATGAAGCTTTTGATCAAGCTAAATGTCAAGACTTTATTATGACACAGTTAGAACATAGTTCTAAACTTATGAAAATATATTTTGAAACATCTAATGCTATCACTAGTACATGTTCCAAAAACCAAACTAGGAGTTTCCAAGATTGATATTTATTCACTTTCTCATACATCTCTTTCGATTCAACAAATGAAACAGTTTTTACTTCCCTCTAAACCTTTCATCTATCCCAATGCTCCTCCTAAGTGGTATGACCCCAATCTATTTTTTTGGTTCCATTCTAACATTAGGCATTTTCAAAAATCTTTTAGAGGGATCACTAAATTTTCTATCTCTTATATGCTTGGTGATTCATTCAATCATGAAGCTATGATCAATCTTTGTCGTCAAGAGTACACCGTTGCTTCTCAAAAATGACAATCTTACAAATCTTATACCTCTAATAACCAAAAATATTCTTCAAATAATTAATCAAATAACAAGGATGTTTGTGTCATTAATGTTAATTATGACCAATATTTTAATAATTCTTAATATGTCAATGTTACTAAGGTTAATTATCACCATAAATTGGCTCATAAAGATCTTGTTAGTAAACCTAAGAAGCCATCCTTAGAATAACAACTTATTAAAGATACTAACACCACTAATGTTGCTTCAGAAGGTCAAAAGGAATCATATCCTCCTTCTAATTCTCTAACTACATCTAGTCCTCCAAAATCTAATTTAACTCCTAAACCTTATGCTAGTTCTTATAAGTTTCATTAGAACTTTATTGAAGAACTCAAATCTATGCCTTGTAAGATTACACTTATGGAGTTGGTTATTAATTCACCCTATCATCATAAATTCCTTATGAAATAACTCTAAGAAATTGATGATCCATCCCCCCTAGATGAAGAATCACCTTCTATTGAATCTCAACCTACTAACATAAATACCATTGAAACTATGTGTCCTTCTTCCAAAACTTATATTGAATTCCTTGAAGAGGACATGATCAATGATGAAATTATCTTTCATGCTGATGATCCAACACTTTTCATCAAAGTAGTCATCGATACCACTCTTATTCATAAAGTTCTAGTTGATGAAGGTTATGGTATTAATGTAACATCTTTATGGCTCACCCATCAACTTGATTATAACAAGGATCATCTTAAGCAAACCCATATTACTTGTCATAATTTTGATAAGACTAATAAAAATCCACTTGGTTGCATTTAGATTCCATTAACCATTGGAACTAAGACTATTCAAATTATGGTCCTTGACTTATCCCTATCTTACAACATACTCCTTGGTTGTCCATGGACTCATCGAATGAGGGCCATTGCTTCTTCCAACAATCAATGTATTAAATTCTTATGTAATGGAAAATGGTATAAGCATGAAGCTGATCCCAACCCATGGAGCATTCAGCTTCTCAATCCTAAATCACAATATCATATTCCTACCATTATTAATATTAATAGTGCTCCTTTACCTGAGTTCATCAACATGAATCCTGATTTACAAGTTATTCTTATAGATTTTGATGATGATGAGCCCAATGATTCATGACTACCAAGTTACCTAACTACATTTTGCAATGGATTCCTCCTTCTCTATTACCTAGGGATCATATTGTTCCTCTTATTGATGAGATTACTAATTTCCCCCTTCATGCAATACTCAGGAACCTTCTTAACCTAAAGTTTCCTTCACTTGCAATGATTTTTGAGTGGCCAAATTATTTCAAGATCATCTCATTATGTCTCCTCATACATTTAGTAATATTAAGATTTTACCCTCTGAAACTTCCCCTGATTCTCAAGCATGTACAATTTCTCCAACATATCATGATAACTATATAATGGCCCAAGATCAATCTAGAGACTTGGATGTCCAACATTATTAGAAAACCTTACCCAAAATCCATGCTTTTAATTGAGATGTTCGTACCATTTCTATGGATCATACCTTAGATCCTGAGGGTCATGTGACTCCTAATTATACTCTTATTGATACTTCTTGGGTGGTAGAGCAAATTACACCTTAAAAACCTTAAAAAATTATTTCATCTCCTTTACCACTTGTCAATCCAATCATTGAATCTAATCCTTCTTCCATCACTAAACCCACTAATATTCCAACCCCTTTTGATCCATCTACTTCTTTTACTCTTGAAATTACACTAGATGCCAAGGTAATCGATGTCCATCAAATACATTCTAAATATGATCACCATGGCAACTGACTTATATATTTTGAAATAGATGTTGAGTATTATGGTCCTCTTCCTAATTTCCTAGTGACGAAGCTATCATTGAGTTACTTTATGCCCAAGAACCTCAACTTCCTTGACAACATCATGAACTTGGAAATTTTAAGACTAAAAATCCTTGCTTCAACAACTTTATTGCTATCACTGAACCTAAAACAAATCCAATTTATACCTTACCTAATACACCATACCACTTTCAAGATGGTAATCCCATGCTTATTAAATAAACCACTCACATTGAATATGGTACTTGATCTTGTCCTCTACCAATTACTATCTCTCGTGAACTCTCACCTACTGAACATGATAATTTTAGATTATTCTTTGACAAATAATGTTAAGATTTTGCTTGATCCTATAAGGACATGCCTGGCATTAAACCTATCATTATGGTGCATAATATCATTACTTATCTTGATGCTAAGCCTGTGCATCAAAAGTAAATAAAATTTACACCTGAAGTTTCTGTTAGCCAAAATTCACTCCCAGTTTTTGCCTTTTCATTATGGCCAAATACAACATTTAGAATGGTTTATCCCCACAACAAAATTTAAAGTGTGGTTTCATTTAGAGAATGCTTTTTTTTAGTCTCCTTACAAGATTTTTTTATTTTGGTAGGGTTTTACTTCAGGTTTTTTGCCCAAGTCTCGAAGGAATTGGCCACTTGCTTTTCTCAAAGAACATAGTCCTTTTTACTTTGCCGAAGGGTCTCTTCCAAGGACTTAGTACACTTAAACCTTTTTGAAGGGCAATTCCATATTTTTGAAGGGTAGTTCCAATTTTTTGAAGGGTCTATTTGCCAAAGGAATTGGTCTTTTCAAAAGCTCTGAAGGATCTTTTCTCATAAAAATGTTCTTTGCAGCCCTTTCGAAGGGACATTTCCATTTTTGTCGAAGGGTATCTTTTAGAGCAATGTCCCTTACATCTTTATGAAAGAATTATCTATTATAGGTTTTTTGAAGGGTATTTTTCCAAAGGAATTGATACTTTCAATTTTTCTAAAGGAATTGTTTGAGATAATTTATTCAAAACAATCTTTCTAAAAGGTCATCTTCTCTCCAAGTGGGCAATTTCATTTTGTCAAAGGAATTCTTTTCAAAGTTTTTGAAGGGCACTTTTCAGGTAGGTGGACCATTTAAACATTTTTGAAGGGACACTTTGCTCTTTTTTGAAGGACAATTTCACTTTTTTAAAGGGCAATTCCACCTTTCTAAAGGGCAGTTCCACTTTTTTGAAGGGTTCATTCTTTGGGTTTGTTCTTTCTTTCAGAATTTTATTTTGGACAAAATGTCCAAAAGAATTCTCCTTTAAAACTCTCTGAAGGAATTCTTTCAATCTTTTTGTTTTGGATAAAAAGTCTAAAGGAATCGATCTTTAAAACTTTTTCAAAGGAATTGTTTCAAACTTTTTGTCTGAAATAATCTTTCTGAAGGGTATATTGAAAATTGTCGAAAGGTCTTTTTATTCAAAGTGTCCTTTAGAAAAAGTCTGAAGGGACACTTTCAAAAATCCTAAAGGTCATTTTCCTCAAAGAAAGGTCTGCTTTCATCCTTCTGAAGGGGATATTCCAAGGAATGGTATAGTTCAAAGGTTTTGAAGGGTCTCTCTTTCAAGGAAGTGGTCACTTGAAAAAAGTTAAAAAGGGAAATTCCATTATTTTGAAAGGCACTTCAAGTTTTGAGAGGATCTTTTCACTTTTAGAGTACCCTACACAAAATTTTGAAGGGTCTTTTGTCTTTAAAAGTGTCCTTTGGAAAAGTGTAATGGGTCCACTTCCAAAGGTCTAAAGGGACACTTGGGAAAAGTCCTAAGGTTATAAAAGTCATGCATGGTATGTAGAAGGATTGTTAAAGGGCATGTTTAAGTAGTCTAAATACTATAGACACTTGTGGAGAGTTTGTAGAAATATGGGTCCAAAGAGAATAAAAGGGAGTTCATAGAAAGATTATTACACAAATGTTAAACTTCCACCTTAGTAAATAACTATTGGTGTTCAAATAAAAGGACTCAAAAGTATATTCAAGGGTTCACATCCTTCATCCATAAGAATAATGAGAGATCCCATATCATCATTGATCAATCACGATTTGAGTCGTTCCTTGAGGACCAATCAAAGAAGGACAAAGATAAATAGAATTAAAGTGAAAAATATGCAACAGGTGGATAACTGCTTTGATGCCATGACTTCAACCCAAGAGTATCTTGATTCTACTAAGCATGAACATTGGAGGAACACCTTTGAGAGAGAAAACCAAATGTGTAACTACTTGAGATGACATGGATCAATCAAATGGCTAGAAAGAGCATAATTGGAAAAGATGGTTATAGCTGAAGATAATGACTCTTAACAGATTGATTCCTCTCTTTAGTTCTCAAAGGTATCTCCCTCTCTCACATCTCTTATTCTATATATACAACCCTTGAGCTAAGTTAAAATCATCCACACAACGTATGGTGAAGCCCTTCTAGAATGATATCACATTTTGCCTTTAAGCATTAAGTACTAGTTTGTTTTCTTTCAAGTTCTGAACAATTTTCTGAGTGTGTAAGAGATATATAGTTATAGAAAGTGATGGTTTTCATCCTTTTATCCTTTGTCCTTCATGCATGACCAAGATTTTTTTGTATCTAATTGGTCATATAGAGTGTGTTTAAGTGTATTGAATTTTTGCATGTGTATTACTATTTTGAAATGTGAAAAGTTTGCCTTTCACTTCATTTTCCTTGTGTCATTTTACACATCTCACATCTATGTTGAAATACTTGTGTTAGAATCCTTAGAGCTTAGGAATGGTCTGTGTGTTTTGTTGTGTCGTGCACTAGGTTATGACATTCATGTGGAGGATAATCTTTGATGCATCACCATTATTAGAATAGGTTTATTTCATGAAAATTTTAACTCTTTTCATTTCAATCAAATGGTTTAAATAGAGATTGTCTTACAAAATACATACAGGGAGTTAGCCCTTCAAATATAGAGGTTCATTTCCCCTATAGGCACACCCACATGCCTAGAAATGATCCAACATTGCCCAAATCTGGAAGAGGACTGAACACCCCCTTCTAGGGTACAAAATTTGGAGACAATAGTTTCCACTTTATGTCATAAGGAAATCATCAAATTACTTGATGCTAAATTTATTAAACTAGTGGATTATTTTGTATGGGTTTCCAAAATTGTTCCTATTTAGAAAAATTAAATATGGCCATTTGTATTTGTTTTGATTTTCATAATCTTTATCTTGATTTCCTTAAGGAAAACTTAACTTTACCTTCAATATATGCCATCTTTTATTCCATAGCTGGTTATGAAATTTTATCTCTTATGGATGGCTTCTTGGGACACAATCTGATTCATATCACTCTCGAGGACCAACATAAGACAAATTTCACCATAGAATGGGGCACCTATTGCTATGTCAAAATACCCTTCAATGTTGAGAATTTTAGATCCACATACTAATGAGAAATGACACATCTTTCATGATATCATTCACAAAATTGTTGAAACCTATGTGGATGATCCCATTGCTAAATCCAAAAATCATAAGAATCATCTTTCTGATCTTGCTATCATCTTTGACTATTTCCTTAAATGTAAAGTTAAACTCAATCCTTACAAATGTGTCTTTGGTGTCACATTTGGAAATTTGTTAGGATTCCTAGTCTCTCTCTACAATATCGATGTTGACCCTACCAAAATTAGTGCTATCATCAACACGCCCATTCCTCATTATACTCCCAATATTTATACTTATTTAGGAAAACTTAGGGAAATTAGATTATTCATCCCTAAAATGGCTTATCGCATCCACTCCATCAATTCCCTTCTCAAGAAGGTACTGATTTAGAATGGATGGATCCATGTCAAAAAGCCTTTGATAATATGAAAGAATCATTGCTTCATCCACTTACACTTTATCCTCCTTCCAATGATAAACCTTTAATTCTATATACTTCTTTCACACCTATTTTAGTTGGGGCAATGCTTGCCCAATAAGATGATATGGGAAAGGAGTATGCTATTTACTACATTAGCTGAGGCTTCATCGATTATGAAACATGCTATACTAAAATTGACTGTGATTGCCTTACCATCTATTTTTCAACTAAAAAAATTTGACACTACATGCTTTACCAAACTACTTATGTCATTGTTCATTTTGGTCCCCTTCATCATTTCTTCTCCAAAGCATTTCTTGTTGGAGATAGAATTGGTAAATGGATGATCCTCCTTATGTAATTTGATCTTTGCATCATCATTCAAAAAGATGTCAAAGGGCAAAAGAAAGCTGATCAAATTGCTGTAGGTCCCATACCAACCACTTCTTATCTTCAAAATAATCTTCCAGATTACAATGTCCTTTACATTGAAGGTTTTAATCAAGCTATTTTTCTCTAAGATTATTTTCATAGATTTACTGCTGATCTTGAATCTAATGATCTTGATGAATCCACTACTCATTCTAGTAATACTAAACCAAAATTAGTTATCGAGGAACTTCCTAAAATTAATGTTGACTTGCATGAGGGTAGTTGGAACTTTCACTTTGATGGTGTTAATGCCTTCAAAAAGCTAGGGTAGGTTGCATTCTCGTAATTCCTCTTGGCAAGATCATTCCTTTAGATTTTCACTTCACCTCTGATGTCACAAATAATATGGCCAAATATGAAGCTCTCATTTCAAGCGTGAGAGCTACTCTTGATTTAGACATTTAATATATTCATGATTTAGGTGATGTCAACTTATTTTCTAACAAGTCAGTGGTGATTATCAATGTAAAAGTGAGAACCTCATCACATATCACCACTCTTGCTAAAGATTTCATATCTTTCACTATTGAGCATATTCTTAGAGATCAAAATGTCATTGCTAATTTTCTTGCCTCTTCAGCATCTCTCTTTCATCCACATCTAGTCCTTTTTTATCTTACTTTTTTTATACAAATAAGAAAATCTCCATCTTCAACTCAACCACTATATTTGCTTATCTGCCACATTGAAGCTATTACCATTTGACAA
This sequence comes from Torreya grandis, assembly GCA_037957365.1. Classification (NCBI taxonomy): domain Eukaryota; kingdom Viridiplantae; phylum Streptophyta; class Pinopsida; order Cupressales; family Taxaceae; genus Torreya; species Torreya grandis. Next base: position 2,578,087 of record JARHVA010000204.1, on the reverse strand, counting down.
AGCCCATGGTATCAAGACATCATTCAATTCTTGGAAAATCAAACTTATCCTCCTAATTTAGACTCTCATGAAAAACACATATCTATAAACAAGATTTCAAGTATGTATTTTAACACAACATCCTTTATTATCATAATATTAAAGGTACCTTGCTTCATTGTGTTATGAAAGATGAGGTACGTCCTCTTCTTAAACAAGCACATGTGGGCATTTGTGGTGGCCACTATAATAGACATGTTATAGATTGTAAATGCTTATGTATGGGTTAATTTTGGTCTACTCTTGAAAAGGATGCAATCGAATATGCTAAAAAGTGTAATCCTTGTTAGCTTCATGATGATCTAATTCATTCACCTCTAGCCAAACTTTAAACTATCAAATCTCCTTATCCATTTTCTACATGGGGATTTGATCTCATTGGTAAACTACCTCACTCCCAAGATGTGCATGATTTTATCATCACTACTACCAAATATTTTACCAAGTGGATAGAAGTCATGCCCCTTATTAATGTCACCGGTCCTATCATTTAAAAATTTATTCTTAATTAAATAATTTGCTGCTTTGGTGTTCCCCATACCATCATTTCAGATAATGGTGGTAATTTCAAAAACAAACATGCTAAACAACTTTGCAATAAATTCAATATCAATCACAAATTTTCCATACCTTATCATCCATAATGCAATGGCTAAGATGAGGCCACTAATAAAATTCTCAAAAAAATTCTCTAGAAGATAATCTACGCAACCCACATGGATTATCATCTTCATCTTTACCCTGCACTTTGGGCTTATCAGACTAGCATATGTACTACCACTGGGGCAATTCCATTTTCACTATTCTATGGTTCTGAGTCAGTCCTTTCCTTGGAAGTTGAGCTTCCCTATCTTATTATATCTCTTCATGGTATTATTACTAATGAATAATTATTTGAATTTCATATTCAATCCCTTAATCTTTTTGATGAATGTCATCTTTCCACCTTACAACATAATCACCAATACAAGGCTCATATTGTTAGAAAACATAATAAATGTGTTAAAGTCTACACATTTAATGTTGGTGATATTGTCCTTAAATTAGACTACACCCATGATAAAGAAGGTAAATACACCTAAAAAATGTGGGGCCCATATTTAGTCAAAGATATTTTTGGTCCAAGCACCTACCATCTTCAAACCAATGAAGGCCATATTTTCAAAGAGGCCACCAATGCACAATTCCTCAAAAAGTACATTGCCTAAACATTTCCTTCTTTTCATTCTTTCTATCTACATCTATCTAAGACTTTTTATGGATTACTTACATGAGTCTCTCCCTTTGTATCAAGTTCCTTCCTTTCACAAACCTTTAGTCCTCCTTTTTGCTCTTTTGGTTTCTTGATGTACCATAGCCTTCTTCATCTTCTCGCATTTTTTTTGACACCCCTTGGGTTTTTGTTTTGTGAATTAATTCATAAGAGTGTGGATAGGACCCAACACTCCTCACAAAATTACCATCTTTTTGCTTACCTCACTTTATCTTTCACTTGCTTTTTGACACCCCTTGGATTTTTATTTTATGAAGTTGTAGTGTAAGACCATGGATAGGACTTGACCCTCATAAAATTACCATCTTTTTCTATTTACATCCTTGTTCACAACTTTAGCTTTTGCTTCTTTTGATAGTTGGAATTTTCACAACAATCTATGTTATCATGTTTACCTCTATTTCCCTCATTATTATGATAAGGAATCACACTTTTATGTTATTGAATCCCCTTTTTGCCTTTTTTCACATTTTTTGTAATTTGAAGAAATTAATTTTTTTTTATGTGTCCTTCCTCTTGATTTCCTTTCCTTTCACTCCTCATTCAATAAAACAAGGTCGATGTCAAGATAACACTTTTATTTTACCTAGATTTATGAGACTCTTAGACCCCATGTTATTTGAGGTTCTCTCTCTTAATAACCTTGTCCCAAGTATTCAAATGAAAGTCATATTTGGCACCCATGTTTGGCTTTCTAAATCTATATGGAGGAGGAACTGAAAAAGCCATCAAAAAAGTTAAAATCCAAATCATTAGAAAAAAAAGGCAATGATATCTAAAAGGCAACTTATAAATCTCAAAATTCAAATTCACACTAAAAGATGTGATTACAAACACATCTCCTATCTTTAATCAAAATTCAAACTCCATAATTAGCTTCACATAGAGCGGAGGTTGTTTAGGGTGTGCTAGGCCAGTAGATTGGAACAGGGGAATTAAGAAAACTCTATGGTGCCACCTACTTTCTTATGTAAGTACCCAATCTTCGTAGTAGACTAAAGACTCTGTAAGGGGTCCTAAGGAATGGGGAATACGTTGTGGGGAGGTAGGTCTATTTTAATTTTTATGCATATAGCCTTCATGAAATGATATATATACTACATTTATTGACCTAAGACTTGTGTAATAATAGAAGTTCTTTAGAGTCCTTCAGGTTAAAATTCATCTTGTTTTAACAAACCTAATTTGAGTGTCTTAAATTTGATAAAGAGTTCCTCTACCTTAGTTTTTACTTGATTTTCCCCTTCACCCATTTCATTTCCCCACTCGATAGATAAATTATGATTCTAAATCTATTTTCTCTCTTTTTCTTTACTTCCTTTTTCTTTACCTCTTAAAAACATGGTAGCACTACTTTGTTTCAATTTTATTTATCCTTAGAGAGAAACAACATGTTTGAGTAACTATGGATTATTTTATTTTACCATAAATTTACATTTCTAGACTTTTTTTACTTTCCTTTTACCATTTATCATTTGTTGTACTATTCTGATATTATAGACAACTAAGTTTGTACCCATTTTTTTATTGTTGAGTGAGGTTGGCTTGTTACTTATCACTCAACAATGTTATTTTCCCTTTTACGCTTGTTTTTTCCATTATTGACTAAGATAAGGATTTTTACTACTCATTCATCAATTTTGTTTTACCATTTTGTTTTCACTTTTACATTTGATATTTGATTACCATCTTGCTTGATATGTATCCTTGGTTTGACTTGGTGAGTTTGCCTTTCTTATTTAAGGATAACTTGTTTGCATTTTTAATTCTTTAGTAGCCTTGGATTTTTGATTACCCTATTTAAAATTATTGTTTGAATTGGTAATTTGGCTTAATCTAGCACTTGTCACCCCATCTTGCCAAATTTCCCAAGTACGTCCCATCCTGATAACACCAACTATCTTGGATTTTTTTGTATTTGTTTATTTTTACTCTTTACTTTTGTATTCTTGAGTTTGTCGAAAGTAGTCTCTGCACCTTACACAATAGAAAGTAACAACATAGTAGAAAATCATCTAATGATAAAGGTAATTCAAGGTATGCATTACATTTACTTTTTAGTTATTTACTTTTTAATCATTTACTTTCAGTGTTTTTTTTTTAAATTACTGCAATTTTTTTAGCATCAACATTATGTGTCCTTTTGTTCTTTCTCAAAGCACCATCCCTTATTACACCTTAGTAACAAGTGATTAAATTCAAGTCAAAAATATGTATACACATAATATTTTCAACCTTTTATCAAATACTGATTCTTTACATCTTGTAAGAACCCATCAAGACTCAATCTCTTTGAGTGCATGACTTAAAGGGTGCACCAAGAAAGGGGTGGGTAGACCTTTGGTGCTTCACATGATTCTTTCCATTTATTGACACATTATTACCAATCCAAACTAATCCTAGAACCATTCCCTAAGCTATTAATCCTCCCTTGCACACTCATTTAGTCTTTTCCCTCTTTCCATTCCTCTTTTCCTCACCTTGACCCCCTTTATCTAGTTGACTGTATTAGGTCAACTGGGTCAACCTTGTATAGTTTTTAGCTCTAATTACTATACAGGGTCAACTAGGTTGACCCTATACTATTTTTGGATATTTTCAATTGAGAGTTTTGTTAGTCCTTCGACCAACCTAGCTCGATACTTAGTGATTTATCTCCCAAAAACATATAGGGTTGACCCCTCACAGATAAAATATTCAAAAGGATTTAGGGTGAGATCCACCTATATATACAATATCATTTAATCATTATTTCAATATGCAATCAAGATTTTGTTATTTGCTTGTGCTTCTTTACAATCTACTCTTCTACCATTCTACTTGAGGAGTCTTAGCTTAGGGTTTCTACTTAGAGAATATAGTCTTGTGGATAAGTCTTGGATGCTTTGGAATTTCTTAGTTATCCTTAAAAACCACAACAACCTCTTGCAAAGCCCCTTTACCCAAGGGAGATATTGAGTCTTGACAGGTTCACATTCAGGTAAGTATATTCTAATTTTGTTTTCCTCTCTTTAGTAGATAGAAGTAGCATGAGTATTGGCTCAAATAATATTACTCCTCATATTCCATGTATTAGGGTCTTGCTCATTCTTAGCTTAATTTAAGATTATCTTATGCATATTTTGATTACTTTACTAATCCTTCATACTATGACATAAGCTTTGGTTTGCACTAGATTAGATTTAATTTCTTATTATTGGATATAGAAGGAATATTAAACCTAGGACTCTTTTAGGGTTATTATATGATTGTGTTAGACTATAGGCTTTGGAACCCTTCCTATCATGGTGTATTATGACAATGATCCCCTAATTGGGTCTAGCATATCCCCATATTGGTCATGCTCTCACTTAACAAATGTAATCCCAATAAGAAGTGTAGGTATTCTCTATCTTCTTCGAACTAAGATTGATTTATAGACATGATGCGTTTCTGATTGCATACAGTGTACACCCTTCAAAATTTTAGATAGTATCTTCTTGAAACATTATTGACATTATTCACTAGCTAACAAGTGATGGAATACCTAGTCAACAAACTAGTGTTGCATGGTTTCTATAGACATCTAAATTTGGTTTTAGGAACTTTCACAACCTCAACTTTGACATGCTTGGACATTGCACATATATTTAAATATTGAGTCCTCTTTCCATATTTCCATCTATCTTATTCACCTTTTTTCATCAAAAAAATTTATTCAAGATAGTTTAAATCAATATAGGAACCTTTTAGAATCCTAGATAGATAATCTCCATATTTAAGATCCTTGTTTTACACTTCCAAGATAGTTCTAGTAAAATTGGACAATGTCAATCACCATAGGTGTCACCCTTTTCTAGTATTGTCTAGGGGCCTTCAATGTTTTTTTTTAAATTGGAAAGTCATAGACATGTTTCATGGGTCATTCATAGCGATATCTAATGAATAATCATCTATAAATACAAATCACCAATAAGGTCATTCTACATATGAGCTTCACTTGTCATACTTGATAAACATTGGGAAAACACTTAACACTCTTTTGGGGAATTATCAAAAAATGGGCACACATATCTAAATCCTTCAAGGAATAACCCTAAAGAAGTTCATAGAGAATAATTTAAATACACTAAGTTAAAATGTCATGGTGCCAAGTATCAAAGTTAAAAATATTGCATTGCATTCTAGATTGTTCAATATTTTACACACACATATATAAGTCACATAGCTACATATTTTTTTATCCCTCTTTTGAGTATTATAACATAATCAATGCTAAACTATTTAGTATGGATTGGTTGGGGTATAACCAACCCTAAATACTAACCCCTTTTTAGGTTATCTTGTGATAAAAAACATAATTAGGGTTTGGAACAAAAAGAGACAAAATAATAATTTTAGAGTAGGATTAGAGAGGTGCACTCACATAGAATCTCATTTCAAGCATAGGTTTAGGGATCTTAGAGATATCAGATACCCACTATGTGTAGGAATATTATTGGTAAATTTTGCTAGTCTTAGTTGTCACAAGTGTTTAACTTTACCAATATTTTCTTGTATGTTTTCAGCCCTAATTTTTATCGAAGTGATTTTCAAGCACATATAAAAACATTTAAATGTAGATTGACAACTTTTTTGAGTAATATGTAGGAAATTATAACTAAGTATATCACCCTCATTCAATTTTTACTTTTAAATTAAGTGTAACATCTAGTAACATGTTTTAATTCAGATCAGTGTGTTTAATGTCATATTTTACATAATTTGAATTAGTGCATAGTTTCCTTAAGTTTATACCTCTTAGGTGTAAAATAAGTTAAACAATTACATCTGTAGAGGGTTGATCCCTTTTTAAGAATTCAATTTTAAGGTTGTGTTGAAGTCAGGAAAGCACCATGTTAGTCCCAATCATTTGTATAGAATAAATATCAACAAAGTTACAAATGGGGCACTAGAGGATGACCTCCTAGATGCATAATTATTCTGAATAGAGACCATCCTTGAGGATCTTGAAGAGATTATGTTGTTTATTAATTTTGGTCATGCACTTGACCATTATACATCAATGAGGTAGAAAAAACTAGTTGTATGGGTTGCCCCACTCTAACTTAGTAATGACCACTTGTATAAGATGGGCCTTGATGATGTTTTGTGAAGGTGTGTACTTGAGCATGAGTGTGTGAAAATGTTAGTAGAATTTCATGAAGAGATATCATGTGCACACTATGCATGGAAGGATACTACTATTAAACTTAGCAAGAGTGGACTATGATGACCTATACTTAATAAGGATGTGTATAAGCATGTAATCACCTGTGACATCTTAAAATGTGTGGGTAAGTATAATCAATGAAATTAGATGCAATCATGCATGTGATCATCAAATAACAATTTTAAAAGTGTGAACTAGCATTTATTGGTCCTATCAATCCAACTACAATAAAAATAGATGTGAATTACATTATTACTAATAATTACTATCTCACACAATAGGCTTAAGTCACTACTAATTGTCCTTTCATAACTAATACTATAGATTTATTCATTTATGAATATATCATAGCCATGATTGGATGTCCTTTAAGTATCATTAATGATGAGGGCACCCACTTTGTGGTTATAACTATGTATATTTTATTGAGTGAGTTCAAGATTCAACATCATAAAATTTATCCATACCATCCTTAATATAATATCACTACCAAGTCTTTTAATAAAATCCTCAAAAATACTTTAATCACAATTTGTCATGTTAGTATAAAATATTTAGATGAGGGCATGCCTATAGTATTATGGGATTATAGGTGTAGGCACCTAAATATACCATTATAAACTTTGGCAATATCAAATTTGACATACTTTGATAATTCACATATAATTGATGCTTGAGCACACTATTTCTCCATTTGTCTACCCATCTATATAAAAACATTCAATAATATTAGATAGACCTTTTACATATCTCATATCATGTTTTTACAATTATATGACATGATTGATAACTTGAGGATAGTTCTAGTTACCATATAGGTCTACCTCTATTGATAATGTCCACATGTGCTCAATGAAAAAATTTAAAATTTTAAAGTCTCCATTAGGTCTACCTAGAAATGTTTCATAGTTCAGTTTTAGTGATAAATTAATGATGAATCATATATAAATACAAATCATTCTTAATGTTATACTCACTTGGCCAACACCTTAAGAATCACTTGGAAAATTAAGGAATTAATTATCACTCTCTTAAGACGTAATATAAAAGACATACATCCCAAAAATTTCAAGGGAGAGTCCATTAGCCAAGTTTGAATACAAAAATTCAAAATTTCATGGTTCCAAGTGTTAAATATCAAATCATTGCATTGCATTCTATATTTTTCATGGTGTATCACACACATACATAATTAGGAGAATCATATGTAGTTTAATACCTATTTTATAGTATTGGAATGTAATAAAAACTTAATTATTCAATAGGGAGTGTTTGGGGTTTTCCAAGCCAAAATAAACATCATTGCATAGGACTAAAGGCCTGTGCACACACATGAACCATTTTCAATTACAGGCATAAGGGACCCAGTAGTTATAGACATGTAAAATGCACAAGGACACTACATGTAACTTTATAATAATACTGACTATTATAGGGATAAGACTTTACTGATAATGCCCAGTGAGAATTTAAGCCTTTATTTCAAGTTGGATTCACCAATGAAGTAGTTAAAAATCATTTCCAAGTATAGAAAAACCTTATGTGAGCAATGGATAACTAGAACCAGCTAAGTCCATTAATCCCCTCTCCTAATATCAATTCCAAATAAAAATAATACAATATCTATTTATCCATTTCATTTTAGATTAAAATATTTTACTTAATCTAATTAGTGTATATTTTCAACTATTTTATGTCTCTTAGTTGTAAAATAAGTTAAAAAAATAGTGAACCTAATCATTGGTTTAGACACAAAAATCCCTATGTTTACTCCTACATTAGAGTTTTAATTATCATAAGGTTTCATATTTATCTCTTGTAGACACCTAAATTCCATCACATTTAGTCTGTAATTAACTTCACTAAATATCAACATAATTACTATTATTTACCAACTCACCATTCAAATTCTGAATTTTATCGAGAGTTGACCAATATCATTTTCCCTCCCAAATTCAAATAGTCAATTAATATTAATTAATTAATATATTTATAATTAATCATACACACATAATTCCATAAAAATAATTAATAATTTTTAATTATAAGTCACCAAACCACATCTTTAATTCTCTCCACTAAGAGGTTGAGTCACCCAAGCATCATCCTCAATTCTCTCAACCAAGTGTTGAGTCATCAAACCAAATCCTTATAAAATTCAACTACCATGGGAGTCATTCAACTACCTTGACTTATTCCTGAGAATATTTCAACCACCAACTAAATTTACACACATTTTTCAACCACTTGAATAATTGATATTCTCCACTTGGATGAGGACTCAAATATAACCATCCAATAATCAAGAGATTTAATAATTCAAGATTAAATCTAACCATCCATTCCTCATGTGAGAAGTTTATAAATTGATGTACTTCCTCCATGTTGAATAATAATCCATCAAGATATTTAATTGCTATCAAAATTTACATTGTGTATCTTTTTGATAATCAACATTATCTAATGAAGTGATACTAAATTTCCCTTGCATTGGAGATTTGTATTGAACAACCACATACCATGATCACAAGATCACAATATATTATCATCAAAGGAGAGGATATTCAATGGTTGGTAAGGTGAAGGTAAACTATATTTTATTTTCCTTTTGTTGAAGCTCAATCTAAGGTTATATGTTAAGTTTAGAATATATATTTTTATTATTTGATTTCTAATTAGAATTATGAATTTCATATATTACATTCTAGCACGCTTGATGGGACTTGTAAACATACTTCCCATAATCCTACTTCTCCCTATGATTACACATAAACTCACTTGCAAAATATCAACCCTGGTTATCCCACTTTGAGACATTTTCCACTCACATGGACCCTTTATGCATCATGTATCCATCCCCTAGACCTCCCTGGCACCTCACTATCCTTCTACACATGAACAAGCTCCCTAGATGCCTCTTGAAGCCCTTGCAGAGGCTTCTTCACCACCCAAGGTGGGATTTTGACCCAAGAAATTGATTAGGGAGTAAATCCATGGCCTAGGCCACACATTTACTTCATGAAAGTTGTATCCTAGGCCATAACCTAGGTATAACATGCAAAAAGGGGCCAGTTTGGTCCCAATGGCTAGAAATGGGCAATTTTTGGCTTTTATCGGATTAGGGTTGCCTTATATGATAGTTGATCATTCATTTTCCTCTTTCTCTCCTACATTTTTGATTTGATTTTATCTCTTGATTATCACTCTCAAATCCTTGGTGCCGTCTTCAATCTCACCCGATTCATTCTTGGAATAATTAGCTTTTATTGTGACAGGGGATGCCCTATTGCTCTACAGTCCATTTGGTGATTCACATTTCTCTCTATAGTGTTATTGAAGCTTGTTGGTTACTCCTAAATTCCTCGAGACTCCATTTCACCTATTATTGTTCTCTATACATTGGCTCTCTCATAGTTGGTAGCCTCTCCTTCACCTCCTCCACTACTTTTGGTTCTTGGTTTGGACTCAACTCACACATAACTTGATCCTCCTCCTTTTTTGCTTCCTATCTTGGATAATCACTTGGTATGAAGTTTGCATAATAATTTTGAGTTTTATATGAGGTCACTTTTTTATTCAAAGTGAAATTTCTATTTGTTTAAAGTAGTGTATATGCTAGGTTTTGATTTTTTTAGTGATTTAGCTTGTTTGGGGCATTATCTAGGATAGTTTTTGAAGTTTTTAAATTTGTATGTAGTTAAAAATATCCTTAATTTATTGAAAATATATTTAATTATATGTCATGATTACTTTATAAACTTTTATCATTACATAATAGAATCCTAATTTCTCAAAATAGTCTATACATTTGCATTAACAATCTCTTCTTTTGTTAAACCAAAAAGTTGCATTATTAAGAAATAATAGTGTTGAGAATAAATAATTAGCTTAGGATTAGATTAGGTATTCTCTTTCACCCTTTCTTGAAAACTTATTTAATTCAGATTGAGAGTGCCTTCTCTTCTAAGTTTATGCATCATTTGATAACTCTTTTTATTCAACATTGTCATTTTCACAATTTATAAGCAAGTAGATTTCTAGTTTTAGTTGTTTGCTTTGCTCTAGTTATATCTGTTAGAGATAATTTCATACTTTGTGTGCTTGATCATGCTAACCCTAACCTAGTTTATGAGTATTTATATAGCTTGGTGAAAGTTAGAAAATTACATAGCTGTTATATATCTCTAGTAGCCCATATAAGCCCTGAGCCTTCTAGCCTTCTAGCCTTCTAGGTATTTGTTTAAGTACCCTGTGTACCCCCTACCAAACACTAGTCATTTAATTCATATTATTAGATCTACACTTTGGCTTGCCTAATAGGACCTCAAATATGATCTCATGTTAGTTATATCTCATTTAGAACTTTTAGTTCCAAAAATCTAAATGGAACCACTAGTGTTTGGCAGGGTGTTAAAGCAAACCACTAAGAGGCTAGAAGGCTCAGGGGTTCTATGAGCTACAAGAGATCTATAGTGGATATCCAATTTTATATCTTACACAAAGATGTTTACAAACTTGCAACCATATTGGGACTAGCATGAATAGGTACACAAAGTATACAAATCACTCTAACAGATCCAACCACAATAAGGTAAGTAGCTAAGACTAGACTATGGATTGCATAAACCAAGTGAGAATAACAATACCAAATGAAGATAGATAACAATCAAAATTTAAATCTATAAACTAAGGTAATTTGAGGCCAAAGTAAAGACATTTTAAGAAATAAAGACGTTTCCAAGAAAGGGTTCAAGAGCATGCCTAGACTAGATTTGAGCTATCCTTCCAATTCAATACTATTATTTTCTAACAATGCAATGTTCTAGTTTAGCAAGAGAGAGAGAGAGAATGCTTACGAAAGTTTTCTAGTTTGTTTTGAGAATGTATATCTCTAATATGGAATTATAAAGGGTTATAAAGAGAGAAATGATATGCAAAAAAGAAATATTTCAAGCAATGAAAGTATTCTTTAACCATATACAAATACAATAAACTTAGGAAACTACTCTAATCAATACATAAAACAACTATTTCACTAAAATAGTTTAAACCCTAGAATATATACTACACAAACAATGGAGTTTCACTTTGTATGTAAAATTACCCTCAGATCAAGCTCAAAGATGAAGTGAAGGTGTTCTACTAACTAGGAATCCAAGCTAGGAAGTAATGTAGGAGGAAGACCAAGCTATGTGCAAGCTGAAGTCCAAAACAAATGCCAAGAGAAAAGGAAGAGGTGAAGTGAGAACTTGAAATGGTGTAAGAGTTCCAACTAAGTGCACAAATTAGGTACAATGCTAAATATATAAGCTTGGGATCAAGCCACAAGGATGCAAGAATAATTGAGAGAAGAAATGAAGTCTCTAAGCAAGTGTGTAGTAGTATATGGGATTCTCTGTTACCAATCAAGCTCAAGAGTGCCAAGAATGAACCGAAAGAGATTCAACAAGGCATGAGATTAAAGAGAGAGAAGAATAATCAATAAAGAGATGTAATGAGAGGAGAGAGAGGCTCAAATGAATGAGAAAGAGGTATATATCCCCACCTAAATATGATAAATGACCTAAAACTAGACATTTTTACCATTTGACTTTATTTTGGGCCTTTTAGACACATTCTACTTAGGTCGTGGATTTGGTGAGGGAAACATGTGGCCTAGGCCATGGGTTTCCTTCACACAAGATATGGTCTAGGTCAAACAAGGTCTAGCACTGATCAACAGGATTCTAAGAGGCCCCACAAGGTCTCTAGAAGGCCTGTCTTATGTGCAGAAGGGGGTAGGAATATGATGTAAGAGAGGTCCAAGTAGGTAGTAGATGTCTCAAAGTAGGATGACCAAGGTTTGTAGTCTGCATGTGAGCTGATGTGTAATTATAGGGAGGAGTAGGGAGTAGGGATGTATAATCATAGGGAGAAGTATGATTACATATGCCCCTAAGGTACAAGCAGTCAGTGTTCAAATGAACAAAGAGTGCTATGCAATACTTATAATCCACACCAAAGCAAAGGAAAGTAATAACTAAAAAGATAAAAGGAAACATTACCTACACTTAATAGATAATAATGGTAGTGAAAGAAGTTGATGACATAATCCACATGTGAGTATAAATGCTATGTAATCTAAAATCCACCTCCAGCGCTAGCTCCATCTCTTGTAAAGAAGGGACACAAGTGATATCAAATCAAATCATACTATCCAAAATGACATTCACTAGGGCATCAACCCTATTATTTTACCTATGAGTAATATGGGTGAATTATATGTCCTTAAAGAAGGAAAGTAAAATGCACATTAACCCTAAGAGGGGGAGAAACTCAGGCTAAGGACAACCCAAACACCAGTGAGTTGAGACACAACTAAGAGTGAGTCAAAGAATAACAACACATAACATGTGCCTAAGTCATGGGTGTTAGTCAAGGCACCAATGATTGAGTGATACTTAGAGGAATTATTCATCTTGATGGTAAGGAAGAAACCAATTGCAAAAATCTCATAGCCCCACTAATCATCGATAACCCAAGCCATAGCTACTAGTCCTAGGTTTCCCTGACTACCACCATCGATGTGAATCACCACTAAGAGGTGTACCATAATGGGGGTCAAAAATGCAAGACTAATGATTTCAAAAAGGTAATCTCAAAGTGAAGTGATGTAAGTGAGTTGCTCAAGGGAAATATATAATGAAATCAAGCCACAATCATAATGGTTGACTAACACTAGCCATGGTGAGAGGTGACAAGGGAAAGTGGGGGGAAGTTCATAGAAGATTAAGACCAGTCAGTAAGACTAGAGCAAGTCTCAAACCACTGTAGGTAATTGATAACCCTACCTATAACCATGATGAACAATAAAAAGAGGGATTTAGAATGGATCGACTGTGGAAAATTAAAGAAATGACTAACTAAAAGAAGTACAGTAACTTCTATCCTTGGGTTCCCACAAGATGGGAAAGGGGCCCAAGAGGTCAATGGGTACCTAGAAGGGGTACTCAAAACCAAAATGAGGCTAAAATGGGCCCAAGGCAACCTTGGATTGAAAAATGGAGGCATCTAATGTGATTATAACATGCCAAAACCTCTAAGATAGAGGTTTCATGGTCTAAAATATAGAAATGGGTAAAACACCAAAAAATGGCCCACAAAAAAAAAGAAAAAGGGATATAAAGAGGAAAAAGAGGAAAAAAGAGAGAAAAGAGGCAATTTTCACTTTGAGAGAGTCAAAGGAGATCCCACAAGCAACCAAAGCCCAAGCAGAGAAAATGAGGACACAAGAGAGCATCAGAGATGCATAAGATGGTTTGAGTAAGTCCTATGAATGAATTTTGTCAAATTTATTCATTTTTCTAGGGTTTAGGAGGCCTTAAACACATTTTGACTTGTTTTAGATGATTTGGTAGATGACTCAAGTAAAATAAGTAGTCAAAATGATGGGCTTAGCAACACAAAGAAATCAAGACCAATGGGGGTCTAAATAGAGCTATATGGAGGGAGAAACAAGGAGCCTTGAGGTTCTCCAGGGTATCTTAATATAGGCCATGACTTGGGAGGCATATGCCATAGCATGGGTAGGCCAAAGCCATGGCCTTAGGTAGAAAGGGGCAAAAATAGCCCCCTAAGGAGCCCAGAGGAGCCTAGGAGGTCTTAGAAGGGGTTAGAAGAGGAAGAAGGGAGAAAAAAAAGATAGATAGATAAAAACATAGTAATGTACTAGTTTTTAATATGTATTTACTTAATTTTTAGCTAGTTGACTAATCCATTTACCTATTTGCTTGCTTGTGTAGACACATGGAGGAGTTAGCCTACGAGAGGAGCGAGGACCTTCATAGGGGACAGAGAGGCAAACATAGCTAGATAGGTTGTATGAGGTGACCAACTAGGAGAGAGTTCCAACATGGTTGGTTGAGGAGGTAAATGCTCTACTAGTGGTAGACCAAGATTGCCTATGGAGTGTAGGACTTTGGTAGCTAGAACACGTATCCTCACTATGTTACCTGAGAGACCTAGTGAATGCATTAGTGACTACATGGGTAATCAAGAGACATGTGTTCTAGTTGGGGCCTAAGTTAAAGTTCATCCTTAACATTGAGGACATATACAAACTCTACAAGATAGATCCAATGGTCAAAGAGATAGAGATACTATTGATATAGGACATAGTAGTAGTAGTAGATCTCTACTTAGTCAGACCCCTCCCACAATGGAACAAACATGGAATTTAGATCACAAAATTATTGCTAGGGTTACCCGCTCTCTAGATATTGATAGTCGGGACTATGGTCAAGATGCTATATATTGGTAAGAGTATAGGATGACTACCACTTTCCTAGATAGGAGTTGTCTAATGAGCTAAGGGAGGAGAAAGATTTGGCTGGGTCTAGTATATCTTAGGTAGATTATACCAATAGTTGGATCACATTTGATGCATAAGATTAGGAAAATTGACATTATAGATACCTAAAACTAGCCATCGATAACTTCCAACCAGGGTTTTGACCAATTTCCACCCAAAATGCACATTTTGGCCTAAAAACACTAAAATATGCTAAATGATGTTAAACTAACATATTTAAATTCCAATTTTGGCTAGGGTATCCCTAAATGGGGTAATACAATTTATGGGCCAGCTAACTTTGATCAGATCATTTCGAGTCAAAATGCTAATTTTGCCCCTAGGTGCTCTAGATTGATCTTTCTTATCAAATCTTTTACATAAGACATGTGCATTTGTTATTTAATATTGGTAACATCCTAAATGGGAATACTGTTATAATGTATTTGACATTGACATCTAATTCTAATCTAGTTAAATTTTGGACCAATAACAAGGCATTCTGATCAATTTGTGCATAAAGTGCTTAATCATGCTTAAGAGCTAATTAACCCAAAGAAAGGCCTAATTAGTAATTCCATATAAAATTGTTAAAATACTTTATTTTGGAAATGAATAGTGAATATCTACATCATCAGGTGACCTCATTTCTTAGGAAGCCATCCCTAGGCTATAAATGCCACAAATATTAGGATTCATGTCCTTCATGCCTCATCGATGACTTCCATGATGCCCTACATGCCTCTTAATTAACCCTTCTTCCAATGTCATGATAAGAATAATTAAAAACTTAATTCAAAAAATTGAATTAAACCTCAACCACACATCTGCATCTCAAGATGGATGGTTTAGGTTGATTCTAGACATTCTAAAAAATTTATAAATAGAGAGGCCATGAACATCATTTCTAAGCTATTTTGGTGCAAATTTATAATGCAAAAATATCTTCAAGAAGTCATTGTAATTAGTGTTACCATGCCAAATTGATTTCAAGCCAAGCCAATCCACAAGCGAAAAGGTGCTAAGGAGAGATGGAGGTAGCCAAACTTCCATTACCAAGGACTTCATGAGTACAAAATTGAGTAAGCCACTACTACAAAGGTATTTGGAGCATCCAAGGAAGGTGAAGTAATTATTGTGTTTTATTCCTTACTTTTTAGTTGTGTTTGTCATTTTTTTTGTTAACTAAGCTCTCTCTAGTGTCTATGCCTAGAGATGTTATGCTATTAGTGTGTTTTTTTCATTTTGTTTTCATTTTGGAACTAACACGATACTAACCATACTCTCTCGAGTTAAATTCTTAGTTCACATATGGCACGCCTAGTGGGACTAGATGCATCCCACACATCAATAAAATCATTTTATAGCTTTAAAATATTCATTTAGACCATTAAAACTCTTACAAATTGATTTTCTAACTTTATTTTGTTGTTTTTTATTTACCATAGGTTTACATAGTAATCGATGTCAGTTAATAAGACTGACATTAGTTGGATAACTTAACCAACATTGGTTGGTAAAACCAACATTAGTTGGATACTTGTCATTGGTCACATTGGTATAACTGATGTTAGTTAGATAACCATCATCGGTTAGAAAATATAACCATCATCAGTTATATAACCAACATTGGTCACTATGCTTTTCTTAAAGCATAGACCCAAGAGCTCTTTTTTTAAAGTTCATTATTTCAAACCCAAAAGAGCTTCAAGGCTAAAGAACATGATAACATTTTTGTTGTAGGACCAAGACTGAAATTTGCTAAAAACATGTTTATATCACCTTTTTCATGATTAAAAATCAATTAGGAACCTTCTTTTGGTGTTTACCAAAAAATTTAGATGTTTATAGCAAATGTTTTCAAAGTTTGCAACTAAGACCAAGGGGTCAAATGAACACCACCTCATTTTCCATTTGAAATTAAAAATGAACTCACCTTTTCAAGCTTTTTGTGTTCAATGAGCTGTTTAAGTTAGATTTTGTTTGGCAAAAAGAGGGATGCCACATGTATGCTCTTCCATTTATCCCCTTTAGGGAGCCTTTGGAATCAAAAGCACCATTCCTATTACAAGTAGCCTAGTCCAAGGATTCGAAATAAATTCATCTAAAGCACTCCCCAAAAACTCATCAAAGTTTGGGTGACCTTGAAAATGACCCTAAAGTCTTTCTACTTTCATGATTTCTTTATTTTTATGAAAACTTGTCTTACGAGGGGGATGTCATTACCTCCCATGAGTTCTTTAGGGAAAATTTGACGTGGGGTTTCACCTCCTAGAATTGACTTCATCTGGATCTTAATTGTATTTTCACATGTAACATAATGGCACTTTAGACATCGCACTACTCTGAATGAAGAATAGGATGTAGTGGTTGCAAAAAGGACTAGACCTTTTTACAATAAGTCAAGTGATACAAACCCAAAATCCATTCTTTTCTTTTGCATTGTTTGGCATGAAAGTCATTATGCAATTGATTCCCCTATAGATGTTCAAAACTTGATAATTAGTTAACCCCACATTTCCATACCCTTATTAATATTTGGATGATTATACGTAGTGTATTTTGGTCATTTATCTTGGTGTTTTTGAGACTAAAACTTGTTTATTTGTTTATAAAGCCATGTCAAGAATAATTTTTCTATATGTCAATGTTTTATCTAAAGAGATGTTATGATGGCCATTTTACACCACACTTTTGCCTTAAATTTATTTCTAAACTTGTTTGTGTGTGTGTCATTTGAATTGTAAAGGGTAGTGTTATGCTGTCCAAATCATGTCAAAACATTTTGAGCCTTTTAAGTCTTTGAAACTTAACATAGATCATATCATTCAAGCATGCTTATGTCATTAGGATGCTCAATTTGTTTCAAAACTAGTTTCACCTTGTGCCAAAAATTGTTTGTTTCAAATCATTTTGTGTATACCATTCAGACCTTTATCTTGTGTTGTCTGTTGTCCAATCTTGTCTAGCTTGTTTAATCAAATCATAGTTTTCACCATTGAGTTTTCAATTAGCCTTGTTAAGTTTGAATTCAATATTGATTGATTTATATTTAGGTATTAATTCATGGGGCTGATACATAGATCTTTCTCTTTTGGGTTGCATAACTTTAGTTAATCGATTACCCAAATTTGAAAACTATTGATGGTTTGTTTGTTTAATGCCTATCTTCATCATTGTTTATTTTTTGGGAGAACACAAAATTTCTCAAAGAGCCCTTTTTCTTATGCCTTATGGAAATTGGTCATGCTTATGTTTGATCCCATGTGTTAGGTTTATGTCAAAGTTATTTCCAAACTTGTTAGATTAAATCAAATCACATCAGCCTTAATTTCAAGTCTAGCTTTTGACACTGTTTGTCCAAAAGTCCTAGCACATTCCTATTTGTTTGAGCCTAGATTTTGAATCCACAATTGGAAAAAAGACTTAGTAACTCAATTTTTCCCTTTCCTAATTTAGACCTTGTTTAGAATACTTTGACCTAGACCTTTGACATGCCAGTTTTTATTCAGATGCTTGCACTTTTATGTGTATGACATTTGACATTAGGATATTTTATGCCAAGTCTTAGCAGAAATCATTTTGGAGATACAACTCTACTTTCAAACGACATTAGAGATACAAATCTACCCTTTTGACTAAGTTAGACCAAGTTTGAACCATTTGTCCTTTGGATAGTTTTTCAGAGTTTATATAACTCTAAGCCTTTTTGTTTTAGAGCTTTCATCATTTACGTGGATATGTCTCTCTTTAATTATAGTGTGTTCACATACAATATAACTTATGATATAAGGACCACACAAAATGACTTTTATGGCTTTAGTCAATACCTCAATGATGCTAATATGTGGTTTGTGAGATAGATTTCTATCTGCCTCATATTAATCATTCATAGGAACAAAGTCATGAAATAAATTATGATCCAGCTCAAAACCTGCATTGGTATAAAGAGGCTTATGAGGAGGAATTTGAAAACCCAACTACATATAATGTTGTTTGGGATATGGATCCATACCCTCTTTACAATAATTAGTACATGGAACATAGTCAAGAACCAGCTTATGAGCCAACTCACGACTAGGATGATATGGTTTATGAGGAATTCTTGGATGCTTTGGTTTGTGCAAGCAATCAAGCCCCACAATGCCCTATCATTACCATCTTAGGAATTTATCCTTTATTTTGTGTGAGCAATCAAGCTCCACAATGTCCCTTCATCATTTTAGGACCTAGTCCTTTGGCTTGTATGAGAAATCAAGCACCACAATGCCCTATCATTACCATTTTAGGACTTTGTCCTTTAGTTTATCTGAGCAATCAAGATCCACAATTCCCCTTCATCATTTTAGGACCTAGTCCTTTGTCTCATGTGAGCAATCAAGACCCATAACACCCTATTGTTACCATCTTAGGATTTTATCCTTTAGCTCATGTGAGCAATCATGCTCCCTAATGCCCTATCATTATCCAACCACAAGTAATTCCTTGTCTAGTACCAATCCCATCCAAACCTCAACTGATCCAATCCTTTGAAGACCAAGATGTGTTCAAAATGATATGACCAAGGCTGACAAAGCTTTGATACCACTTTGTCAGGGTTAGGAGCATAATTGATTACCTTGTATAAGCAACTAAACATGGAATTTAACCAGAAGTCATATGTAACTGGAATTCAGAAATAACACATAATATGAGAGACAATACCCAATTGTATTAATACTCTTCCATAAGGAATTACAATAAAGAAGATGCCACACTCTTCTTCCCACACCTTTAGGGCTCCCACACCTCTAGGGCATACAATAATCTGCCTCAAGAGTTCTCTCTCTCAAGTATGGTCACAAAAAACAACTCAAACACAGAGTTATTGTTCACCTCCACCAGTCAGTAACAATACTACCAATCCACTAGTCAGTAACAATACTACCAATCCAACAAGTACTCCATGTACTCCAAGTCTGAGTACACCACATACTCTAAGTAGATTTTACCTGATCTTGCTACCTATTATGTTGCTGATCTCCTTGATCTTGCTACCACCTACAGATCAACCTAGTTTTGCACACCTGCAAACCTAGATCTCGCACACACACACACACCTACAGATCAACCAACCTTACCATGTAGATCTAACCTGATCTTGCTATATCGCAGATCAACCTAGCCTTGCACACATCCTGACCTAGATCATACACACATGAAGAACCCTTGTCCTTGCCTCACCAAGTCCTTATGATTCTCCACACCAGTACCCCTATGGATCTTCTACTAGATCTTGCTCTCTCATAGATCTACCTGATCATACACACTTGGCACTGTGGCACTATGAGGAGCTAACCTTGCTCTCTTCCCTCTGAAGGAGCTAACCTTGATCTCTCTATCTAGCACACTTTACAATACAACCCATGAGTCTATTATATAGATCCCATGCAAACAATAATTAGACTTTCCAATTACAAGAATTAGAAATGCAGCTCCAAACTAAAATTAGTCTTTCACATGCAAACAACCGGTTCATTTAACAAACTATTTGTGAAACTAATAGTTCTAGAACCACATAGGCAACCGACGTCGGTCACTGTCTGTTTGGAGATGATCAACATCAGCTGATCCTTGACTGATGTCAGCAGCTTCCTATCCACCTCTAACTGACGTCGGTTGGCCTGACTGATGTCGATGACTGTGACACTCAGCAACCTCCTCCATGTTTGCATATAGGTGAAGATTTTAGTTCCACAACTTAACAATCTCCCACTTGGAGATAAATAGTTGCACCTGTACCTGTACCTGTACATCATCTAATTTGTTTCCTGGCTTGTATCCCTCTTCAAGATCAACCTTGAAGACCAACCACTACAAATCCTATGGTGCTAATCCTGTCATCCGAGTAACCTACCACATTCGATTCTACATACCCATGTAGAGAAGTGCCTGACCCTGCATAGCATGAATTCCTGCTGCTGGTCCCTCTCAGATACCTGATAATCCACTGAACTACTTTCTAGTGCTTCTTTCCCAAATTGGCCACAAACTTTCTAACAACACCCACTACTTGGGCAAAAATAGGTCTAGTATACATGTACTTAACCTCATCATGTGAATTGGGACACAGTTCTGTGAACTGTCCATCCATAGGTGTGCTAACCGATTCTGCATCCTGCATCTTGAACCACACCACTACCTTATTCACACAATCATCCTGAGACAACATCAACCTGTGATATTCCTTGTCTCTAGGAAAACTCATGCCAAAGAATTTCACTCCTAAATCCTTCCTGGCATACCACTAAACTAACTTTACCTTTAGCTCAGCAAAACCCTGCATGTGTGAACCCACTACATACAGTAACAAGATAATGTCGCAACCACTATCCGACTTGGTAAAGTAAACACAATGATTACATTGGCACTGACTAAATCCATGCTTTGTCATACATTTGTCAAACTTGTACCACTATCCTAGAGCTTCTTCAAGACCATATGACCTAGCCTTCTATCTCATGTGTCCATTCTCTCTCTTCTTTAACCAAGGAATCCATTCATCTTTTAGTGCTTTCATCCTAGCTGGCAATTCTACCAAATCTCCCGTTTGGTTCTCTTCTAAAGAATTCATGCCATGCTCCCACTGTTTCCTAGATCCTACCTGATCTGTAGTGAGTAACAATTATAAAGAAGGGGAATAACGAATTTGAGGCTTACTTACCCTTTTAGTCCTCCATATGGGTGTTTGAGACTCCTTGACAGCTTGCTGTCCACCCAAAATCCATTTTCTAGTCAACCCTAGTCTATACCCAACTGATGTCAAATCCACCTAATCACCGATGCCAATTCCATGACCGACGTTGGTGTCCACCTAGTTACCGATGTCAGTTCCCTAACTGATGTTGGTCTCTCCCTACCTGACACCATTGACTCTAGTCTGCACATGACTGATGTCGGTACCTTCCTGTTCGATGTCGATTCTACCTGACCGATGCCGGTAACTGTGTTCTCTTATGAGTGATGACTTTTTATCTGCGAGCTCACCTTGGATCAAAACCCTGTCCAAACTATCCTACTTAGAAATATTCAGCCCCTTTAGCTAATCTCTATCCATCATCTCCTCCATGAACCCATGAACACCAAGGCTTTCCAGTTCTTAAGTTTGTCAAAGACATCTGACTTCCTCTTAAGAACATGCATCTGCTTCTTACTCATGTGACCAAGACTACAAAGCCATGTCTTCGCAATAGAAGGAGAATCAGTTATATAAGTAGATAGATAAAGAGTACCTACTTTCTTACCACATGCTAATTCAAGTGCATTTGCTGTGAGAGTTACAGTGCATCCCTCATCACCCAACATTCCTGAAGAAATTAGCCTCATCTTCAAGATTGGGACCTGCAAGACCTTCTTCAACACCCATGTGTTGGCTGGCCATCTACAATTTTAGCCACACTTCCCCTTTGCCAATACTTTGACAAGGCTCACCAACCCCTAAATAAATCTTTCCAAAGTCTCCAAAGACATTAACATGGAAAAATACTCTATTTGGGGCTGCATGGAAAGAGGCAACATAATCTATAAACCAAGATTCTACTTTATCCAAAGAAAATACAAGAGCAACCCGTGCAACAATACCTGCAACACCTGCTTCTTCATTTCCTTCATGCTGATCTTCTACCAACTAGGCATATCTTTATTTACCTGCTCTTTCTTTCCATAACTCCGTAATTGATCATTCTTGGTTTTGAATTCCTCCATTCTTAGCTTACTTTCTTCTGCCATTGCTATACTCCCACTCAATCAGAAACCCCTGAGAGTGACCTGTAATCAAACACAAACATGCTCCCTGCAACCTCGCTCTGAGAACCTGCAACCCTAGTGCTGATACCAATTGTTAGTGGTATCACTTGATGAACCAACAACTTGGCTCTGATACCACTTTGATAAGACCAAGGCTCACAAAGCTCTGATGCCACTTTGTTAGGATTAGGAGCACAATTGATTTCCTTGTTTAAGCAATTAAACACGGAATTTAACCAGAAGTAATATGTAACTAGAATTCAGAAATAACACAGAATATGAGAGATAATACCCAATTGTATTAATACTCTTCTAGAAGGAATTACAATAAAGAAGATGCCACACTCTTCTTCCCACACCTCTAGGGCTCCCACACCTCTAGGGCATACAATAATCTCCCTCGAGTTCTCTCTCTCAATTACAGTCACAACAAACAACTCAAACACAGAGTTGTTGTTCACCTCCACCAGTCAGTAACAATAATGTCAATCCACCAGTCAATAACAATACTGTCAGTCTAACAAGTACTCCATGTACTCCAAGTCTAAGTACACCACATACTCCAAGTAGATCTTACCTAATCTTGCTACCTGTTGTGTTGTTGATCTCCCTGATCTTGTTGCCACCTATAGATCAACTTGGTTTTACACACCTGCAAACCTAGATCTCGCACACACACACACACACCTACTAATCAACTGACCTTACTTACCATGTAGATCTAACCTGATCTTGCTATGCCACATATCAACCTTGCCTTGCACACCTGCCGACCTAGATCATACACACATGAAGAACCCTTGTCCTTACCTCACCAAGTCCTTATGATTCTCCACACCAGCACCCCTATGGATCTTCTACCAGATCTTGCTCTCCCACAGATCTACTTGATCATACACACTTGGCACTGTGGCACTATGAGGAGCTAACCTTGCTCTCTTCCCTCTGAAGGAGCTAACCTTTCTCTCTCTATCTAGCACACTTTAAAATATAGCCCATGAGTCTATTATATAGATCCCTTACAAACAATAATTAGACTCTCTAATTACAATAATTAGAAACGTAGCTCCAAGACTAAAATTAGTCTTTCACATGCAAATAACTGGTTTGTTTAACAAACTATTCATGAAACTAACAATTTTAAAACTGCACAGGTGACCGACGTCGGTCGATGTCTGTCTGGAGATGACCAATGTCGACCGATCCCTGACCAATGTTGGCAGCTTACTATCCACCTTTGACTGACGTCAGTTGGCCTGACCGATGTCAGTGACTGTGACACTCAACAATCTCCTCCATGTTTGCATACAGGTGAAGCTTTTAGCTCCACAACCTAACACAAAAATTGTATTTTCTAACTCATTAGAAACCAAGGAAAAGATAACAAACCAATCCAAGATGTTTTTGTTGAATCAACCATTTGTGAGAAGTCAACCTATGATAAATTGCCTATTAATCCTATACTAGTTATTGAAGAGTCTCACACTGATGAACCAATCTTTGCTGAGTCACTTCTTCATGATTATAACTACTTTTAGGAAAATCATTACCTTGACTATGTGCCTATTTTTCAAGAGCCTCCTATTGACAAGCCAGTCTCTGAGGAATTGTCTCTTGACCTTTTTCCCATCCTAGAGAAGTCTCACTTTGATAACACCATCTTAGTGGAGACCATCATTCCATTATAGGTTGTTACTTATCCAATACTAAACATGTAAAAATACATTTTTTTAATAGA
The DNA here is from genome assembly GCA_037957365.1 of Torreya grandis. NCBI lineage: Eukaryota > Viridiplantae > Streptophyta > Pinopsida > Cupressales > Taxaceae > Torreya > Torreya grandis. The sequence goes on along the minus strand of JARHVA010000204.1, from coordinate 2,553,732 downwards.
GTACCCATCAAATGAAGAATCAGAGTTAGATTTAGGTTCTATTCTTGCATTGACATCAGATTTAACATCAAAATTTGAATCAACATTAGTATCAACATCAGATTTAGAGTCCCATGGGTTGGAATTAGATTTAGAAGAAGAATATCTTTGTGGTTGTTACAACATTAGTTACACATGCCTTGTAGATCAATTCAAATACATAAATGATCCTTATATTATTTTTGAGTATGAGTAATTCAGCTTTGACACAAGTTATCGTAGTATCTTCTATGAGGATTGTGCAGCCTCTCCCCATTCCATTACCATTCCATAGGCCATTACCATCAGCCAAGATAACAATATTATTGACATTCCATTTTCAATAATTGTTAATTGGAATCGATAGAATCACACTTTTTTGAACAACATCCATGATGGCATATCAGTTAAAGAAGAGAAAGGAGGCCAAGACCACATTCATGTAGCAGAAGATCACTCTCCTTGTGAAATTTTTTTGAAGGCACTAGGGGAGAATCAAAGTCAAAACTCAACATCTTATAGTGAAACTTTTTAAGAAGCATTAGAAGAAAATCAAAGTCAAAAGCCATTATTCATTAGTGAAACCTTCTCAAAGGTGCTATGAGACAATCAAGACAAATTTATTGGTGAAAACCTCTTTGAGGCACCAAGATCTGAGCACAAAAGTTCTTCACTACTTGATGAAGACAAAATCAAAAATCAAATAAAAATAGATTCCAATTTAAAGCCTGATTAGATGGTAGCTACTCTCAAGGTCAAATAATAGAAATTTTTTGTGGTCCTATCAATAGAACAAGTCTTCAAACCTGTCACAACTAAAGTTATGTTGAATCTGACATTAGCAACATTACATGTGATTGAATATCCTGATCTTTATTTATTTCCCAACCATTCCACATTCCATTATCATTTAGCATTCCATTTCACAATCAAACCTACCATCCATTATTTGTCCTTGTTTACCATCCATGGTCGTACTTTATTTTGTAGAGGCTAAAAATATACGTTATCTTGACATTTGAAGAAATCAAAATCAATGACCAACAAAGATCACAAAAGCATTCTTGATGACCAAATCTGCACCAAGTTCTTAATAGAGCAACTTTTCAAACAAGGTATGGGGTAAAAATTAACATGATCGAGTATTCTATTTGTATCTTTTGTTGATTAGGACATGTATCTCCATCTCAACAAGAACAACTTAATAAAAAACCATAGCTAAGACAAAAACATGTACCATACCATTTCATTACCATGCAATTGCCATTGTTACATATACCTATTTTCCATTATCATAGATCCTTCCATTCACCCCATCACTTGGGGGCAAACCTACTACCATTTTATCCAATCTATCTAACTAGTCATTATCCTTAACAATACCATGCCATCCTATTATTCCATTCCTATCTAGACCAAAGCCTATTTTTAGTCATCCTACCCAATCCTATTTTGATCTTGGTTCATTTGGTTCTTCCCACACCTTTTGTGGGGGTATTTTGATCAAGTGTCAACAATCAATCCAATCAGTGTTTACAATAATAGTCTATACAAGTAGTGTGACAATTGATCTGACAAGGTATATTTCAATTTTCATCTTGTATCAGGTTTGTTTATGTGAGCCTGATTATAACTACGTATGAGCAAATTAGCATCTCACCAGTCTCGCTACTAATTATAACCACCTATGGGAAAATTAGTATCATTGACCTATGTCATTGTATCTTAGTTATAACTACCTATGGGAAAACTAGGGGTAACACTTGTTTATCAGGCATTGCCGCATCACCTTGCCATTACTATTTTAATTTGATTGGCTATTTGCCAGATTTGAGAACTTGTTGAGACCTAGTTGGTTTTTCTTTACCTTTTGGGTGGATAGAATTATTATGACTTGAGGTCATTCAGGACTATGTGGGTCATACTCAATTCATGTTGAGGTCACCTCAGTCCCCCTTTCCATATACTCTCACCATTTTGTGAGAAACCTAATCTAAATGGTCTCACCATTTTAAGAGTAGGTATCTTGTCATTCTCTAATGAGTTAAGATACCTCAAAATGCCAAAAATATTCATAACATTTCAAAAATCCAAAAATATTTGTCTTGTTTAAGCCTAGTCAATTATCCTTGATCTGCCTTACTGGGGCATTTCAATTATTAGGATGATTTATTTTTCTTTTGTTTTTATGATTTCTATTTGTTTTTTTATTTCAAGTTATTTTTTTGCTTATTTATTCACTTGCCTATTTGTTTGATTTCAGCATTGTTACCTTGACTCAGTCTATATGTGTTCATTGGGTGATTCCTTGTGCATATTATTCTTGAGTCTATACATATTCATCCATAAACATTGTCATCATGGATTTTATCATTGGTGCATTATTTTCAAGTGTATATGGGATTAGGAGTCATTCCTTATACATATTTTAGCCAAGTCTTCATGGTGTTCTATCATGATGCCTATTGTCATATGCTATAGCAAAAATCAGCTTCAAGAAGGTCTACAATCAATGGAGCCACATAAGTTTTTCCTTGTCACCTTAGAAAATCCTCCCACCCACCTTGATCAATATAACTCATTTGGCCATTCTAGTTTTATTATTTCTAATAAAGATGAACATCTCCTCATTCACAGGTACAACTGAATCATTTATAATGATCAATATTATTCTTCTATCCATCTCTTTCATCACTTTGCACCTGCTTCTCTTTAATCTATATTCCAGGTTATATCCTTGAGTTATGATTGATAATCATCCCTAACTGGGACACCATTAGTTTTAGCCAATCTAGGTCTGCTTAATGATTATAACCACCTATATGCAAATCATTATTTTGACTTTTATTCTTGATTATAATTGCCTTTGGGCAAATTAATAATATTTTTAAATAAATGCATGCAAGCATTTTATCATTTGGATTAAGCTCAACCATAGGTTAATTCCACTTTTTTTCTTATTTCTTTTTGAGGGGAAATCCATCAATAATTGTGATGACCACTCCCTCGAGGGGGCATCATCCTAGGCTTTCCAAACACCATTTGGAACTTTGTTCTTCAACCATCATATTATTTTTGGCATGCAAGCTATTTCTCATTATTTGAGAAGACATTGCTTTACCTATGGTTTGTAATGCCTTCCCAAATAGGGGAAAACTATAGACACCTAAATTTGGCCACTGATAACCTCCAATCAAGGTTTGACCAATTTCCACCTAAAGTGCACAATTTGGCCTAAAAACACTAAAACATGCTAAATGATGTGAAATTGACATATTCAAGTGCCGATTTTGGCTAGGATATCCCTAAATGGGATAATGCAATTTATGGGCCAGTTAACTTTGATCAGATTATTCCAAGTCAAAATGCTAATTTTGCACCTAGGTGTTCTAGATTTCTCTCTCCTATCAAATCTCTTGCACAAGATACATGCCTTTGTTATTTTTTGTTAGTAGCATCCTAAATGGGATAATGGATATAACACATCTGATATGGACTTCCAATTCTAATACATTCAAATTTTGGACCAATAATAAGGCATTCTGATCAATTTGAGTAATTTATGCATAAAGTGCTTAATCATGCTTAAGAGCTAATTAACCCAAATCAAGGCCTAATTAATAATTCCATGGAAACTTGTTGAAATACTTTTTTTTGAAAATGAATATTGAATATTTGCATCATCAAGTGGCCTTATTTCTTGGGAAGACATCCCTAGGCCATAAATACCACAAATATAAGGATTGATGCCCTCCATGCCTCATCAATGCCTTTCATGATGCCCTCCATGCCTCTTAATTGCCCCTTCTTCCAATGTCATGATGAGGATAATTACAAAATTAATTCCAAAAATTGAATTAATTTTCAACCACACATCTGCATCTCAATATGGATGATTCAGGTTGATTCTAGACATTCTAAAAAATCTATAAATAGAGAGACTATGAACATCATTTCTAAGCTATTTTGGTGCAAAGTTATAATTCACAAATATCTTCAAGAAGCCATTGAAAATAGTTTTACCATGACAAATTGATTCCAAGCCAAGCCAAGCCATAAGACAAAAGGTACCAAGGAGAGATGGAGGTAGCCAAGCTTCCATTGCCAAGGACTTCATGAGCACAAAACCGAGCAAGCTACTACTACAAAGGCATTTGCAGCATCCAAGGAAGGTGAATGAATTCTTGTGTTTTATTCCTTAATTTTTAATTGTGTTTGTCATTTTTTTTGTTAACTAAGCTCTCCATAGTGTCTAGGCATAGAGATTTTATGCTATTAGTGTCTTTCTTTTATTTTGTTTTCATTTTAGAACTAACATGATACTAACCATCCTCTCATGATTCAAATTCCTAGTTCACAGACATAGCCTAGTCTACTCATATCTTGGGCCTATGAGAGGCTTCCACTGACATGGTCAAGGATGCTATATGGTAGTGAGGTATATCCTACACTAGAGGAGGGAATAACACTAACTACATGATTCATAGAGAGGGTAGGGCCCATATGAACCACCTTAGATCTAGATGTATTGTCAAGTTACATCTAATATCCCTACAAGTCTATAGCATGGATGGAAGATGCCTCAATAGAGCCCTACTTTGGATGGGAGGAGCTCCAAGGTCCATAAAGATCATACCATCATTTAGGGAGATAGGCTTTGGTAGGGTGAGGGAGATGAGCACAACCTAGGCTAGCTAGGGATGAGCTTGACAGGTAGCTAAGGCAGAGTGAGGGTGGTGATGATGGAGAGAGGCCACTACAGTGAGGACCACTACCACTAGGAGGAGAATGACCAATAAAAGGGTCATAGAGGCCATTAACATTGCTAGGTAAGACAAGTGTATTTTCTATATATCACTTCATCTTGATACTCATCCTTAGAGAGAGATGATATGACTAACATATATGCTCTATGTGTATTATGCAAGAGACCAGCCTAACTAGACTAGACCCCATGTGGACATACTATTGATGGAACTATTCCCTAATGTGGCAAGGACCCACTGATGGAGTAGGTACCATATTTGCCAATGGGAGTAGAGCCACATACTTGGTTCTGGTGTGTGGGTGCATGAGCCTCGCTCAAGCTAGTGAGGGTATGACATAGGATTTTATAGATAGAGGTTGAGTTAGCATGGCATGAGGCATCAGTTATAAACCATAAGGTGGATATATCAGAGACTGAGGTGAGGCTAGCAAGACCATATGTTAAAATCAATCAGCTATAGACTGAGCTAGCTCGAGAGTAGACCAGAGGAGTTGAAGCACTTGTAATGAGGGTGGACTGGTTTGCTACCCTAGAAGAGACCATTACTTGACTGGTTGAGAGGCAAAGATTGATATCTCTACCTAGATCATAACTATCATAGATACCACCCAGTTATAAGTTGATTGGGCATGCATATGTAGCCATGCACATGGTAGTTTTTAGGGACTTCAAACTCATGTGATGTACCTAGAAAAAACATGTATTTTTTGTGATATATATACCGTGGTTTTTTCATTATTAGTACATGTGACTATATGATATTGTGTGTGATGTGTATGCTTCATCTAATATAGACTACTAGATACATGTGATTGGATAGTAGAAATTACTAATAAAGAACCCACATGAACACACATATACTAGTGGCATGAAGGTTAGTGGTGAAAGAAAAGAGGAAATACTAATCTTACCACCATAGGTGAGTTTCTTGGAGGGGAACATGGGCCCTAGACATGAATTTTTTTGAGGTAAAACCCATTGATTAGGTTCTATAGGGTTCACCTTCTAGGGTTAAGAAATGAGAAGCTCCATTTTATAGAGAGGTGGTGATGACAAAAGGTCCAAACCACTTATGTGGGATTTTTTCCTTCTTACAGTGTTCCTTATTAAACTAACGAGGGTGCATCAATTTCTCAAATTAGTGGCACTAATAGTGCCAATAAGCAGGGTTATACTCAAGAGCATCTAGGCATCACTCATCTAGCTGCTCAAGCTTGGTGAGGTGAGTGGCACATCATTCCTCATCAAAAATATAAATAAACATATTAACCTATAGCGAAGGGATTAAGACCTTTAAGGGAAGAAAAACCTTAGAACCATACATGAGAGAGTATGGGGTTGCCCTTGTGGCTATTTAGAAGCTAGTCCTATACGCCCAAAGGTAGGATAAAGCATGATATGATAGTCTCTCTTGAACTGGGCAATAGTAAAGAGAAGCATCTTGTTCAAATTTTTATTTGAAGACTCTACTTTCCCATTTACCTAGGGTTAATGGGTAGAGTATAAATGTATCTTGAACCCAAAATGTTTAGCAAGCTCACGCATCTTAGAGCTTTAGGAGCTTGTGCCATTATTAGCCATAATTATAGTAAGAACCTTAAACCTATAAATAATTTATCTTAGGATGAAATCGGTGATGGTATTCCCACATATGCTTTTGAGGGGCATGGCCTCAACCCAGCTCATAAAATAATTAGTGGAGGTGATGAACCAGTGATGACCATCAGAAGAGGTAGATTTGAACTGATTAATAAAGTTGAGAGCCCAAATTAAGAGGGTTAAGCAGTCAAAACATAGTTTAATAGGTTATTTGGGGCATTGATAGCATCTCTTATGATTTTACACATCCTATACTTCTTATCATACTATAAGGCATCCTTGAAAAAACTAGGCTAGTAGTAGCCCATCCTGATAATATGCTAAGTGGTGTCTTACCCTCTTGGGTGGCCACCAAAAATGCTCTCATGATATTCCTCAAGCACAAGAGGGATATCCTCAAGGGTGAGGCACTATATCAACACACCATCTAGACTATTTTGAATAAGACATGGATAATAATGGCATAATACATATTGAGTTTATAGATTCGATAGCATTTTTATGAAGACATGATGTCAGGATAAGATTGGTCTGCAAGGTAATAGATAATGTCCTAATACCAATCATATTTAGAGACCTCAACATGGTTGATGGAGTAGATCATATCTTCAGGAAAGGCATCATCAACCAGATCCACATTTAATTCAAGTAACGAGCACTCAAAAATTTAGTTAACCACATCCAAACCCTTGGTGGACTTTTGGTTAACGATGTGAAGATCAAATTCATAAAGAAGCATGATCCACCTCTTAGTCCTACCAATAAATAGTGAAGTGGATCAGACTAGAAAATCATGTTGGTATTCTAACCCAACATGTAATGCAATAACTTATTCATGGTAAAGATGAGAGAGACACACTACCACTTAATAAAAGAATAGTTGAGTTTAGGGTTAATTAGCATGTGAAATATGTAGTAAATAGTTCTCTCCTTATTGGTGTCATCCTTTTAGTACAACATGCCCCCAATGGAAAGATCAAGGATAGAGGTGTATAAGATAAACTCATGCCCCTCAATAGGTGCCATTAGAATGGGAAGATTATGAAGCATATGATTAAATTCCTCAAAATCCACTTGGACTTCAACAAAGCATAAGAATGGAGTGTCGTTACATAAGAGACATGTGAGGGGTATGGATTTGTGAGCATAATCCTCAAGGAAACATATCATAAAGTTGAGTTTTCCTAAGAAGGACTATAACTAGATGAGATTATGTGGGGGAGGCATCTTAGAGATTGCCGTGATCTTGGTAGAATCCACTTCAATGCGTCTCTGTGAGATGAGGAAGTTGAGACGATTTCTAACTGAAATGCTAAAAACACACTTCTCAGGGTTGAGATTGATGTGATACTTTTAGTGATACTCAAAGATTATTTTCACGTCTTGCACATGCTCATCCTACTTATAGGATTTTCTAAGAAGATCATAAACATAACACTCAACTATCTTGTGGATAAGTTCATGGATAATATGGGTCATGGCACACTAATATGTGGCCTCAACATTCTTTAGACCAAAAGGCATGATGGTGTAATAGAAGGTACCCCATGAGGTAGTTAACATCATCTTATGATGGTCTTCAAGTGTAATCTAGATTTGGTTGTACCCAGATAAACCATACATAAGGAATACAATCTCAAATCCAATAAGGGAATCAACAATCTAGTTTATTAAAGGAGTAGGAAAGTTATCCTTTGGATAGGCCATATTGAGATCCTAAAAGTTGATGTAAATCTAAATAGCCCCATTCTTCTTGAGAATGGGAATAATGTTGGAAATCCATCAAGGGTAGTCAACAAATTGGATGAAGCCAAATCGAATGAGTTTCTCAATCTTTGCTTTGACTAATTAAGAGACTTTAAGAGCCATTGACCATTGCTTTTGTGAATAGGCTAGGTCCCAATATCCATAACAAGATTATGGGTAACTATGTCAGGATCTGTGCCCTTCATATCAGTGTATTCCTAAGTGAATATGTCTAAAAATTCATGCAAGAAGGCAAACAAAACATCCTATTCCTTTAGAGTAAGGTTTGCACTTATCTTGATGATCTTAGGCCTTGCTAAAGTGACAAGGTTGACATTTATGGATCCTTCAAAATCCATTTTATTTCCTTCCTCAAAACACTTAGGTGTGGGAGGGAGTGCCTCATTTAACACTTTAGGTTCAATCTCTAGGACATTCACTTTAGGAAGGCATAGGGTTGGTCCATCTGTGAAAGAAATCTCCAAAACAAGGTGATTAAGGGGAATATGATAATTATGAAAAGCCCACATGATCTTGGTATAAGCTTTTCTCTCCTTGAATAGGTTGCATGTTGTAACATGAATGAAACAACACTCGAGATCAGACTCAACCACTCTATAGATCTTATGAGGAGATGCATAGAGATAACCTACACTCTGATGGGTAAATCATGACACAAGGGGGAATTTAACATCTAGAGAGACATCTTATAAGAGATATCTAGAAATAAATGGGCTATCTTGGTGTCATGGAGAAGAAGAGGGATTCAACTAATGCATGCTAGAATCTGAAGGAATGAATGCTGACCAATACTTAACTAGGTTGAAATGTTCATCCTTGAAGAAATGAGATTCATAAACAACGTGTGTATGAAAATCTAAAGACCCCTATGAGGAGATAACCAAATATTTTCTTGAGGGATTTATCTTTGCATAGAACAGTGCCTAGGGATCTAGGTCAGCCTCTAAGGAGTGAAACTCACCTTTGCGCACAAATTGCACCATGTGAAATGTGGCTGATGTGATGGCTTGCATAGTAGTGGTCTAAGGACAACCAAGAATCATGTTGTCTAAAAGATCAATGTATAACACATATAAATTGATTCTAATTATCTTGGGGACAATATTGGCTCAGAGCTTCACATTCCCCACTGACACAAGCATGCTATTGTTGAAACCAACATACTTATGATAAGAATTAGAGAGCTTCTTTCAACTGATCTTGAACTTGTTGAACACATGTAGGGGAATTATATTCAACAGATCTCCTTCATTGATAATGCACCACTTTATTTAGTAATCATCAATAGAAGTCTTGATGTAGAGAGGGAAATGAACCCTCTTTGTAATAACTGAATCATCTGGCAAAGAGGCTGGATCACAAGATAAGATGGGAGGGTGAGGGTGCTTGTGTGTATTAGATTTGAACAAAATTTTGACATCATCATAGAGTGGAGCCTCATTAGGGAGACCAAGCTCATAAAAAATAAGGCCCCTTTGCTTAGGGAAAAGGTGAAGAAGGTACCACATTGAGATCCCAGACAAGAGGCCCTATAACTCCTCTATGATGGAGTAAGGATGTTGTCTAGCCTATGGAAAAATGTTACGCCTAAATTCAAATCTAACTTTAGGATTTCCTAACCTCAAATGTTGGATAGGTGACACAACACCATTAGTCTCTCTAATAGGGTTGGTGGCCTGATGAGAGTGTGTGTTGCCAAAGCACTTGTACCTGATAGAGGCTATGTCAATAGTAGTAACAACCTTACTACTCTCATGCTTGTCTTTCCCTCTTGAGTTAGCCTAGGAAGAGGAGTTAGAAGAGGTGGAAGAGGAAGAAGGGGATTGTGGGGCCTTAGCCTTTGATTTCTTCTTTTTCTTCTTCTTCTTCTACTTAACATTGTTAGGTAGAGGCCCCTTGAAAACATTCAACTTGCAATTGGGTTTTGAAAGAGAACTCTGAGATGGGGGTGAGGCTTGCACACCAAAATTTTTGGTAGCATAATTGTTATCATCGTGCCCACTCATCCGATGAAAGTTACAAAACTTATCAGGGTCATAAGTAAACATCATTTGTTATTTTTTTATGTGTAATTCAAAATCCTTCTTTTCAATTGGTTCTTACTCAAAGCATTGACCTCACGGCTGTCCTTCTTGTCCTTCTTCTCAAGAGGAGAATCAGTGATACCATCATCAGTCGCATTATATTTATGATCATGAAAAGAAGATGGTTTTTGGTAAGGGATGGGTTGCATGCCCACATGAAAATTAAACACTTTGATCTTTAGACAATAATTAATAAATTCATCATAAGAGGTAGGTTCATGTTTGAGGACCTTAAGGTGAACCTCTTACCTCAATGCTCATATGAATATATCATAAAGCTAGTCATCTGAGAACCTAGTCCTACACATATGAATAACTAAATACCATCTATGCACAAAATAAAAGTTCAAATCACCATTTTCCTATACCATGGAAGTGAGTGATTGGATGATGAGGTTAAAGGGTCTAGAAATATTTAAATATTGGAGGAAGTCATCCAAAAAGAGTAAGAAAATAAAGAGAGAATCTAGTGGTAGATTCTAAAACCAGATGAGAGCTTCAAATCACAAAGAATGAGTGAAGAGCTTCAAGAGGATGCCTTCATCCTATTCCTAATCCATACAAACCATCATGAATGTCATGATATAATCTATGGGACTAGAGTCCCACATCCTATTGAACTTAGGAAATTTAGGGATAGGAGTAGGAAGGGGAATACAACACACCTAAGGGGCTAGAGGGTTATGATGGATATCCTCATAAGCACAGTTGATAATATGATAAATAAAAAATGTGAGAGGGGGTTCATGGTGGTGATGATGTTGCCTATGCACATAGGCATCATCATGATCATGAAAATGGGGAATATGATGTTGGGGAGGCTCCTAACCAGAAGGAGGCTCATAATGGAAATCATCTATCCATGTGGTGGAGAATAGCCATGAGAAGTGTGACAATCCACATGGGGATGATGGGAAGACATGGAACACTCATGGAAATGGTTTTGATGACCAATATCTCCATGGTGCTACTCATGTGCCATCACACAAGGATTAACTAGTGGTCATTGATGCTCTTGATACATATCCCATGGATCTCTAGTCCATAAGTGGCAATCAAAATAAACATGCTCCTCAAAAAATTTAAAAAAAGGACTAAGAGGATGGGAGGAACCCCCATGATGGGGATACCTCATCGAGTTATAATAACTATGACCCATAACATGGATATGAGGGTTTTCTTTCTCTAGAGTCTCCAACCAAGAAATAGGCATTGAGCTCATGTAATAACTGGTTGAGGAACTCGATATTGAATGGGTGTGGGCTCTGTTTCTAGAGGAATCATGCCACCAAATCTTAGGGGAATAAGGAAGAACTTCATTCACATGAATATGCCTTTGATAATCATTAATGATAGCACATAACTCCTTAGTCCCTAGATATGCAAGGAGGTCCTCATCACCTCAAACGAGTGAATGAGTCATGACATGAGGCTAAGATAAAACATCATCAGATGATTGAAGTTTGAACTAGTGAAAAGGAGATTGATTCCATTGGTTATAATCATACCAATATTTTTTTCTTTCAAACATGAGAGGATGCAAACTACCATGTTGGGTCAAGGGAAGCTCTTAGGTCCTATGGTGTTTATGGCATTCTATTGTAAGCATGACTTGCTAAGTAGTGAGCTCAAAGATGAGACCCTGAATCCATTGGGATTGGCATCCTAAAGGTGTAATATTAGCCATGGATGAACTAAAACACAAACAACATGGAAGACAATAAAAAAAGGTAAACTTATGGAGAACTAACTAAGAGAAAGACATAGAATTAAAGCCAGAGAAAACAACCAAGGTGAGAGCCAAAACATAACTAAACAAAAATCCTAACAACTAATAGAGGGGAGTTGGCTAAGAGAGATATAAATGAGATAGAACTAATGTGAAACCATATGTGAGGTCCCATCAGGCATGCTAAAATGTATCTCCAAGAATATGAATAGAACCACTAGTGTTTGGCAGGGTGCTAAAGCAAACCAAGAGGAGGCTAGAAGGCTCAAGGGTTTTATGAGATATAAGAGATCTATATTAGCTATCTAGTTTGTTAGCTTGCACCAAGCTATAGACAGACTTGAAAACTAGGTTAGGGCTAGCATGAAAAAGCACACAAACTATGCAAATTACTCTAATGAGTCCAACCACAGTAAGGCAAGTAACTAAGACTAGACTATAGATTACATAAACTAAGTGAGAACAACAACACCAAATGAAAAGAGATAACAACCGAAATGTAAATCTATAAGTTAAGGAAATTTGAGGCCAAGTGATTTTTTTTGTAATTAATAAATACATTTCTAAGAAAGGGTTCAAGAGAATGCCTATTCTATATTTGAGTTATCCTTCCAATTCAATACTATTGTTTTCTAACAATGCAATGTTCTAGTTTAGCAAGAGAGAGAGAGAATGTTTAAACAAGTTTTTTAGTTTGTTTTGATCTTTTATATCTCTACTATGCAATGAGGAAGGGTCCCAAAGATAGAAATGACATGAAACAAAGGAATATTTCAAGCAATGAAAGTATTCTTTAACCATATACAAATGCATTAAACTTTGGAAACTACTCTAAGTAATACATAAAAACAAATATTTTATTAAAACAATTCAAACCCTAGCATATATACTACACAAACAATAGATTTTCACTTTTAATATCAAAGTCCCCTTAGATCAATCTCAAAGATAAAGTGCAAATTTTATACCAACTAGGAATCCAAGCTAGGAAGCAATGTAGGAAGAAGACCAAGATATGTGGAAATTGAATTCCAAACCAAAAGCCAAGAGAAAAGGAGGAGGTGAATTGAGAACTTAAAATGGTTTAAGATCTCCAAATAATTTCACAAATTAGTTTCAATGACAAATGTAGAAGCTTGGGATCAAACCATAAGGAAATGAAAACAACTGAGAGTAGTAATGGAGTCTCCAAGTAAGTGTGTAGCAACATATGGGATCCTCTGTCACCAATCAAGCTCAAGAGTGCCAAGAATGAACCAAGAGAGATTTAAGAAGGAATGTGAGTCAAGAGAGGGAAGAAAAATCAATATAGAGATGGAATGAGAGGAGAGAGAGGCTCAAATGAATGTGAAAGAGGCATATACCCCCACCCAAATCTAGTAAATGACTTAAAACTAGCTATTTTTTTCCATTTGACTTCATTTTGGGCCTTTTTGACATGCTATACCTAGGCCATAACTTTGGTGAAGAAAATGTGTGGCCTATACCCTAGGTTTCCTTCAGACAAGCCATGGTCTAAGTCAAATAGGGTCTAGGGCTGATCAACAGGCTCCCGAGAGGTCTCTAGAAGGACTGTCTTGTGTATAGAAGGGCCAATATGGAATAGGGATGTATGGTGGGTAGGATTATGATGAAAAATAGGTCCAAGAATGTGGAGGATGTCTCAAATTAATATGACTAGGGTCATTAGTCTATACATGAGCTAATGTGTAATCATAGGGAGGAGTAGTGTCACAAGAGGTATGATTACATAACTCTCTTAGCCAATTCCCCTCTATTACCTTTTAGGATTTTCTTTCAATTTTGTTTTAACTCTCATCTTGGTTGTTTTATCCTACTTTGGTTTTGTGTTCTTTTTCCTACTGGTTCACTTTCTATTTGCCTTCTATGTTATCTCTTATGTTACTCTTTATTTATTGCATCCATGGCTGATCTCTCACCCTTGGGATGCCAATCCCATTAGATTCAGGGTCTTATCCCTGACCTCACTCATGATCACGATATGATTATAATGGAATGCCATAGACACCATAGGACCCAGGAGGTTCTCTCGACCTATCATATTGACCAAAACCCTCTCATGTTCTACATGTAACAAGATTGGTATATCTATAACCAATGGAATCAGTCTCCTTTTCACCAGTCTGAGCTTCATTCATTTGAGGATCTTTCCCCTCAACCTCTTTCCATGATTCATTCACCCATCCAATGTGATGAGGTCACCTTTCAAGATTGAGTCCTGATGAGCTACATGTAATAATTGATGATTAATGTAGATGCCTTCAAGTGATTGAAGTGCAAAATTTTACCCCTAAGAGTAGGTAGCATGCTTTTTCTGGTGATAGATATTTCACCCGCTTTATTTTGAGTGCATCTACTATTTCTTGTGTGAGTTCCACACCTTTTTCTTGGTAGGAGAATTTGTAGTAAGAACCCTCTCATGTCTATGTTATGGGACATAAGCACTCCACATAGATGAGGCATACACATCACGTAGAGTCTTCTCATCCTCTTGGTCCATATTTTAGAGTCTTAGATGAGCATGCTTATTTTTATCACCACTTTTAGACTAGAGATCTATGGGATGCTTATCTTGAGCATCAACTCCCTCATATTGACCCTCATCTGATGAAACATGGTCAAAATCATGGAGACCTAGGTCATTAAAACCATTTTTATGAGCATTCCACATCATCTCATCATCCCTATAAAGAATGGTACCTTTCACGTGGTCATTCCCAACCCCATGGTAGGGATAATTTATAACATGAGCGTCTCCCATACTAGAAGCCACCTCAACATCATCCCTTTCATGATCAAGTATGATGAGGTGTATTAACATATGAAACATCATAACCTCCATGATCCTCCTCCCAAATCTCCTCACTAACCCACTATCAATCGTGCCTATGAGGATCTCCATAAGAATCCTCTAACCCCTTGGGTACGTGATATTCTGATCCATAAATTGGCATTTATTTCCATATAAATATTTCTAAAATGGATCTTAATATATTATTAAATTTACTTATGCATTAAATAATGATTAATCAATGAAATTAATTAAAATTCAAAAAGAAATTCACAAACAAAAATCAACTCATGACAAACACATCTCCACATTGCACGAGAGTTGATTATAGAGTTTGGCAAATGCCCACATCTCTGGGTTCACTTATGGTATGAATTGATCCATTTTAATGAAAATTGAGTACATGGCCTTCCCTCATGATTATCAAATGGATACTTTGAGATTGCTTATAAATTTTGGAAATAGATCTAAAATCTTGAAATCTCTAGACCACAAACAAATCTTCCAATCCTCTGCTAATAATACAATCTCACAATCCTGTGGATTTTCTATCGAAAGTCTCAAATATGGACTTATAATATGCTCTTAAAAAAATTTCATAGGGATTTAAACACATATTTGAAATCATCTCGGAGTCTAGGACAATTCCCTCGTGTACACTGAGAAGATAAAATCTCTCCAAGTGCTTCAAAACTTGGAATATATGCAAACTGGTCTCTAAATTGGACATTACACAATCTGAAATACTTCACTTTGAGGCATATAAAGTGAATATAAAAACTTTAAATAAAAAAAACTAAACATATGGTTGGAACCATCTCAGAGTCTATAACAAATCTCTTTTTTACTCTAAATTCTAGAAATGCCTCCCATTACCTCAAAACTGAGGAAGAGTGAAGACTAGTCCTTAATCCTACAATGTCTTCACAAAAAAAATATGCTTCAAATACAATTTTGTGCACTTTATCTAGTGCTCACATGCCTGGGTGTAATGGAAAAATCATTATACTTTTACTAGATAGGTCTTAGGTTCGAAACCCATTGCATAGGCTTTGGTGGTTGAAGCATATCTTAGTCCCACATTTAGTAAGTGGGTAACACATTAGATATTGATATACCAAAAAAATTATGGTATGACATGCCAAGTAATTGGAATTACCATTTATTTCATGGGTTTATGGAGGAAAGTGGTAATTTTGAGTTTCTCATTGATGTTTGTGGATAAGACATGGAAGCTAATACATGAAACATGGAAATTATGTGTGGAATGTGGTTAGAGCATGGGGTCATGTGGTAGGAATATAGGGTTACATTTGAAAATGTGGTTTGTTTGGGAACATTCAAAAAATGAAAATAAAAATCACACACATTTTTATCACACCTCGTGTCACGTGTTATATTCTTACTGGATCATATTTGCCACATCACCCTGTTGACCCAATTTTGACTGACCATATCTTTTGCATATGGATTTCATTTCATGAGTGGTAAATTATGATAGAAAGATCAAGATGGTATTTTCACATTAGAACTATTATTGAATCATTCCATGTTGGATATTTTATGTAGTTTGACCAACTTCGACCAATGTTGACCAACTTGATTGGAACTTTGACCAGCTGCACAAGGAGCATATGAGATCCATTTTACGCATTATACATACCATTAGAAAGGTATTAACAAGCCATATGTGATGGGGTAGGTTTTGATATGATCTGGGAATTTTTTAAAATTGACCTCTAGATCAATCCTCTCTACTGAGAAGGCTTTTAGTCCACCAAAAGTTGGTACTAGATTTGGTACTTCATATTATCTCATATAGATCTTTATAGTGGACTCTATGGTCTCCAAAATTTCTACTTAAAAACTAGAAGCTATTCTAATCCTCTAAAATTCTAGTCGGTTCTAAAAAATTCTAATAGATCTTTATCAATCTATCAAATTCCACAACTGCATCTACCTAGAATAAATGATTGATCACATCTTCCACAATTCTGCTACTGATGCACTACCATCAATAGCCTCTACACAAAACTAGGATGTGATAGCTTCCTCTACTGCATGGATTCACAAGAGCCTCTACATAGATAATCCTAGTGATCTCCTCTACTACTGCTAAATGGTCTTTTACAACATATCAAGTACAAAACCTAAATCATAACATAGAGATAATAGTGGCAAAATATGATTCATAACTCAAAAATGTAATAAGCCTAAAATTAAGGCATAAGTTATACTAAATCTTGCAACTTCCAATAAGGTCATAATAGATCAAATTATCTTCTCAAAGTCACATTTTGTAAGTGATGAATTGTGAAACACTACAACAATCACCAATGTAACTACAAGATAAGTTTGTTAATGTAAAAAAAATACAATAATTATTGTGACCATGTCACAATACACTGCCCACACATGGGTCTTAATATGCTAAACCACTATGGAAACAACAAATAGTGTATAATGTCTAGCATTTCAAACGTGCCCAATAGGTTCTTACAAATCCATCTAATTATACACATGCCAAAAATAGATGCATCCCATAATAGTAGTTATTCTAAAATAAATACTGTAGAATAACTAAATCATTTCCAATCACCTATATATTGCTATCAATCCCTCAAGCTGATCAATGAGTTAGATAATTTAACAATAAACTCATAAAGCTAATACTGGAGATTCCAAAAATAGAGCTTTTCAAATACAAGTGTGAGAATTAAAAACTTTACATGATAAACCTATCTTGAAGTGTTCCCACCATAGTAGCTCTAAAAATGCATATATTAATCCACTAATCATGACATTATAAAATTCAATTTTTTTACTAACCCTCTTAATCAAACTCTCCTATTTAGGGTGTCAAATTTTCTTAGTGGATTTATTGACATCTACATGGGTTGATTGAACAAAAACTCCATTAATTACCTTATCAATATGTTTATAGACCATCTTCTTCTTACCATTACCAGGATGGTGGGATGGTCCGAGTTTCCAACACTGCTCACCCTGATGTCCACTCATGTGACAATACGTGTAGACATCCCTCTTCTTAGGTGAGGTCACCCATTTACCATTTGTTACTTTACCAGTAAGAGAATGGTCTTTATCACCTGCAAGCTGATTCAACAAAGCTTATCTTTTCCAACAATATGCGGCACAATGGTTATTCAATCTGCAAAATGCACAAGGAAAAGAATGCAACATCTTCTGAATATCAAAACCAAATTACTTATATGGAAAAAATGCATCAAAAATCTTGAAATTCACATTACTATTGGTTATTTTTCTAGTGTAATAATGAGGAGATGGAATTTCAATACCTCTTTTACCTAATTTCTTACACCGATCATTATTCCTTCATAGGGAAGAATTCTGCTCTGCTAGTGGCCTCAAATCTTTGTTGTCAGAAGCTTGTCCTCTTCCAATAATGGATGAAATCTCTCCAATATCCATTTTATCACTAGCATAACCCAATATTGGATGGTGAGATCTATGCTTTACCTAATTTGGGTTAGCAATACCTTGGCCATTCTTTCCAAGGCCTCTTCCATCAATCCCATTTTCAATAGCATTTTAGATCTAATTCCCTTTGTGTGTTTCTCAAAACCACCAAAAGTAATATCTAAAACATCTGAAACTAAATGAAAGTAATTATCATATGAATAAATTTATATGAAATCATCTGTCATAGTGCCTATATCTGTCATGGAAGGTAATTGATGAAAGATAGTGTCTTTCTTCATCCTGCATTTGTGTCAAAAGTTCATCCTTGGCTTGTAACTTTGATTTTAGGTGGGAAATTTCATATTATAATGAGAAAAAATGAACTCTTAGGAAATCATTCTCTTCTTGGATCTACTGATTAATTGCTTTAAGCTCATTAAGCCTTTCTTTTCAAGGCTTTGCCCATGGCTTCCTGTTTCTTGCAAACAACCTAATTCCACAAACTGCACACTACAAATGGAATATCAAGGCCTAAAAAGTCTAAAGTAATTATAGAAACCAAAATTAAAATAACTGATATCAATCCACACAATCAAAATCTAACCCAACATACTAACTGCTCTGATACCAAACTTGATCCGTAAACTAAAACTTATTTTTGTGTAAAAAGTTTTACAATGGATCTTAATATCTTACTAAATTTACTTATACATTCAATAAATATTAATCAATGAAATTAATAAAAATATAAAAAATAATGCACAAATAAAAATCAACTCACAACAAGCACATCTCCACACTATACCAAAGTTGATTACAGAGTTCGGCAAATGCCTATGTCTCTGAGTTCACTTATAGTACAAACAGATCAATTTTTGTGAAAAGTGAGTACATGGCCTTCCCTCATCATTTTCAAGTGGATGCTTTGAGATTGCCTATAATTTTTGCAACATATCTGAAATCTTGAAAGCTCTAGACCATGAACAGATCTTCCAATCCTCTACTGACAATACAATCTCATAATCCTATGAATTTTCCACCAAAAGTCTCAAATACAAACTTATAATATGGTCTTAAAATTTTTTCATAGGTATTTCAACACACCATTGAAATTTTCTCAGAGTCTAGGACAAATCCCTTGTTTACATTGAGAAGATGAAATCTCTCCAAGTGCTTTAAAACTTGGAATATATGTATAGTCTCTAAATTAGACATCACACAATCTGAAATGCTTCACTTTAAGGCATTAAATTTTTTATCAAACAATATCAAATCTAGACACTCCACATATGGTTGGAAATGGCTTAGAGTCTTAAAAAAATCTCTAGTTTACTCTAAAGTCTGGAAATGCTTCCTGATACCTCAAAATCAAGGAAGAGTGAAGACTAATCCTTAAGCCTACAATGTCTTCATAGAAAAAACCATGCTTCAAATACAATTTCGTGCACTTTATATAGTGCTCACATGCCTGGGTGCAACAACCAAAGAATTATCCTTTTAATGGATAGGTCTTGGGTTAGAAACCCATTGCATAGGCTTTGGTGGTCAACACATATCTTTAGTCCCACATTTAGTAAGAGGGTAAGGCATTGGATATTGATATACCATGAAACTTGTGGTATGACATGCCAAGTAATTGGCATTACCATGTATTGCATGGGTTTATGGAGGTGTGTGGTAAGTTTGGGTTTCTCATGAATGTTTGTGGATAAAATATGGAAGCTAAGACATGAAACATGGAAATTATGTGTGGAATGTGGTTAGAGCATGGGGTCACATGGTTGGAATATAGGGTTACGTTGGAAAATGTGCTTTGTTTAGGAAAATTTAGAAAATGAAATTAGACATGGTAGCTAATTGGGTGGTTTAAATCCACATGGTGGCTTGAGGACCCACCACATGGTCCAGTCTGTACTTGCTACATGTCATCCACTCACCATGCCACTTGTTGACCACTCATCATGCCACTTATCAACATCCAACTAGGTGTTCTATCTAAACCCTAATTTTTTTTACTGATTATCAAAGATGACTATATTCTCTTGTCAAAGACAAATGATAAAAACCACACACATTTTTATCACACATCATGCCACATGTCATGTTCTTACTGGTTCATATTTGTCACATCATCTTGTTGACCCAATTTTGACTGACCATATATTTCATGTACGAACTTCATTTCATGAACCATAAATTGAGAAAAAAATATGAAAATGATATATTCACATTAGAACTATTATGAAATAGTTCCATGATGGATATTTTCTATAATTTGACCAATTTCGACCAATGTTGACCAACTTAATTAGAACATTGACCAGCTGCACAAGAAGTATACGAGCTCCATTTTATACATTCCACATACCATGGGAAAGGTCTCAATACACCCTGCATGATGGTGTAGGTTTCAATTTGATAAGGGACCTTTTTTAAATTGACCTCTAGATCATATTCCCCTTCTTACTCCTACCCTTAAACTACCTAAGTTCACTGGAACTCAGGTTGCTAGTCCCATAGAGCATATCATGGAAATTATGATTACGTGTATGGATTGGGAATAAGATGAAGGCATGATGTTGAATCTCTTTGCTCATTTCCTACAAGAAAAAACTCTCATTTACTTTCAAAATCTACCTCTAGATTCTCTCTCTAGTTTCTAACTCCTTCTAGAAGACTTCTTTAAGTACTTTTATATCTAAACCATTTAACCTTGGCATCTAATCACCTAAGTCCATGGTACATTACAAAGGTGATTTTAACTTTGATTCTATGTGTAGGTGGTGTTTAACCATCCATACATGAAAAAAAAGGTTATCGAATGATCAAATTTATGATGTGTTCACATGAGCATTAAGGTAAGAGCTTCACTTTGAGGTCCTCAAGTGTGAACCCACCTCGTATGATGAAGATGTTAATGATTGTCTAAATATTGAAGTCTTTGAGGTGTGTGCATACATGCACCCTGTGCCAACCCAAATGTCATCCTTTTTGCGTGATCACAATCATAACATGACCGATGATGGTGTCACTAATTCTCCTCCTGAGAAGAATGATGAGAAGGATAACCATGAGGTAAATTATTTTAGTAAGAAGCCAACTAAAAATAAGGATTTTGAATCAAGCATAGTAAAACCATGGATGGTGTTTCCTTATGACCCTACCAAGTTCTGCAATTCTATTAGATGAAGGGCCATGATGATGCAAATTATGCTGCCCAAAAGTCTAGTGTGCAAGCCTCACCTCCACCTAAAATTTCTCAACTTTTAGAACACAACCATAAATTGAATGTGTTAAAGAAGCCTCTACCTGACCATGACATGGAGAAGAAGAATAAGTCTAAAGCTAAGGCCCATCATTCCCCTTATTGATCTTCTACCTCTTCTGAGTCCTCTTCCCAGGTTGACCTAAGAGGGAATGCCAAGCACAAGAGTAATAAGGTCATTTATACTATTAAAATATCCTCTACTAGGTATGAGTGAATTTTCAACATGCACTTGGGTCGAGTCACCAAACTCTTAGAGATACTAGTGGTGATGGGCCTCCTACCCAACCCACGGGGGTAGGGAACCCCAAAGTTAGATTTGAATTTTGGTGTAACATCCCTCCCTATGATAGACAACATCCTTACTCTATCATAGAGGAGTTATAAGGCCTCTCAACTGGGATCTCCGTTTGGGACCTTCTTTTCCTTTACACTGAGCAAAGGGGTATAGTCTTTGGTGAGCTTGGTCTCTCTCACGAGGGCCCTTCACAAGATGATGTCAAAGTTTTATTCAACTCTAACATTTATAACTACCCTCATCTTCCCACATTATCTTTTGAGCCTATATCTTTTCTAGAACCTTCAATTCTTGAAAAGAGGGCTCAATTTCCCCTCTATATTGAGACATCTATCAATGATTATCATGTCAAGAGATGAATCATTAATGAAGGAACTACATTGAATATCATACACCTACATGTGTTCAATGAGCTTGGGATTAGTCAAAAGAATCTTTCTAATTCTTACCACAATTATGATGGTTTCAACAATGACATAGTGGTGCTAGTGGGAAACATGAAGCTCTGGGTCAAGTTTGGCCCTAAGATAGTTAGGATTGAGTTTTATGTGTTAGACTTGGATATCTTGTACAATATGATTCTTTTCCATCCCTAGGCCATTGCCATATAAGCCATCATATTGACCACATTTCACATGGTTCAGTTTGTATACGAAGGTGAGGTTTATATGATGGAGGCTAACCTAGATCCATGGGTATTGATTTATGCAAAGACAAATCCCTCAGGTGAGGCTTTAGATACCTCCTCAGGGCTCTATGGATTACCACATTCCCCCTACTTTTGAGTCTCACTTTATTAAAGATGAATATTGTGATCCAACTAAGTATCAATCAACATTCACTCCTTTAGATTTTGGTATACATCAACCAACTCCATCTCCAACTCCATGATGCTAGGTTGGCTCTTACCTTCTTAGAGACCTCTTTTAAGATGTTTCCTTGAATGTTGAGATTACCCTCACATTGTACTTCTCTCATCGGATTATCAACTCTTCTAATGCATCTCTCATAGAGGTCATCAGAGTAGCTGAGATTGATCTTGAGTGCTATTTATTCATGTTACAACATGTAACCTATTCAAGTAGAGAAAGGCATACATCAAGCTCATGAGGGCCTATTATAAGCATCACTATCCCCTTGATTGGTTACGTTTGGATATTTATCTCTCTGATGGCCCAACCCTTGGCATCCCCATAGTGCATGTCATGATGGTTGAGACCAAAGAGTTAGACCAATCAATCCCTCTCATACCTAAGTTTTTAAAGGAAGGGAATGATATCGATGTTGAAGGATATGTATATGTTAACCTTGGTACCTGTATAAGGCCACATATCATCAAGATTAGTGTTATCCTTACTCAAGAGGAATAAGATGTCTTGGTCAAATTTTTGTGAGAATTTTTGGATGTATTCACTTGGAATATGTATATGAAGGGCATGGATCCCAACATCACTGTCCATAACGTCATTATAGATAATAAGCCCCATCCCATTTTCCAAAATAAATTACCAATGATAGTTAAAATCTCCTAATTAGTCAAGGTTGAGATCAAAAAGCTCATATGAGTTGGTTTTATCATTGCCATTGACTACCCATAATAGGTTACCGACATCATTTGTGTTATCAAGAAGAATGGAGTCATTCGTATCTGTATCAAATTTTGTGATTTTAATTTGATTTATCCAAAGGATAATTTTCCCACTCTTTTGATCGAAGAAATTATGGACTCCACAGTTGGTTTTGAGATCATGTCCCTTATGAATGGATTCTCAACGTACAACCAAATGTGGATTTCACCTAAAGACCAACAAAAGATGATATTCACTACCCTATGGTGTACCTTCTATTATGCCATCATGCCTTTTAGTCTAAATAATGCTAAGGCCATGTATTATTACACCATGACACACTTTTTTCATTACATCATCCCCAAGATTATGGAGTGTTATCTCAATGACCTCCTCAGCAAATCCTACAAGCAAGATGAACATTGTGAGACCTTAAGATCATATTTAAGCATCTTAGGGAGTATCACATCAACCTTAACCCTAAGAAGTATATCTTTGGCATCTCTACTAGAAAGCTGCTTGGCTTCCTTATTTTATAATGAGGCATCAAGGTGGATCTCAAGAAGATCAAAGCGATCTTTGAGATGCCTCCCCATACAATCTCATTCAGTTGTAGTCCTTCCTTAGAATAATCAACTTCTTTGGACATTTATTTGAGGAGTATACACCTAAATCCATACCCCTCACATGTATCTTATGTAAGAACCCCTCATTCTTGTGGTATCTTGAAGTCTAGGTGGATTCTAAGGAATTGAAGTGCATCATTCATAAACCTCTCATATTAATGGCACCCATTGAGGCTCACAAGTTAATCTTATACACCTCTATCACTAATATTTATATTAGGGGCATGTTGTGTCAAAAGTATGACATTGATAGAGAGAGATCTATTTACTACATCTCTCACATGCTAGTTGGCCTTGAGCTTAACTGCTCTATTGTCGAGAGGCAATGCCTCTCTCTTATTTTTTCCACAAATAAGTTGTGACACTACATGTTTTCCAAACCACCAACATGATTTTCAAATAAGATCCACTCTATTATTTTCTTAGTAATAAACATCTTGTTGAATGAACTTCAAGGTGGATCATGTTTCTTCAAGAGTTTAACCTATGTATTTTTAACCAAAAGTCCACCAAGGGTTTAGATGTAGCTAAAAAACTCACTAAATGCCCGTTACCGAATCCTAATGTGAAATTGGTTGATGATGCCTTCCATAATGAGATGGTATACTTGATTTACCAGATTGAGGTCTATGAGTATGATTGGTATTGAGACATTATCTGTTACCTTAAGACTCAATACTATCCCATTGATGCCCCTTCATAGAAATGCTACCAAATCCACAAGTTAGTGACTCAATATGTCATTATAGGTGGTGTCTTATTCAAGAGAGGTTTGGATGGTATGTTAATGAAATGCCTAACCCTTGATGATACCTCTATTATATATTAGGAATCTCATAGATTTTTTTGGTGGCTACCTGAGAGGACAAGCTACCACTCAACATATTATCAGGTGGGTTACTATTGGCCCACTTTTATTAAGGATGCCATATAATATGCTAAGAAATACAAGATGTGCCAAGTCAATGGGGATGTTATTAATGAACCTATAGGCCTTTTATATTCCATTTTATCCACTTGGCCTTTCTCAATTTGGGATCTTGACTTTGTCAGTGAGTTCAAACCCACCTCTTCTGATGGCCATCATTGGTTCATCACCACCACTAACTATTTCATGAAATGGGTTGAGTCCATGCCCCTTAGTAGCATGTGTGGTAGGATTGTGGCCAAGTTTTTCTTGAACAAACTTATTTTTAGGTTCAAGGTCCCTTCTACGATCATGGTCGATAATAACCCAGGCTTTCAAAGCCTTTATATGCATGATCTAGTTGAACACTTTAGATTCAAGCTCCATTTCTTCTCTACTCATTACCCAAAGGGAAATAGGAAAGCTAAATGTTCAAACAAGACATTGAAGAAGATGCTTCTCCACATTTTTTTCTAGTCCAAGCATGACTAACACCTCATACTCTATCTTACCCTTTGGGCCTACCACATTAGCTTCTAGATGACCATAAGGATAACCCTAGATGCACTTGTATATGGGTCTAAGGTTGTTCTCACTTTAGAGGTATTAATCCTTTCACTATAGGTTAAGAAATTTAGATCTCTCTATAATGAAGAAGAATGTGCCACTCACCTTACTGAGTTTGAATAGTTAGATGAGCATTACATTGATGCTCTTAATCACAATCGTGCTTACTAATTCCTTCAACACCACCAAATTGAGAAATTAGTGCACCTGCATCCCTTCAAGGTATGTGATATGGTCCTCATCTTTAAAAAAGAGCACCACAAAAAGGGTAATCTCATGCATAAGTCATTTGGGCCCTTCATTATTTTGATCTAAGAATTTGACTCAAGAGAGGATGGTTAGTATGGTGTTTGTTTCAAAATGAAAGAAAAACACTAACTAGCATAACATCTCTAGGCCTAGACACTAGGGAGAGCTTAGTTAACAAAAATGAATAAAACACACAACTAAAATGTAAAAGAAACCTTTTTTACCTTCCTTAGATGCTCCAAAATACTTATTGTAGTAGCTTGCTCAGCTTGTGGTCATGAAGTCCTTGGCATTGGAAGCTTGGCTACCTCCATTTATCCTTGGCACCTTTAGCTTATGGCTTGGATTGGCTTGGAATCAATTTGGCATGGTAATTCTAGTTACAATGGCTCCTTGAAGATATTTTTGCATTATAAATTTTCACCAAAATAGCTTAAAAATGATGTTCATGACCTCTCTATTTATAGATTTATGAGATTGTCTAAAATCAACTTGAACCATCCATCTTGAGATTGAGATGTGTGGTTGAGGATTAATTCAATTTTTCAATTAAAATTGATAAATAGGCTCACCAATATTTGGGATAGAGGATAAATTAAGAGGCATGGAGGGGTTTGATGAGGCATGGGAGGCATGCATCTTGATATTTATGACATTTATGGCCTAGGGATGTCCTCCCAAGAAATGAGGTCACCTGATGATGTAGATATTCAATATTCATTTCAAAAACAAATTATTCAACAAGTTTCCATGGAATTATTGATTAGGATTTAATTTGGTTTAATTATCTCTTAAGAATTATTAAGCACTTTGTGCACAAATTACTCAGATTGATCATAATGCCTTGTTATTGGTCCAAAATTTGACTAGATTATAATTGGAAGGCAACATCAGATGCATTGGATCCGTATTCCCATTTATGATGCTACTAAAAAAAAATAACAAAGGCACCTATCTTGTGTAGAAGATTTGATAGGAAAGATCAATCCAGAGCACCTAGATGCAAAATTGACATTTTGACTCGAAATGATCCGATCAAAGTTAGCTGGCCCATAAATTACATTGCCCCATTTAGGGATACCCTAGCCAAAATAAGAACTTGAATATGCCATTTAGAATGTTTTAGTGTTTTAAAGCAAAAGTATGCATTTTGGGTGAAAATTGGTTAAAATCCTTATTGGAGGTTATCAATGGCCATTTTTAGGTGTTTATAGTTTGCCCCTATTTGAGAAGGAATTACAAGCTATAAGCATAATAATGTATTTTCAAAGAATGAAAAGTTACTATATGCATACAACTGCAATGATGATACACTAATTGTATGATACCCCCTTGAGGGAATGGTTGGCACAAGTAAGTCAACAAACATTCCCTCGAAAAGAAAGAAGTGAAATGAGGGGACCGAAGAAAGGAAAGATGATGGGTGAAAACACAATGATATTGAAAAAGTAATAAAAATCATTGAGAATGTAAGTGGGATGGTGCACAATGGTTTGCCCAAAGGCAGTTATAAACATTGTACCCTGATAGTGGTCACGTGGTATGATAACACAATAATTGCCCAAAGGAAGTTATAATGATTGAGAAGATGGAGTTTCCCCAGTTAGGATAGACAAACAAGATAATAACATGCTCCTATATAGGCAAAAAAATTAAAGTGGTGACAACACAATGATTTGCCCAAAGGTGATCATTGAGAAATGCAGGTGGGATGGTGTGAAATGATTTGCCCATAGGCGGTTATAATAATTGGACCCTGATTATGGTAAACATGATAAAATTGGTCAAGGATGATGATAACTTAACATAGACGGTAATGATGAATCAGAACAACCTACTAGTAGGGAGATGCTCATCTGAAGTAATAAAGGTTGAAATTCTTTCATAGTTAATTACTCTATTTGGGATATGATTGGGATTGAATCAGGATGTCGGTACCGAAGAGATGCCACCATTGTTAAATAGACTTATTGAAGATTATTTTTGTTGTAGCACGTGTTGATAGGCATCATGGTATAACTTCATTAGGACTTGGCTAAAATATGCATAAGGACCAACTCCTGTAATCCAATACTCAATAGAAAATAATGCACTAATGATAAAAACCATGATGAAAATGTAAACATATGAATTTAGATGGATTCAAGTGTAAGTGTGGGCAAGGAATCACCCAATGAACACATATAAACCAAATCAAGGAAATAATGATAAAAGTAAGTAAATATGTAGATAAACAAATAAAATAAGTAGAAATAGACAAACAAACAATGAAATAGAAACCATACAAACATTGCCCCTAGAAAATAGGTGACAATTAAACAAATGAACAACATAGAGGAATAGAATAAAAAGAAAGGGGTGGCCGAGTTGTCTCCATATGCACTAGGAAAGTGGACACTACCTACATAGTTTTATGGATGTAATATCCAATAAAATACTTTAGGCCAAATGTAGTTCTCCCAAGGAATTGAAAAAATGTGATAACAAATGAAAACAAAAAGAATGGATGTGAGAGAAGAAGACGAATGGTCTTGTAAAATGACAAGTGCATGAGAGAAAAGGCCAAAAAGGATGGGGAAACTAAATGACAAGTGATTTTCTTGTAACTTAATGAGGATTCCTAGAATTTTTAAGGAAAAGAAGTGGTCAATGTTTTTGTTCTTTTCTAATGATTTTTTAAATGTTTTTAGAATTTTTTGAAGTATCTCAACTCGATCAAGAATGATGAGACACTAAAATGGTGAAAGCTCACAAAATGGTAAGAGAATTACTTAGGTTACTCACAAAATAGTGAGAGCATGCCTTAGGTTGCTCACAAAATGGTGAGAGCATTCAAACTTAAGTTGCTTGAAAAATGGTGAGAGTGTGGTTTAGGTTGCTCACAAAATGGAGAGAGTATGGCTTAGGTTGCTTAAAAAATGGTGAGAGTGTATGGAAAGGGTGACTGAGCTAACCTCAACAAGTATTGAGCATTGCCTACATAGTCCTAAAGTAGGACCTCAAGTCATTGTAAATCCACCATTACAATGGATAAATTTGACTAGTATAGCAGTCAATTCAAACAAAATAGGCACAATTGGTAAAAACACAAAGTATGACATAGGAAGTGGCAAGTTGGTACGTCAAGGCTTAATAAACAATTTTTTCCCTAGTTTTCCCATAGGTAGTTATAACTAGAACACAATGGCATGGATCAATGATACTAATTTTCCCAAAGGTATTTATAATTAGTAACAAGACCAGGGATAAGAAAGAAATAACAAATGAAGGATGCAATTGCTAAAACTTCTGTCACATTGCTCTAAAATATGATCTCTATCTGAAGTACTTGAACCAACTAATGAAATTGATCAGCTTCATCAATGATAAAAATGCATAACAAATGGAAAAAAACCAAAGTCAAATAGGCTAGGCTTCAGAACACAATGGGTTAATAGAATGGAAGCAGAAAGTGGATACATATTAGAGGATGGATAAAGATGGTATTTGTATAAAAAATAATAGTGATAAAATGACATAACTGAAATGGTACTTATAGACAATACACCTTAGCATTCAAGCATAATACCACTTGAGATACATAATATTCATCAGCTCAAGAAGTTCATCTTTGTCTGGTGTGGCAAGCCTATATGCTCTTGATATATAATCTACAATAATGATGAAATGCCATATCTAGTTTGGTTTAAATTTTCCTTTATGCTTCTTCTCAGCCATGGTATTCTTTTGGTTTTCCTTAAGAACAAGATCACCAAGTTCAAATGATCTATACTTAACACATTGATTATAGTGGCCTTTGATTCAGTTCTAATATGCTTGAATATTGTTGAGCATGATTGTGCATTTCTCATCAAGTAAGTCTAGCTCTTATAGGTGAGCTACTCGATAGTCATGATCATCCAGGACATGATTGAAAGAGATGTGTAGTGAAATAAATTTGACCTCAATGGGAAGGATGGATTTAATACCATAAAAAAGTGCATATGGAGTGGCTCTTGTGGGGGTATGATGATTGGTATGGTATGCCCAAATGGTAGGGAATACATGCAAATGCCTATCATGATCAACATAATTGATAATCTTTTTGAGAATATTGACATTGGTTTTTTTGGATGCCTAGGCTTGGCCATTACCTTGAGGGTAATATGCTATAGAAAAATGTTATCTAATGTTGTATTCAATACATAACTAGTATACATCCTTATTATTGAATGATCCTCCATTATAAAATATAATGTCAGAGGGGATACTGTAGCGGCAAATGAGATGGTTGAAAATGAATTTGAAAAATTACTTTCCAATCAAGTAAGTGAGGGGTATAGCTTCAACCCACTTAGTGAAATATTTAGGGGTGGTAAGGATATGTTTATGGCCATTAGATGAAGTGGGGTTCATCTTCCCAATGAGGTCAAGTCTCCATGTAGAAAATGGCCACGGTGTCAACATCAGTTTTAGAGTTTTTGCTGAGGCATGAATTAGATTAGCATGCCATTGACATTTGTCACACTTATTTACATATTCAGTGGCATGTAAGTCCATTATGGTCCAATAATAACCAGTATGTAAGAGATTTTTTGATAGGATTTCCTCATTAGAATGAGTGCCACATACTTCATGAACTTCTCTTAATGTTAGTGTAGACTTTGCTGAAGTTAAACAACGAAGCAAAGTTCCATCAAAACTATGATAGTAAAGGGTGGATCTAAGTAGATTATAATGATTGGAATGATGAATGAAGGCTTTAATTTTTTTTTGAGATAGGTTAGGTTACATAGCTTGGTCATAAAGGTAGTTGTAAAGGTCTGAGTACTAGATAGAATTATGACCAACAATATCACAAATCATGGCAATGGTTGAAGGTTCATGAGCTGATGTTGATAAATTATCGATGAAGAACTAATACTCTCTAGCTTTATCTATTTATCAAATTAGAGAGCCAATAGTAGCCATGGCATTTGTAGTTATGTTACTAGCCCTTGGTATATGCTCAAATTGAATATTGGTAATTTGTTGCTTAAGAGTGTTGACCATGGCTTTATATGGAACCAACTTGTTGTCTTTAGTCTGAAAATGATTTGTGACCTAATTGATGATTAACTAAGAATCACCATAAACTTAGAGATGAGAAATATTCTAATGTACTTCTTGTCTAAGCCCTAAAATAAGTGATTCATACTCAGCCATGTTGTTTATACAGGGAAAGCTGATTCTAAATGATTTAGGGATTAAATCCCCCTATGGTATAATAAATAATAGGCTTTCCCCTGATCCATGTGTAGTAAATGAACCATCAAAATATAGTTTCTAAGGATACTCTTCAAGGGGTGTGTCAATGATGGTCATGATGGATTCATTAGGAAATTGAAACGTGAGTGGTTGTGTGTCTATGAGAGGTGCTTTAGCAAGTTGATCTGTAAGAACTTGTCCCTTGATTACCTTGTGATTGACATAATCTATGTCAAAATCACTAAGAAGCATGATCCATTTATCCATTCTACCTTACAAAGTTATTTTAGATAGTAGATACTTGAGTGGATCTACATTTGAAATGATCACGGTCTTATTGTTTAACATGTAATGGTGTAGTTTCTAAGCTATGAAGACATGGCCAGACAAGATTTTTCAATAGGTGCATAGTTATGTTCATATGTAACCCAGGTATGACTTAGGTAATATAAAACATACTCTTTTCTATTGTCATCATGTTGAGCTAAGAGTGCCCCTTGAGCATGGTCGATAGCTGATAGGTATAACAAGAAGGCTTTCCTAGCACAAGAAGTAATGAAATAGGTAGATTGACAAGATAATCTTTGATTTATTGAAAATCTATTTGGTAGTTATCATCCTAGTGAAATATAACTCCCTTCTTCAAAATTTGTGTAAAGGGAAGGAACTTATCTGCTAACTAAGAGATGAAGTGTTGAATTGATTGGATCTTACCCTAAAAACTATAGAGTTGCTTCAAATTGGTTGGTGGTGGCATCTCAGTTATAACATGGAATTTAGCTTGATTGACTTCAATACCTCTATGAGACATGATGAAGCCAAGTAGTTTGCCTGAAGTTACACCGAATACACATTTCTTTGCATTGAGTCTAACTTTGTACTCCCATAATATTTAAAATATCTTATACAACATTGCTGGATGGTCAACCCTGGTTTTGGATTTTCCTAATATGTCATCGACATAATATTCAACAATATCATGCATCATATCATGGAATATGATAGTCATGGCCCTTTGATATGTATCTACAAAATTATTAAGGCCAAATAACATTACTTGATAACAATTTTTTTTCCATGGAGTGGTGAATACTATTTTATGTTGGTCTTTTGGTGCTATTCTGATTTGGTTATAGCCTAAAAGACCATCCATGAGTGAAAGAATTTCATAACCTATCATGCAATCAATGATCATGTCGATATTAGGCAAGGGAAAATCATATTTAGGATAAGGTTTGTTGATGTCTCAAAAATTAATACAAATTTTGATCCCTTCAAGCTTTTTACTAACAGGGTCCACATTAGAGATCCATTCTAAGTAGTCAATGGATCAAATACACCCTAATTCTAAGAGTTTTTATAACTCTTTTTTTACCAATATAGCAATGTGAGGATGCATCTTATATAACCTTTGTTTTACTAGTTTGGCATCGGGATTAACCATAAGGTGGTGAAAAACTAAGGTGGTGTCTAAACTTGGTATGTTAGAATAGGCTGATGCAAATATATCTACAAATTCTCTCAAAAAAGCTGTAAAGATGTCATATTCCTCCTTAGTGAGGGACACTCCTAATTTTATCCATTTTAGGTCTGATGGAGTCTCGATATTTGCCTTTGTTATATATTTGACTAGAAGGGTCGAACCATCTTCTAGGATAGTAGGCAATGACTTGAACTATTGAATTATGTCAGGTTCTTTCGTTAGGACTTGCCCTTCAACTTATCCTAGGCATGATAAATCTGAGTCCCCTAATGGGAGATCTGGCCATGTAATAAAAATAGTCATAGATTCTTGAAGAATTTTATCAAATACTTTTTGTTTCTCAAATTTGAACTTAGATCCATAGGGAAGTTTAGCGTTGGTAGTTTCCTAGTCTAAATTCAAAGAAGAATGAACACCCCCATCTAATGGCACCTAAAATAGGTTTTCACCACTAACTGACCTTTATCTTTACTTTTTCCCTAGTCAAAAAGTACCTCAAATAGGTTTTCATGTTGTGACCTCAATGTGTTACTTATTTGTTTTTAGGTAAGGGTGTTCACTCGCTCTCCAAAATAAGCTACATAATACAATGTGATTGAGAATCTTGATTTGTGATCTCCCAATATAATGTTGTCTCTAAGGCCTAAAAATTTATTGAATGCCTCATCATTTTGAAACTCATCAATTGATAGACTAGATTCTTGTTGGTCCCAATCTATCAGTCGAGGATAATATAATGGCAATGGATTGTGATGAATGGTCAGGGTAAGGGTACAAATGGAATTGTTATCAAATAGGTTGGTTTCAATTAGGTCATCAAAGGTGAGGCAATAATCAGACTCTATTTCATTGTTGACATCATCATCACTAGTCATCAGTGATGGAGTTTGAATAAGATATATGGGGTCACCCCTAGATGGTTTAAATCCAAGTCCATAAGGTCTTTCATACTTAGTCATGGAAATTGGATTGATGATTCCTTCCTAATTCGGTCTGAGGCCTTTTTCTTCATAATTGTGATGCTCCATGATCCTATTAGGAATATGATACTTTGCATTTTTATAATAATTAGCTTGGTTGTCATTATATAACCATGATTCATCCCATTCAAGAGGGTTAGGTTCTAGGCTAGACACTGGTACAAATGTGACATGTCCCTTATCTTTGCTCTTTTGTTGCCAATTCATATGTCGGGTGACTTTAGGTCACCTAAAGGATTTTAGATTTAGAAGAAGATTGGTAATATGAAATGTATCATGGGTCACATATTCTCTTGATCCATTATCTAAAATGGTGAAATGATTAGAAGCTTCAGGAGTTGGGATGTTGGAAAGAGAATCCAAGGTATTAAGATCTATGCAGTTATCTAGTAAAGGATCAATAAGTATAGCCTTTCCTTTATCATACTTATAACTTGGATTCATGTCATATTGATAATTGTAGCTTTATAATTCAGCCTCAAGATGTTTATAGTGTGCATATGGGTGTAAATCTCTTAGAATATTCACTTCCATCCCTGAGTGGGAAAACTTGATACATTGGTGCAACATTGATGGGACTACATGAATCTCATGTAACCAAGGCCTACCTAGAAGCATATTGTATGATAACTCAAGATCAAGCACATGGAAAATTGTATCATGGGTTAAAGTCCCAATGAGAACTGACAAACTAATGGTGCCTTGTGATTCTCTTTCCTAATTATCATAGGCTTTGATAGTTATTATTTTTGGTTGGAGATCTACCATTATGTACCCAAGAAGCTTGATGAGCTTTAGAGACACTATGTTGAGGCTGGATCCATTTTATATAAGGACTCATTTAACTTTATGCCATCCTATATAAACTTCTATGTATAATGGATTATTATGGAGTGGGCCAAGGGAAGACATATTGCTTTGGTTGGATGTGACTTTTTAGGCTGGAGCTAGGTGTCCAACCAAAGCTTGGAATTTATCAGGGGATATGTTACTAGCAATAGTGGATTAGGTCAAAAACTCATTCAAGATGTTCTTGTGGATTATTGACATTCATAAATAATCTAAAATAAAAATTTGTGCTAGTGTCTTCTACAATGTTTCCACAATATCAAATTTCTTGTCTTGATTAGTAGTGAATGGTTTATTTTGAGGCTGAATAGTTGGTTGGATGATAGGCATAGTGGTAGATGGTTATGGGCTTGGGATATTAATTTTTGACCTCTAAGTTTTGATTGATTAATTAGGATTAAATACTAGACTATTATTGCTAACCAATGTTGGGAAGGTGTGGGACCAACCAGGACAAGTCTCGATTGTGAATGTACTTGCATGTGGTCACATGGCAAGGATGAGTTGTCGATATAAGGTCCAAAAGGGGAAGTCCTAGTTTTCTAGTTTGCTTATATGAATTCCCAAGTCAAAGAAGGATTATCCATATAATTTAGTTGAATGTTTTTGTTTAGCAATGGTCTAGGTTAATTAGTGCTTGGTTTAGGATTAATGGAAATGATATTAATGCTACCCCTTGTAAAATGACCTCCAACCTTGTTGTAGTCATATGCAACTGCATGGTAGGTTTGTTGGTTGTTACCATTTTGACCTTGGTTTTGTCTATTGTTCTGTCATTGTGGGTTTTTCTATTGATTTTATTGATTCTGCTGGTTTGGCCTTTGATTTTGACACTATTGATTTTATTACTACACTGGCTGTTATTGTTTTTGTTGCTAATTATTTTGTTACTATTGATTTTTATGTTAGGGAAAAAGGTTTTGATAAATCGCAAGAGTTTAATTCGAAGTGGAAGCACCATTATCCAATGTTATCTCCCCATTCTCCAACATATTCTCAATTAAATGCTTGATTTGGACACATCTTCATAGATTATGCCTGTTGACTTGATGATAGTCACAAAATTTATTTTCATAGTACTAATTAGGATAAGGAATTCCATATGAATAATTCTTTGGTATAGGCCAACTAATTAGATTAACGATAGCAAGCTTGTGAAATATATAATCAATAAGTTCTCTTAGGTCACTAAAGACATGATGTGCAGACACATCTAAGAGGAGGGGTTTGCAATGGTAAAGGCTACTATATTTGTTATGCAAGTCTTAGTTGTTGTGATTGTGGTATTGGTTGGAGAAGTTTTTGGGTAGGAGTAAGCTAAAAAGGTGGTGAAGATGATGTTTTCACCATTTAGACATGATGGGATTCAATTACTCCATTTTCCACAATATTTTTATTACGATTGAATTGCTTTATTCTTTCATGGTTATTTGTGTGTGTCAGTTACGATGCTTATGCTTGAATGAGATGTTGATGTTGGTCATTTCTTTGATTGGTACCTTGATTTTGATTAGTTTAATTAAGCTTGATAACTCCTTTATTAATGAGTTCTCTCTCAATCAACAAACCTTTATCGATGATTTCCTTGAAAGTATGCACACATTATAGTTCCAAATGATAAGCTCTCATTGAGCAAATTTTTGGTAAACACAATAGCTATTATTTATCTGGTAAACTATGGGTGAAATAGCTTGCAAGGGCTCTCCATCACTGTAAATAACTTGAAAAATCTCAACAACTTTTTGCTTTGCTTATGTTAAGTCCACTAATGAAATCTTATGCTTAAGATTATAGGAAAAGTGCTGTATAAACTTATCAAAAAGATCATCAAAATCCGTTACTAAATTTTTGGGAAACTTCAAAAACCTCTCCAAGGCTTGTCTAGCCAAGCTTCTTGGAAATAATAGAAAAAGTTATATGTCACTATATGCCACTAGTTGACATGTGACAAATAATTCGGTCAAATGAGCTGTAGGGTCACCTTTCCATTTATAATTTTTGAATTTTGGTGGTTTGTATTCTGGAGGAAATGGTATTTGCAAATAATCCATGTTGAATGGGTAGGAACACATGTCATCTAATTTGAAATTTTTATTTTGTTTCCCAGCCTGAATGGCAACAATTACGTCCTTCATCTATTGCAATTCTTGGGATAGGAAACTCGAAGGAACATTAGTTTGAGGGAGAAATTGGGTAGATGGTTGGGGGGTCATAAGTGGTACACTTTGAATAGGGTATGATGGAGATACCTATTGGGGTACATTAGTTTGGTTGGGGAATGGTCCAAGAATACACATACGTGGATTAGGATGTACTTGAAATTGCACACTTAGTTGTGAGATATTTTAGTTTGGGTTGGTGATAAAGGTTTGACTTGGAGGATTTTTTGGTTGAGATGGAGGGATATAACTATACTATGCCTATTTTGGTTTAAAAGGGACATGATACCAACTAATCAAACCTTGCTATTGAGTGGGAACTTATAGACCAAGACCTTATCTTTGGATTTGTGCCACATTTTGAACCAATGGTTGTCTAGTATGTACTTGAGAAACATGGGGACCTCTTTGTTGCATGAATCCCTATGAGGAAGTGAAAATAGATTTCAAATTTGGCATCTGTCACTGACTAATATTTGCACATTTTTTACTAGTCATTGCTTGGTTTTGGATTGGCATATTAGTCTATGACTGAAGAGGTATGTTCATCATTATCTAGTGAGGTGGAACATTAGTTTCCCCTGATTGAGGTGATAATGTATTTATCCTTTGTGGTGTTGATACACTAGATTGTGCCTATTGTTGTGAAATACTACTCATTAATTATTAAGGAGTAAGATTCATCACATTCCCTCATTGAGGTATGACATTGGCCATTGTTTGATTACCTAATCCTATAGGTTGTATATTTGAGGAAGCAACCAGTTGAGGTTTGGGTGTCGAAACTCTTATTCCCTAGTATGATGATCCACTCATGGGATGAACTATAGGCACATGTTGTTGGTTAGTTAT
The DNA here is from genome assembly GCA_037957365.1 of Torreya grandis. Lineage (NCBI taxonomy): Eukaryota > Viridiplantae > Streptophyta > Pinopsida > Cupressales > Taxaceae > Torreya > Torreya grandis. The sequence continues at coordinate 2,516,482 of JARHVA010000204.1, read as the reverse complement.
TTGTGCATTAGTACCACTTTGATTAGGATTGGATGTTGTTTGCACATTATCTATTACATTTGGCTCATTATTCTATGTAGAGGCTGAAGACACTTCTTCAATAATGGGCATATGCATCAAGTTATCTATCAATTTGGTTTGTATGAATGGGTCAAAATTTGAATTTTCTTGCCCAGTTAACGCTATCAACACTCTCGTTAAAGGAACTAGGTCAATGGGAGGCTTACTCACCATGTTCATCTAATTGAGATCACATGCTAGATTTAAGTAGGTTTGATATGCTATTTGCATTTGGTTAAAGTGATCTTCTATGATGTTTTTGCCTCGATTTGATATATTAGGATCTTCATACATTGTTTAGACTATAGATATAAGATTGATAGAAGAATCCTATTGATCATAAATGATATTTTGGGGCACTCTTATTAGACTTGGTAAATTTTCATGGGGGAAGTCTACTGGAAACTTGGCCCTTACTTATATAGTGCTTACCAAAATCTCATCTTTATTCTCTAATAAATGTTGCTAAAACAAAAATGGAACATACGTGGAAGCTGTATTAGTAGAATATGACTGTTGAAGAACTAGTTTATCCATTATGGGTATTGTAGCTAGGTATTGTGTGGTTTGTTCTTGGTCTTTTTCTAAATAAGGTGGTGTGTTAACCAGATATTTAGCTAATGGATCTTGGCTTTGTGCCCCTGATTGAGTATTATAAGAGGGATAAGAATCCATATCATAATCAATATTATCTACATAGGGGTCTTGTACCATTTCCTCCTACGTAACTATATTACTAATCCCCGGATTGTACATGAGTCCACTACAAGCGTAGGAATACATGTTGGGATCCATAGTCAATGTTTTGTGATAAAGGCTAAAGAGTTATACAAACTCTAAAAAAGACAATGTCTAAAATAGATGATGTTTCAATCTTGGTCTAGATTCATCAAAAGGATCAAAAGGTTTATGCAAAGATTTGTGAGGAAACTAGCTAGCGTGAAGTATCTAATATTTCACTATTCACACAAAGATAAGAAAGTAAATGGACCAAAAATAAAAAATGCCAAACTCTAAGGTCAAAGTGTTTAAAATTATTCTAATCTAATAATTTAAAATGTTCTAGGTATTTTGGCCAAACATGGCATCAAAATCTATGCTCAAACAAGGCATGCGCTAGGACTCTTGGCCAAACGATGTCAAAAGCTAGTCTTTAAAATAGATGAAAGTTTTAATCTAATGGATTTGAAACACTTCTAAAAAACACTAGGCATTTGATTCTTAGACATAAACTTGATCAACTAGGTATATGATATGAATCAAAAGGAAATTTAGAAATAGTTTATTTTCTCACAAAAAATGGTATAATACTTGGTTCTTTGGACAAACAAGCTAGACAAAAGTGAGCGATAAATTGTTTCAGATAAAAGATCACAAAAGTACACTTGGATTGGTATAAAAATGTAGGAACAAATTTGAAATATATGAAAGAGGGTATATGAAAAAATATTTGAAATTATTTGGGCAATTGATCTGGGCAACAATTTAGGCAATAATTTGGGTGACAGTTCCACCCCAATTGATGACAGAACTTCTGGGAGCCATAACTTTTACATTGTAGCTCTAATTGACTCACCGTTTGAACCATTGGAAAGATAAGAATGAGGATAACACCATGAGATGGAATTGATATTTTTTAAATGAATTTTGACCCCTAAAAACCCAATGGAAGTGCCCCAAATTTCAAATTTAGTAGTGCAGTGTAAAAATAGTAAGTTTCTAAAAATATTAATTCCTCAGATTCTATATTTTTTAAAGCATAGAAGTTGAACCACTTAATCTCCCTCGAGATTGGTAACCTTCCACATCCTCCCCCTTACTTTCAAAATAGGTATAAATGAAGATGTAACCCAAAATGGAAAAGCATACATCTCTTCCCAGACATAAGCATATAGTTGTATTGCGATCTTGAGTAATAATACATCTCTTCTTAGAGAATTCATTGTTACTATGTTATTTTTGTGTTCTTGAAATATTTATCAACCAAAACTTCTAAGTTTTGGATCAGTGGTATCATATCAATTTTCCTTAAGAGTGTATGATCCCAAGGATGAGGTCAGGCTACAAGAAGCTTGGGTGGAAAACAACAGAGCTTCCAAATTATCCACCTATTCACTCCGAATGAATTCAAATGGAAGATGAAATTGAGAGATCTGATCCTTTCAAAGAAATGGTGAATGAATCCATCCAATGGAAACAAGCATAGATGCTGCAATAATTTTCCCAAATTCTTCAATAACTCCTGATGGGAAATTCTAGCTCCTCATCTGCACTTCCTAGTTCCTCATCCATGGAACATCCTTTTAGTGCCCCAACACCCTTCAAGGTTAAAGTGAATTTTTATATTCTTAAATTTGAAGGCAAAATCAATGTTGATGCAATATAAAATTGGTTAGATCAATTGTCTTCTTACTTCTCTATAAACAAATTCACCGATGGAGAAATGATCACTTTTGCTCTTTTGAAAGCATCATTACCTGTGAAAAAATGGTGGGAAGTGTACAAAAAGAGGTTTAGTAAAGATGACATTGGCCTTGAGGTGGAATCTACTTAGGATGATTTTTTGAAGGTGGTGAAAGAATAATACTATCCCATTGGAGCATATGATGATTTGTACATACAGTGGCAATAACTTCGCCAAGGTAAGGACCAATCTATTCAAGATTACACAGATATTTTTCATTCTTTGTCTGCAAGATTGTACATCCAAAAAATTGAGAAACATAAGACTCTAAAATATCATGGTGAACTATAATGGTACATACAGGGGGAAATGGAACTCTTCAATTTGGAAACCCTCAGTGAGGCATACAAATTCACAGTGAAGATTGAGTAGAAGCATGGTAGAAAGAATACAAAGAGTCAGCCCTCAACATGGAAAAGTGACAAGGAAGGTCAAACACAAGGCCAAAATTGGATGAAAAAGGAGTTTCAAGATAAGAAACCCTAAAAGGGGAAGGCTGGAAAATGGTGTGATTACCACAAAATTAGAACTCACTCCAAAGAAGAATGTCAAGCCATCAAGTCACTACTTTTTGAGTCACAATACTTGACATCTACTATTCTGTCTCATACACAACCCATAGTCAAAGAGTATGAAGAAGAAATTGTAGACGCTGAGCCTAACACCATCATCACTTCATCACAAACTTATGAGGAAAGGCCAGATGCCAAGGAAAGATTGTTTCACTCCAAATTATGGGTAAAAGGTAAGCCTCTACATTTCATTCTTGATAGTGGGAGTCAAAAGAATTTAATCTCTGCTAAAGTTGTGAGAAGTCTGAATCTATCCATGAAGCCTCATTAAAAGACATATAGTATTAGATGGTTGAACCCAGGGAGAGACCTCCATGTCACTCATCAGTGTCTTCTTTCATATGAAATAAAACCTTTCCAAGATGAAGTCTTGTATGATGTGGTCAATCTAGATGTTTATGATGTACTCTTTGGTCAGCCATTTATGTATGAGTGACATGGCATTTATGAATCACAAACCTGAAGAATCACCCTCACTCTTGGAACATGGTGCTATAGGGTACCAGAGGTACCACCTCCCACATCTGTCTCCCTGATCAGTGCTAAACAATGTAAGATATTGGTGGAGAAGACAAAGCAATTTGTTATCATGGTGGTGAAACCACAAAAATCCAAGAAGGCCGATGTTGTAGTCTTGACTACACAATCAACACAACAACAAAAAAAGATAGGACAAATCATAAGAGAATATGATGACTTATTCAAGTCACCCACAGGTGTTCCACTGCATTTCTAGGTAAAATATTCTATCAATTTGATCCCAGGATCACCTTTGCCTAACAGTCTTGTGTATCACATATCAATTTTGGAAAATTATGAGATAAAAAGACATATTCAAGAATTGATATAAAAGGGTCACATCAAGCCAAGATCTTCACCCTGTGGTAGCCCAATTATCTTGGCACCAAATAAAGATGGAACATGGAGGCTTTGCATTAACTACCAAGCCTTGAATAAAATCACTGTGAAGAATCGCTACACTCTCCTCAGGATTGATGACTTGCTAGACCAACTCCATGGTGCAAAGTTCTTCACCAAAATTGATCTTAAATTTGGATATCACCAAATTCCCATCAATTCCATTGATGTTTGGAAGACTACATTCAAATCTAAGGAGGGGCTCTTTGAATGGTTGGTTATGCCTTTTGGCTTAACTAACACACCTGCAACCTTCATGAGGATGATGGATGACATATTACGAACCTTCACCAAATCATTTATGGTTGTCTACCTGGATGACATAATCATCTACAATAGAACATGGGAAGAACATTTACAACATGTTCATAAGGTGATTCAAACTCTTCAAGAGCACAAGTTGTATGCAAATCTTGACAAATTCACATTTAGGATGACAACAATTCAGTACCTTGGGTACATTGTGAATGGGGAAGGGTTCCATGTTGATCCAAATAATATTTAGGTTATTCAAGAATGGCCCACACCAAGGACCCTCATAGAAATTCACAACTTCTTGGGTTTTGCAAATTTCTATCACATGTTTGTTCTTGGATTTTCACACGTTGCTTGGTTACTAACCCAAGTGACTAAAGGAGGAGCTAAAACTACATTTTATTGGGGTGAAATACAAAAAAGGGCATTTGAGAATTTGAAGAATAAAATTTGCTTAGCCCTTGTTCTTGCCTTGCTATATTGCATCAACCTTTTGAGTTGATGATAGATGCATTTGAATATGCCATGGGAGTTGTCATCATGCAACATGGCCATCCTATTTCATATCATAGTGAAACTTTCATTGATACAGTCAAGAAATATCTAACATATGATAAGGATATCTATACCATTGTGCAATATTATAAATAATGGAAACACTACATCTTGGGAAAATGGATGGTCATCCACACTGACCACAGACCATTGGAATTCATCCAAACATAGAGCCAACTATGAAATGAGAGTCACCAAAAGTGGGCCACATATCTTTAAAAATTCCATCTAATAATCAAACACAAAAATGGGAGCTCAAATATAGATACAAATTGTCTGAGCCATCCACCAATTATTCCACTCACAATAGTTCTTGACTTATACGAACATGAGACTACCACTTGGGGTACTCTGTATGAATCAGATCCTACCTTTGCTGATACATATCAAGTGCTTCAAAAAGGTAAACATTATTCTTATTTCTATTTGCAAGATAATGTCCTCTATCATATGGGGCACATTTGTGTTCTAGTTGCAGAGCATAAAATATGAATGGGAAGCACATTTTAGTAAGATAACTAGACACTTTGGTATAGAGAAGACATTGGTAGTTCTTCAAAAACACTTCTACTAAACCCATATGCAAAAGGATGTGGAAAGATATCTCAAATCTTACACCCCATGTGTGATAGCCAAGCCAACAAATAAGAAGCAAGGATTGTACATGCCATTTCCAGAACCAACCAGGCCTTGGGAATCTATCTTAATGGATTATCTCTCAGGTTTGCCCACTTCAAAACATGGTAAGGACTATATTTTTATGGTAGTTGAACATTTTTCAAAAATGGCTATTATGATTGCTTGTAAGAAAAATATATCTATTGAAGAAGCTTCTCAACTATATTTTAGTCATGTATGGCTCCATTTTGGTCTCCCCAAGTCCATTGTCTTAGATCGATATAGTAGGTTCCTGAGCATCTTCTAGTCCAATCTATGGAAGATGATGGATACCAAGCTGATGAAGTCCATAACCTTCCATCCATAGACTAATGGTCAAATATATGTGGTGAACCACTTGATTTTTTACATGATTCAGAAATATCACTCTAAACATCCATGTACATGGGATGAGGGGCTTCTTTTCATACAACATGGATACAATCGGGCCCTACATAGCTTGACCAAGCATAGTCCATTCCAAGTATGCTTCAGGTTCTAACCCATGACACCAATTGTTATAGCTATTCCATTCTCCACCATGGAATACACACCTCATGGAATATCTAAGGCATAAAAAGCAACAAAGTTCATTGAACAAATGCAACACATCCAACAACAAGTTCATGACATCCTGGAGAAGATGAATCAGAAGTATAAGCAACGCCATGACAAACATATGATTACACACCATTTTTATATGGGTGATAAGGTTTGGTTGTGGCTTTAGAAGGATTGAATTGTAGGACCACATAGAAAAATTTGGCCTCTGTGATATGGTCCCTACACCATCACTAGAAAATTTGGAGAAAATGCTTTTAAGTTAAACCTACTAGCCTACTTTGGTCTACATCCAATATTCAATGTGGAGCTCCTCAAACCATATCATCCACCTCTATTAGACACTTCAATCATAGCATAAAAACTTGACATTGATGAGCTTGATCCATAGAGTTTTTCTCTAGTGGAGGAGGATCAGATTGTGGACACTTGGATGAAGACAACAAGAGGACCCTCTATTCTGATTTATCGAGTGGTCAAAAGGGGCCAACTTAGCCACCAAGGTGAGTGGCTCACAGAGAATAAAATCAAGACACAACTACCAAACCTAATGAGGAAAATTGATGAAATGGGTACCATTTATTTTCAAGGAGGGAAGAATGATCTGGGTATAAATTTAGGTGACAATTCCACCCCAATTGATGATAGAACTTCCAAAAGCCATAACTTTTGCACCATATCTATAATTGACTCATCGTTTGAATCACTGGAAAGATAAGAATGAATAGAACACTGTGAGATCACATGGATATTTTCTCAATGAAGTTTGACCCCCAAAAACCCAATGGAAGTGCCCCAATTTTCAATTTTAGTAGTACAATCTAAAAATAGTAAGTTTCTAAAAATAGTAATTCCTTGAATTCTGTATTGTTTTAAAGCATAAAAGTCAAACCACTTAATCTCCCTCAAGATTGGTGACCTTCCAAATCTTCCCCTTTATTTCAAAATAGGTATAAATGAAGATGTAACCTAAAATGGAAAAGTAGACATCTCTTCCTATAGATAAGCATATAGTTGTATTGCGATCTTGAGTAATAATACATCTATTCTCAGAGAATTCATTGTTACTATGTTATTTATGTGTTCTTGAAATATTTATCAAACAAAAGTTTTGATTTTTGGATCAGTAGTGTAATGATGCTTTACTACCCAGAACGTGTGATAAAAAGGTTTGTTTCAAAAACTCTCTAAGGCAAAGATGTTTTCCTATAATTTTGACAACATAACACTACTTTTCTTGACTCAAAATGTTGTGTTGCATAGACTTAAAGTGTAAGTGTTTAGCACAAAATGGATTAAGTCTATTAAGTGATGACAATGATTATGAGTCTCAAATTGAACCCAAATTAGAAATTAAACCTAAGTTCCCTCAAGTTTAGTACAAATGCTAAGCCCACTTAACACATCAACCTTATGAACTTGTAAAGGTGCAATTCTGAATTTAGATTATAAGTGAAGGATTTAAAAAACTTTGGTAAATGTCTAGACTCAATTGGGCAATATAACTACACCAAAGTGGATGATATGACTCCCAAGATTTTGATAAAATTTTGAATAATGAAAATTGATGATCTCACGTGGGCAACATAATGCCTCATTGTTTAATGTAAAATTAGGACTATGTTTTTTTTGGATTTGTTTATTTACACCAAATTTTGACTTCAAACAAGACCTTAATCTAGGATAAGACCAACTAATTAATCAGTCTTAGATCTTAAACTGACAAGGCTTCTTGGTATTATTAGATTCCATTAATATACATCTTTTGAGGGGATTTTATGTGTCCATCCAAAAGTAAATGCACATTATATAGTAGGGTTTTACACCCCACCTTCTCTCAAATGATAGTACTGCAACATGGATCTTGAGGCACACCTTGCACCAATAATACTTCCTATGCAAGTGGGGATTTATCTAAGATCTAACAAGTTTTCAAATGTTCCAGGGGAATCAATTGCATAATGACTTCCATGCCAAACAATGCAAAATAAAAGCATGGATTTTGGGTCCGTATCACTTGGCTTGTTGCAAAAGGTCTAGTCCTTTTTACAACCACTACATCCTACTATTCGCTCAGTATAGTGTGATGTGCAAAGTGCCACTATGTTTCATGTGAAACTCCACTTAGGAACCAAATGAAGTCAATCCTGGGAGGTGAAACCCTAGGTCAAAGCTTCCCTAAAGATCTCATGGGAGGTGATGAAGTCCCCCTTGCAAGCCAAGTTTGCATAAAAATAAAGAAAGCATGAAAGTAGAAAGACTTTAGGGTCATTTTCAAGGTCACCCATAATTTGATGAGTTTTTGGGGAGTGCTTTAGATGAATTTATTTGTAATCCTTGGACTAGTCTATTTGTAATAAGAATGGTACTTTTGATTCCAAGGGTTCCCTAAAGGAGACAAATGGAAGAAAATACATGTAACATCCCTCTTTTTGCCAAAAAAAATATTAATCTAAACAACTAAGTAAATATAAAAAGCTTTGAAAAGGTGAGCTCATTTTAAGCCCATAGGGAAAGTGAGGTGGTGTTCACTTGACCCCTTGGTCTTAGTTATAACTTTGAAAATATTCACCATAAAAATCTAATTTCTTCTGTTAAACACCAAAACAAGGTTCCTAATTGATTTTAAGCATGTAAAAGGTGATCTAAAACATGTTTTTAGAAAATGTCAAGCTTGGTCCTACAAAAAAAATGTTAGCATGTCCTTTATCTTTGAATCTCTTTTTGGTCTGAAATAATAAACTTTAGAAAAAGAGCTCTCAGGTCTATGTTTTAAGAAAAACATAGTGACAAATGTCAGTTTATATAACCGATGATGGTTACATTTTCTAATCAATGTTGGTTATCTAACCAACATCAGTTATACTAATGTGAATGATGACATGTACACAATCGATGTCATTTTTGCTAACTAATGTCAGTTAAGCTATACAACTAATGTCAGTCTAACTTACTAACGTTGATTACTATGTAAAACCATGGCAAACAAAAACAACAAAATAAAGTTAGAAAATCAAATTTTAAGAGTTTTAATGATCCAAATGAAGATTTTAAAGCTGCAAAATGATATTTTTCATGTGTGGGATGTGTCAAAGTCCCACTGAGTGTGCCATATGTGATCTAAGAATTTGACTCAAGAGAGGATGGTTAGTATGATGTTAGTTTAAAAATGAAAACAAAATGAAAAAAACACATTAACTAGCATAAAATCTCTAGGCCTAGACACTACAGAGATCTTAGTTAACAAACATGAATAAAACACACAACTAAAATGCAAAAGAAACCTCTTTTACCTTCCTTGGATGCTATAAAATAATTTTTGTAGTGGCTTTCTTAGCTTGTGCTCATGAAGTCCTTGGAAATGGAAGCTTGGCTACCTCCATCTCTCGTTGGCACTTTTTGCTTGTGGCTTAAATTGTCTTGGAATCAATTTGGCATGGTAACACTAGTTTCAATGGCTCCTTAAATATATTTTTGCATTATAACTTTGCACCAAAATAGCTTAAAAATGATGTTGATGGCCTCTCTATTTATAAATTTTTTAGATTGTCTAGAATCAACCTAAACCTTCCATCCTGAGATTGAGATGTGTGGTTAATGATTAATTCAATTCTACTATTAAAATTGATAAATAGGCTCATCAATATTTGGGATAGAGGATCAATTAAGATGTATGGAGGGCTTTTATGAGGCATGAATCCTAATATTTGTGGTATTTATGGCCTAGGGTGTCTTCCCAAGAAATGAGGTCACTTAACGATGTAGATATTCAATATTCATTTACAAAACAAATTATTCAAAAAATTTCCATGGAATTATTGATTAGGCTCTAATTTGGTTTAATTATCTCTTAAACATGATTAAGCACTTTGTGCATAAATTACTCAGATTGATCAGAGTGCCTTTTTATTGGTTTAAAATTTGACTGGATTGGAATTGGAAGGCAACGTCAAATGCATTGGATCCATATTCCTATTTAGGATGCTACCAAAAATAAATAACAAAGGCACATTTCTTGTGTAGAATATTTGATTTGAAAGATCAATCTAGAGCACCCAGGTGCAAAATTGGCATTTTGACTCAAAATGATCTGATTAAAGTTAGTTAGCCCATAAATTGCATTACCCCATTTAGGGATACCTTGGCCAAAATCGGCACTTGAATATGCCAAATTCATGTCATTTATCATGTTTTTGTGTTTTTAAGCCAAATTATGAATTTTGGGTGGAAATTGGTCAAAAGCCTAGTTGGAGGTTATCAGTGGCCAGTTTTAGGTGTATATAGTTATCACTTCTTCATTATAGAATGGGGCCTATTATCTCTCAACTCTCAAAGGTGATCCCCTGTGGCACTTGATCAGTCAATTCCACCTTAAGATGTTTCATGTTTAGGGCTTTTGTGGTCTTATAAGAAATCCATCTATGGTGGTAAGGTGAACCTTTCCCCTTTTCTTGCACCATTAACCTCCATGCTACTTGTATATTGTGTACATATGGGTTTTTTATTAGTTCCTACTATCTAATCACATGTATCTAGTAGTATATATAAGATGAATCATACACATCACACACCAAAATAATATACACATGTGCTAATAATAAGAAATAACTATATATATATATATATCATAAAAAATACATGTTTTTATCTAGGTACATCACATAGCTTTCTCTAAGCCTGAGCTCATAGTCACTAAAACTACGACACATGTGGCTACATATATGATACCATCCTAGTCAGACTATAAATTGGCTCTATCTATGGTATCCCTACTCTAGGTGGAGATATCGATCTCTACCTCTCGACCAATCAAGCCATGATTTCCTCTAGGATAGCTAGCTGGTCTACCCTCTCTCCACGTACCTCCACTCCTCTAGCCTACTCTTGGGATAGCTCAACCCATAGTTAATCAATCTCAATCTTCACTCTAGTTATCTATGCCTTAGCCTATGTTATAGCTATATTGTGCCATGCCATATATGCCTTGTGCCATGCTGACTCTGCCTTTATTCATGGTATTTGGTGTCATAATATTAGTAGCTTGAGAAATGCTCATGCATCTACATGCTATAAGTGAGTATATTCTCTTCCCTCATTAGTAGATGTAGAACCCTCTTTATGAGTGCCACCACCACCACATTAGGGAATAACTCCCTCAACAATAGGTTCACCTAGGGCCCAATCCAACTAGGTTGGTCTCCTTCACACACCCACACAAAATATTTTAGTCACATATTAGCTCTTACTAATGGTTGAGTACAAAAGATAAGTGTTATCTACAAAATACACTTTTATTAATTGGTCATATTGATGGCCTCCATGGCCCTCTGATAGGTCATGCTCCTCCTTATGGTAGTGGTCCTCATCATGGCTACCTCTCTCCACCACTAGCTCCCTCATTCTATCTTAGCTACCCTCTATCTTCAACCCCAATTGGTTTGGGTTATGCCCATCTCTCTTTTGCTACTAGATCCTATCTTTATAGATGTTGATATGGCCCTTATGGACCTTAGAACTCATCTTGACCCATATGGATCTCCACTCCAACATCCTCTAGCCACACCATGGATCTATATGGATCTTGAACATAGTTATCCACTACATCATGATCTAAGGTGGTTCATATAGGCTTAACCCTCTTTATGAATCATGTGGCCCATGCAACACCCTCTTAGTGTAGGGTATGCCTCAATACCCCATGGTGTCTTTGGTCACATCAATAGGAGTCTCTCATAAGCCTAGGATAGAAGTAAATTGGGCTATGTCAATCATCTTACCCTTGTAGACTAGATGTGATCCAGCTACTAATATAGTCATCCTAAGATGTATTTATCCCTAGGCATACCTATGTTCTCCCTCTACTTTCTAGACAATTCCTATCTAAGATAGTGGTAGCCTCTCTATACTCTGGTTAGCATAGAACATCCTAAACATAGTGCTCACTACCATTGTCTATAGTGGTAGAACCCCTTGTGATATCTATATGATCTATACTCCATATTCATTACTTTCTTGGTGGGGTCCCACTAGATATAACATAGCTATGATTATATCCTACACCTATGGCAACTCTATCTCCCTCCTTGTAGACTCTGCCTTGTAGATCTAGTAGACATCTTTGATGCTCAGAATGGCCGTTAACTAAGGTCCTAATTAGAGCACATGTCTCTCAGGTGCCCATGTAGTTACTAATGTATTCACCAGATCCCTAGAGTAATGAAATGAAGTCACATGTACAATTCTCCATAGCCCTACACTTTGAAGGTGATCTTAGTGTTGGTGTCTTAGATTGTACCCTAGATGAGAAGGGCATTGTTCAAGTCCTCTACTCAAATCTAGTCTAATATGGGAATGAACCTAGGATATGGGTCACCTAAGATTGGCTCAAAATTTTAGATAAGGTTGGCTTCCTTCTAAATCTATCACTTACACTAAACCTAAACTAACTATTGCTTGGAAAAGGGAGACATATTAACAATAATCTATCAAATCATGTAAAATGAGGTGATGAACCAATAATTTGAACACTTATACTTGAGTAAGACACACTATAAGACATATTCAAGACTAAATAATATCAATCCACTCATTTTTGATTATCCTTCACATAAGTATTTCACAAAAAGACATTGACTAGCTATCAACCTAGCATGGAAGGGTAGTTGTCCACTTCTAAAGTAATCAACAAAATATATATTACACTTATAATGACATGTTGGAGATAAAAAACACTTCATGAAGGTGATTTAACTCATACAGAGGTAAAGGAAACCATGTATTCACTTAACCACATCAATGAACTCATAAAACACACTTCAATTCAGCTTATAAATGAAGGAATTCATTCTCTATTATATCAAATAGATGTTATAGTACAAATTTTGGCCTAGCCAAAGCATAAGAGTCTTTATATATAAGAAAATATCTAAGAGTCAACACTTTTCACTGGGAAATAAAATGAAATATATAGAAGAAATGGGAGAGAGAGGGTGCTGTGCAAGCAAGAAAACATTGAATGAGGTCTAACTACCTCAATGGATTAGCCTTAGTCTGAGGATGCTGAGTCATGATCTTATCAAGAAGGAAAAAATCTAGAGGGTATATAAAAGAATTGAATGTTCCATTATCTTTATCCAACCACCAAGTCTCCTTCTTAAGACTCTACACCACTTTCTACTTGATCAAATTATGAAGATAAAATCCTCATTTTTAAGAACTTGACATAACCATGGCTACATTTGTTTTTATGGCTACAAGTACCTGATTTTTGAGGAAATGGATATGTAAAAGGATATGACCATATCCATGATCACATATCTAACCCTATCCCAAACTTGAACACTTATCTTACTATAAATTAAAAATCAATCCAATTTATTGGTGTTCATATAGTCACAATTCCATGAAAATCTACTAGATGTTTAGTCTTGCTTCAACAACTACTAGTCCATATTTGATCTATATATTAGGCCATAAAATACTTATTATTACTCTACTAAGATTTAATGGAAATTTTTTATCCTAAAATATCCATTCTAGTTCAACATGGATCATCTTTGAACTCAGTTCCTATTTATTTGCTTTCTTGAGTCAAAGATAACTTTATTTACCTCTATTAAAAGTCTCTTGGGCTTGCCTTTATTCATTGGCCATTGACTTATTGATTAAGGAATATCAAAACTACACACTTGATGGCTTTTCACTTGACCTAAGATATATTAAATTAGTGACATTGCTTGCACCATTGATCTTTCTATGTATGAATGAACATGGGCCATAGATCTTCTACTAGTTTAATGAACTTCAGACACTTATCACCCACACATTTTCTCTTAAGATCCACTGACATTTTGACCCACTACTCACCATAAGATCTACTTTGTATAAGTGAACATGATTCATTAATCTACTTAGACCCACTAACTCAATCTTTGTCTGTGCATCATTAAATCTAGATTCTGATTGAATGCAAATCATTGATCTCATTCTAGGGATGTTTTGACTCTTTAAGCTTGTATGTGTCGTAGGTATTCTAATTGAGCTCTCAAGATCTTAACATCTGTCAGCTCTACATTTAAATTTTTGAATACAAAAAACTATTTCAAAAGGCTTGAAATTGATGTCCCCATGTACATCTTAATTGTTAGGGATTTTAAAATCTAAATGGTTAATTGTTGTAGCTTTATCTTGACATCCATGTATAGGTTTCATTCTAGTTGCTCAACTTTAAGGACTTAGATATTGAGATAGAAAACTGATCAAGACATGAAATTTATAGAGAATGTTCAAGGCATGAAAAACACCATGTCTATGTAACTATTTGACCCAAGTTGAATTTTTAAGTGCATCTATCAAATGTACAATAGATTAATCCATTTATTCCTACATGATGTGTAATGATGGTCTAGCTCCTTAAGATCACCAAATTCACACATTAAGCCTGCTTAAATTGTTTCAAAATCTTGAAATTGGTAATTGATCTTCTCCTAAAGTCTATTTTCTCCTTATGGCATTGGATCACTCTTCAATCAAGACCCTATTTATCTTCTTATTCTAGATTAGGAAAATTTTGGTATGTAGGCCTAATTTGGCTAACATATTTGGTGACTCAATTGGGGAACATTCCTATTATGCTTGAGAACTTGGACCATTTACATGATTTTTAGACTCACCAATAATGATGAATCTGATCCATGACTACAAGAAATATTTTGACTTGTAAAAACAATGAATTCCACCAAAATAGGGAAGGAAATAAACAAAAAAGGGAAACTAACCTAACAAAACAAATGTGAAAACAAAGCACTTATTTGGGACAAAATAGAAATAAAATAATGTGTTAGAATAACACTTGTAATAAAACAATACTAACTAACTATGTACAAGGAACTTAGCTTACTTAATATCAATGTTTCAGATGTATCTCATTGACTGGGATACGAATCTCCTTGCCATCCATCTTTGTAAGTTGGTAAACATTGTGGGATTTATAGCTAGAGATTGTGTATGGACCACTCCAAAGAGAGTCAAATTTTTTTATGCCTTCTTGGATTAGCTCTGTATTCATCCCACTTGAGGACCAAATCTCATTCTTTAAAACTTCATGAAGAAGCCCCTTTGTCAAAGGTTCTCTTCACTTTTGATTGATGGATTTCCATGGATAGCATGGATTGATGTCTTATCTATTCAAAATCCATAAGATAAACATATCTGATCTCCATAGGTTCATTTTCCAATAAATTAAGTTGATGTATCAGTTCTAGGGTAGGAAATTCAAGATAAATATGCATTCTTGCTTCCTTACCATATACCAGTTTGTAGGGAGAGTTGGTTATTGATATTTTATAGGTGATCCTATCAACCCATAGAGATGAATTAAACTTGAGATGACATGACCTATGATTATCTTCAATGGTCCTTATTATGATCTTTAATAGGTTTTTATTAGTGGACTCAGTAAGGCCATTTCCTTATGGATAGTAGTTTGATGAAGTGCTGAGAAAGACACTATGTTGAACTACCCATTAGTTGATTTTAGACCCAAAAAAGGCCATAACATAGTTAGAAATAATGGTTGAAGTTAATCCAAATGTATTAAGAAAACCTTCAGAGAAATCTAGAACATTAAACTCATTTTCTTCTTTCAATGCCACTGCTTTAGTCCATCTAGTGAAGTAATCTATAGTGGTTAGTATCCATTTATGTCTTGAAATTGAAAGGGGTTAATGAGACCAATAAATTAAAATAAACATTGGAAAAATTTATGATCCAATGTAATTGGTTGGAGAGGTAAGGCTACAAGTTTCACCTTTATTACAAACATAAAACATTGTATACATTTCCTAACCCATGCATGACAATCACCAAATATGCTTGGATAATAATAACGACCTCTCATGATCTTGTGGGATGTGGTACTTGATGAATTATTCCCTCCACCATGTCTATCATGAAACTACTTACGTAATCTTTGTGTTTGGCTTAGACCTATATACCTTAGAAACATGCCATTGATATCATTCTTTAACAAGGCACCATCAACAAGAAGAAAAGGAATTGAATACAATCTAAAATATCTTATTTTTGAAGGGATTAGATGAGAAGGATACATACCATCCTAGAGGTATATTACCATGTCTTTGAACTAGACGTAAGGTGAGGTGTGATTAGTTACAACTTCCTCATCATTTGACACCATAACCATCCCATTAACCTCTTGCAAGTCTTGGGCTAGATATTCACAAAGTCTCTTACCTATAATCAGCTTTGTGACCTTGATCTCCATGTCATACTCCATTACCTTGGTTATCCAACCAGATCTCTTGTCATTTATATCCTTGTTCAAGAAAAAATACTTGATACTTGGATCGGAAACCATCAAAGGACATGTATCTAAACTTCTTTAGAGACCTTATAATTGAAAGTACATGCTTTTCAACAAAATAGTACCTTGTTTTATATTCTTCCAATCCTTAAATAAATAAGGCTATTCATTGTTCTAAAGCCTCTTGATTCTATTGCATGAGAATACTTGAAATAGTGTCAATGTTAGCATAGGTGTAAAAGATAAAATCCTTTATGAAATTAGGGTTCAGGAGTGTAGGATCACTGGGTATAGCTTTCTTGATCTCTTCAAAGCTTCTTATTCCTTACTTAGACTAGCTAAAACTCTAATCCTTCTTTAGCATGGCTGTAAGTGGCTTAGATAAAGTGGTAAAATCTAAAATGTACATTCTTATAAAATCAATTTCACCTAAGAATATTTGTATAGATTTTTTGTCCTTAGGAAAATAAAGTGTAAGAATTGAATCTATCCTATCAAGATCTATACTCGTACCATGTTTTAAAATCATATGTCTAAGAATCCTACCTTCATGAACAAACAAGACACACTTTTTTGGATTTAGAGACACCCCAAATCGCCTACACCTTTCAAGAATTTTCTTGAGGTGAATCATATGCTCACCTATACTCTTAGAGAACATTGCCATGCCATCTAAATAAACAAGTATAAACTTGTTAAGGAGACCCTGGAACGCCATATCCATGGCTTTCTAAAAAGGTTCTCTAGCATTGGATAAACCAAAGGGCATCTTTATATATGAAAATGTCCCCCACTTTGTGGTGAAGGCTATTTTGAATTGGTCTTCTTCCTTGACCAAAATCTAGTTGTAACCACTGTAGCCATCTAACAAGGAGAACCTTTCTGAACTTGCAACCAACTATAAAATATATTCCATAGAGGGAAGTGGATAGTGTTATTTAAGGGAATCCTTATTCAAGTCATAGAAGTCAACACAGTCTAATTTCACCATTATTTTTCTATACTAGAACAAGGTTTGCCACCCAAGTTGAGTGCTTGATTGGAAATATAATAGCTAACTCAATGAGCTTATGAAGCTCAACTCTATCAAAGGATCAAGCTTTAGATTGATAGGCTTTTGTCTTAATAGATTAATTTAAGATTATAAATTAATGATGTGTTGAGATAGAATTGGATCAAATCCTTTGAGTTCACTATATTTCCATGCAAACACATCCACAAAACTTGAACATAACTTAATGAAAATTTCCTTTTTTGAAGGAGTGTAAAATTTACCTAGCTTTAAGTTCTTATCAGTTGCAATATCCATGTTGGTATAGTGTTCCTCCTTTATTGAAAATGGATACTTTTATTTATCAACTCATCATAATTTCCAAATATATTCTCAATGGTGACCAACCGTTTGTCCAACTTATTTGTTTTTAGTTACACAAACTGGTCACCATACTGCTATAATAACTTCTTTTGGTTCCTTGAGTAAAACTTAGCTCTTCTTGTAAGAACCTAACAATATGATTGTTATCTTAAAATACTTACCAATTCTCATGGTTATCTAGAATAGAAGGCCTTACAACCACCTTAATGTGTGACTAAACCTTTTCACTTTTTATACAGTTGGGATACTAAATTGTGAACTAATGGTAGCCAACCTGTCTACATGTTTGTTCTCACTTCTTAGTATTGCTTGAATGTTAAAGACTTAAAAATATTCAAGTAAGTCCCATAACTTATGATTATAATATCAAAGTAATGGATTTTTGCATATGTTTAGACTTCTTACTTTGTTAACTACCAGTTCACTATCTCTAAAGAATTGTAAGGTATTGACCTTCATCTTTCGTACCCATTGCAAACCATGAATTAGTGCCTCATATTCAACAACATTATTTGAAAAACCAAACTAAAACTTGAGAGAAGAGAAATAAATTTGATTTAATGGAGAAATAAATATCATTTCAGCTCTCATACCATGTTTATTCCTTGATCCATTAAAGTATAATTACCACAAGCCATTACTAGACTCATCATCCTTCATCAAGGCTAGAATGGGTTTATCTTTTTCATGAAGACAATAAACACAAAGTCCTTATTCTTCAATTAAATTATAAAGATAATATTCATGTAAATTAAAGGGCCATTGATCAAGGAATATATCTATAAATACATCTAGAGGTGAATCAATTTCTACTTTACTAGTTTCTAGCACCTCATCTGAGATGATACAATTAGTGTTCACAACACTTGGCATATATGGCTCTAAATGGAAACGTGAAATAGGTTTATAATGTATTTTTACCTTAGTACCATACCTAGTCTTGAACATAAAATATGACTAATCTGATGATAATTATCTTCCAATATTTGAGGTAAAGTCTCTTGATAGACACATGGCAAAGTAGGGAGGCAAGTCCACCACAACTATATCTTGTTGAATAGTAACATTGGGGCAAGAATGTAGTGTCAAATTTAGATCTTTGATTATGCCTAATAGATTTATTGGTGACCCACCTAGTTAAAATACTCCTTTAGTATTTGGTTCATAGACAAGACCAAGCTTATCTGCAATTTGCTTAGGCATGATAGTGGTACTAGCTCCACTATCCACCAAACAGTTATGAACTAGGCTATCATCAACTATCAAAGAGAGGTAAAAAGGAGGATTTTTGTTTGATTTTACATTGGTTTTGTCCACCTTTTCCATTTTATGTGCCTGCTGATCTTGTTACTTAGTTGGTTGGTCTAAGTTGGCTAAGACAACACCTTGTTTCTCAAGTGGTTCTAGAGACACCTTGAGAGATGAAAGCTCTTGGATGAGCTTGTATTTTTCCTTGGAATAAAAAGGGAATCCCAAATGCTAATTATACCATTGTATTTATTCATCTAATCTATTATGCTAAATGAGGCTCCACTAACCTTTGGCTGTACCTTTTGAACCACTAGTTATTCATGAATCAAAGGTATTTAAGGGACTTTCCCAGCCTCTACATTCTAATTTTTATATTTTATAGGGGTAACAGGTTGATATCTAATACTCTTGGGAACAATATTAGGAGAACTAGAATCATTTATCACATCTTGAGCTTCCTCAATGACTCTTCTTTTAGCTCTAGTCAGAGATGCAATTGACCACTTATGCTGCTAGTCTCACCAATTTGATTGAATACAACATGATAATCCATTTTGCAATTCACATTAATGGAATTATGTTGAACTTGAAATTATTGAGCCTCTCCTTAGGGTACCAAATTTGTCTCTTAATACTGACCTCCCTGAAGAGAAAACTCTTCTTGTGTCATTTGTGACACAGTAATTTTCTATGATACCAAGGCTTGGTTTTTAGTATCATTGGGATTAAATGGATGCCAACCTAAATCTTGCATCAAGTTATTTTGAGGAGGTGTAAGAAAAATATCTCTTGAACTTGTTGGTATATTATGGTCAAGATCTAAATATGGTTTAGCTTGGATTATGACTCTTTATGATTGGTAAGGTGGTCTATTTTATCTAAAACCTTGATAAGGAGGATTTTGATCTTTGAAAGGTTGATAAGAGGTTTGATTCTATTTTTTATAAGGCCTATCCTAATAGTTATATATTTTGAGTTGAACTATTTCATTCCTAAAATATTGAAACAAACTTTTCAAATCTCCAATCTCGGTAGCTTAATTAGAAGGGGCTACAACTTGTTCTTTAGGGGATGGAACAGGGGCTTCAGATGAGATTTGAGGAACTTGAGGGGGTGGGATAGATTGTAACTTTGGGAATATAGGCATTGGGGTCCTTGAAGAAAGGTTATCGGCTTATATCAAGCTATTCTCTACTCTTATTGCAACCTCATAGGCATTTGGTAAGGTATTACCACCCATGGATTGTATGATCACACTAATATAAAAATTAAGGCCTTTCAAATAATATAAGAAGGCATATTCTATGAATGGCCTAATCGATGTATGTATCTTAGTCCATGTCTTTTAGAATCTAAGGTTAAAATTAGACATGACCTCATGGGGGTATCTCTAAATGGTAGTCAGCTATTCAACTAAGGATAGGTGATTTGATTTATCTTCAAATTGTCTGACTAAGGCTGCACCTAACTCAGCCCAAGTAGCAATGGAGTTTAAAGGAAGATTTTTATACAATTGCAATGTTTTTCCTTTGAAAGAAGAAACAAGTAGTATGATAGCCACATTATCTTGAACACCATTGTGAATGGAATAAAGGTTGGAAACATCTTAGATGTGCTCAATAGCAGTTGTTTTATCCCATTCTCTTGAGAATAAAGGGATAATCTTAAGGGAAAACAAAATAATTCCATCAAAATGGGCCAAATTTAGGGGACCACCTTTACTGAATGAAAGAAACACGTAATTTCTAATGGCCATTTGGACAATGGGGACAATAAATCTAATTCAAATAATAGGATGACCAAGAGATGAATATTTATTTTGGGGATAAGTCCTTGTCCTATTGAATCCTACTTTTCATAATAAGTAGATGGAAACTCAATGAATTCAAAGGGAATACCTTTACTAATTGACCTTTGGCATAAGAATACTTGTCTAGATGATGCTATGAAGTTTGAAATTGAAGAATCTTCAACCTCTAATGATGGTGAATGTATCCTCCTGCTGAAAATACTTCTCAACTCTAAAATTTATCTATGTTAAGGATAATTGATCCCATTAGACGTGCAAGAACTGTTAGTGTCCTAGATTGCACCCTAGCTAAGAAGGGGATTATTTAGGTCCTCTACTCAAATCTAGTCTAACATGGGAATGACCCTAGGCTATGGGTTACCTAAGATTGGTTAAGACCTTTACAAAAGGTTGGATTCTTTCTAGATCTATCACCTAAACTAAACCTAAATTAACTCTTGCTTGGAAAAGGGAGAGAGATTACCAATAATCTATAAAATCATGTAAAATGAGGTGATGCACCAGTGATTTGAAAACTTATACTTAGGTAAGACACACTATAAGACACATTAAAAAATAAAGAAGATCAATTAATTCATTTTTTATCAGCCCTCACATAAGTATTTCACAAAAAGGCATTGACTAGCTATCAACCTAGCATGGGAGGGCAATTTTCCTCTTCCAAACTAATCAACAAACTATATATTACACTTAGAATGACATGTTAGAGCTACCAAACACTTCATGAAGGTGAGGGAATTTAGATAGATGCAAAGTAAAGCATGGATTCAATTAATCACATCAATTAAATCATAAGGCACACTTCAATTCAACTTGAAAATGGAAGAATTTAGTCTCTATTATATCAAATAGATATTATAGTACAAATTTTGGCATAGCCAAAGCATAAGAGTATCTGTCTTTAAGAAAAAATTTGAGAGTCAACACTTTTCAATGGGAAAGAAAATGGAATATATAGAAGAAAGGGGAGAGAGAGGGAGCTATGTAAGTAGAAATAATTGAATGAGGTCCAACTACCTCGATGGATTAGCCTTAATCTGAGGATGCTGAGTCATGATATTATTAATAAAGAAAAACTTTAAAGGCTCTATAAAATAATTGAATGTTCCATTATCTTTATCCAACCACCAGGTCTCCTTCTTTGGAATCTAAGCTACTTTCTAATTGATCTACTTACAAAGACAAAATTCTCATATTTTGGAACTTGACATAACCATGAATACATCTATTTTTATGGTTACAAGTACCTACTTGTTGAGGAAATGGATATGTCTAAGGATATGACCATCTCCATAATCACATATCTTACGCTATCCCAAAATTGAACATGGGTCTTACTATATATTGAAAACCAATCCAATTTATTGGTTTTTATATAGTCATAATATGCATGAAAATCCACCTAATGTTTAGTCTTGCTTCAACAACTTCTAGTCCATATTTGATCTTTGTTTTAGGCCCTAAAAGACCTATTTTACCTCGACTAAGCTTTAATGGTGAAGTTTGATCATGAAATATCTACTCTAGTTCAACTTGGATCATATTTGAACTTGAATCCTATGCATTTAATTGCTTGGGTCAAAAATAGCTTTGTCGACCTCCAGTAGAAGTCTCTTAGGCTTGCCTTTATTCATTTGCTATCAACTTATTGATTCAAGACTATCAAATTTAGACACTTGATGGTTTCATGCTTGATATTAGCTCTATTAACTTATTGACCTTGCTTACACCATTGATATTTCTCTCTATGAATAAACGTGAGCTATAGATCTTCTACCAATTTAATGTGTTTAAGACACTTGTCACCCATGCATTTACTCTTAGGATCCACTAACATTTTAACCCACCACTCATTAGTAGATCTGCTTTGTACGAGTGACCATGCTTTGTTTATTTTCTTGGACCCATTGAATTAAGTTTTGTATATACACCATTGGATCTAGATTCTGATTGAACATAGATTATTGATCTTATTCTAGGGACATTTTAACTATTTGACCTTGCACATGCTGTATATCTTCTACCTGAGCTCCTGAGATGTTGACATTTATCTTCTATGTGTTCACTTTTTTAAATCCAAACAGGTATTTCACAAGTCCTAAACTTGATGTCCCCATACACATCTTACTTGTTAGGGATTTTTAAAATCTAAATAGTTAATTATTACAGTTTTATCTTGACATCCTCATGCACATTTAATTTTGCTTATTCAATTTTGAGGACTTAGATCTTGAGATAGATAACTCATTAAGACATGAAATTTATAGAGAATGTTCAAGTTATGAAAAATACCATGTCAATAAAACTCTTTGACCTTGGTTGACTTTTCAAGTACATTTATCAAATGTGTAACCAGACTGATCTATTCATTCCTGCATGACATGTCATGATGGTCTAGCTCCTTAAGATCACCAAATTCTCACTTTAAGCTTTCTTAAAGTGTTTCAAAATATTGAAAATGGTAAGCGATATTATTTTTAATTCTATCTACTCCTTGTGACATTAGATCACTATTCAATTAGGACCCTGCTTAGCTTCTTATTATGGATTAGGTAAATTTTGGTATGTAGGCCGAATTTGGCCAACACCTAGTCTTCTACTAATAGCGTGTTAGCCTTCTTAGCCAACCATGATGTAACTCTCTCTCAGTTGGTCACCTTGTAAGGTCTCTCTTTCTATGTTAGCTACTCACTTGCTTGTGATGACTCTCCCTCCACTAGTATACTCACTCTTTTTCATGTCTAAAAAACTAAGCAACAAGTAAATGGATTAGTTGTACTAGTCATGAAATAAACAAATCAAGTTAAAAATAAGGGTTTTAGGGTATTTTTATTTTTCCCTTCCTTTTGATCTCTTTTAACCTACTCCAAGCTCTCATAGGCTCCTTAAAGCCTAGTCTAGGCCTTTTCTAGCCTAGGTCATGGCTTTTGGGACAAAGCCATGGTTTAGAAGTGGGATAAGCTATGACCCCCATGGCTTGGTAGTGGCTCAGAATATGGTTTTGCCTAGATAGGATATGGCTTGGGTCATGGCCCTCTAAGAAGCCCTAGGGCTTCCCATTTCTCTTTTTTGGGGCCTTCATTTGGCCTCCCACTTAGCCCGAAGTGTTCTTCATTTTCAAACATTTTGGCAAGTTAATCCACCTGATTCATCCATTAAATTATTCATATTCTATAAAAATGCCCTTTGGGCCTCCCAAACCCCAAAAATGAACAAAATTGACAAAATTCTATTTAGATGAATTACTTAGATGATTGTGTGTGCTTGTGGTGTACTCCCCAGGTCCTCGTATGCTCTGATTAGAATTTATTGGTGGTTTTCTTCTCCTTAGAGTCTCTTAAATTAAAAATGAGTGAAAATGATTTATTTTCACCTTTTTTCTCTTTTTATCTCTCCTTTTTGCTTTTAGTGGGCCCTTTTTTGGGGTTTTCACCTTCCATTGCATTTCAGACCATGAAACCTTCATATTAAGAGTTTTGGCCCATTCTAAGCATAATGATGAACTCTATTTTTTAATCCATGACTTATTTAGGCCCATTCTCACCCTTTTTTGGTCTTTGGGACCCCTTTTAGGTCCCAATTGACCTCTCAATCTAGTGCCTCATCTCATGGGTACCCAAAGATAGAAGTTTCTTGCTATGCTTCTTTTAGTTATTCATTTAACTATAACTATCCAGTCATTCTATTCTAAATCCAATTTATCTCTTTCACTGTGGTTCTTATAAGTGGTGTTAGTTACTAATTATGGTGGTTTTAGACTTGATGCAGTCTAAATTAACCAATATTAAACTTCTATAAACTTCCTATCACCTTTCCTTATCACGTCTTTTTGTGGCTGATGTTGGTTAATCACTGTGATTATGGCTTGGTTTTGTCATCTGAATGCCTTATGAAAATCACTTACCCTACCTTACTTTGAGATCATCCTTCTATGGCCACTAGTCCTATATCCTCAACCCCTATCATGGTACACCTCTCAATGGTGATCCACATAGATGGTGATAGTTAGGATAACCCAAGACCTGTTACTATGGTTTGGGTCATCAATGATCTATGGGGCTATGAGCTTGCTAAAACTAGTTTCTTCCTTATCAGTGAGATGAATAACACTACCAAGTATCATGTAATAATTGGTGCCTTAATGGATTCCCATGGGTTAGGCACATGTTATGTGAAATTATTCTTTGACTCACTCTTATTGATTTCTCAACTCACCGATGCCTAGGCCATCTTTAGCTTTGAGTTGCTCCCCCCTGGTGGCACAAGATTTGCTCTCCTCTTTCAAGGACATCCAAGACACCCATATACCTCATAAGGAGAAAACTAGGGTTGACACCCATGAATGTCATTTTGGATTTTATGATTTGATTTTATATCACTTGTCCCTTCTTTTTAGGAGCTAGAGTTGGAGCTAGAGTTAGATTTGGATTATGTAGTATTTGCACTCTCACCCATGGATCACAGTGTCAACTTCTTCCACCACCATATTTATATAGCAAGTGAAGGTAATGTTCTATTTTATATTTTTAGTTCTTGATTTATTTTGATCTTTTGTGGCTTCCAATTACTAGAAAACACTCCTTATTCATTTGAACACTGATTGCTTATACCTTGGGGGAATATGTAATTGTACTTATCATGACCCTACTTCTCCATATGATTACACATCAACTAATATGTAGAATACCAACCCTAGTTATATCACTTAGAGAAATTTTCCACTCATATGGACCCTTTTGAATCATGTATCAATCCCTTAGACATCCCTGGTACCTCATTACAGTTCTACATATTGATAGGCCCTCCAAATACCTCTTGGGGTCCTTTCAAAGGCCTGTTGACCACCCAAGGTGAGATTTTGACCTAGGCCATAGTTTAGGGAGGAAAATTATGGCTTAGACCACACATTTCCCTCATAAAATCCATGGACTAGGTTGCATCCTGGACAGAACACACAAAAAAGGGGCAAATTTGGTCCCAACAACTAAAAAAGGGTAGTTTTTGGCTTTTGTTAGATTAGGGTTGTCTTATATGATGGTTGATCATTAATTTTCCTCTCTCTCTCTCTCTATTTTATTTTTTATCTAATCTTATCTCTTGATAATTACTCTCAAAGCTTTGGTGCCTTCTTGAATCTCACCTAGTTCATTCTTGGCACACTTAACTTTCATTATGATAGGGGATGCCCTACTACTCTTCAGTTCATTTTGGTGATTCACATTGCTCTCTATAGTGTTCCTAAATATTTTTAGTTTCTCATAACTTCCTCAAGAATCCATTTCACATATTCTTTTGCTCCATACATTGGCTTTCTCACATTTGATAGTCTTTCCTTCACCTCCTCCACTGCTTTTGGCTCTTGGTTTGGACTCAACTCACACATAGTTTGATCCTCCTCCTTCATTGGTTCCTAATTTGGGTAATCAATTGGTAAAAAATATGCATAATCTTTTAAAGTTTGATACGAGTTAAATTTTATATGTAAAGTGAAATTTATATATTTTTACAATAGTGTATATGCTAGTTTTTTATTGTTTTAGTTATTTAGGTTGTTTAGGGCATTATCTACATAGTTTCTAAATTTTTTGAATTTGTATTTGTTAATAATATCCTTCATTACTTAAAAATATCATCCATTATATGTCATGCTTTCTTTAAAAAAATTCTCATTGCATTGTAGAATCCTAATTGTTCAAAATAGTATATATATTTAAATAAACAATCTCATCTTTTTCTAAACCAAAAAGTTGCATTATTAGGAAATAATAGTGTTGAGAATAAAGAATTATCTTAGGCTAATATTAGGAATTCTCTTACACCCTTTCTTGAAAATATCTTTGATTCCTAAAACATATTTCACTTAGCCTAAAAGTGCCTTCTCTTCTACGTGTATGTATCATTTGATAGCTCTCTTTATTCAACATTATCATTTCTACAATTTATGTGCAAGTAGATTTCTAGTTTTATCTACTCATTTTATTGTGGTTATACCCATTAGAGATACCTGCATCCTTTGTGTGCTTGATCATGCTAACCCTAACCTTGTTTATGAGTCTTTCTATAGCTTGGTACAAGCTGATAAACTAAATAACCTCTATATATCTCTAGTAGCCCATAGAAGCCCTGAGTCTTCCATCCTTCTAGGTGTTTGTTTAAGTACCCTATGTACCCTCTACCAAACACTAGTGGTTCCATTCAGATTCTTGGAGCTATAGGACTCATTCCTAATTATTTTAATAACACATTTTCATTGGTTTAAAAAAAATTAAGTTATTTTTATTCACTTACTACTATAACATGTTTTTGGAAGGTTTTTCTTGTTGTTACAAGTGATATTTATCTAGTTTAGCCCATTTTGTTTAGATGTACCTGTACACCAAATTTCAACAAAAGCACCATGGGAGTGGTAAAAATGTTCTAATATTCAGTAAATTATTCACACCACATTGGAGAAATCATTTTTTCTTGTGTTTCTATTGTTTCTCATACTTTGACAAATTATTTTAATATATCAATGAATTTATCATTAATCTCAATGAATTTGTACTAAGAATTTTGTTGAATTCATTTTCTCACCTATTTTGTTATTTTGTTTTTCCTATTTTCTAAATTTTTATCTTCTATTTTTATTTTTCTACTTTCTACTTTCTGTTTTCTAACATTTTACAGAGTAGAGAAATTAGCACTAGAAATGGAAAAAACATTTTGAACGTCGATGAAATATTCTAAACATCAACGAGAATGTTATGATTATCAAGGAAAATGTTTTGAAGTTCAATGGAATTATCTTATATAGTGACAAAATTGTGGTATGTTTTTATATTATTTTTTCTTCATTTTTGTTTGTTTTTCACTTATTATAAAAATTGTATGTTCTAACCATGAAAATGTTTTGATTTTCAATGAAATCATTCTATGTTTTGGTGAAATTATTTTTTGTCTTTTCATTTTTTACTTTCTATCATTTTCTATATTTTTTGACAAATTTTCAGCATTACCACTTGTCAAATATGCTTATAATTAACTAATAATAGTTTTTGTGCAACCCCACTTGTCAAAGACATAAATAAAATCAAAACAAAAGCTTTTGAACTTGCTAATGTTTTTTATTTTAAATTTTTTATTTAATTAATTTTAGTTTATCTAATTTGGCTTACTAAAATTTCCTATTTATAAGTTTTAATTAAATATTGATTATTTAATTTCACTTATATTTACTTAATTTCATTTACGCAAGTTTATGTATGTGTTAAAAGTTACTTGTGTATGCTCTTTCTTCACATCACCTAGGTGGCAATCTTGGAAATCAAAAGCAATCCTAGTAACTTTTGTAGCCTAAGAATAAAATTATATTATGCTCTTTCCTCTCACCACTTAGGTGTTTTGACTCTTTTTGAAAATTAAGGGTTGGATGGAGTAGGTTATTCAAGAATGAGATAACCTATTCCTAAAATCATGCCAATTAAATAATTTAATTGATGATATTCAATTTCAATGTTGAATTATAAGAATACTAAATATATAAAATATAATGCTAAAAAATATTTTGATTACATAATCATAAATAACAAACAATACTTAACTTATGCAATGATGCACATATAAAGTTGAGATGTACAAGTTTAGAAATAGGTTCTCTGATGTTCAAGACATAGTCATAAAATTCTAGAAATATTCTTTCTAGCTTCTTAGACACTTGCATCACCTTGTGGACACTTACATCGATACTATTATTTTAATCTCAACACAACTATCATGTATGAAACATTAAATTTATCAAGATGAAACCCCCTAGGTATTTATAGGTTTTATATCACCTTTCATTTGATGTATCTCTATCTCAAACATATGCTAACAATGACCATTTATATCTTAAACCCTAGATCTCCACCTTAGGTTAGGTTACCTTGCCAAAAATGGGTTAGTGGGCTCATAGTACGAGCTAACCTCAAACACCTTCTATCAATGAGAATTACCTACATATTCAATACTACAAATAGGGCCTCAGGATTATATAATTCTCGCCTATCTATGGGGATGTTTTTTCACAAGGGTGACATATAATGTATGACAATGCATGTCGTGATATATCTTGTAAATTAACAAATATGGCTCATGAGTTGTCTTTTGAGTGCTTCAAAAATGTAGTATGACTAATATTATGATTGATATGTAAATAGGAATGAATATGTCATAATAGATTAGTTGTGCAATTGGTTGATTGAGCTTGAAGATGTGATTTTTTATTAATTGCCTAGAACTCTAATTGAATTATCTTTGATTTGTATTTATACTAGATCTTTTTAAATGGTCCTCATATAAGGGTTAATGGCATTCTTAGGATGAATTGTACACTATGAAAAATTTTTAAATTTGAGAGTTTGTAAAGTAAAGACACTTGAATTGGAGTAGGGACAATCGCATTGATGATACTACCCTACCCTGAATGCAACTGTCCAAGATGAAAGAAAGTTGTTGAGGTTATGCAATTGACTATGAAGGATGCATATCATATTTTAGGCATTCTATGGTTATAGGTGATCTTGATAATCAAGATTGGACTGAGAAGTAAGTAATTAGAACAAATGAGGTGGTGAGTTTGAGCTTTTGGCTGTAAGGAAGGTCAAACTGAAGGGTAGAGCATTGAGATATATTTGTTAATTATATAAGACTAGTTTAACTTATAAATATGGATTTAAGCATCTACATTTACCCACTTTAACTTGAAATGTATAAGGATGAAATCACTAGGTTAAAGTAAATAAAATGAATATGGCATATACAATGCACCTTGTATTTAATCTATCCTAATTGAATTTGACATACGTGAATGACCTAAAACCAAGAGCATGTTATAGGTGTAATTAGTGCATATAATATAAATTTGAATAAATTGAAAATAATTGAAAGTAAGAGAGAAAGGAAGGAGTACACTTGTGTGTCAATGCAACCATGTTTTCCCTTGGTATTTTTTCTTGGTAAATATGATTTTTATATAAAACATCAAAGAGAGGTTCACAACTAAAACTTGTAGATGCGAAAAGGGAAAATTACAGGGTGATCATGCCCTCGATTTGGTATAAAGATGAATTATGCCAAGTCCATCAAGAGCAAACAATCTCAATCACACAACTCAAGTGTAACCATTCTATCCAATATATTGTATCTCATATGAGTAAAATGGTATAAAAATATCAACCTATAATAGTATAATCATAGTGATAAGTCCATTGAGGGTGCAGAATCTCAATCACTTTAATAAAAAAGAGCCAACTGTTGTAATAAATAAAATCCAAAAGATTGCATCTTGGTAAGGTTAGAACATAAACATATGTATAATTTTGAAAGTATATATGTAATTTGGTGCATTTACACTTCAAATATGTCTCAAGATGAATTATATATAAAAATATAACATATAATCTATAACATGTAAATAATATGCACCACAAATATGAAAATCTTTGTCCTAAATATGTGCCTAATGCATAGAATTATGTCCCAAATTTATATTTGAATCATGAAAATTATGTAAACTAAATCAAATTCTACTCATTCTATCAACTATATGTATGTGGAGTCATGAATTATATGATATTCCCCCACTAATATGCCCCCCTTTTGATGTGAGGGGATTTCAAAAGTCATAATCACCATATCTTAAAAGGATAATACAACAATTTTGTATATGTATGAATCATGTAGTAAATTAACATATAGTAGTTTCATGTAAAATTAGATATATCAATGAATCTCATAGTATGCATACATAACAATACCTAAGATGCATGATAAGAATCATGACAATCTTTATAAGACAACAATCTCAAAAAATAATCAAGAAAACACACAAGAGTACTCAAATGCCACACAAAGAGGAGTCCAAAGAGATCACAAATAAGGGACATATTCAAATTTTTCACACTCAAGTGGAAGACATGTGAAAATATCTAAATAGTAAATAAACAGGTAACACTCAAGGCATTATGGAAAATAAGAAAATGAATATGTTAAAAATGTTCCACAAGTAAGACAAATAAGAAAACAAGAAGCACACTCAAGTAAGCTAATGTAAATATATGAACTAATGAGATGTAAAAAACTAGCACAAACATGTCATACTAGTCTCTTCATACAAATGTTAGCAAATTGTCATGTATAATAGCATATCAAATACATTGTGTAAGATAACAACATGAGTATAGGAATGTGTAATATATAAGCTCTTTAAGATAATGTAAAATGATCATAACATAATAAAATATGTGTCAATAGTGATCATATAAAAGTAATATGCCCATAACATAGTGTATCAAAGAGGAAATTCCCAACATCTGCATGCTTGAGATATCATGGGTCTAATGTATGCATATATCACACTCAAGCACATGTGAAACATATGCATGTATATAAATGATATGCTATCTACTAACGTAAAGTAAAAAACATATGCAAAGGCTAGTAAACATATGAAATACTAAATATTTTTGGTATTTTTGAATTATTTGAATGTTTTTGTATTTTATTGAACATTTTATTTTTTGTAATTTTGATTTTTTTTGAATTTTTGGAATGTTGTAAAAGACCAATGATACCATCTAAAGGATGATCATAAGATGATCTATACTCTAAATGTGGTATAATAAATTGGTCATGTTGCCAAGGATCATGTATTTATACCAAATCTAAAATTGGAGAATATATAATACTCTATGTATCCCTCATAGGACTCTATGGTGGTGAAGTAAAGATATAAGGTGTAAGAGTTCATGAAAGCCACTATTTTGTGCTCTGTAATGTCTTTGGTGTAATCGTGGGTATTGTTACCCATTTAGAAACAAGTTATTCTATTCTAGGTAAATTATTTTGTCATGGAGGCATGAATAAGGATCTCAAAGAGTCCATTGTAGATCTCTGATGTAAAGGCCTCACAAGTATAAAGTGAATAGGGTATGGGATTTTGGTTGCTTACCCTTTCATGCATGATTAACCTAGTAGGTTTTATAATCAAATATCATGGAACAAAATGTGCCTGCTGCAAAGGATATTCATATGTAATCCAATAAAATATAATTACAAAGTTGGCATGAATACACTTAAGATAACCATGCATGGTGGAAGGTACTCCATTATGTTTGTGAATCCAAGGACATCCCAATAACATACCAAAGACTCCAATATGTGGTATAACTAAAAAGGTAGTGGTCATATGTGTTGGACCAATCTAAAGAGGTAAATTAATCTCATCACAAAATTGTTGTAGCTTCCCATCAAATGATTTTATAATTTTAGTTGAAGGGAATAAGTTATCATGTGTATATCCCAAATGTCTAAGTAATTTCATGGTATAAACATTATCACTAACATCATTTCCAATCATAACAATATGTAAATATTGATGATCAATATATGCCCTAATAAATAAAGAATGAATATTTAAGTCATCATCCACAAGCTCATTGTCATCAAATGAAATAGAAGGTTTAAAAATCATAGGAGGTATGTTACATATAATGTACCAATAATCCCATCAATTATGTTCCCATAATGGGATGGATTAGGATGTGCATGATATTTCATTTACACTTTTAAAGCTATCTTAGAATGATATTACAATGGATTATTGAATACATTTTGTTTTTGATCTTGAATCTGTAGGAGAATCCTCAAAGGTAAGTTGATCAATATCAATAAGGTTTTATATCTTGTGCTTTAGTTTATGATATTTTTTCATAGAATTCCCCACTTATTGGTGGTAGTCACAATAATAATTTGCATAATATCCTTTTAGTAAAGGTGGACTCATATCAAAAACCATAAGAGGAGGGAGAGATATGAGATGAAACTCTACTATCTTGAAATGTAATGAAGCTAGAGACTCATGTAATCACATAAATTATTTCCTAGGTACATTGGATAATATGAAAATATTAGGTTGTTATGACATTATATTTATAGTGGTAGTCATGTCATTTTTAGCCTTAATAGGTTTACCTTATAACTTGGTTTGATAAGAAACTTGTTAGTGGATGTAGCTGGTGTGTTGGCTACATATTTGAGATTTCTTAATGCAATAAGTTTCATATATATATATATATATATATATATATATATATATATATATATATGGCATAAGTCATCAAAATATTTAAATTTATTGAAAATAATAGACTCATTTAAAGGAGAAACCAAACTTTGATTGAATATGTATTGAAGTTATTTATCTAGTTGGGTGTGAAGTCACTATTCATGTGTACTATTCATAGTCACCATTCATGGTGATGTGGCATATTGCTGAGGTGGCACTAAAGTGATGTGGCATGTCCCATGTAGGATGATATGGCCCATAGAGGATATTTAACATGTGCTAAAGTTGATTTGAAATAAATTGGGGTGTAATTATTGTAGGGTACATGTGAAGTGGTGTTTTTAAAGTCAAAAAGGTGATTGGGAAGCTATTGAATCTTGTGTGCACAAGGACAAAGAAGATATTCACAGGCTTATCTCACACGAGGAGGTATAGGGAGAATTTTCATGGAGTATCCATGATTCATATTTTTTTGTCTTTATTCTAAAGTTGTTTTTTACTCTAATAGATAAGTGGAAGACAAACATGAAGGTGGTGGATCTTGTCTAAAGTAGATATGCTACTTTATTGACCTATACATAGTGACAAGGTCTCCACTATTGTTCAATAGTGTGCTCATGATGAGTGTGGCACATTTTTATTCTCCCCTTGTCTTTTCTCTTTTATTTTCTCTCTCTTTATAAATTTTATTTAAGCATGAACCCCTCCTTTGTTATTTAACACTTAATCTTGGAGTTGAATCCTTGGAAGCTTGTACATAAGTATTGATTTGTAACTAAATTGATAGCTTGTAATATTTTATATATTTTTATGATTTGTATGAAAGAATTTTAAAGGTGTTTCTAAGGAGAGGATACTTTATAAAAGAGGAGGATTGATAGAGTAATAAGAAGTTTGAAAGCTTCCATTTGCCCCATGGTTTTTCCTTGCACATTGTAAGGTTTCCATGAAATCTCTTTGTGTCTTTGTGTTATCTCATTGTTCATTGTTTCATTAGTAGATTGATTATTTACACATTGATTTCTTTCACATGTATTTGGATATTGTTTCTTAACATCTAGTATAAGAGCTAGCTCTTTGAAAAACACTTATGTTGAGTGTTTTCTATTGAGTTAGAGAGATTTGTACAAGTGGGAGCTATTACAATGACAAGAATAACTAATTTTGAAGTAGATAATTTTGATGGAAAAAATTTCCCTATGAAAGATGAAGGTGGAGGATATATTGGTGTAGAATGACCAAGTTCTAGCCTTGAAAGGTCTTGCAAACAAACCCAAAAATATGACAGATGAAAATTGGAGCAAGATGGATAGGAAGGAAATTTATACAATCTATCTTTATCTTGAAGATTCAATGTTCTTCCTTGTTTTAAGTATAATATTGTAGTAGAGTTATGGGATAAGTTGAAAAATTCATAATAGATAAAGTTGATAAAAAACAAAGTATTCCTGAAGCAACAATTGTATAGTTTTAAAATGAAGGAGAACTCATTTATTGTTGATCACTTAAATGAGTTCAACACATCATTATCAAGCTAGTCTCCATTAGTGTGAATATGGAGGATGAGGACACGACAATCACCTTATTGTGTTCACTCCTGGATATTTGGGATCATGTGTTGATGACCATAAATAATTCATCATCTGGAGATATTAAGTTTGATGATGTGGTAGAATCTTTACTTGGAGAGGAGATGAGAAGAAGGTCTTTTGGTGTATTCTCAAGTAATGAAGCCTTGACTATGAGAGAGATATATAGTGAGAGGAGCATATAATGGAGATCACCATCTAGATTAAATTCTAGATGATCCAAGTGGAAGATGAGGTGATATCATTATGAAAATCTAGGGCACTTGCAAAAGGATTGTTGGCATTTGAAGAATATGGTGAAGGATGGAAATCATAATCCACCTCCAGTTGAGGCCAACATAATAGATTCATAGGAATTGATAACACATGAATATGTATTCCTCAGTAATAGTAGATCAAGTAATAATGCTTGGGTGTTGGACTCAGGTGCATATTTTCACATGTATCCACATATATATTGGTTTGTGGGATATCTACCATGTAGTTGAGTGTCTATATTTTTGGGTGATGATCATTCATTAAATATTATGGAAATAAGGGTTATAAGGATTAGGCTATATGATGGTATAATCAAAATGTTGAAAGAAGTGTGTCATGTTTCTATTTTGAAGAAGAA
Source organism: Torreya grandis (assembly GCA_037957365.1). Classification (NCBI taxonomy): domain Eukaryota; kingdom Viridiplantae; phylum Streptophyta; class Pinopsida; order Cupressales; family Taxaceae; genus Torreya; species Torreya grandis. The sequence goes on along the minus strand of JARHVA010000204.1, from coordinate 2,481,387 downwards.
TCTGATGTCCATCAAGAGGATGGATGAGCTAGGGTCTTATTGTACCTTTAGGAATTGTAAATGAAGATTTTCCAAAGGATTCCTAGTGGTAGCAAAAATATAATCTTATGGATCCTTGTAGTGACTGTGTGGAGATTTAGTGACAAGTACTACTATAGTACCAACATTAAAGATTGCTTAGAGTGATGTGATGCTAGCTAGAACTAAGTCCTATAAAAGGGTCAAGTTTATTAAAAGCATAAGTAAAAGTCTAGGATTGATTTAAAATCAAGCAAGTGTATTTCTTGGATATGGTGAAAAAGTGAAAGGATATAGGTTGTGTTATCCTAATAACCACATGTTTTCTTATCTAAGATGTTAATTAAAAAATGGAAAGAAAATCCGTACAAAGGAGGAGGTAAAATAGGCACTTGAAATTGTACCTAGTTTAGGAAGATGAAGAAGAACAAGTGAGACCTGATGTTCTCAAAAAGACAAGGCCAATGTTGAACCATATAACTTAGATTTATTTGAGTGTTGTACATATGGTTGTGGTGTAGAAAAATTGAGTACCTATGAGGTCTAAAATGTAGCTTAAGTGAGTAACCAGGTAGAATGATCCATGGAGTAACAATAGAGGCACATGAGTTGGTTCTTTGGGTGGCATTCAATAGAGCAAGATGCAATTTGACTGCAGGCTCAAAAACTCAGTAAGTGTAGTGATGCATTGAGTAACTCAATGAATTCCTAGGAATGGTTAATAGATCTAGTGAACTTGTGCCATGTTATACATAGTTGGTAGCTAAAGGCTATGTGTAGAAGTTAGGTATTGAATTCTATGAGATATTCTTCCCAACTACTATCAAGAGTGTTATTTTCACATGTTGCTATTCAAGAATTAGAGTATATTGATTCCTACATGGGGATCACTTTAAGAAGATATGGAGTATCTAGAGTCATACATGGATGAGGAAAAGAGTTTATGGTTTGAAAATTGAAGAAATCACTATATGGGTTAAAGTAGCACTGCAAATATAGTACATGAATTTTAGTACCTTCATGAAGAGCCAAGTGTTTAAAAGAAGTTGCTACTATGTGTTGATGAAGTGTTGAATGCATGTCCCAACAAGATCATTGGTATGATGGATTAGTTAGATATGACACATGAGATTAAGTTAGCAAGATGATTAAACAAAAGATGGAGATGCACAAGGACATGAAAGCAAGGAAGTTCCCCACTTCTTGCATTGTGAGTTATCTTCCCAGGTTTGTCCTAGACTAAAGGAGAAGACATGTGTCCTATGTATTATTTTCATAAAGAGTAGGAATCCTCATGTAATCCATGGTACACACTAGACCAGATACTTTTAAGAAGTGGGAATTGTGATTTAGTTTATGAAAAAATAATGGACTGGAGGATTTGTCTGTGGTTAAGTGAAGAGTTACTTCAGATATTACAATCTGCTAAGAAGGAGTAAATATCTAGATAAGAGGTTTTGTATATTTGGATGTTTGGTGGTGATAAGGATGGTAGAATCCTTTTTTAGAACATAGGCACCAAATATAATATTGTAGATATGTTGACCAATCTAGTTAGGGTAAAGAAGTTTGAGTAGTGCATCAAAACCTCTACTGGGCTTGTTGAATTTATGATGAAGGCAACATCGAGCATAGATGGCACCTAGATGGAAGAATGCATAGGTGTGGTAAAGTCCTATGTATATTGACTTCAAGTCAGATAATTTTGGGTGTGAAGTCACTATTCACAATCAATATTTATAGACACTATTCATAATCACTATTCATGGTGATGTGGCATATTGCTAAGGTGGAACTAATGTGATGTGGCATGGCCCATGGAGGATATTTAACATGTGCTAAATTTGATGTGAAGAAAGTGTGGTAAATTTATTTTAGGGTCCATGTGAATTGGTGTTTCTAGAGTCAAAAAGGTGATTAGGAGTCTATTGACTCTTGTGTGTATAAGTACAAAGAAGATATTCACATGTTTGTCTTCACATGAGCAAGTATGGGGAAAATTTGTATGGAGGCTCCATGATTCATATGTTTTTGTCTTGATTCTAAAATTGTTTTGGAACCTAGTAGATAAGTGTAAGACAAACATGAAGGTGGTGGATCTTGTCTAAAGTATATATGTTAGTTTGTTGACTTATGCACAAGTGACAAGGTTTCCACTATTGATCAATAGTGTGGCACATTTTTCTCCAATACTTATCTTTTAGCTCTTATGTCAACCCTATTTGTAAATGCTATTTAAGAATTAATCCCTCCTTTTTTAATTTATCACTTAAGCTTGGAGTTGAATCCTTGGAAGCTTGTACATGCATTGATTTTCAACTAGCTTGATATCTTGTAAGATTTGTATAGTGTTTTATGCTTTGTATGAAAGCATTATAAAGGTGTTTTTAAGGAGAGGAATATTTTTAGAAGAGGAGGATTGATAAAGTAATAAGAAGTCTAGAAGCTACCATTTGCCTTGTGGTTTTTCCTTACACATTGCAATATTTCCATGTAAACTCTGTGTCATTGTATTATCTCTTTGTTCATTATTTTGTTAGCAGATTGATTATTTACACATTGATTTATTGTACATGTATTTGTATATTATTTCCTAACATATCTACCATTGGATTTTTCATTTTTCCAACATCATCTATTATCTTAAGACATATTCATTCATTGGTTCATTGGTTCCTTGTTTGATCTTATTAATTTGTGCGTTTGACATATTTTTAGCAATGTTTATTGAAAACATGCTAGAAATTGATCAATTAGGGATTTAAATGATTTTGATGATTGTATTGGTAGATCATATAACCATATCAAAGCATATTCCTTTAAGATTATTGGAAATAATTTGGTCAAAAGTTTATCTTTGTAAGCATAAACAATGGATGCCACATCAAAGGATTAAATACATTTCTCACAATCATCCTTGCCATAATAAAGTATAAACTTGGGTGCACCAAAACTAGTTGGAAAATGGCTCAAAGATATATTAGGTGCAAGAGGGTTATGCAATACATATTGTGAATCAATAGCATGAGGTGATTTCATAGAAATTTTCTCAATATTAGTAACCTTAGCTTGAATTTTTTTTATAGTTTGTACAAGATATGGTATATTTTGATCACTAAGATTTGAAGTTTGAGAAGTCACCAAAGGGGATGCAAACATTTGTGTTGAAATAGGCATTGAAATCAATAATTAGGTTAACATGGAATATTTAGTGATTGTATGAGCATATAAGATTTATTATTATATGTAGAAGTAATAGCCTTAGCATGTTTACTAATTTCATATCTTGTAACATACAAAAATGCATAAATTAACTCTTTATGTTCATTTAAATGATTGATTAATGTTTATTTTTCTTCCATACAAAAATTATATTTGTGATTAGGATTTTTAATTGTTTATAAATGAATACAAATATATGCATAATTGAAACAAATAAAAACTAAAAATAAACATAGAAATCTAAAAAACTAGGAGCTTGGAAATCCTAGAACAAGCTAGGTTTTGCTAAGTAAGACTCAAAGGTCAGGTTCACCAAATGTTTTGATACTTTTTGGAAATTTAGAGTTATGGGGAATATGTTATTCAAGAGTAAGAAAACCTATTCTTAAAACCAATCCAATTAAATAATTTATTTTATGATATTCAATTTTAGTGTTGAATTATAAAATACTAAGCACAAAAAGTATAATGCTAAACAATATTTTGATTTCACAATAATAAATAAGAAATATTACTTAGATTAGGCAATAATACAAAGACAAATCTAAGATGTACATGATTATAAATAGGTTATCTGATGTTTAAGAAATAGTTACTAGATTTTATTATTATTCTTTTTGGCTACCTAGACACTTGTGTCTCCCTATGAACACTTGCATCAACATTACTATCTGAATCCCAATGCAAATGACATGTACAAAACATTTATTATATCAAGATGTGAATGTATGAGTCTTTATAGGTTTTATATCAACTTTCATCTGATGTATTTGGTTCTCATGCACATGCTTTTAATGTATTTTTGTAGCTCAAAACCTATCTCTCCATGTTAGGTTAGGTTACCTTGACAAAAATGGGTTAGTGGGCTTAGGGTGTCAAGATGAAACCAAAGACCCCTCTATCAATGAGTGTTTTATACATAGAAAATACTCAAAATAGGGCCTCAAAATTATGTAGTTTCCCCATATGTGTGGGAATGTGTAGACAAGGATGAAATATACTACATGACAATTCATGTAATGATCTATCTTGTAAGTTGATAAATATGGATCATGGGTTTTCATTTCAGTTCTTTAGACATGTAGTATGAATGATCCTATGATTGATATGCACATTGGAATGAATAGGGCATAATATATTAGTTGTACAATTTATTTATTGAGCTTAAAGGCGTGATTTCTTGGTAATTGCCTATATATCCAAATGAATTGGATTTGATTGATATTTATACTAACTATTTTTAAATGATCCTTAAAAGAGGATTAATGACATTATTATATCGACTTGTACACTTCTAAATATTTAAAAATTTGAGCGTTTGTAAGGTAATGACACTTGCATTAGAGTAGAGACAATAGCTTCAAGACTATTATCCTACTATGAATGCAACTATCAATAATGAAAGGAAGTTGTTGAGGTTATATAACTGACTGTGAGGGATATATATCATATTTTAGGCATTTTTTTGTTACAAGTGATCTAGATAATCAAAATAATTAGGTTTCAACTAAGAAGTAAGTAATTATACTTAGTGAGGTGTGGATTACAAGCCTTTTGGCTTCAAGGAAGTTTAAATTAAAGGGTATATCCTTGATATATATTTGTCAAGTGTACATGATTAGTTTGACATATAAATGTATATTTAAGCATCTAGTGTATGTGAAAATTTTAGAAATCATGAATAGTCTAAGTCTTTTTATTTTTATTTCTATGGGATCTATTGACCATGGATTTCATCACTATATGGTAGGTAAAACCCCATATATTGATGGTTATATAAATTGAGGATCAATTATTTAAATTACCTAAGTAGTTATTGATTCTACCAGCATTGTGAAATGAGGGGTTTCTTCCTCTAATACCCATGGTTTCAAAATCTACCTCAAGGTTATACTTTTTAGTGTTACTCTAATAAAATACTAATAATATAGTGGGCACATGGGGAATATAAAATTTTGTAAAACCCATTAATCTTCCTCTTCCATGATCTTGGGCCTCATCATGCTGAAATTGTTATAGGGGACATCCCCTAGTTAAATTTATGATAATTGGAAACCATAGAAATCCATTTTTTAATTTGATTCATGGTGCACCTTAGAGGAGTGCATCTCCTAGGGAAGTTACTCTTATTGTGACACTAAAATCAGGTTTAGTGGGATATATGCATGAAATCATTTATAATCAATGCTCTAAAATATTAGGCTGACACTATCCAATGGGTAAATATATATGAGAGCCCATGAATCACTCAATAAATTGCCTAGTTTGAAATTATGATTTACTTGTGTTGTGTTCATATTCTTGAATAGTTTAGGTTTTATTTTATATGATGTAAAATTTACTCCTTGAGATATACCAATGATTGAAATATTTTTCCTTTGTGTTAAGTTCTATATAATTTTTTTGCAAACTAATGATCAAACATTTTATAATAAGGCTAAGTTAAAAACCCTTCCATCAACACAAGATATCTTGAGTAGTTTATCTTGAAGTCAACACCAAAATCCTTAATCCATAGTGATATTGAATCTAGCCATATATATTTTAAGATGTCAAAAGAATTATAAATCCAAACCATATTGGATCAACCATCTTGAGTCAAAATTATAGTTAGTCCTAACTATCTTGGGTTACAAAATATTTTAAATGAAAATCAAACAATCCATATAGACTATATTAGATCAATCCATTACATATCCTAATTATATTGGGTCACAAATACATAAATACATTATGCATCTTAACTATTTTGGGTCACAAATCCATCAATCCATTATGTATCCTAACTAACTCAGGTTGTAAATCCATCAATCCATTGTGTATCCTAGCTATCTTGGGTCACAAATCCAACAATATCACAAATCCCAATCTTGAATCAAACCATACTAATTTAAATATTTCAAATGAATCCCAACTATCTTGGGTTAAAATCTATCAATCCACCTTGAATAGTGGATCTAAGCCCAATCTTAAGTCACATACATAGAGTTGCATCATGTTTCCAACTACTCAACTCAAAGAATATTTGAATATCACACAAAATAAGGAATAAATTTTGATAGAGATCCCTTTCAATTTAAAAATCAAGAAGAGTATGTATATGTGAATGATGATGATATTATTATTAAATATAGTGAGCATGATCATAAAAATAATGATCCACCTAAAGAGGATCTTGACTAAGTCCAAATTGATCTCCTAACACAAAAATATCAAGCCTTGTTACATTTTATAGGGATAGGTTCTAAACTACCTCCATATTTTAATCGTAAGGACTTACATTACCTTATAATCAAGAGTCATAAAATACTTCCTAAACATAATCAATTTCCACTTAGTACTTCCTTAGATAAAGACAAGAAAATATTAGAATTTTGTCATGAAAATCCAAACAATGTTTCTTGCATTCATGACAATAAAGGGAAGGAACTTCTAGAGAACCAAACCTAACAAAATATAGCTTTTGATATATTCAAACATGTCCAACAACTGAGCAAAAAAATAGTTTATATTTAATCTAAGGTCAATCCTTCAAATACCAAAGTCAAAAAAACCAATCAAAATCAATCCCCATACTCAACTCTCAAAGAAAACTGATTTGTTCAAGAATGGAAAAACATGGACCAGATCCAAGGATTACAAGATGGGATTCTATCCTCAAGTAAAATTTTTAAGTTTGAATAATTATGCCCTTATCTTATTGACATAAACATAATGAAATTACATTTTACCTCTAATTTCAAACCTCTAATTTTTGATAAATATAAATGGAAAGGTGACCCTAGGGATCATATCAAGGAGTTCTACTTGGCTTGCCAATAGGTTGCCTATAATGACAACTACTTACTTCAGTTTTTCCCACACAATCTAAGTGGTCAAGATCTATAATGGTTATTTTGTTTACCCAAGGGGCCAATCACTACCATTTCAAATCTTTATAAAATATTTTTTACACATTTCTCATACAACCTAGAACATGAATTGACCATGCTAGACCTATACAATTCCAAATAATGAAATTGAGAAAATTTTCCCTCTTTCTTATAAAGATGGTGTGCCTTACCCATTTTTTTCCCTTGGCCACTACCTAAAAAACATCTCATTACCATTTTCATGAATAATATCAACTCTAATATGTTTTATCACCTCCAACTTCTTTGTGTCAAATCCTTTTATAAAGTTATTGAAAAAGGAGTTCAAATAGAAAGGGCATTTAATGTGAAGGGTCTTATCAAACTTTTCAATAAGGAAAAAAAAACTCAAATTGTCAAACCTAAGTTTTTATATAAGAGCAATAATGTGGTAGGTGATGGTGTGATAGATGTTAAGTATGTTCAAAACATTCAACCTACACCAAATCTCACCTTACCAGGTAGTCAAACTAGACAAGGGGAAAGACAGAGGAATTATACTTCTATGAATGACCCCCTTGATGTAATTTTACACAAGTTAGTAGCTACTAATATGATTATGTTTCCAAATACTAAACCCTTTAATGAAAATGATCCTAAACCTACTTGCTATAAATATGATCATTATTTTAAGTGTCATAGATTCAAAGTTCATGCCTCTAATAGATGTCTAAAACTCAAAAACTATATACAATATCTTATTGATTGTGGTGATATAGCAATAAATAATAGTGTATCTACATGAAATAATAAAAATAGATGGATATAGAAAGATCTCTTTCCAAAATATGACCAAGACAATTCTAAATCAACTCAATGTCAAACCAACAATATAAAATCTACCTAACATATCCATCATTTGTTTCCATTGTCATCCATTTCCAACACATGGATAACCATGTTTCTATCATTAAAATTAAATCCTAATATTACATAGTCACTAATAAGCATGAAAAAATCACTCTCCCTAGTTCTCCTCTTCGTATTTTGGAGGGAAAATACAATATCATTAAGAAACTTGAGAAGATAATATCCCAAGTATCTATTTTAGACCTTAAAACATCCATTTTCTATAAAGATATTTTGTAAAAAACCTTGTAGGATTCAAGAGTTCCTAAGGATATCAACGCATCTAATTTCCAAGCCCTTGTATGATATTTTTACTCCAACAATCAAGTCACTTTTTATCACACTAATATATCACCTATTGGTTCATCTCATAATTTACACTTGTATATTGAAGTCAGGATCTCGAAGCACAATGTAAAAAGGGTATTTATAGACAATGGGTTTGGTTTGAACTTGTGTAATCTAAGCTAGATCAAACATACTAGTTATTTGAAAACAACACTAGAATCCAATACCATAAATATCAAGGGCTATGATAATGTAGAACACTAGTTAATAAGAACTATACATCTTCCCATTATGGTGGGGCCTAGCATATAAAAAACCTTAATACATTTCTTGGATATTGAGATTCCATATAACCTCCTCCTTGACTGACCATGGATCCATACCATTAATGTTGATCCCTTCACACTCTATAAATGTAGAAAAGTAACTCATTCTAAAATGGAAGTTATTATTCTTAGTGATCCTCAACCCTTTCAATATTGAAAATGTTTGGAAGGAAGATACTGCAAATCCAATTATCTACCCATTATAGATGATATCTATGAAACAAACAAAGAATCAGAAAAGATCAAAAAATAATTCCATCCATATGAGTTACCATCTACATCCATAATCCACTCACTTATATCTTAAATCCAACCATCTACATCTACAAGCCGACCATCTACATCCAAATCCACAACTCCATCAACCAAATATAAGTTTAATATTTTTAAAAAAAGTATGGGAGAATATGAAATATAGGATGAATTCTAATTAGGAACAATTCATATGTCTCCTAATAACCATGGTAGTCCCCACTATAGGAAAAAATAGAAAGTTGTCCATTAATTTGGTAAAAGCACTTTTGTTAATGATGGATTCCTTTCAGAAGAATAGATCAAATATTCTAATCCTTCCAGCTTTATAGACATGAGATTTAAATTTGTTTTAAAATTAATTTATATCTTATACCTAAAGCCATCATGTTTAATATTATCAATTATAAAGGAAAAGGTGTTGATCTCCATGATCAAGGCCTTGTAGAATCAATATTTATCAAACCAAATGAAGCACATCAAGCCATTGGATATAAACCACTTAGTTTGGAGATACATAATTACATCAATGATTCTTACATGATGTCTAAGGTTTAATCTTATGAAATTCAAACAATTTTATTAGATAGATGTTATGAGGACCTTTCATCCACATTTTTTTTTCATGATAATTATTTTAAACCTTGAACTCCAATACCATCAACTCATAGCCTAGGACCAATAAGATCCACTTTCACTTGACCATTTAAATAATGATGAAGTACTTATATTGAATAATTTGGATTGAGGGATAATATTATAGTAGGTGATCATAAAAAAGTTCTTACCATCAATTTGGCTAATTCAACATAGTTTGGGGAACATACAGAACTTCAAAAGCAATCTAATCATCATAATAGAAACATAATTCAATCCCCTAATGAAGATTTACTTGAGTCACTACCAAATGAATAAAATACAAATTAGGAAGAAATATATGAGGATATTAATCTTCCTCCCCCTCCTATCCAATTAAAATATGTATATACATTATTGATTGAATAAACCATAGATGTCAATAATGGCATGGATGAAGAATCTAAAATTGTGAAACTTGCAACTTCTCTCAATTTTGTAGAGCATCTACTCTTAACCATTCTTTTCAAATAATTTTTAGATATTTTTTCTTGGTCATATAAAAATATACCTAGATTGGATCTATCAATTTTAGTGCATCACTTTTTTATCCATGAAGATGGTAAACCCATCAAACAAAAACTAAGAAAAATACATCCTAAGGTACCACTACTTATGAAATAATAATTTCAAAAAAAAAATGGAGGTAGGATTTATGATACCTATTGATTATTTAGAGTGGATATAAAATGTATTTATAGTTATCAAAAATATAGTAAGAATCATGGTATGCACATACCTTCAAAATATTCAAAATGCTTGTCCAAAGGATGACTTTCCACTCCAAAATATTGACATGATTGTAAACTCCACTGGGTGTATGAAATGTTTTAACTCATGGATGGTTTCTCATTATATAAAAAATCAAAATTTCACTTAAATAAAAATACAAAATAACATTAATTATAACTTGGGGCACAACCAAATCATGCATTTTGGACTAAAAATGTCAGGGTAATATAAAAACATGCAATGAAAGTCATCTTCCATGACATGCTTCATGATATTGTATAAGACTATGTAGATGATATCTTGGCTAAATATAAAATAAGGTAAGATCATCCCATTATATTATGTAATATATTTGAAAGGTTTAGAGAATGCAAGGTTTGTCTAAATCTAAATAAATGTGTTTTTAGGGTCATATCAGGAAAGCTCTTGGGTTTTATTGTATCACAAAGAGGCATGGTATTTGATGCTATCAAAGTTAAAGCTATAATAGTTATGCCTCCACCCCATAATATCAAATAGGTTTATAGTCTCCAAATAAATATTTAGGCCATTTGAAGATTCATATCCCAACTTTCTAATATATGTCATCCATTTACACATCTTCTTTAGAAAGACTGTCTTTAATTAGAATGAATAGTTCCAATGAGCATTTATTAATCTCAAAAAGTATTTTTCCAATCCTCAAGTTTTGATATAACCTACTCTAGGGAATCCATTATTGTTATATATTTCAACTACATAATATGCATTGGGGGCACTCTTAGCATACCATGATGAATAAGGGACTGAGAGGGAGGTTTATTGCTTAAGTAGGACCTCAATATCCTATAAGATTAATTACTCCACCATTGAAAATATATGTTTAGTAATTATTTTTTCTTTCCAAAAGCTTTGAAATTATATGATTAAAAATCAAACTAAGATCATTTACAAAATAAATCCCTTTAAGTACCTTCTTTCAAAATAAGTTCGTATAGGAAGGATGGAAAAATGGATTATGTTACTAAATTTGACATTATGTGATTTAAAAAGTTATAAAAGGTTTAATTCTTGTAGATAAATTAGAAGAAAATCCATTTATTGATAAAAAACCATTGGTCATGGGCTTTCCTAATGAGTCTATTATATTTCTAGAGGATTATTCAAAATAGAAGCTATACTCTGATGGCTCCTTCATAAATCATGGCTTGGGGGCAAGTATTTTTATCATTAATACATAAGGTGATATAATCACAAAAGCATTTCTAATAGAATTTACTTTCACTAATAACATTGTAGAGTATGAAGCCCTTGTTTCTAGTTTGAAACTAGCCATCTAATGGGGTAATTACCACCTGTCAATATATTGTGACCCACAACTTATCATCAAACAAGTCAATGATGAATATCAATCCAAAGATGATAAGCTTGTTTCTTACAAATGAATGGTTAATAGCTTGAAATAATATTTGTAACATATTCAGTTTGAGAAAGTTCTTTAGGAAAATAATAAAGTAGTAGATGTTATGGCCATAATTAGTGCCCTTATAGACATTCATCAAAATGCTGACCAAAGTGACTTCATGGTTGAATAGTTAATGATTCCATCATATGAGAGCCATGATTCTAAAATGGTTTATAAGATTGTTATTGATCCTAGTTCCCATTAGTATTAATAAATTTACACCTACCTACATGACAAAATCATACCTCCTAACATATGCCATAACCATAAAAAAATTAAACTTATTAGTAACACATTGTATTGTATAAGTTATGATGAAACTTTGTCATGTTGTTTAAATTTATACAAGGTTACCTTAGCTATCAAGGAAGTGTTGTCACTTGGATTTTCACCCTTTGAGGAGATGTCTAAGCTCTCCTCATCCAAGTGGCACAATTGAAACACCTCTAGGTTTGTGTGTAGCCTAAGGAGGAGGTGAATTTCTAGTTAGGGCTAGCTCCCTTGATGTACCACTTTGGATCAATACTAAATGTAAAATTTGAGGGGGAAAAGGGAGAGATAAAACTGAAATAAAACTATCCTAAAGGAGGTGATACACCAATTTTTTTGATGACTTTCAACCAGCTACATGTTACACATGGGAAAAAAGGACTAACCAAACATACACTTCTCCCATCTGCATCTTCTAACATCAATATTACATTATGAGGTTATGGATGAATTTTTAGGCTAGGAGGAATAGACAAGAGGATTTGAGTGGAACTAGTGAATAGAGTAACTCACTCCACCTTGACGTTTCCTACAACACTTCACATGCCCTATAAGAAGAATCTTTTCAATTACAAATAGGTGAAAGAATGAGACAACCATGCTAAGGAAACAAGAGTCATCACTTATGCAAGATAAAAAATTCCAAATGAAAACACTAAGAATAGTCATGGAAGAGGTGAAAATTAGTAGTCTTATTTATCAAATGGTATGCAAATGAGTAGGTATTTTCCATACTCAGGTGGAGCATGAATTACAAAGGCCAAAATGGCTATTTATTATAGAACTTGAGAGAGAGAGAGAGGAGAAGAGAGAAGTCCAAATGATATAAGGACACTTATAAATATAAGATAATTAGTTAATTTTTCATTATAAAGATAATTTGGAATGGACTATTCAAGGTCAAGAAGTACAAGTGTCCATACAAGGTATAAATCTCATGAAAAGAGGCATGAAAATTATTGTTTTGGCTCAAAAAAATTTCTTCATTATCCAAATATATTTTAAAATCCAAAAAATACCTATGGATAGGTATGATGATTTTAATTAGAGGGAATTATTTCATACATTCCTCTCCATGCATTGTTTTTATTCCTAGTCATCTGACATCATTTGGAAATGAGCTATCACCATCTGTAGTCTAAAAAACTCTTATTTCATGCACTTTGGACACTTGGTCTCCAAAAAGGCATAATTTTTACATGAAAATACATGGAATGGAGTTAATGACATGTTTCAAGACCATACATGGCCTTATAAGCATCATGCACACCTTAAAATCAGCTCACTTGAAGTTTTCCACCCTTCTCATTAGCTTGGTCATTATGCTATTTTTGACTGGCTAAGATGAAGTAGTTGGTTGAGGAAATTAATAGTTTTTAAAAGGAATTAAATTTAAATGGGGAGTTATCTTAATTCTTAATATTCCCTTCCATGTGATTGTCATCTCTTGGAACCTCCTACAAACCAGCACAACACACAAAATAGTAAAAAAGATCAATTTTATACCCTATCTATATTGTTAGGGCAGTGAAAATGTTGATGGAGGGAAAACCTAAATATTAATTTGAAACCTCAAACCAATTTACTTGTCATTATGTTCCATTTAGATTCATCTCCATCTTCATTTCTCTAATTGGGTCCTTGTAAGGGTTTACCAAGGGTTTAAGATAGTTTAATCCCTTAAACTTTGTTCATAAAGCTGGGACATTGGAATTGAAAAAAAAAATCCACTAATGTTATGTTGATGACCTCAACAAACATCCTTGAACTCCTTTGTCATCCATTCATATTCTCATGAAAGATGTGAACATTTGAAGTTACTTATTTGAGCTTGTTTTCACATTTTGCATAGGTCTAATGTAATTTTGAGCTCAAAATGTAATTAATCATGTTTAATATATATAATTAAAGATTTAAAACAATTTAAATTACCCTATAATCATGATACAATAGGATAATAATCATATCTCATGATAAAAGTGTAAGTGACTTCCCATTTGGCCTTAGACTTGAAACTTGCCTAATAGGTATGTCTACACCTTTAAGGATTAAGACCTCCCTATAAGGTTTATCCACTCTATGAGATGATTTTTATGTTTCCATATATGTTTTTAAACTTACCAATTCAACCTCAAACATTCCAAGTACTCCTTCTCATTGACCGACTAGGCCTAGTTGAGACCCCTGGGGTTTGACTGCATATGGTTGTTCACCAATACTTATGACTATTTTATCATCAATATTGAGATAAAATAATGTTTTTTACAGATAAATACATATTATTAAATCATAAAAAATCATCACATGATGTTTATAAGGCACCCAACACTCATTTAGGTCACATTTCTCCATTCTTTACCTCTGTGCATGCCTGAAAGTGGCCTACCTATGAGACAAAATAGAGGATATGTGCCCTAATTTTTCAAAAAAAACCACTTAAATTAGGGTGTTATTTAGGTCATGAGTGAAAATTTTAAAAACATTTGGATCAAAATTACCTCTCTATTAGCTTCAAACATCTAAAACCCCAAGGCAAACTTTCCAAGCATTGATTGTGTGCAAAAATGGCATATGGACTGTATGTCGTCTTATTTATAGCTCTTTATTATGATTGATTTATATTGTAAGAGGGTGTATAAATAATTTTATTATCTTGGTGAAGGTTTAACAATATATATTCATTACTCTAACCTTCCATGTACTTCCCTCTACAACTTACTTAGTCAAGACTGAGTGTCATACAACTATGAATGTATTTTGTTCTAGAACAAGGCCCACCTGTGGATGATATTATATGGATTATAACTTGGAAAAATTTAATTATTATATATTAAAAATAATAATAAATTTTTTTAAGTTTTTGGACCTATTCATTCCATGTTTGAGCTATATACACTTCACACACTCATAATCCCTAAACCTGCTCACTGCCTAGTCTAGATTGTTTGCTTCCTTTGACTGTGAAATGCTTGTTTAGGACTCCCATTTTAAATAATTTAAAATTTTAAAGAGGTTTTTAAGATAATAATATTCATAATTAAGGTACTCATAGTTTTTTTCCATCATTATAACTCTTACTTTACTCTTTACCTGCACTTTGAGCTCACAAGATTGAATTTCCTTTCTTGACTGTGATACCCTGCTTCCTTGATCTTGTAGGTGTAATTTTACGTAATTGGAATTTGGCCACGATGTTTTAAGGTAATAATTGAATAATTAAGGTCATATATCACATTTATATAACTTTATTCACTTTTTAAGGCTTAAAACACCACCAAAACACTCAGTTTAGGGTCACTATCTACTTATTCTGTTGTAGGTGAACATTTTCCTTGTGAAAAGTAGCCGTGTAGGTGCTAATGAGACTCAAATAATTGAATATAAACTCATATTGATGATAATTTATGTCAAACATGGTATTTTTAACTATTTTTAACTATTTAATTTTGATGGCATGGTCTAGTACCAACTTTAAAAACAAAGGTTGCTTGAAACTCAAAATCTTGTAGATGATATTGATGGTATTTAGTGTTTTTGTAGGCAACTTTGAGCCTTCAAACCTCCAACCTACATTAGTTTTATGCCCTAAATAATTTTTGGATTACTTTTAATTACTAGAGGATAAAATATGATCACAATATGATGCATAATAAGCTATTATAACCTTATCATATGACTCTATCAAAATAGATTTAGGCCTTTATTTTGCATTTTCAAAAAAAGAGCCCTAGACTCGGTCATTTTGTGTTTGAGGGTGATACATATCTTAATTTTATATAAAAAACCTCAAAAATTCATATCATGATTTAATAAATTCATTATAACTCCTAGGAAGGTCTCACTCCATACATCAACACTCCATATGAGCACCTCAACTCTCTATTAAGCCACCTATAAGTGGTTATCTTACTATGTAGGTAGTAAGCGTGATGATTGGGTAGTATGCATTATATTTGACCTTTAATGAGTTTTAATCAAATATAAAACATGAAAAAATAGACTTATTTCATATTCAAGAATCTATCTTAGTCTAAAAACTCCTCAACATGAGATTTTTCATGAGGACACCTATAGGCAACATTCTCATATATGCAGGTAGTGAAGAGGAGTATGGGTAGTGAGCATTATTTCGACCTTAAATGAATATTAAGACCATTAAAATACCTAAAAATGGATTTTCAAAACACATTAATTGATTCATAGATATGTGTTTCTATTTTCCAAATGATTTTCTTCTTCTAAGCATTTGTAGGTGCACTTTTATGGTAGACGGTGTGCTTGTGTGGTATATGATTAAAATTCATAGAATGTTGCTTTGGAGGATAATATTAAAAGGTGATGGGATTTATAATAATTTTAAAACATGATAATGAAACTATACCCACATTTTAAAACCATTACCAAAGCATGAAGGTCCTACAAATAGTGGAAACCTACCAACAACACATAATGGGACCAATCTACAAACTTGAGGTGATTGGCTCTTCAAATAAACTCCAAAATTGAAAAAAATTATGTGGAAAATGTGATAGGATATTAAAATACCTATGGAATCATCTCAATAGTTATATTATATGGAATTTCTCAAACCAAGGTAAAACCTATAGGGTGCATAGATTAACAAGCAAACTAGATAGTCTAACTTCTTAGGAATGGTTCATAAAGATCAGACTACCATTCCTCTAAAACCAAAAATAAAATGGAAGATGACTGAGTGTAGAATACACCCCCAATATCATTTTCCCTAAAACCTCCATTGTTGACCATACCAAGTACAAACCTAAAGATCATTTTTTATTGTCAAGCCTAGTGTAAGGAGAGATAAGTTGTTTTATTAATTTATTGGAAATTTTAAGAAAACTAATCACATAAAAAAGTGTGTATAAGAAATACCAATGGACACTCTTGAAACTTCCTTAGGTATGGGAGGTTGTACAATTCTGTACACCTCATTAAATGTTCGTGTTTTCAAGAAAACTAACTCTTTTTCTAAATAACCTACCACTTTTCAATTATTAATAGTTAATTAAGACATAATAAGACACATGAGGTGTGAAATCATCCCTTTAAACCTTCACATTTCCCTAAGAGTCTGTACAACTCATTAAATGCTCCTTCTTTGACCTCAAAATGACTCCTAAGACTAAAATGATTGACATGACTAAGGACCAAGGATAATATAACATTAAATGACATCAAATAACCTATAATACACCTCATGTCATAAAATTAGACCCATAATAAAACCTCTAAAGATGATTTTTTTTCCTATAGGGGTCCCAATTTGACGTGCAAGGTTAAATTTGATCAACAGGAAGTTCATGATGGAATTTGTGGTGCATGTACTAGCAATATCATCCTTGATAATAAAATTATAAGAACTATATATTATTGTACTTCAATGAAAACTAACTCTTTCCACTAAGTCAAAAGTATCTAGCATGTCAAAAAAAATTGGGACCTTATTCTTGGTCTGTCACAGGATTTGCAACTGATTTACACTCCATGACCATTTTCCACATGGGGTCTTGATCTCATTGGTAAAATTAATCCTAATTATTTTGATGGATACAAACACATCATAAATGCCATTGAATACTTTACCAAGTGGGTTGAGGTCATCCAAATTACCTATGTAATTGGCAAAAACATATCTAAGTTCATCCTTAATCATATCATTTTTCATTAGGGTATCCCATCTACTATCATTTATTGTAATAGTAAGTCCTTTAATGATAAATATATAAAATGATTTTGTCATCAATTTCATATCAAACATAAATGGTCTACCCTATGTTATCTATAATTTAATACCCAAGAAGAGGAATCCAACAAGAACATCCTTAAAATCTTAAAATGGGTTGTTAATGATGTTAACCGTGATTAAAATTTACAATTTTATCCTACCTTTGGGCTTATCATACTAATATCCATACACCCACATGGAAAAACCCTTACTCCTTTGTCTATGGAACTAATTTATTTTTCCAAATGATATCAAATTATCATCATTACTTATTTCCTTGCATGATTTAATCGATGATGAAGAATACATAACCTCAAGGTTGCATGTGTTAGACCTTCTAGATGAGAAAAGACTCCATGCACTTGATCACCTACATGAAAATAAAAATTAGACTTACTAAAAATATAATAAGAAAATCAAATCCATGGATTTTTCAATAAGAAATCTTTTTTTGGAAGAGAATCAAAATAATACAAGTGTTGATCATGAGAAAATAGAAAATTTTGAGCTTAACTTGTTATGGGCTTACATTGTCATATCCATATATGGATTATGTGATTATAAATTGGAAACTAAGGAAGGTGAAGAGCTTGGTGAACCTATGAACATGATGCATCTCAAGTGATTTCATGATTAAATGG
Organism: Torreya grandis; assembly: GCA_037957365.1. NCBI lineage: Eukaryota > Viridiplantae > Streptophyta > Pinopsida > Cupressales > Taxaceae > Torreya > Torreya grandis. The sequence goes on along the minus strand of JARHVA010000204.1, from coordinate 2,463,052 downwards.
TTCTAGTGTTTTTTTGATGTATAAAAAAAATAAAGAGAAATAAATTTCCCATGAGTGAAAACCTTTCTTATGGTGCTGTCGGTAAGTTCAATGGTGAAAACTATTTTTTGATGTCATGTGTAGCATATATTATCTATAAATATCCATTTTTACTTGGGTATATCCTCCACTCATACCATTACATCATTAATTTATCCACTTATACAAATCCAATATCACTAAGGTCATCCTATCCTTGTCCAACCCCACAATACTTTCTATCTAGTTTTATCCTTGAGGAATTTATGAATGAAGTTTTGACTAATGTTTCAAAAATTATTGGTATGTCTAGATATAGATCCACAAATTCAAGGTCAAAATTTCCCCTATTACCATGGTATTGTGAAGCTTGGGTGCATGACTTCCATTTCATGCAATCCTTGGACATACGTTCTTCCAATCCATAATAACCCCTCGCCCCCCTCACCCCCCATCATTTCCACTTCTATAACTATTTTTCCTTGTGTATATAATTTGGTTGTTAGAAAAAAAATCTCCAAAAAACATAAAATAAAATCTAAAAAATTAGAAAAATCCATAAATCATTTTTCCTTAGTTTGGTTAGCAACCCTTCTCATACCATAAGCTATCTAATTCACAAAGGGTTTTTAACTTTGCAGAAGACAAAAACAAAAACAAAAGTTTGATTACTTAATTTTGTCTTTTTTTTACTTACTTTTGACTTTGGTTTACTCACTTTTTATCTCTATATTTTGTCTGTTAGTTTGATTATTTACTTTTGTTTGTTTCCTGACTTACTATTGTGTTTTTTGTATTATTTATCATTTTTTATTGCTTTGAGTTAAGATACTATGTGCATTACAATAGTCTTATCATGATTTATCCATATCATGGTGTATGATGTCATGCACCTATGTCTATGTTAGTCCTTACATGTTATTATGATATGTCATCATGGTATTCCATACCATTGGTGCATATTTTCATACATAAAGTAAAAAATAAGTATCTCAAAACATGTTGGAACTCATGTAAAACTAACCAACTCATATCCCATCAATATCATTACATTATTTATCAACATACATTATCCATAACATTAATTAAACCAATCCATATTAATTATCTACTTTCTTTAACATCTAATATTAAATCCATAAATGACTAAGTATACATCAAATTAAAATAGTAGGAGAGAAAATCACACACCATACACATATCCATATCCTTATCCATATACATCACATAAATCATCCATCACATCATACATGAGAAAATAAAATAATGACTCCAAATATGAGTCAATATATTTAGCGAATGTCAATGTATACATATCATGTCCATCATACATATAAAAAACATATGCAAAAATATCATTAACTCTCACTTTGACCCTCTCTTAGAGGACTCTGATAAGGTGATATCAATAATTCTCTATGAAATCTGATCCATGGTGGACCCATCACATTTTTTGAATATTTTCCTACATATCATTGTAATGTTGTCATTCAAGTTGCCCTGCTTGGTGATCCTAATCTCCTATGAGGGATATCAACAACATAAGGTGCACTTTAAGTCATAGGTATTGCTTACTCATAAAGGATCCTATAATAGCTAAATTTATCTATAATTTTCACCACATCAAATAAGGATAGGTTTTTTCAACATCCCTTTGGATCTGTCCCGCTCCTCCTAAAGCCTTTGTGCCTCACATAGTGAAACATCCTGCCCTAATCACAATATCTAGACATTACCTATTATAGTATCCTCTTCATTTTTTTGAGTTTATACATCAACCATGATCAACCCTCCTCCCTCCTCTCCAACTCTATATTAAATTAATCTACCTTGATCTATAGCCTATTAATCTCTATAGATCTCAAAACTAGTTGACCACCTATCTTTCTCCCATTAACCCTCAACCCTAAAATATCCACATATCTCATAGTAATCTCTCACCAAAACCTAGGAATCAATTCCTTATCTTCAACTAATTATGTAGGACATTATGGCCTTATTTTATCTCCTATAGTTGATAGAATCACATGCTATTTAATCTTCCCTTAAGCTCAACCTCCCTTTCCCTTACCATCACTATCTATCTCAATCATAGAGATAACACCATATACCTCATCACCTCCACTCTTTCCCTCATATCCAATTGTTTCATCACCAACTAATACCATCACATCACCCCTATCACCTCCATCGTGGTCATCAACCCTTACTAATTCTCTCTCATCTCCTCCATCCACCCCAGTTAGTCTCAACACCTATGTATTCATCCTCTATCAACATCCTTTACACTCCTCTACTAACATCACCTCTATGATAGTTCCCTCAACACCCTTTACATCTTATATAATAGTGTCCTCCTCCTTTGATATTGAAAATTAAAACCTCACATGTTGTACCTACTCCCACCATACCTTGTAGGTGTCTATCACTCCTACATCAACAACATCTTTCTTAGTATGAAAAGTTATAGCCAATGTAGAATCTAACTACTCTCTACACTCTTGATTATATCCATGGAACCACTATCAATTCCCCCTCACTACTCAAGAAAATGTGTGTGGCCCTATAGGTACATACTATTATATTAAAAATTACCTCAATACCATGTATGGTCTATTTATATCTATAATATACTTGTGTCTCCCTATAATGCAATAAGGTGTAATCATAAAATCCATTCATACCAAGTCCTTAACCCATAATAGATCTACCTCCCTCTATGGTCTCCATGTAATATCCTAAGGGGTGAGCCCATCAATCACTCTCCTATAATATGCCAAGTCACCTAAGTGTCTCTACTATCCCTCATCTATGACATGCCATCTGTAGGCAAAGGGATCCTCATCCACTCTACCTTGAAATTATATAATGGGCCTTTCTAGAGATATGTGATACCATGCCCATACATTTATTAATGTATAAGCACCAATATCCACCACCTCTTTTAAACCATGACATCTAACTCCATGGATAAGTGTGCTAGCACACACGGAACCTAGGTAAACTATGTAGCAAAATATATCATGTCTCTAATAAAATTTACAATTATTATTAAAAATAACCTCCCACTCTTGTCAAAAATTAATATCCACTAACAAGAGCCATCAATAATAACATAAATCCATCCATATCCTTCCCTGCCATGCATGCATCCAAATCTACACCCGAATCAATCATCACATTAATCTCATCCCAAAATAATGTCTCTAATGACACCATTTGCATATTTTCTCACCAGTATACCATCATGCACCTATTAGGATACAAAATATCTACCACATATATTTTATGGTCACTATCATCTCTCCTATTAGTGGGTGAAGGGTACTCATCTCTAAGTGTCACCTCTTTGATTATAGTTAGCAGTGCTCTATTAGCATGTATCTCTGGTATCTCTGTAATGTATGAAAATCCCACTACCTCTAATACCCACACCTCATAATATGTGAACCTACTCCTAAGTTGTAGCACTAAATATCATCTCTATCATGCTATAAGAATCAATAATCTCTCCTATAAAAAATCACAAAAGATGCATAATTAGTCTATTATTCACAACATGTTCCACCCATAATCAATAATTCTCTATCTAATAGTCTACTCACAACACCTAGTCATCATTTCATTTTAATCATTTTTTTACTAATTTATTAATCCTAACTTTAGTAATTTTTCTCTTATTTATTATGAATTTGCCATTATTTTTCATGAATTCACCATTATTGCTAACAAATTCCATACTTAAATGAATTCACTATTTGACTAATTTTTTTAATTGACTAAAATGAATTCATGACAATCAAAAATTTCTCTACTATCTAGATTATTTCCCTATTGTATAGTATGAATTCACCACCATCATGATGAATTCTCCACTACTGCATGAAACTGCCATTTGGTTGAATGATTTCACCCTTGTACACTATGATTTCTCCATATTTGATGACAAAACCATCATTTTACCCATAAAAAAACATTTTAATTTAATTTAAAATGTATTTATGACATAAAAAATCAAATTTTACAAATTTAAAATAGTACTTATTTCAATCCCATGATCCCATGGTCTTTGATGCTCCCTCACTCAATGTGATGTTGATCAGCTAGGATATGATCCATTTGATCTCACTCACTTTTTAAAATCCATAGCACTATTAAAATGCTAGGTGGAAAATAGTAAAATGGAATTCAAATTAATTATAATTTCCCCCTTTCCCTTATTTATTTACCCACCCAATCAAAAATTTCACCCAAATAAAACCTTTATCCATTTTTAGCTTGCTTCCCAAGTCTATAACCTCATCCCACATCCAATTAATCAAAATTTTCTTTATATTTATAATTTTATTACAAATAAATCATTTTAATCAATAAAATATCATTAGAATATATATTTATCTCTTAATAGCTCATAACTTATCAACAAGATATCTCCTTCCCACATCCACTTCCATGGAACCACTTGCATGGGGAAAATCCAAGCATGCAGCTTATCTTAGGAAACATCATTTCTAAAAATCTCTTTTTGTGCAACTATCCACTTGAGGAAAATCAATTTACATATTCATAAAAACATGAAAACATTTAATCATGAATGGTAAATTTGTTTATCGTGATATCACACATAATTTTTTATCTATATACTAGAAACCTCTTTCAACATTCATACATTTTTAGCTCCTATCCACATCCTTTATCCTCGCATGACATCTCAATGGGGCATATATTAACCCAATCATGTGCTTAATCCACTTGAGGAATATACTAACTAAATAATATAGACTATACTTATATTTATTATTTTAAAAGGTATTTCTTCTTCTAGTCACAACAACCTTTCAAATAGGGACATATGTAGACACCTAAATTATGCCACATTTAGTATCATAATTAACTTCATTAAATATCAACATAATCAGTACCATTTATTATTAATTCACCATTCAATTTCCATATTTTATCCTAAGGTCACTAATACTATTTCCCTTCCTAAATTTAAATAATTAATTAGTCTTCATTAATTAATACATTCTTAATTAATCATCCACATATCATAAAAATAATAAATATTCTAAATTATAAGTCATCAAACCACATCCTCAATTATCTCAACCAAGTGTTGAGTAATCCAACCATCTCATTAAAACATCCAACTACCATGGTGAGTCATTCAACTACCTTGACTCATTCTTAAGAAAATTTCAACTAGCAACCAATGCTCCTCACATTTCTCAACCACTTGAATAATTAGTCTTCTACACTTGGATTAGGACTCAAATCTAACCACTTAGATGAGGACTCAAATATAACCATCTAAAAATCAAGAGATTTGATAATTCAAGATTAAATATGAGCATCCATTCCTCATGTGAGAAGTCCATAAATTGATGTACTTCCTCCATGTTGAGTAATCCTCCATCAATATATCTAATTAATATTGAATTTTTTATTAATTATCATCTTGAGAATCAACATCATCCAATGAAGTTCTACTGAATTTCCCTTGCATTAGAGATTTACATTGAGAAACCACATACCAAGATCATAAGATCACAATCAAGTCATCAAAGGAGATGATATTCACTTGATTATTAAGGTGAAGGTAAATTGTATTTTGTTTTCCTTTTGTTGAATCTCAATCTAATTTTTTATGTTAATTTTATAATATAAAGTTTTATTATATGATTTCTAATTATAATTTTGAATTTCACATATTATGTTTCCTATTAGGGTTTAAATTTTGAATTTAATTTATGATTTCCCATGAATATGTCCAATTAGATGGACATGATATAATCCTTACTATACCATATGTATAAGATCACTTAGCTTTGATAGATAAAGAAACAATCAAATTTAATTATGGCATGACCAAACACCCATAATCAATATTTCTCAAAACAATTATAGATTGAAGAGGATAAATATTTTAGAGATATATTAAAATATTTCCTTAGGTTATTATCATGGTCTTGTTCCAATATTCCAGGCCTATATCCATCAATAATATTTATAGTATCATTATCCATTTCTAATGTGAAACCAATTAAGCAAAAAATTAGGATGATGCCTATAAAAGTGACCCTATTTGTCAAAAATGAGATTCAAAAGTTATTCATATAATGTTTACAAAACCCAAGGATTACTCACATTATACTTATAATATTGTTATAGTTAACAATCCTAAAGGAAAAATTAGGATTTGCATGGGCTTTCAAGATTTGAATAGGGTTTTCCCTAAGGATGATTTTTCATTACCTAATTATTGACCATTATGACCACAAGTAAAAATGGGTCAACCCCCCTATAGTTAAAAAATTATATAGGGGTATAAAATAGTGTCATAGGGTGTTTTTTAGTTCATTTTATGTAGTTTAATGCCATTTTATCTTTGGTCATAGTGTAATTAAGTCTTATGTCAATTTGAGTTACTTAGGGGTCATATATGAAAGTGGCACCATTTTATAGGTGTCCAAGTTCCATAGTTTCCTTTCCAATGTAAAATATGTCATATTAACTATTAGCAATGTTAGTCTCATCTGAAACTTTCAAATTCTTTAACTGAAAATCAAGAAAGCAACTAAAAAAGGAAGAGTTTGGTACTTGTACGACCTATAAGGGAGTGTGAAACATGTGGAAACTTTGGGGAATGACTCTTCAAATTCCTTAGACTCAAACATTTTATAATCTTTACAAGTGATAAAAATTGTCAAAAAATGTTCTACTCTCTTATCACCCTTCTAGACATGCATAATGAGTCAACATGTTTGTGCTTAGTACAACCAATTGGAGAAGTTTTAGAACAAATTTTTTTTGGAGGTGATATTAAAATTATAAATATTAATTTTCATATATATATTTTAAAGATTGGTTAACTGTGATTTATGAACCATATCTACCAATTTGACTATGTTTTTTGGCTCACTGTTTCCCATACCCTACATGTCTTGCTTTTGTTTGAATGATTTAGTAAAATCCATATGATGGGAGTGAATAAAGATGACATATACATCTTCACCTCATGTTATTAATTATTTTTTTCATATTTCAAAGTTTTTTGATAGGCCAAGTATCTTGATCTACAAGAGAAGGCACCTTTCTATGTTGTAGATAGGTTTCCACCATTTTTAGAATCTTCATGATTTGGTAATGGTTTCATAAAGTGAAGATAGGTTAATTAACATTTTTCCAATGAAATATTATTACCCTCACCTTTCAATATAATTCTCCAAATCAATATTCCATGAGGTTGTAGTCATAAGTACTATACAGTCAAATGCTTCATGATTATCATACACAATCACCTAAATGAGCTATGTTAAAGATTGGTCACATTCATGAGATAATAAAAGAGATTAATATGGTGATGTAAATATCCTTATAAAATTAGTGATCAAGTAGAGTCCATCAAATAATGTGTGGTTAGGATGGGGGCAACCTTTTCTTTCTACACATAGTCCCCTGCCATTAACATGCACCTATATGTACCTCATGAGGATCAACCATGTTGAGAGGGAATATTTGAGCTGATAAATTTCCTTGATAATGAAAATAATATATTTTTAGTATTTTAGATAGGTCAAAAACTCATTGAATGTGAAATATAATATGCAGTGTCCACACTTACATTCACCGCATGTATATGAGAATGTCCACCTACAGGTGGCATCATATAGATATGAAGGTACTTGTATGAAGAATATTATAAATGTTGGAACCTTATTTATAGTCATATTTTTTTGATTATATCATGGTATAATTATGAATAATACACCTATTTGGCAAGTAAGGAGTGAGGAACCCTTCAAAGGTGAAAGAACTGTGTTCAAGGATCAAGACTCTAAAAGCACAAAACATATCACCTTGTCATTTTGTGGATGCCATATGATAAGGTTTCCAAAGGATTGGAGGCATATTAATTATCTTAACTTTTAGTATCCACATAGTATAAGGGGTATACAAAAATTGGAGGGCAGATTACTAGTGGAAGTTAGTTGTTGAAGAACTCCAATATGCACCTTTGACCACTGAATTCAGGTATTGATATCTACATGGTTTAGAATTTTAGGGTGATTTTAGCATCTAAAAGTGAAAATAGGGTATGTATTAGTGATTATAAATATATAATTTAGAGGAAATTCATACCAATTAACACAATTATCTTCAAAATAGGTTGGTATGCATAGTTCTGAGCCCATATACACTTATAGGTGTCTGCTTCTTGAAACTATTCACCTACAACCAAAGGCCATCTTATACATCATCCATGATGAGGACTTAAGCATGGATAAACCAACATTGGTTTATGTAATATGATTATAAATGGCTCAAAATATCCAAAGGTGATGTGGCACATATTCCAAATGAGTTCTCACCTATAGGCTCCTACTTGTTCCAATACACTCAACTGTAGTTAACTGTAGGTAACAATGGGTTGAGGATTAATGTTTTAGTGTTGGTAGTGAATAAGGATGAGAAAAATAGGTCAAAAAAAATAGATGATGACCCTAAGTGACTTTAAAGAGGTTTTTAAACATTATTCCCAATCCTAAACTATACAAGATTGCCTACAAGTGCCCCTCCAAAGCAAGAAACACAGTCAAGAATCACATTGTCTTAACTAAGTAAGGAGTATGTGGGGATTTGGAGTGATGAATGGATATTGGAATAAATTAATTATGATCATTATGGTCTCATGACACTCTCATGGTAGATATGAAGTAGAAATAATACTTTAATGATACATCATATAGTCTATATCCTAAACCATTCACATAGTTTTCTCTATCACAATTTGTCTTGGGTATTGAAAGAGTTAGAGGGTCAAATTATATGATAAAGATAAAAAAATTTGTGAAGAGGGTATCCATAAATTGGATAATCCTATATAATATATATTTTTTTAAAGTAAATAAGGGAAGTACCCTCTATTTTGTCTTAGATAGAGGGTACTTCTTTAGGGTGGACCAGGAGCTAATTTGAATTTAAAAGGAGGTGTGGGAGGTTATATTACATATAAAACAACATTATAAACCATGTATAGAATTAAAAAATCAATAGTATGGTCTGGACTACCAAGTATACAAACATGCCTATTAGGCATGGTTTAGGCCTAAAACCAAATGGGTGGTCAACTTAATTTATAACCTTAGGTCATCAATAAAATGATATGGAACATTTTTATGGGGATATTTAAGAGGTTTCCAAGATTTTTTAATTAATATGAGTCCCTAAAAAAGCTAATTTTGGCTCATAGATAACGTGGGCCTGTGCAAAATGAGGAATCAAGCTCGATAAGGTGACATTGAAGACTCATATTCTCTTGGAGAGTGTGCATGAAGACCCAACGAGTTTTGGGAAGTTTATAGGGGTAATTTGAATTTATCTTGTGGAATTTTTTTGTAATTTCAATGCCATATCTCTATGAACAAAGCTTAAGGTCAAAACTGTCTAAAACCGTATAGAACCTTGAATAAGGACTCGATGAAGGAAATGAAGGAGAAGAGGTATCCTAATGGACTAGAATGACCATGAAAGTTATTGGATGATATATAATACTCTCTAGGTCACCTTCCTATCACATTGAGTTGTACCCTATCTATACATACAAGAAGGAAAATGGATTGATTTGACTATTTATGATGTTTTGCAGGTTTTAGGAGGTTTCAAGTGATGCAATCACCTTTGTAATAAATTTTAAGACTTATTATAAATCAACATGACAATTTAATTCATAAAAATATATCCTAATTATTTCTACCAATAAATTCATCCCATCCAATCAAAACTAGCAAAATGAGTAAGATACTAAGTAGTGTGAAAAATTTAAGTGGGAGCCTATTTAAGGTGTAATTGAGAAATCTAAGGCCATGGAGTATATTTCAAAGTTTAATTCACCTCATTTTATCTATTTTCATGTGAAACTAAAGCCAATTTTGAGGCCAAGTGTGAGGGGTGAGTGGAAGAGGACTTTCTTTAACTACACATAATGATGGCTCACTTCCAAATGATTCTAGATGATTAGGGATACAACTAATTCATGAAGGAGAATGTATACAAACCACATCTCTTATTTAAATCATTAGTCCTATCCATAGTAAGTTGTGGGGTGTTCAAATAGAGATGAATGATGAAGGTAGTTTTCTTGTGCAGAATGAGAAATCCTATGCCACATTTAATGAGTCTCATGATATGGAGAGCCATTTGTTCTATCAGACCTTGCATGGTCTATCTCCTAACCCATTATACTACACATGTAACTTACTCTCTTAGCATGACAAGTGTTCTTGTGACCTTTGGGATTCTCTTTTCTTACTTCTCTTTTAAGTTCTATAAATACTTTCTATTTTGGCCTTTGTGGGGAAAAAACCACTCCATGTATGGTGAAAACCTGCTAGAATGACATTGTACTTTGCCTTTAAAAAATTAATTCAAGTTTGGTTTAAGTTCATGAACATTTTTATAAGTGTGCAAAGTGATGTATGGTGATGCAAAGTGATAATATTCTATCCTTTCTTCCCTTATCCTCTCATGTTTATGTAAAATTTATTATTCTAGTAGGCCATGTGAAGTGTTGTCAAGTGTATGGGTATATATTTTAAGTGTAAAATGAACCTTAGTGTCTATAATTAGCCTATTGTTCACTTACCTTGGATAAATTTCATGCATCTCACCTCCACATTGAAATACTCATGTTAGAATCTCTTAGGACTTGGAAGTTAGCTTGTATGCATTGTCTCTGAGTGCAAGAAGTATAATGGTCATATGGAAAACATCTTGATGTATCAACCCCTTATATTAGGTTAATTTAATACAACTTCTAAATCTTTTTCCTAGAATCAATTAGTGAATTAGGTGTGAGCATTTCAAGATAGATTCAAGGAACTAGCCCTTAAATCTAGAGGCTCACTTCCACTATAGGTACACCCACATACCTATAAGTGTTTCCATGTTTCCAAAAATTGGAAGATATTTTAACACCCTATTCTAAGTTGAAAGTGATGAGTCCATAAAATGACTCATTATTACTATAGTTTATGGTCTTAAATATGTCAAATGGTTGAGCATTGTATGTAATCTTGATATTTAGAACTTGCTTAAGGTAGGAAATAGATGCTTTTACCTATATAAATACATTTAAAATTTAAGTCTATCTTATTTGCACTTTGTTCTAACATTTTCATGTTTTAGGCTCTATATTTTTACATGTACAAGAAATAATAGTATTAATATGAGTTTTGACAATATTTCATGAAGATAAGGAGGATTCAAGACAAAGAATGAACCATCTAAGACACATATATAGATTCTAAAGCTCGATATGGATTTTGATAGTCAATTTTGGATTTCAAAATTCAGCTATGGATTTTGATAGTCAGCTATGAATTTTGATAGCTATAAATTTTGATAGTCAAGCTACAAATTTTGATAGCAAGCTACAGATTGTACCAATTTTGCTATGGATTGACCTAGTTTTCTCTAGAATTGATCCTAGTACATTCCAAAGGGTTCAAATAACTTCTCCAACCTATTCATGACAATTTATAGAACCCTTTTCAACATTTCCATTTCTATGCATGTATATAAATATATGTCTATTTTTGGTTAGTCTTCTATTTTAGGAGTTTCTACTTTAAGTTGCAACAATGAAGATAGAAGATATGAGTATCAATATATGTAACGATTTGGTTGATATAGTTAGGCATGGTAAATTTTTTCTATGGATTATTTGACTCCTTAAATATCTCATTGCAATGACTTTCTATTCTAACTATTTCACTCAATCTGTCTAGAATATCATCTATTTTCAAATCAGTTAAGTTGTTTCCTAGAATATATGCATAAACATTTTTGGTATAGAATAAATAGATAGATCCATGATTGGATCTATAAATTTTATGCCTACATATAGAGATATTGTAATTTTGGTGATTTTCTAAAATGCAAAGTACTGTAGCAATTTCCTTTCTTAATTTATGTGTTGAATAAATATCTTAGATCTAAGTTGATTTAAACCTAGATCTGAGGGTAAGCAAGGCCCCACTCCTTGAGGAAATATGAGATCTATTTGGTATTTATAAGTTGGTTTTATATTCCTTTCAATTAAAGATAGCTATAGATATATGTTTGTATAATTTAGATTGAAAAACTATAGGAAAGATTGAATAGTTAATCTATTATTTTTAGCATAAGCATTTATTTCATTCTTTCAGATTCTAAAAATATAGATTTATGATTGATTTTAATAATTTAATGAGGATTTTATATCATTTTAATTATGTAAAGAGTGATTTGAATAGTGTTTTTTTGCAATTGTGTGAATCACTTCTAGATTCTACAAATTAGATTAGATTTTATTGTTGATGTTTTCTACAAAGAGTATTTCTTTCCAAATAGTAGATTAGAAGTTAGAAGTAGACATAGATTATCATAACATCTAAAAATCCCTAAAAATAGGTACTATTAACCTAAAACCAATAATTACATCATTGTAAACAAATTAAGGCACCACCTTGGTAAGAACAGACACCAACATATGTTGGCTAAATGAAGGGGTAATAATGACACCCATCATTTTTAGCACTATTTCTAATGAATTTTAGGTGTTAGTACTGTAAAATTAAAGGTAACAGTCCATAAAACATAAAAATACAAAAATTAGAATAAAATCACTCTCTTGTCAAAATCAAGTATATGAGTAGGCCACGTGATTCACAAGGTAGATTTATTTCAAAAGATTCTGATCTTTTACAAGAAAGAATCAAGATAGTCATAGACAAAATAGATAATTTGTAAAAAGAGATAAGATAATCTTTCAAAAATATCTCTAAAGGACCAACTGAATCCTTTTCTACAATAGATGAAATTGTAGACACTAAATGACCAAAACCCCCTCCTCTCAATATAAATTTATTTGACATGGAAGAAAATGTAGGCCAGGTGGAGAACCCTCATAAGAATGCTCCTGAGAGGACCTTATCTTATCCTATTGTCTTTGAATATGATGAAAAAACAATAAAACATATTTCTCTAGCCAATCTACTGACCTTTAGAGGTATGTCCACCGAAGACCCAAATCAATTTATTTTTAATTTTAAGTTTCTCTATCAAACTTATGATTACACCTCAGATAACCAAAGGCTAAATTTTTTTCCTTCTAATTTGAAGGAAGGAGTAATGAGGTGGTTCATCAAGCTAGGAGGGAACTTTATTCATACTTGGAGAGGAATGGAAACAACATTTTTGGATAAATACCAAGACTATTACAGGGTCAAGGATAGGAAAGAAGATTTTTTCAAAACCAGAAAAAATAAAGATGAGAACCTTGAGGATTACCTAGATTGATTTGCCTTTGCTCTCAACAAATTTGGTTATGAGTTACTTGAAGAAGTGATCAAAACTATTTTACTTAAGGGATTGGATGAATCTTCTATGGAATATTTAAATCTTATGGGAAAAAATACCTTACTAAATTAGATTTCCAAGAAATCACATGATTATGCACAAAATGATCTAGAAAACAACCTAGTAATAGAAGAGGGAAAATGGGAAAATATAGTGATTTAAGCTAGCTCATGGAAGAGTTAGCAAAATTTAAAATAAACATATTGGTCTAGTTGAATTGAAGATTAGATGGATTGTAGGCTAAGGCCAAATCCAATACTAAACCATTGGAGATTTATTGCCTAAAATGCAGATTGAAACATGCACTTAGATACTGTCCTTTAAATAAAACTAAAATTTGTAGAATATGTGATGTTAAGGATCATGAAACAAAGTATTTTAGTCACCTCCCTAGTCTCAAGAATCAATTCAAATAAAATGCATAAGCCATAGAATAAATCAATTATGTTCAAAGTCAAGGAAATACCTTTCAACAAAATCAACAATTTGGCTAAAGAATTCCTTATCAACAATCGAATGCACCTACACAAAAGTGATTTGTACCACCATGAGGAACCTAGGAGTGGATTCCACAATAGTGGATGATGTCACAACCTCTTTAACAAACATGGATGCCACAAGGTTATCAACAGCCATGGACAAATCAACACTAGAATTCTAGTCTAAACTATAATCAACAACATCAAAGAAGGTATCCACAATAACAAAAAGCATTAATGGATCCCAAAATAAATCAAGCCACCCATACAAAAAAATTAACCAAACTAATCTGCCTTTTTAGCTAGTAGTAAATCCAAAAAATAGTCAAGTTTTTATAAATAAAAAGGGTGAAACAATGGGGGTAGGAGCTATTGAACGTGGAGACATTAATCTTAGATTAGGAAGAATATTTCAAGAACCTCAAATGATCATCATAGAAGTACCACAAGAAAAAACAAGTCCACAAATTAAATCAAAAAAGAAAAAGAGTCTAAAGAGGAAACTAGAAAATAGAGGAAGTTATCATAACACCTCCATCTGTGCCTTTTTTAGAAAGACCAAAGGAAGTAGAAAACAACAAGGACTCTGAATTGATCTAAAACTTAGAAAACTAAACATAGATATTCCATTTTTACAAGCCATTAGAGACATCCCATAAGTAAATTGGATGATTAAAAATTTTGCGTATCAAGACACCAGGCAAAAAAGACAATATCTTAAGACCATACAGTTTGATGGTAAGCTTATTGATATATTAGCAGGAAAGTTGCTTTTGCCTAAATATGGAGACCCAAAAAGCCTTGTCATGTTTGTAACAAATGGATAGTAGGAGATACCAAATGTATTGATAGACTTAGGAGCTAGTATTAATGTAATGACTATGGAAATCATGCAAAATATCTATTTGAAGGGCATGCAACCAACCACCACAATCCTACAAATGGTAGATCATTCAAATAACAAACTAGAAGGTGTCACTGTAGACATAATGTTGACTATAGAATCATGGGAGTATCTTTTTGAATTTATTGTCCTCTAACCTAAAAAAAATAGATTAGATACCCAATGATTTTGAGAAAGCCTTAGTTAATAACTATAACAACATTGATTGATTGTAGATCAGGAGATATGACCATCTCAAATGGTCTTAAAGAAAAATGAATTTATCTATATCCACCTACTCAACCATCAATAAATACTATCAAAAAGTTTTGGGTTAACCAACTTGATGAAAAACATGATAGCATCTCTATTCTAACTATGGTTACAATCATTAAACATGTAGAGGAAGTAGATGATGAGTTATTAAGAAGTATCTAAACTGTTATGGATCTTGATAGTCCAACTATAGATCTTGATAGTCTAGTTATGGATCTTGATATTCCAGCTATGGATCTTGATATTCCAACTATGGATTACAATAGACTAGCTATGGATTGTAATAAACTAGCTACATATTACAATAGACTAGTTACGAATTACAACAGACTCGTTATGGATTTGAATAAAAGATATTTTCAAACTATCACTTCCTATTATTCTAATCATTTATCCTCTTTCACCTCTTAAAATACGTTATATTATCATAAATACATTCAAAATAGTGTGATGCAATGGGCATATGAAGGTCAAGAGTCATTTCTTACAACCTTTCATTATCCTTTAGCTGGAGTTATTTTCATAGGGAAATTTTTTGTTAAAGATGCTATTAAATTTCATACATTAATTCTACATCCTTATCCTCTCAAACCATTGATGAGTGAATTAAAAAATATATATTCTTCTCATCCAAACACTAAATAAATCATAGTGGCATCAAGGA
Source organism: Torreya grandis (assembly GCA_037957365.1). Taxonomy (NCBI): domain Eukaryota; kingdom Viridiplantae; phylum Streptophyta; class Pinopsida; order Cupressales; family Taxaceae; genus Torreya; species Torreya grandis. The sequence continues at coordinate 2,447,328 of JARHVA010000204.1, read as the reverse complement.
AGACACTCAACATAAATAATTGGTTGATAAATGATCAAGAAATGAAAGTTTTTGATGTACTTAGGGATTACACTCAAGATTTTGCATGGGAATATCAATTTATGAAATGAATTCATCCAAGCATTTGATCAAACCAAATTTACATAGATAAAATTAATATAGTAAGGTAACCTTAAATAATAATTAATTTTTGCTTTAAGAGACATTATGAAAACTAAAATTGAAAAGCTACTAAAGGTAGGATTTATTTATCCCATTTCTGAAAACCAATGGGTCTCTACCTTTGTCATTGTTCCCAATAAAAATGGTAAATGGAGAGTATGTGTGGAATATAGAGAGTGAAATAAAGCAAAAATGAGAGATTACTTCCTTCTACCCTTCATTGATCAAATACTTGACAATCTGACTGGAAAAAGATACTTTTCTTTTCTAGATAGCCTTAGTGGATACAACCAAATACAAGTGACACTTGAGGATCAAGACAAAAAAAATTCACCTACCCATGGGGGAAATTTTACCATAGAGTCTTTCCCTTTGGATTATGCAATGCACCTACCACTTTCCAATGAGCTGTCTTAGCCATATTTTTAGACTTGACCAATGACTGTGTAGAAGTTTATATGGATGATTTTACTGTTCATGGAGAATATTTTGATGAAAGTTTAAGTAATATTGAAAAAGTATTACAAATATGTGAGGACCACCATTTATCTCTAAGTCATGAGAAATGTTTGATTATGGTAGAAGATGGCATAGTTTTAGGACATCATATTTCTACCAAAGGGATCCAAGTAGATCCAAAGAAAATTGAAGTCATTTCAAATTTGCCTATTCCTCAAAATTAGACTAACATTAAGAGTTTTCTAAGACATGCAAGGTATTACAAAATATTCATAGAAACTTTTATCAATATTACTACTCCAATGTTTGCTCTACTCACAAAAGAAAGTGAATTTATCTAGAATTCAACTTGTCAACAAGCATTGAAACCATGAAAGAAAAGCTCAGTACTATACCATTCTTACGAGGACCTAATTAGACACAACCCTTTCATATTAATATTGAAGTATCTAATCATGACATGGGATCTATTTTAGGATAGAAAAATGAAAATAGACATATGTATGTCATATATTACATAAGCAAGACCTTGAATTTAACATAAATAAATTATACAACCACTAAAAAGAATTCCTTGCTGTGATTTAAACCATAAACAAATTTAGACACTATATTACTAGCTATAAAATATTTGTATATATTGATCATGCAACTATCTAGTATTTTATGAATAAGCTAGTAGTAGGAGGAAGAATTATCAGATGGATGTTGTTACTATAAGAATTTGACATAATAATTGTTGATAAACCTGAAAAGTTCAATGTGGTTGTTGATTTTTTTTTCAAATTGTATAATGAAGATGAAGAATAAACTATAGAAGACAAATTTTTAGATGAATAATTATTTTTTATTTTAGCATAAACACCTTGGTTTGTAGATATAGCAAATTTTTGATCTACAAGGATGTTTCCTTTTCAATGTACCAAAAAGGAAAATAAATGTTTAATTAGAATAAGTTCTTCTTATAAATGAATTAATGGTATATGATTTAAAACTGGATTTGATCATGTTTTTCATAGGTGTGTGAAGGAGAATGAGATGTATGATATCATTCATGCATGTCATGATGAACTTTGAAGAGGGCACTACTTAGTAAAAAGGATGGTACATAAGATCCTTGGAGCTGGATATTTTTGGCCAACTCTCCACAAATAGGTAAAGACCTATGTTTGGAAATGTGATGCATGTCAAAGAATGGGGAAACCTACATTATCCTTCAAGATGTCTCTTCATCCATAGGTAATTATAGAAATTTTTGAGAAGTGGGGTATGGAATTTGTTAGGACCATAGATCTACCTTCACAAGGTAAAGAATAATTGTTGGTATGTACAAACTATGTAACCAAATGGATTGAAGTTTAATCTCTTTCTTCAACAAGAGAAGTAGTAGAAAATTTCCTTTATTCCAAGATCATGCAATGTTTTGGATCATCAAGGGAGATAGTATTAGATTAAGGACCAAAATTTATGTCCAATATGATTTAAATATTCATGGAGATCTACCAAGTCAACCACCAAAAATCTTTACCATACCATCCTCAAGAAAATGGACAAGTAGAAGTCACTAATAGAGAGTCAGAGAACATCCTTATCAAGATAGTCAATAGAAGTCAGAAGAATTAGTCAATCAAACTTGTAGAAGTTTTTTGGGTATACAACACTACGTGGAAGACCACTATTGGTTTTTCACCATATGAGTTGATCTATGGTAAGAAACCTCTTATTTAAATTGAATTTAAAATACAAACTTTGAATAATGCATTATAAGTAGAGATTGATTTGGATGAAGCACAAAAACCAAGAATATTATAATTTAATGAATTGAATGAGATGAGGATAGAAGCCTTGCAACAAAAAAAATTGACATAGTATCAAAGAAAACAAATGCATGATTTGCATATCAAAGAAAGGAAATTCAAAGAAGGAGATTGGGCACTCTTATATGATTCTAAATATAAACATTTCAAAGCTAAGCTCTGAACTAGATGGTTAGGACGATTTCAAATAGAAAATATTTTTGATAATGGTTCTTTACAGTTATTGTCTATAGATGAAAATTAGAAAACACTTCTTGTAAATGGATATCATTTTAAACTATATCAGAAGCCTACCAATAAAGAGGAATTTATTCAGTTAGTACATAATGAGTTTGGTGCCATGGAAGAACTTAAGTATTCCATGGTAATTGATCTTTGAAGATAAAATTGGCCTGAATAAAGGAAGAGGATCCCACTCTTCCCTAAAAATGTTTACAAAAATTAAAAAATATAAATATAAAAATAAAAAATAAAAATTTAAAAATGAAAATATTTTTAGACATGTTGATAGTTATGTTTAGAAAACCAACTTGCTGGCTATTCATGCACTAAATAAAGCGCTTTGACCAAAAAACCAACAAATGGCTGGTCAAGGGCAAAATACCAAAAAACAAAAAACAAAAAACAAAAAACAAAAAACAAAAAACAAAAAACAAAAAACAAAAAACAAAAAACAAAAAACACACAAGTCAATTCTAAAATTTTAGCTGGTTCTAAAGCAATAAATTTAATGTTATTATCTATTGTACTATTTTTCAAAGACTAACTCATGCAGTTTGTTTTTTGAAAGAAAAAATAAGGAAGATTGATAAGGATAATGCTAAGACTTTGAAGGTAAAGTATTTATTTTTTGGCTAAGTATTAGTTTTAGATATTTAGGATTGCATGAATATACTCAAAAACATTGATATAAAATTCTCATATGGTGATATAACGAGGTTAGACTTTATGATGTCAGCAAAATATTATTTCAAAAGGTCATATTTTGAAATTTTAATGCAAATGCTATGTATAATACCCCTTTCAGTTATAAAAATGTTTCATAATAACATATCATTACAATTATGTGTAATTTATAAAAAGACATCAAGTAGAGGATTAAAGGGAATTAATGGTAGAATGATTTAAAACAAAATAAAACAAAAAGTATGTCATCATTACTTTTAATTGATGCTATCATTATTTCTCGACATGCTTCAAGTAATAGTCACAATCTAAACCTTTAAGGGATATTATTTCCATTTAATTATTTTTCAAACATAGATAGTTTACTTTTAAAATTAGGGTAAAGAATCGACTGTGTTCTATACAAGAGTTAAAAGATGGGGTTAAAGAAGAAATTAGAACTAGAGGATGTAAGTAAAATATTGGAGATTGAATCAATACAAGAAATATTAGATGCAACTGGATGGATCAATTTCTTTCTCAAATTTTAAGGTTTTGATGAGGCATTGGTGATAGAATTTGTTCTTCACTTAAAACCTAATTTCTCCATAGTTAGAGGTATTCAAATACCTTTCTCCATTCATGTCCTCAATATATTGTCAAGGATAGATGAAGGAGCTTAAATAGTATGGAAATCCTCATTTCATGATTTTGTCAAAAATTTTAGTAGTGAAGGAGAGTCCACAATAGTTTTCATGGAAGATGTCAAAGGTAGAATAAAAGGGGCAAGCAGAGAGTCTCTAACTAAACCTTGGAGGTTAGTTTCCTTTTGGCTCATTAAATATTTAACATGTGAGGGATAATGTGGTGTATTGAGTTATAAGGTGTTAAGAATGTTAATTCATTTAAGATATGGTGTTCAACAACCTTAACACAAGACAATTATTCCCTCATTCCTCTTAGGATCTATTTCGGTTGTAGATATGAGGTATGCCAAAAACCCTATTACCATACATCATCATGGGTTGATTGAACTCATTATTCAACACCACTTTTTATATAAAGAAAATGGAATGGAAGCTTAGGCTTCTTTCCTTGAAGGAAAGAGAAAGAAAACCCCTAAACTTGCTAAACAAAATCCTACACACATGCATGCCTCCAGTTCAAAAACTCCACCAAAAATTTCTCCTAAATAAATTTCCTCTAAATTCATCCACAACATAAGATCCACAACCAAGACTATTCCATTTCAAACCCTATGTTATCTTCATATAGTCTCTCCTCCTAATCCAATAATTAGAAAATTAAGACTCCGATCCTCTACTAAAATCTAATAGTATGTTTCTCAAGCTACTCATGTTAAACAACCCATTCATATTATTGAATAAGAGTCTTCTATAAACCATGCCTCCCAGCTAAAAAATCAAGAAACACTACATATAGAAGCTCTTCCCCCTCTTAAGAGAAGAAGAATATTGATCCTAGCAGTTGATAGTGATGACACATTTGATACTAATACACTAGACAATTTGAGACAAAACCCTATAGCCACTACTAATGAAGCTCATAATAGAGAAGAGGAGGAGACCTTTTTTCCACATGAAGATTTAGCTGATAAATTTGCTGAGACTATTCTTGATGAGAGTCTTATTCCTCATACATAGTAGGTGAGGGATAAAGGAAAATGCACCATGAATGAAGAGGAGGGACACCTTCAAGGGAAGCAGATGACATAGAACTCCATCATGCTCTAGCCTTTTCCCAATTAGAATCATCTATTAAAAAAATGTAGAGGATATAGCTAAACTAATTATTGTATCTCAAAACAAAGATTTTATGATTGCTCATTTAATGAAACAAATTGAAAATTTGGAAATACAATCCCTGAAGAAAGTAGATGAGGTAGAAGATGAAATTATTTATGTATGGAGTCATATTAGATCACTTGAAGAAGAAAACATTTATTTAAGGAGGAATATTCTAAAAACTAAAATGGAAAATGCTAGGCTAAGAACTCATCAAATAGGTTCTAGCTCTTCTATTGTTCATCCTAGATCTGTGATAGGATAAGGTTGTCAAACTACTTTGTCTATTTTAGAAGTGAAAAACCAATGGGACCTAGTTTTCTTAGAGCTGGAATAAATGAAGATACAAAATCATCTACTTAAGAAGGAAAATCATCTTCTTAAGAAAGAGAAACAATAAATGCAAGAAAAACTAACTTAAGCCCAACAAAAAGAACATGTTAAATAAAATATTCAATTTACCTGTCTATTAAATGAAAAGTTATCTTTCAAAGTCCCTTATGCATATAGCCTATTTTTACATGAACATTTCTTCAGATGATAATTGTTGTAGATATATTGTGATTTACCACATGAGATAAACATTAGTGATGACTTTATGGCAACATTTAGAAATTGTACACCTGAAGGCAAAATTTACTTTGTGAGTTTTATCTATGTGACATTATTCTAGGAAAGACAAAAAATTTCTTGGTAAATCTATTTATGGGAGAATTTCAAATGAGATCCATATTATTTGCATAGAGAAATCAAATTTCTTGGTAGGAGAGATATGATGATCACACTAATATTGCATAAGATGTTTGTTTATGCATTAGGCCTCAATTTGGTGATGCACAATACATATTACAATAATTTCATAGTCTTACCAACAACTAAGAATTAATGATCATCATCTCTCCACATTATAGGATGGCCTTCTCAACTTTGAGTTGCTTGTTCAGTATAATTTTGATTCTGTAGTGGTGGCTTATAGACAATATTGACATATGCTACCAGTTCCATTAAGATGAAGAGAAATATTGTCACCCACTACCATTCAATGGTCTTTGAGAAGAGATAACATTGTTTTGTAGATAATTTTAGATGTTTTATAGAGGGATGGAAGAAATCCATGGATAGGAATGAGGTTTAGACATCCCTTACTACTTTCTCCTATATCCCCTTAGTAGAATACAATACCACAATCTCAAGAACAATTTGACATTTAGATTAATTTTTTGCAAAGGGATATGGGTTTCACTCATAATCAGAGGATACTTCAAAAAGATCTGTATTCCATTTATGATTTGAGTCTGAAGCTACAACAATTAGTTCATAACTATAGAGATTGAGGATATAGTTTACAAAAGGGACTTGCAAAAGGTAAGGAGTGGGGAGATGATGAGTCCATAAAATGACTCATTATTATTATACTTTATAACCTTATTTATGTCAAATAGTTGAGCATTGTATGTAATCTTGATATTTAAAACTTGTATAAGGTAGAAAATAGATGCTTTTGCCTATATAAACCCATGTAAAGTCTAATTTTATCTTTTTTGATATTTATTCTAATATTTTCATGTTTTAGGATCTACATTTTGACATGTACATGCAATAATATTATTAATCTAAGTTTTGACAAGATTTTGTGAAGACAAGGAGGATCCAAAACAAAGAATGAACCATATAAGACCCAGCTATGGATTCTAAAGCTTGCTACATATTTTGAAAGTTAACTATGGATTTCAATAGTCAACTGTGATTTTGATAGTTAGCTATGGATTTTGATAATCAAGCCATAAATTTTGACAACAAGCTATAGATTATACCAGTTTTGATATGGATTGACCCATATTACTCAAGAATTGATCTTAGTACATTTCAAAGGGTTTAGATAGCTTCTCCAACCTCTTTATGACAATTTGGAGAACTCTTTTCAACATTTCCATTTCTATGCATGTATATAAATAGATGTCTATTTCTATTTAGTGTTCCATTTTGGGAGTTTATACTCTAAGATACAACAATGAAGATAGAAGATGTGAGAATCAATATATGTAAATATTTGGTTGATATAGTTAGGCATGGAAAATGTTATCTATGGATTCTTTGAATCCTTAAAGATCTCATTGCAACAACTTTATATTCTAACTATATCGCTCAATCTATCCAAAATATCTTATATTTTCAAATCAATTAAGTTGTTTCCTAGATTATAGGGATAAATAGTTTCTTCATATAGAATAAATAGATAGATCCATGATTAGATCTATAAATTTTATGCCTAAATATATAGATATTTTAATTTTGGTGATTTTCTGAAATACAAAGTACTGAAATAGTTTCCTTTCTCAATTTATGTGTTAAATAAATATCATAGAGCTGAGTTGATTTGAACCTAGATATGAGGGTGAACAAGGGCCCACTCCTTGAGGAAACATGAGATCTATTTGGTATTTATAAGTTGGTTTTATATTCCTTTCAATTAAAGATACACACACACACACACACACACACACACACACACACACACACACACACACACACACACACACACACACACACACACATGTTTGCATAATTCATATTGAAAATATGTAGGGAAGATTGAATAGTTAATCTATTATTTCTAGCATAATAATTTATTTCATTCTTTTAGATTCTAAAAATATAGATTTATGATTGATTTTAATTAGTGAATGAGGATTTGATATTCTTTTAATTCTACAAAGAGTGATTTAAATAGGTTTATTTTGCAGTTGTGTGAAGCATTTCCAAATTCTACAAATTAGATTAGATTTAGTTTTTGATGTTTTATAGAAAGAGTGTTTCTTTCCAAATAGTAGCTTATAAGTTATAAGTAGACATAGATTAGAATAACATCCAAAAACCCCCAAAAACAAGTATTGTTAACCTGAAACCAATAAGTACCTCACTATAAAATGATTTAGGCACTGCCTTGGTAAGAATAGACACCAACATACACTGGTTAAATGAAGGGGTAATAATGACACCCATCAATAAGATTTGGTGACAATAGTTTTGGCATGCCAAATGGGACTGAGGTCCAAGAGAGTGGATATATTATTGGTGTGTCTTTCCTCTATCATCTTTTGAAAGAAAGTAAGTTATCACCAATGGCAACTTTGAATGATAACTTTTGGTTGTAAGTATTCCAGTTATATTTGATTGAATATTTTGATTAGTTTTTTCATCTCATCTAACATATGAGGTTGATATGAACAAATATGGTGAATATTCCTATCATGAACCTCTTTATCAATCTTGTTATGAACCACATTATACCCCTCAATAGTGCTATCAAGATAGCTATCAATCATATGAGCCATGACAACCCTATAGTCCTCCAATTCCCTTTCCATATCGATACCATGTTAGTGGATAGCCCTACGAGGAAGGATACTAGGGAACCTATCAAGAAATGTCTTCTTACCAATCCCAATATAAATACTATAAGACATATTATGATTCTTATAAAATTCAAGAGTACTCCTATGAGTCTTGCCATGAGGAATCAAATGATTTCATGGATTTTACACAAAGGTATTAAAAGGTAATGTGTAGATTCTTATAGGCTAGAATACACCAAAATGAAGCTAGTCTTGATCCTCATCATTATCCTCATCCTTCTTCATTTTTTCCATATTATATCAAGTCCTTGTTGGCATCCATACTATAGTTACTAGTTTATGAAGAGAATATGATAAAATTGGATGATAAGTATAATGTGCTCCCTAATCATCTCATAGAATGGTTGAGAAGTACTACCTAAGGTTGCATGCAAAATTTAAAGACATTTTAAGAACTATAAGGAACTCAATGGGAGATCAAAGAACAAATGGACTTGGAAAAAAAGTGCCTTCAATGCTCAATAGATAAGCTAAGTATGTGGGAGGATAAAGAGCTCAAAAATAAACATGTTGAATAGTTAAAGAAAGTTATTTGCAAGATGTAAATCCTACTTATGTAGGTGTTCCCCCTTCTAATCATCCTAAGAAATAAATTCCCCATGAGATTACTAGTGCTTTCCTCTTTCCTAAATCCACTCACAAGTCCTCTCCTTCATCCCACACTCCATCTCTAACTCATAAACCTTCCACTACCCCCCATTCTCCATCTCCATCTCATGAGCCCACCCATCAATGTACCACCTTACCCTTCCTTGAGGAAGAGCCCATCTTGAGAGAAGCAAGTGAAGAATAGAAAATCCAAGACATGGATAACCAATAAGATGTCATGAGTGAATATGAGGAAGAAATCACCATAGGGACTCCCCTTGGTGAACAAAAGGGAAATCCTACATTCTTGAATGGAGAGAAATATATTGAAGACTATTTTACAACTATCCATGAGGAATGTGGCCAAGAATTGAAGAGAGAGGTATTTGAAGAAGACTCCATATTTTATAATGAAGTTGTGGATGACAATCTCAAGCATGAAGTGGAGTGTACTATCAAGGATGAAGGTCAAGCCACTCCTCAATAAGTTTCATTCCTAAGAGAGTGTCATGAGACCAAGGTAGAAGACATAGTTATTAGAGATAACTCAATACCTCTATCTGATTTTGAATAACCTTTAGATACATTATATCATGAAGAACATCAGCTTGATGAAATCATACATCATGAAGAGAAGAGTGAATAAGTAGTGGTTCTAGATGATAAGGAGGACAAATATTATTGGCAACAACAAATAAAGCTCTTTCAAGAGCTTGAAGATCTTTTCCAAATTGAGGGTCAAGTACTTAATAAGGTGTAGAAAGTGTTTCCTATGGAAGACAATGACCAAGATTTGGTAGACTATGTAGAGCTCCTTGATGAGCTTGAAGAATTTGCATCTAAAGAGAAACCCAATATTATTGAGAGCACTATGGAAACCAAGAAGTTAAGCCTTGTTAAACCACCATTAGAGATCATAGTTGAGGAGATACATAAAAAAATTTAATTTTGTTTGGATGTAAGAAGAGTTCATTTCCTTAACTAAATTGATTGGAGTTGCTTTGAATTCCTTGAAAATTATGCCAATGAAGTTGGCAAAAACTATGAAGAAGATGGAGGCATCAATGTCAAGGGTCAAAAGGCCACATGCCTCATTCATTCCTCTATCCCATGAATCAAGAGAGGTTTCAAACTTAACCCTTTAACCCAAGAGGAAGTGTTCACCTCAAATAAGTTAGATCTTGAGTTAGTTAGTTTGGTTTATGTGTGTGTGTTCCATAAGTGCTCATGAAGCATAAGTGTGAATTTTCTTAGTCTTTTATCTTGTGTGTTGCTTCTTGTTAGTTATATAGTTTTTGGTGTGTTGTAAAAGGAAATTTTTGTGTCAATCCTAGTGTACATGTGACTCCATTGACAAATGGATAGGATTACAAAACTTAAAATCCCTTATCTTAGTCCCCTCACCTTTAAATCTCATTATCCAAAGAAATATTCTATGAGGTTGTAGTCATAAGTACTATACAGTCAATTGCTTCATGACTGCCATACATAGTCACCTAAATGAGCTATGTTAAAGCTTGGGCACATTCATGAGAGAGTAAAATAGATTAATATGGTGATGGAAATATAATTATCACATGAATTATCAAGTTTATTCCATCAAATAATGCATGGTTAGCATGGGGCAACCTTTTCTTTTTACACATAGTCTCCAGCCATTAACATGCACCTACAAGTACCTCATGAGGATCAACCATGTTGAGAGTGAGTATTTGAGCTGATAAAGGTCATTGATAATGAAAATATTATATTTTAAATATTTTATATAGGTCAAAAACTCATTTAAGGTCAAATACAATGCACATTGTCCACACTTACATTCACTACCTATATATGAGAATGTTCACCTATAGGTGGCATCAGCGAGATATGAAGGTACTTGTACAAAGAAGATTGGACAAGTTGTAACCTTCATTAGAGTCATAGTGTGTTTATTATATCATGGTATACTTATGAATAATACATTGATCTGGTAAGTAAGGAGTGAGGAACCCTTCAAAGGTGAAAGAACTGTGTTTAGGGATCAAGTCTCTAAAAGCACAAAACAAAGCACCTTACCATTTTTTGGATGTCATATGATAAGGTTTAAAAATTATTGGAGGCATATAATGATATTAACTTGTATTATACACATATGATAAGGGTTATTCAAAAGTATATATTAGATGACTAGTCAAATTTAGTTGTTGAGGAGCTCTAATATGCACCTTTGACCACTGAATTCATGCAGTGATATCTATAGGGTTTAGAATTTTAGGGTGATTATAAAATCTCAAAGTGAAAATAGGGTATTTATTCATGATTGAGATATATTATTAAGATGAATGGAATACTATTGAACACAAGGATATTCAAAAGAGGTTGATATACATAGTTTTAAGCTTATATATACCTATAAGTGTCTGCTTCTTAAAACTATTCACCTATAGCCAAAGGCCATCTTCTACATCATCCATGATGAGGACTTAAGCATGGAAAAAAAATTGGTTTATTTAATATGATTTTAAATGGCTAAAAATATCCAAATGTGATGTGGCACATATTCCAAATGAGTTCTCACCTATAGGCTCCTGCTTGTTTTAACACACTCAACTATAGTTAGTTATAGGTAATAATGGGCTGAAGAGTGATGTTTTAGTGTTGGTAGTGCATAAATATGAGAAAAATAGGTAAAAAAAATACCTAATGACCTTGAGGGAATATAAATAGGTTTCTAAACATTTTTTCCAAGCCTAAACTATACAAGACTACCTAGAGGTGCCCCTCCAAAGGAAGAAACATAGTCAAGAATTGCACTCAGTCTTGACTAAGCAAGGAGTATGTGATGAGTTGGAATGAATAATGGATATTAGAACACATTAATAATGATAATGATGTTCTCATGACAGTCTCATGGTATATTTGAAGTATAAAGAAGACTCTAATGATACATCATATAGTCTATATCCTAAACCATTCACATAGTCCTCTCCATCATAGTTTGTCTTAGGTCTTGAAATATTTAGTGGGTCAAATGATATGATAAAGAGAAAAAAATTTGTTCAAAGTGTCTCCATAATTTTTAGAAGCCCCTACAAGATCTATTTGGCCTAAGGAAATATGGTAAGTACCCTCTATTTTGTCTCAAATAGAGGGTACTTCCCTAGAAGTGCAATCCTTGTAGTCTTCGAAAGCAGGGATAAAAGGGTGGACTAGGAGATAATTGGACCTTGAAAGGAGGTTTGGTAGGTTGTATGACATATAAAAAAAACATTATAAACTATGCATAAAAGGAATAAACTCAATATTATTGTCTAGACTTCAAAGTATGTAGACATGCCTATAAGGCATGGTTTAGGCCTAAAACCAAATAGGGGGTCAAATTCATTTATAAACTTTGGTGATCAATAATATGATATGGAAAATGTTTATGGGGAAATTTTATATGTGTCCAAGCTTTTGGAATGTAGAGGATTCCCTAATAAATCTATTTTTGGCTCAGATATAACTCAAGCCTATACAAAATGAGGAATCAAGCTCGATAGGGTGACTTTGAAGACTCATATCCTCTTGGAGATTCTAAATGGAGACCCAAGGAGTTTGGGGAATTTTATAGGGGTCTTGAGAATTGATATTGTGTAGTTATTTTGTAATTCTAACATCATATCTCAATGAATAAAGCTTAAGGTCAAAACTATCTAAAACCCTACAAAATCTTGAATAAGGACCTGATGAAGGAAATAAAGGAGATGAACTATCCTAATGGATCATAATGACCATTAAAGTTATTGGATGATATATAATATTATCCATGTCACCTTCTTCTCACATTGAGTTATACCGTATCTATATAGACAATAGGGAAATTAGATTTCTTTGACTATTTTTAATGTTTTTTTAGTTCTAAGAAGTTTCAAGTGATGAAATCATCTTTGGGAGAAATTTAAATACTTATTATAACTCACCATTACAATTTAATGTATAATAAATTCTCCTAACTAGTCAGAACTGGCAAGGTGAGAAAGATAGTGAGAAGTGTGAAAAATTTAAGTGGGAGCCTATTTAAGGTGTAATTGAGTAATATAAGGCCATGTATGATACTTAAAAGTTTAATTCACCCCATTATATGTATTTTAAATGGAAACTAAAGCCAATTTTGTGGCCAAGTGTGAGGGGTGAGTGAAAGAGGAGTTCTTTTGATTGTAAGTAGTGATGGCTCACTTCTAGAAGATTCTAGATGATTAGGGATGTAACCAATGCTTGGAGGAACATGTATACAACCCATACATATAATTTTAATCATGTGATATATATATATATATATATATATATATATATATTCAGATGTGGGATGTTCAAACAAAGATGAATGATGAAGGTATTTTTCTGGTATAGAATGAGAACTATTATGCCATATTTCATGAGTCTCATGACTTGGAGAGCCATTTGTCCTATTATACCTTGCATGGTATATCTAATAATACTTTATAATTAAAATTTAAATTACCATATCATCATGAAAAGTTTTATTTTTACCGTTTTACTTCTCTTTTCCCACTTCTCTCTCAATTTTTATAAGTAACTACCATTTTGGCCTTTATGAGGAAAAAAACCACTCCATGTATGGTGAAGCCCTGATGGAATGACATTGTAATTTGCCTTTGAATAATTAATTCAAGTTTGGTTTAATTTTATGAACATTTTTATAAGTGTTCAAAGTGATGTATGGTGATACAAAGTGATAATCCTCTATCCTTTCTTCCCTTATCCTCTCATGTTTATATAAGATATCTTATTCTAGTAGGTCATGTGAAGTGTTATCAAGTGTATGGGTATAAATTTTAAGTGTAAAATGAGCCTTAGCATCTAAAATTATCCTATGTTTCACTTACCTTTGATAACTTTCATGCATCTCACCTCCACATTGAAATATTCATGTTAGAATCTCTTAGGACTTGGAAGTTAACTTGTATGCCTTATCTCTTAATGCAGGAAGTATAATGGTCATATGGAAAAAATATTGGTGTATCAACCCATTATATTAGGTTAATTTAATGAAAAATATAACTCTTTTACCCATATTCAACTAGTTAATTAGGTATGATCATTTCAAGATAGATTCAGGGAGCTAGCCCTTAAATCTAGAAGCTCACTTTCACTATAGATACACCCACATACCTAGAAGTGTTCCCATGTTTCAAAAATATGGGATAATCTTGAATACCCTCTTTTAGGGTGAAATATTTGGTGACAATATTTTTGGCATGCCTTATGGGATCAAGGTCCAAGAGAGTGGAAACATTGTTGGTGTGTCTTTCCTCTATCAACTTTTGGAAGCAAGTTAGCATCAATGGTGACTCTGAATTATAAATTATGGATATAAGTATCCCATGTATATCTCATTAAATATTTTGATAAATTTTTGTATCTCATATAACATATGAGGTTGATATGAATAGTTATGATGAATATTCCTATCATGAACCTCCTTATCAACCTTGCTAAGAACCACATTATACCCCTCAATAGTCATATCAAGATAACTATCAATCATAAGAGCCATGTCAGCCCTATGGTCCTCTAATTACCTCTCCATATGGATACCATATTATTGGATATCCCTATAAGTAAGGATACCAAGGAACCTATCACTCTTCTCAGCAATCCCAATATGAATCATATCAGCCATACTATGATGCATATAAAACTCAAGATAATCTTATTTTTCTTGCCATGAGGAATCAGATGATTCTATGGATTGTACAAAAAGATAATACAAGTAAATCTTTAGATTCCTAAAATCTATAATACAAAAAAATGAAGCTGGTCTTGATCCTCATCATTACCCTCCTCCTCCATTTTTCCCATCTTATGTCAAGTCGTTGTTGGCATCAATACCACAATTACTAGTTAATGAAGAGACTATGAGAATATGGGATGATGAGTATGATGTGCTCCATGATCATCTCATAGAATGGTTGAGAAGTACTACCCAAGGTTACATGTATAATTTATGGACATTTGAATAGTTAGAAGGAACTCAATGGGAGATGAAAGAAAAAATGGACTTGGCAAAAAAGTGCCTTCAATGCTCAATAAATAGGCTTAAGTATGTGGGAGGATAAAGAGCTCAAAAATAAACATACTACTATTGAAGAGTTTCAAGAATGTTATTAACAAGATGTAACTCCTACTTATGTAGGTGTTATCCCTTTGAACCAACCCAAAAAATAAATTTTCCATGAGCTTACTAGTGCTTTCTTCTTTACTATTCCCACTCACATGTCTACTTTTTCATCCCACATTCCATCCCCAACTCATCAACCTTCCACTACCCCCCATTATCCATATCCATCTCATGAGCCCACGTATCAACCTCCCACCTCACCCTTCCTTGAGGAAGAGCCCATATTAAGAGAATAAAATTAAGAAGAGAAAATACAAGTCATGGCTAACCAAGAAGATGTCATAAGTGACTACGAGGAAGAAATAACCATAGGGACTCCCCTTGGTGAATAAAAGGGGAATCCTACCATCTTGAGTGAAGAGAATATATTAAAGACTATTTTTTAGTTGTCCATAAGGAATGTGGACAATAATTAAAGAGATATGTATTTGAAGAAGACTCCATATATGATCATGAATTTGTGGATGACCATATCAAGCATGAAGTGCAGTGTACTATCAAGGATGAAGGTCAAGCCACTCCTCAAGAAGTTACAACCCTAAGAGAGTCTCATGATACCAAGGTAGATGACATAGTTCTTGGAGATGACTCAATATCTATTTATAATTTTGAATGACCTTGAGTTGCATTGGATCATGGAGAACATCAGCTTGATGACCTCATCCATCAAGAAGAGATACTAAAGAAGTAGTGGTTCTAGATGACAAGGAGGATAAAGATGATTGGCAATAACATCTTTCAAGAGCTTTAATATGTTTTCCAAGTTGAGGGTCAAGTACTTAAGAAGGTAGAGAAAGAGTTTCCCATGGAGGACAATGACTAGGATTTGGTAGACTATGTAGAGATCCTTGATGAGATTGAATAACTTATAGCTAAAGAGAAACCCAATCTTATTGAGAGCACTATAAAAACTAGAAAGTAAGCCTTGTTGAACCACCATTAGATTTCATATCTAAGGATAAATATGATTAAGTTAAGGCTATTTGGATTTAATAATAGTTAATTTCCATAACTTAATTGATTGGAATTGCTTTGAATTCCTTGAACATCATGCCAATGAAGTTGGAAAACACTATGAAGAAGATGGAGGCATCAATGCCAATGATAAAAAATATGCATGCCTCATTCATTCCTCTATGTCATGAAGTAAGAGACATTTAAAACTTCCCCTTTGACCTAGGAGGAAGTTTTCACCTTAGATAAGTTAGTTATTGAGTTAGTTAGTTTGGTTTATGTGCATGTGTTTCATAAGTGATCATGAAGCACAATAGTGATTTTTCTTAGTTTCTTTTCTTGTGTATTGCTTCTTATTAGTTTTATATTGTTTGGTGTGTTTCTAAAGGAAATTTTTGTGTCAAACCTAGTGTACATGTGCCTCCATGGCCAATGGATAGGATTAATTAACTAGTCATGGCATAACAAGCATACCACCCTTGGGAAACACCAAAGATGTTGACCATTTTGACCACAAGTCAAAATGGGCCAACTCCCATATATGCAAAAACTTATATAGGGGTCTAAAATAGTGTCATAGGGTGTTTTTTAGTTCATTTGATGTAATTTAATGCCATTTTAGCCTTGGTAATAGTATAATTAAGTCTTATGTTAATTTGAGTTATTTAGGGGTCATATATGAAAGTGACATAGTTTTAAAGGTGTTCAAGTGACCTAGTTTCCTTCCCAACATCCAAGATGTCAGATTCACTATCAAGAATTATAGTCTCATATAAAAATTGTAGGTTTTTTGATTGAAAATCAAGAAAGAAACTAAAAAAGGAGGAGTTTGACACTTGTACAGCCTATAAAGGAGTGTGACATGTGTGAAAACTTTGGGAAATGACTCTTAAACTTCCCTATAATTAGCTCAATGTTTGATAAAATTTAGAAATGCTGAAAATGATCAAAAACCATTATACTCTCCTATCAACCTTCTAGACATGCATAACCAATCAATAGGTTCGTGCTTACTACAAACAATTGGAAAAGTATTAGACCAAATTTTTTTGGTAGGTTATATTAAATTTACATAGATTAATTTTCATAATAAGTGTTTAAGGATTGGTCAATTGTGATTTATGAACCATCTCTAACAAGTTGTCTATGTTTTTTTGATCATTTTATCCCATTCCCTATAGGTTTTGATCTTGTTTCAATGATTCCATACAATATAGATTATGGGAGTGAATCTAAAGTATCTTAAGTTGTAAGAGAAGGCACATTTCTATGTTGCAAACAGGTTTCCATCATTTTTAGAATCTTAATTATTTGGTAGTGGTTTAATAAGGTGAAGATAGGTTAATTAACATGTTTAAAACATCCTCTTAGTCTTCTCACCTTTCAATCTCATTTTATAAATCAATATTCTATGAGGTTGTAGTCATAAGTATTATACAGTCAATTGCTTCATGACTGTCATACATAGTCACTTGAATGAGCTATGTTAAATCTTGGGAACATTAATGAGAGATTAAAATAAAGTATTATGGTGATGTAAATATCATTATAAAATGAGTGATCAAGTGGATTACATCAAATAATGTGTGGTTATCATGGAGGCAACCTTTTCTTTCTACACACAGTCTCTTACCATTTCCATGCACTTACATGTACATCATGAGGATCAACCATGTTGAGAGGGAGTATTTGAGATGAGAAAGGTCCTTGATAATTAAAAGAGTCTATTTTAAATATTTTATATAGGTCAAAAACTCATTTAAGGTAAAATATAATGCACATTGTCCACACTTACATTCACTGCCTGCATATGAGAATGCCCACCTACATGTGGCATCATAGAGATATGAAGATACTTGTATGAAGAATATTGGACAAGTTGGAACCTTAATTATAGTCCTTTTTTGTTTATTATATCATGTTATACTTATGAATAATACACTTATTTGGAAAGTAAGGAGTGATGAACCCTTCAAAGGTGAAAGAACTGTGTTCAGGGATCAAGTTTCTAAGAGCAAAAGACAGAGCACCTTGCCATTTTGTGAATGTCATATGATAAGGTTTAAAAAGACTTGGAGGAATATTAATGATATTAAATTGTATTATACACATAAGATAAGGGATATTAAAAATTTTGAGAGTAGATGACTATTGGAAGTTAGTTGTTGAAGAGCTCCAATATGCACCTTTGACCACTGAATTCAGATAGTGATATCTATAGGGTTTAGAATTTTAGGGTGATTTTAACATCTCAAAGTGAAAATAGGGTATGTATTAATTATTTAAATATATTATTTAGAGAAAATTCATACCAATGAACACAAGGATTTTCAAAAGGTGTTGATATGCATAGTTCTGAGCCCATATACACCTATAGGTGTCTACTTCTTGAAACTATTCACTTACAATCAAAGGCCATCTTCTACATCATCCATGATGAGGATTTAAGCATGGAAAAACCAATTTTATTATGTAATAATATTATAAATTGTTCATAATATACTAAAGTGATGTGTCCCATATTCCAAATGAGTTTTCACCTATAGGCTCCTACTTGTTCTAATATAGTCAACTATAGTTAACTATAGGTAACAATAGGTTGAGGAGTAATGTTTTAGTGTTGGTAGTAGATAAGGATGAGAAGAAATAGGTATAAGAAAATATATGATGACGTTGGGGGACTATAAATAGGTCTATAAACATTTTTAAAGAGCCTAAACTATACAAGACTACCTACAACTACCCCTCCAAAGTAAGAAACATAGTCAAGAATTTCACTCAATATTGACTAAGAAAGGAGTATGTGGGGATTTAAAGTGATGAATTAATATTGGAAAAACTTAATAATGATCATGATGTTATCATGACACTATCATGGTATATAAAAATCAGAAATAAGACTCTAATGATACATCATATAGTCTATATCCTAAACCATGCACACAATCCTCTCCATCACAATATATCTTGGATATTGAAAGAGTTGGAGGGTAAAATGATATGATAAAGAGCCAAAAATTTGTGAAAATTGTATCCATAACTTGGATAATCCCATATAACATCTATTTGGTCTATGGAAATACGGGAAGTACCCTCTATTTTTTCTCAGATAAAGGGTACTTCCCTAGAAGTGCAAACCCTATAGTCCTGGAAAGTACGGATAAAAAGGTGAAATAGGAGATAATTATCCATTTAAAGGAGGTTTTGAAGGTTATATAACATATAAAAAAATTATAAACCATGAATATAATGAAGAAACTCAACAGTATGGTTTAGACTACCAAGTACGTAGACAAGCCTATTAGGCATGGTTTAGGACTAAAACCAAATGAGGCGTAAACTTAATTTATAACATTAAGTGATCAATAAAATGAGATGGAACATATTTAAGGGGATATTTTACAGGTTTAAAATCTCTTTTAATTTATAATAATCCATAATAAATCTACTTTTGGCTTAGAGATAAATTAGGCCTGCACAAAATGAGGAATCAAGCTCGATAGGGCAAATTTGAAGACTCATATGCTCTTAGAGAGTTTGCATGGATACATAAGAATTTTTGGTAATTTGACATGGGTATTGAAAATTTATCTTGTGGATTTTTTTTACAATTAAAATATCGTATCTCTATGAACAAAGATTAAGGTCAAAACTATCTAAAACCCTACAAAACCCTAAATAAAGAACTGATGAAGGAAATGAAGGAGAAGAGCTATCCTAATGGACCAAAATTACCATGATAGTGATTGGATGATATATAAGACTCCCCAAGGCACCTTTTTATCACATTGATTTGTATGCTATCTATATGAACAAGAGGTAAACTAGCTTTCTTTGACTATTTCTAATTTTTTATAGGTTCTAGGAGGTTTTAAGTGATGAAATAAAATTTGGGAGAAATTTCAAGACTTATTATAACTCACCATGACAATTTAATGTGGCATAAAATCTCCTAAGTGTATCTACTAGTAGCTTCATCTCAGCTAGTCAAAACTAAAAAAGTGAACAAGATAGTTAGAAGTGTCAAAACTTTAAGTGGGAGCATATTTAAGGTGTACCTATGAAATATAAGGCCATGAAGGATATTTATAAGTGTAATTAATCCAATTTAATATATTTTAATTGGAAATTGAAGAAAATTTTGTGGCCAAGTGTGAGGGGTGAGTGGAAGAGGAGTTTTTTTAACTACAATTAGTGATGGATCAATTCCAAAAGATTATAGATAATTAGGGATGTAACAAATGTATGGAAGAGCATGTATACAACCCATTACTCTTAGTTAAATCATGATTTATATCCATATTTAGTTGTGGGATGTTTAAATAGAGCTGAATGATGAAGGAATTTTTCTTGTGTGGAATGTGAACTCCTACACCACATTTCATGAGTCTAATGACTTAGAGAGCCATTTGTCCTATCAGACCTTGCATGATATATTTATTAATCAATTATATTTCACATTTAACTTCCCCTATAAGCATTAAAAGTGTTTTTTATGACCTTTGGACTTCTATTTTCCCACTTCTCTCTCAAGTTCTATAAGTAACTACCATTTTGGTATTTGTGAGGAAAAGAACCACTCCATGTATGGTGAAGCCCTGATGGAATGAAATTGTACTTTGCCTTTGAAAAGTTATTGTAAGTTTGGTTTAAGTTCATGAACATTTTTCTAAGTGTGCAAAGTGATGTATGGTGATGCAAAGTGATAATATTCTATCCTTTCTTCCCTTATCCTCTCATGTTTATGCAAGAGTTCTTATTCTATAAGGTCATGTGAAGTGTTGCCAAGTGTATCAGTATATTTTTTAAGTGTAAAATGAAACTTAGTGTCTATAATTAGCTTATGGTTCACTTACCTTGGATAGATTTCATGCATCTCACCTCTACATTGAAATACTCATGTTATAATCTCTTAGGACTTAGAAGTTAGCTCGTATGCCTTATATCTTAGTGTAGGAAGTATAATGGTCATATAGAAAACATCTTGGTGTATCACCCCCTTATATTAGGCTCATTTAATTCAATATCTAACTATTTTCCCCATAAGCAACTAGTTAAGTAGGTATGATCATTTCAAGATACATTCAGGGAGCTAACCCTTAAATTTAGAGTCTCACTTCCACTATAAATACACCCACATACTTGGAAGTGTTCCCATGTTGCCCAAATCTACAAAGGCTTGAACACCCTCTTCTAGGGTGCAAGATTTGGTGACAAAACTAAAATTGATATGATTTTCAAATATGTATCTCATTATGAAATTCTCTCATTTATGGATGGTATTATTGGATACTACCAAAATAATTATTAGTTCCAAGGATAAAAATAAAATGTCCTTTGCAATGCATTGGAGGGCATTCTATTATGTGGTCATATCCTTCCTATTGAAAAATGGTTGAACCACATATTAAAGGGACACAAAAAATATATTTCATAGCCTCATACATGAATCCATGAAATATTATGTTGATGACTTACTTAAAAAATACAAACATCGACAATATCATGCTATAGATTTATGGAAAATATTTGAATGCTTACAATACAAACTAAGTATAAACCTCAAATATATATGTATTTGGGGTATCTTCAAGAAAACTATTAGGCTATATCATATATCAATAATGTATATAATTCAATAAAAAAAGGTCAAATATATGATTGAGATGCCCCCTCCCAAGGGATTAAAATAACTAAGATTTTTACAATGGATAATTCAAGCGATAAGATGATTTATGATTGATCAAACACAATCATTAATGAGATTATGAAGGGAAGATATGAAGTTCAAATAAGATGAATGTTATCCAAATATTTTTTATGAAAACAAATAATATATTCCTAATATTTGAAATATGATGCTATAATCTTGAAAAATCCCTTATTGATATACATTTATGCTATGGAACACATAGTAGGAGACTTGTTGGAAAAATTATACAATAATGTTAAAAAAGAATGAATAATTTATTGAATTATATGTATGCTTGTAGATTATGAAAAAAAAAATGCAATGGAAAAATTATGTCTATCCATTATCTTTTGCACACAAATTTTTTGACATTACATTCTTAATAACAAGACATATGTCATCACAAAATTGGACCCACTTAAGTATCTCATAAAAAAACCATATTTGTCAAGATGCATAGATAAATGAAAAATGTTACTCATGGATTTTTTCTTAAATTTCATATACCAAAAATATTAAAAGTACAAATAATTATAGAACAATTAGAAATAACATTCCAGCTTGAAAAAATGGTGATCAATGATAAAATTTTAGATGATTTTATCATATACAACATTAAAGATGAAAATCTCAATATGTTTTTTATGGATCTAAATGAACCTCACGTGTTGTGGAAGGAATATTTTTAGTCTCTTATTAGGTACAAACCATGATACTATAATATTTTTTAGGGTTCACTTACGTAAATAATATAGTAGAATATGACGTATTAATTTTAAGATTATGTGTTGGTCATACTTATTGATATGTGTTTTATGCACACTTAATGGGATAAACTACCTCTTATTTTAGGATTATTAGAGATAATATAGGTTTAAATTTGTATTATTTTACTCCCTTATGTATCTTGATTTGAATTATCATATAAAAAACATAGACACTATATGCAACAAATTAGGATGGATCTGTAACTTATCCTACTTAGTGAATTCCAAACTCAGAGAAGGTAATCTTACCAAAAAATCATTGTATAGATATTTATATCAAAACATGAATAATTTGGATCTATTAAACCTACCCAAGGGATATATTATCACAAACCACCACTAAAAAGGGTTCCAAAGCCTCTAATCAAGTAACACCACATAATAACTCTACTTAGGCCTACAATACATGAAATAAAATCTAATCTAGTGTTCACCAAAGCTTATGGAATAAAGGGGGATGGTTTTAAAAAAAGCATAACATGCAAAATAAAATTATACTCAAGTTAATGTAGAGATATTTATAAGCAAGGAATAAAACATTCCACCTATTACTTTGTGAAATATCTATCTAAAAAAATGAAAGAGTGAGAGTTAGTAATACTTACCTCGAATGAACCCATCGTGCCTCAATATCTCCCTTGGTCAATGGTGATTTGAAAGAGGTTTTTTGGATTTGTAAGGATAACGCTATAAAAATCATCTCTAGGCTAAAATTATCCTACTTTTCATTCAAGTCTTACCACAAGATAATATTCTTTCCTTCCAAAGCTAAACCCTAAGTAATGACTCTTTAAGTGTAAATTTTGAAGAATTGAAAGCTGTAATAATGAAAAAAATGGATGTTACTCTCGTTTGAAATGAAATGAAGGTGGTATTTATAGTTAAGGATTGAACTTAAACCCTTTTGTAAGTTTAGCCAACATGATCAACTAGCTCAATTTTGTTAGGTAGGAAACTAATTGTTACATCTCAAACTAGGTTGGTTAAGCCAACTTAGTTTGGTAACGTGTAGTGAATCCTTTATAAGAAGATTGACCCAATTGAATTGGTATGAAAATGAATGATAAGGGTGTTTGCTTAGTAATGGGCTATTTTGAAATTGGAATTTCTTAGGGAAGTGAATAAATGGGATTTAATTGATTAGGGATGTGAATAAATGGGATTTAATTGCTTATGGAGTTCTATAAAAGTGACTTGTAGTGATTTTAGGTAATAGTATAAGGACCAAACATGTTTTGAAGCACTAAATATCTACCCACCTTTTTCCTAGTACACCTTTTAAGGTATGTACTCAAAGAGATTGAAGCTCAATAGGTTCTTGAAAGAGATAAAGTGTCAGTAAATGATAAAGTTTTAAAAATATTGTGTATACATATGCCCCACTCAAAGCTCATCATGTGTCACACAATTGTAACATGGGATGGTGCTTTAGGAAAGAACATAAAAATGCATAATAAATGATCTAACAAATTATATTAAAAATTAGAAAATAAATGAAAGTAAATATTTTTTAAATACATACATTCACTTACATTATTGTTTTGAATAGGACCTATAGATGAAGTAGATGATAAAGGCATTAAATGTACGGAGCAAGTGATGGACCTGAAAATAAGGTAAATTCTAAAAATTTGAAAAAATGTGTTATATACATAAATATTCTCTACATTGTCAAGATTCCATGACTTCTTATGGTTTGTCAAAAGACCTTGTAGAAGCAAAGTTATGAACAAAAGATGATTTTTTTTGGTAAATAACTAGAAGGGTAAGAATTTATATATTTTGAATATATAATATAAATTTATCTATTCATTTGAATATTTATTTATTTTGAGAAAACAAGCCTCTGTTTGACCTAGAGGCATGATGAGAGAGATGATGGCATGGATGCAATGAACATGAGGAGGAGGAAATATTATAGTTTTTACTAGCTTAGTTCAGGTATGAGGTGTATTGAATACAAATTTTATTACTTTTAGTTATAAATAAAGTATATTTTGAAAATTAGATGTTAGGGTAAACCCATGTAACAAAATTTTCCCCAACAAATTTTGGGATAGAGTAGAAAGTATGAAAAAAAATGGGAAGGGGACAAATAGGAAAAATTCATGTCTAAGATATTGATAATGAGTTAGTGAAAAAATCATCACAAAAAAGAAACAAGATCAACCAAGATGATGTAGTTTTAAATTGGTAGGTTATTTATAGTATCTGAATGCATATTAGTGGGCTGATCTAGTTAGATTGTAAATGGTTGATTTCATAGTACTAGGATGATATAGTTTAAAAAGATAAAGTGGACAAATATAGATAACTTGGATGATCTAGTGGCTCCTTTAGCTAGTTGAATTAGAATGTAAGATGGATGACTGCATAGATTCAATGGTCAACTTCATAGAAAGTGGTCAGCTGTGTTGGGTAAATTGGTCAACTGTGTAGTGCTATGTTGACATAATTATAAATCAATACTAGATGACATAGTTAGGTACATAGATGATGTAGTATAAAATATATCCTTCCCTAAAATATTTAGGTATGTGGTTGACATAGTATAAAATGATGGAAAAGTGAGAAAATAGGTTGTTAAATTGGATTTAAATGTTTGTGTTATTAATTTTAGTAATATAATTGATGATTATTTTATGTAAAGAGCTGATATGTGCTTTATTGTTTGATATTTTGCAGAGGTAATGGATGATCTGGTGATTAGTGGATGCAATATGGTTACTTGATTTATTAGATATATTAAAAATGGGTGACTGATCATGGTTGACAAAACTAGGATTTGGGGTATCATGCAAATGTCATGTATTTAATTGAATGTTGTGTTAGTGGCCATTTTCTTAGGGACATAAGAGTGGTTAACCTAAAATTTTAGGTGGGTGGTGGATGGGAATACCATTGAGGTGGGTATCACCCTAGAGTATGTCTATGTACTATTAGGACTTTTGATTATAGGGGCACCTATGATTTGTGATACTCCTGAGATAAATGCATAGAGACAGACCCTATCCCAATGGGTGAATGGATATGAGAGCTATTTTAGTGGGTTAAATACATTAATGTTTTGTATATGTTATGATAAAATGTGTGATGTATTTTGATTATTTTCTAGCAAATGTGAACAAATGCATGGTTAAAAAGAATGATAAAAAGTGGAATATGTAAAACCAAGATGACATATTTGAAAAATAAGGAAATAAATATTTAAAAAAGGGATTAAAATAATAAATATACTATGAGAAGCATGTAAAGATACATATAAATAAATATATGTAAAATATGAATGTGAATTAAGAATATGCAGAAAAATGCATGAAAAGAAAGTGAAACATGAATGTGAGGTACAAGCAAAGATATGTAAAACAAAATATCCAATTAAATGATAAATAAAAATGTAGGGTTTGTGTTAATCACTAGTTTTAAAGGGCATAGTTATTTTGTGAGGATACATGGTATGTAGTTTTTGATAAAAGAGAGATGATACTTTGTGAGGAAAACTTGGTCCTATCCAAGGTCTTACACTATAACTCATGAAGGGTAAACCAATGATGTTAATGATAATTAGGGTAAATGTTTATGAAAGATAAGGGAATTTTTATGAGAAAGCTTTAGTCATATTTGAGGTCTTACATTGTAACTCACAAAAGGATAACCAAAGAGGTATGATCAACAAAAAAGTAATATTTATCAATGAGGAAAATTGTAAATATTATGATGTAAAAGTAATTGAAAAATCATAACATAGGCATTGTAACAATCCTTAGTAGGTATGAGACATACTAAGAAAATAGGAAAGTGCTAAGAATTTATTGGATGACAAAGTCATAAGATATTTGTTCATAGTAGAGACTAAGATTTTGATGAATAATTGATGCAATTATATCATCTCATGAAGATGATATATGCAAGAAAATTAAAATGGGCCTACCTTCCCACACTATGTTCCACGATGCTCAAGATCCCTTATAGAGTCGTTGGTCTATAATAAAGATTGGGTACTTGCATGAGAAAGTAGATATCAATTATATAGAATTTTAAAACCTTTCTACCCCATTCTACTAACCTAACACACCCTAATGAACCTCAACTCTATCATGATTCCAATTTTGGAGTTTGAGATTCAAATAGAAATAAGATATATGCTAAAATAAGAATAATGTCTTTTGATATGATTTTAATTTTTGATTTTATAACCACCTTTTTATCATTTAATTTTATTTAAATGATTTGCATTATGAATTTTTTATGGCCTTTTCTATTATTCCTCCGTATGGATTTAGAATAACCAACATGAGTGATATAAGTGTCAAACATAGATAAGTTGTAGACTTTGGTTATACGATATAAAGTACCTAGAGATTTTGTTAGTTTATAAATAATTATACTTTCCCACAAGTAAGTATGTGATCTCAAGACTAACTAAATGTGTAATTAGTATGAAGGGAGAAACAAGGGGAAAGTGGAGATCATAGATATCCCTATATTAAATGATACAATGATAAATATACTTAGTAGTTGATCATAAGGTTAAAATAAGATAGTGTAGGGTGTGGGTTATGAACCATGTCACAAGAATAACTATTTGATTCAAACAACTAATCTAATAAAAATATATACATAAAGAGATATCATTTGATGATAAGGGGAAAATAGGTGAATATTTAAACATTAAAATAATACATTGAATATAACATGAAATCATAAAATAATCACAAATTAAATCCAAATCATATGAAAATGTAATATATAATGTGATAAAACACCATGATGTGTTTGTAAGTATTGATAAATTTTGTGACAAACATCATCAATAACATTTGATACATCTTGGTGTAACTGTACTTGATTTTGATCAAACTATTATCAATCTTCACTAAAATTCATGAAAATATCTGCTAACACATTGTCTCTATAGAGAAAATAGGTATGCTATAAGAAGAATGATGCTCATGGTGAAACTCTTGGAAAGGGTAATCAATTTAAGTAATTGATGTTACATTATGACTAATATCCTCATATTTTAGAGAATTTAGGATATGAATAAGGTGTATCATTTATATATGAATGATATAGAGTATGTAGTTGAGTCAGCGATGGTATAGGCCATGGAAAATCATGAAAATGTTACTATAGCACTCGACATCTATCTATATGATTTGTAGTACACTAATGCCAAAGAGAATAAACTTTCCCATATTTAGGGATGTATTATAGAAGTATCTTATTAGGAAGTAGGCTATTGTTGGTAGATTTTGCCTTATCTAGATGAATTATATCAATGTATTATCAAATTTATCAGTAATGAATAGAGGAATATGTGCCCATGCCATGAAAATAACAAGTATGTCTAGGAGTATCCAACTATGAAGTCTATTATTTGTAGTATGATTAGAGCTTGAAGATTGTTTTTGTGATATGAATCACTTATGTGCATTATAATCCTTGGTCTAATTACTAGTAACCCTATGGAACACACAATATGGCTCATCTACCCATTATGTCAATAGAGGATCAAGATTTTAAAAAAGTAGTATGCCATCACCAACAAGAGGAAAACTTAGATTAGGATTAAGGTTAGGCTCAACCATAGTATGAGATGATCTCAAAGTAGTTTGTTGCAATGTAGCCAACATCTATAGAGGAAGTATGTTAAAAGGATATGAGAATCTAGTGAACAAGTATAGTCCTATCATGGTATGGTTAAGAAGAATAATCTAAAGGGGATCAACAATGAATAAATGAGAAGTAGTATGTGTGTGCTCCATATAAGACATATGGATATCAAGTGAAAAATAATTCATGTTAGGTATAGTAGGAGGAGAAGGAACTACATGAGTATAATTAAAATAATGTTGTAAAGAAAAGTGATATCTAAGTATATCTATATTTTTAGCTTGAACAAAGCTTGCTAAAAATGGATCATCTAAAGAATAGCCATCATCATAATCATGAGTCTGGAGATCAATAGTACATGTGTTGATTATTTTATTGGTTAAATAAGCATGATGGATGGAGTGTTTAATATTTTTTATAATAGGAATTTCATTTAATGAATTTTTATGAGAGTGAGGTCATAAATAAGGAGGTAATTGAGAAAATATGTGAGAGAGGAGAGAGACCAGGAGTTTTGAATTTCAAATTAATCTCATCAAGTTCATCATCATTAGAATCTAAGAGATTAAGTGGTATATTACCTATTATTTCGAGATGACCATTATAATCTTTAGTAGAGTTGATAGGATAATTGAAACATTGAGACTCATGAAAAAAAATACTAGGTAAAGGTTTGAGGGCAGGTATTTTAAAAACAACCTGTTCTTGATATTATTCAAAATTATAAGGATTAGTGTTCCCTTGAATATTATATATAACACCATTATAAGGTAAATTAACACATTGTCATGGTGACAAGGTTACAACACTCATGCAATGTGTCCAAGGTCAATTGAATAAGATGTTATATGATAGTAAGAAATTAAATATCATTAATTTGATGCAAACCATGACGGGGGAAATTTGATAGGAAGCCAAATGTAACCTAAAGGAGGAGCTTATCATCTATCATATCCTTGACATGTTCTTTGTGTAGATTTAATATTACATTTAGGATACCCTAGTATTTTAATGAAGTTAAGGGAAACAACACAAGTGCCTGAACCTTCATCAATCAAAACACACTTGACTTGGATAACTCCTATTTAGACACTAATGAATAATGGAGGATCATCTATATGAACCAATATTTCATTAGGAATCATTAAAGTGATAGGAAATTTGAGTGAAATATAAGTACTTATCATTTCATCAATGTGGATAGACATTTATTCACATTGTTGAAGGATGTTATATTCAGACCCAGACAAAGTGGGTTTTCACTCCATAGGTAGGCATGAGGGATGCTAATTTATAATAAAATTTCAATTAGATGATTACAATGATGAGGAAAAGTTTTCATAAGTTATAGAAAAGGAATTTTAGATGGGAGGTGCAAAATTTTAGTTATAGGATCCCATTAATCATATCTAGTTAACATTTTATAAGATAAAGGTGCATAATGTTGAAGTAAATCATTTGAATGTGTAGTAGAAGTGCATGTAAATTGATGTTGGTAAGGTGTATTTTATTGGGGCTTGGGCAATACTAGTTGACCAAGTGTGTCTAATTGTGTTGATGTAGTTAAATTAGTGGTTGTTTCTTTTGAATTAGATGAATTTGGAATTTCTAATAGAGGTAATTTGGTTAAAACAAGGATGATTGATAATCGAGGGCTATAATTAATATCAATATAAAGTGAGTTAGTGTATAACTATGTTATTTTATTAGACACTTATGAGTTATTAGTTTATGCTGTTAAAGTGGTTGGAATTGTTCCCGTGTGCCCCAATTCTGTAAGATGAGATGGGTAAGAATCTTGAATAATACAAAAAGTTGGGAAATTTTTGTAATTTGAATTTGGATAAGGATTGATATAAGATACTACTCTCCTCATATTATTCATATTGATGACATTCTCATGATTAATGTTAGCATTGGGATCCATAGAACTTTCGACATTATTAGTAGTATTAGGTTGGGTAGTACTAGCTTGATGATTAGGAAGGGGATACATGTAAATAACTAGGTTAACATTATTTTGATTAATGGATTCATGTTTAGTTTAGGTTTTATGATACTTAGATGCCACCTCATAATCTTATTAACACGTATATATGACTGTTTCATGATCAAAATTAGGTCCAATAAGATATTCGATTACAAAGGTTCTTAGTGGGTGAAAAGTTTCATGAGAATGGACCCAACTTGCATGATACCAATAGAATTTGTGTGGATCATACCAATTTTTGGTAGGGCGATTAGGATCAAGATCTCATGGTGAAGGTCTAGGAAGATGTTATTAAATATCTACTAAGGAAAGTGGTTTATGAATGTATACATTATTTACTTGATTAAATGTATAACTAAGATGTGGTTTGTTAGAAATTGATGGTGAAATAATATGATCTATGGAACCACTGGGAGTAATGTATTGAATAGTTTTGAAAGATAATTACAAGTGGATGAAGTAGGAGTAATGATATTTAAAAAAAACCATTTCATGGATGAATTTTAGTAGATGATGTTAGGGGAAATGATGTTAGTGACTATGATGCCCCCTTGAGAGGACATGAGGGGAAGAATGAGATAGATGGACACTCAAAATAAGAAACAATGGGTGGGATGTGATGAATAGATAAGGGGATTGGATTTGAGATGTTGATATAAATGATGAAGAAAATAAATTTGACTTGAGAAAGGAGCTATAAAGTGATGATTGTTCTGGCAAAGGCATGTGCATAGGGAGTAGATATGATGATAATGATGAGATAAATGATTGTAAGGTTTTCACATATCCTAGGCAAGGACACATACCAGGGAGAGATTTTGGCTAGGATAAGATAAGGATTAGATAAGGTGAATGATGAGTGTATCTCAATGCTAAAGTCAAGGGATATGATGAAGGTGATGATAGAGAATAAAGTGGTATGATTGAGTGGCCAAAAGATAAAGGAGAAGAATTAGACTGCATTACATCAATTTAAGGATATGAATAGTACAAGTCATGAAAGACATGAGAGATATAATGATGGAGATGTGATGACAAAGGATTAAGAAAGAGGTAAGAGTGGTCGAGTTTACCTTAGGCACATTAGGTGATTAAGCACTACCTACATAGTCTAATAAGACCGTAGGCAAATGTAATTCAAACTAGATTAGAGGATGATGATGATGATGATGATATTATGATGATTAGGTTTATTAGACATGGTAGTTGTTAGATAGATGTTAAGTTTGAATTAAATGAAGATAAATGATTTTGGAGATGAGATGTTAGATGTTGATGACTAGAGAGATGAGAGATAAGTCTTGATTAGATATTAGATGAATGGGCTAGGATGATTGACTTAATGATGAGATAAGGATGATGAGTAGATGATCAAGCCATAATTTCTATAATAAGGTTCATCATAGTCTAAATAATCCAAGAAATATGGCACTTGATAGTATGACCCATGATATAAGTATGACCAAGAGGACATTGTGCCAAAGTGAAATGGCAAGTAACAAACTCTACATCATTGAGGGAACTTAAAATCCTCATTATAGATTTTGGTGTCATCATAACATCCTTGTTCATTTCCTAATAGAAAAAAATAGACATGACACAAATAAAACATAAGACAAATAAGATATATACATGATGCAAATAAGTCAGAAAAAATTGAGCACATAAGTAACATACGCAAGTATCTACATGCAGTGTCACAATGTCTTATCTAATATTAGGATCAGTGCTTGGGTGATGGGGTAGACTAGGATGATCATGGTGTTATTGTGGACATAGGAGAGACTTTGATTTGTAATAGACTAACAATGATGATTAATATTAAGACTTAGATAAGGATATGGATGTGGATATGGATTTTAAATTGGATGAGGACTTGGGTTAGGATTAGGCTAAGGATTTGGATAATTTAGATGAGAGACATAAAATTGATCAGGCAAAAATGAGACTAGGTCAATGCTAGATCGATATAGAATAGATTTTGTCCCTAGTTTAAAATAGGAGGATGGATGACGTGACTATGAAAGATGAAAGACATGGAGATGGATGTGACTAGGGGATTAGGAATTAGAAAAAACACCATGGACTATTTTTAGCATTTTTAAATTTTATGATTTTTAGGGTTTTTGGAATATTTCACCTTTTAGGGCTTTCTGGAATATGTATGTATACTATAAAAATAAGTTTACTAGCAAAGGGAATACCAAGCCTATAAACCAGGATATGGATGAATGGATGGGATGAAAAAAAGGATGAGGATTATTATAAAAAGGGGTGGATGAAATCATCATGTTAGAACCAAATATCTATTGACCTGAGTGTTCATTGGAGGATATGCCAAGATGATTCTAGAACATTTTTCAAGACATCTTCCTCTCTCATATGAAGGTTAAGATGTGAAGGAATGATTGACATAATGAGATGCAAGATAGGATGGTGAATGATGGGTAGGAACAAGGGACAAAGGGATAAGGGATATTTGTTATGAACCTATGATATGTCTTCTCTTTACTTTGTTAGTTTAGTAGTTGCTATAGACACATATGCTTTATAAGTTATCCTGTGAGCATTTTTTTATCCCACATTCATGGGAAGCCATATTTTATTAGATTATAATTCGTATATAAGTGTTGAGGCTAATGAAGGAATCCACAAATTATTTTTATTGAGATTGTTCAAAGGAGGCTACCCCATTGAAGTGGCTTGTGATCAATATAATTCATTCAATGCTTCTACTCATTTGATAATTCTATTATTTCATGCATTTTTATTGACTTGTTGTAGGAGGATCCTCTCATTTGGTATCAAAGTGATTTTTAGGGCCACAATTTTTTTTCTTTAGAAAGTCTTCACTCTATTCTTCTACATAATTCCTTTAAATAATTTTTTCAAAAATAATTCTATTCTACTACATAATTTATTTAAGTATTTTTTTATAACATAATAATCTATTTCGGATTAGGGTAAAAACATGACCACATAATTGTGGGACGTGCTTGGGTGAAATCCATACAACTCATCATAAGGAATACCATAGGAACCCCAAAATAGTTGACCCATTGAGAAGACCTGCCATCAAAATGGGCAATGACCCTTCCCGATTGAGTAGTTCCCATCCGTAATGAAAACAAAGAGCTATTGCTGAGAGATAAATTTGTGGCCAAAAATTTTCTCAACAAAAGTGGTTCTCTCTTAGATGTCATTGGTGGCTAGAGTGATATTTTCAAAATCCTTAGATAGCCATTGAAACTTGGGGCCTCTTTTTATCATTTTGAGAATATTTCTAGCAGACTCAAAAATTAATTAGTAGAGTATCCATAGACTATCAAAGGACTTATAGGTAGATGTTTAATAGAAACCAAAATCTACACCATCTATAGAATATCAATAGAATCTCAGAGTATTTACTGCCAAATATAAAATAGGAAAAAAAAACATTATTTTTTTTCCATTTTTTTACAATATCTCTCCATTTGTATCCCTATTGATCTTCAAACTTTACTCAAACACTTAAAATTCCAATCCCTACATTTTCTTCCTCGAGTCCCCATATCACAATTCCACTCCTAATTCTCACAAATCTTAATTTTCCCTTTTTTTAGGTTTTGCCATAACTTCTATTTTTGTTTATTTGCCTCAAAATATTTCCACTATGTTCATCATCTCTTTCTACTCCTTTGTCCCTCTTTGACATATTTTCTAGTTTTTCTATTTTCATTCCTAAAATTGCCCTCACCTTCATCAATCATACTCCCACTATGAAAAAAATATTAAAATCCCCTTTACCCCTTCCATTTTTACCCAAATTCAAAAATTTTCTTACTAAACGTGTCTTAACTCTAGTTTTCCTATCCATTGCCAAAAAAATCTGTTATTTGGGTTATGGTAGTAACCCGAATAGGAGAAAAAAACATGGAGGATGAAATTTCCACCCTCAAGACCCACATCAAAGATCTTGATGAAAAAATTCTCGGCCTCAGTCTTTAACATACCACCATGAACAACAGATGACATCCAGAGTCTTCTTCAGACATTGGGTTTTCTTCTTCCAATAATTATAATGGGTTGAAGATTAATTTTCCTTGATATAATGTTATAGATATAACTAGATAGATCTATCAGGGAGAATAATATTTTAGTCTACATAATACTTTTAATACCAATAAGATTCCACTTGCATCCTGTCACTTAGAACTTGAATCCCTTCAACGATATCATTGGTATACCAAGGCTCATGATGAACCCATATGGAAAAAAATTTGAACCCTCATTTTACAACAGTTTGGCCCTAATAATTTTAATGAGTTCACTAGATCACTCACTAAACTTCACCAAATAGGAACCATGAGATAATATCAAATAGAATTTGAAAAACTAGTGAATCACATAAAGAGATTGTCTAATGAATTCTTCAAGAGTTTATTTTTCAATGGATTGAAGGATGTAATTTGATCTAAGGTCAAAATGTTCTATCCCAACACAATGATGGAAGCCTTTGGGTTAGCTAAGTTGGTAGAGGATAAGATTGTAACATAACAGTGAATCAAATCTAATTTTGCTCCATAGAAAAATATAGTTACACAATGATCTCAAACAATGCTAGCCCCTAGAACCACTCCTATTAAGTATTTGATTGAAGCAAAGATGTAAAACCATAGGAAAAAAAACTATGTTATAACTATGATGATAAATTCACTTAGGGACATTGACGTGTCGAGCAAAATCTCTACCTATTGGATGTGGACTCTCCACCTGAAACTAATTACTGGGAAGATGTTCATGATATAATAGATGATTCAAAAGAAGCTCAATTGATTGTGGAACTTACTTCTTAGGAAGACCAACCAGAGATCTCTCAACATGACTTAGTAAGAGTCACTAAACCACAAACCATGTGGGTCAAGGGTTATTTCAATAAGTTCCCTCTCATAATACTCATTGATTCAAGTAACACTTATATCTTCATTGACCCTCAAATCACCAAATAGGATAATTATTTTATCCATCCTTACTCCAACTTTTAAGTCATGATTGCTAATGGGGTACCATTACCTTACAAAATGAAGTGTCACAATGTGTGTATCTCTATTGGAGATTATAACTTGCACTCCAACATGTTTGCCTTGCTTGTAGGTGGATGTGATGTTGTTTTCGGAGCCTAGTGGTTACACACACTTAGACCCATCTTATGGAATTTTGCTAAACTTTAGATGCAATTTTTTGATAATGGGCAAAAACACACACTAAAAGGCTTACAACTAGGATCTCTTAGCATCATAAGTTCACATCACATGGAAAAACTTATTAATAATAATTCACATGATGTCATTATCTAACTCCATTCCATTCAAATGTAACCATCAATAGTCTTCACTACTCCTTTTGATCTATAAACCATTCTACAGAGGTATGCACGTGTCTTTACCAAACCAATGGGACTGTCACCTTCCTAACTAGAGGACCAATATATTTAGCTCCTTCCTAGAAGTGTTCCTCCCAACATATGGCCTTATGTCAACCCATTTTAGCAAAATATTGAGATTGAGATACTCATTTGAGACTTACTGAAGCAAGGCATTATTCACCCCTGAACCAACCCATATTCTTCCCTAGTTCTCCTTGTCTAGAAAAAAGATGGGTCATGGCATCTTTGCATTAATTTTCATGCACTTAATCACCTCATAGTCAAAGATAAGTTCTTAATCCCTATTATTTATGAGCTTCAAGTCACTCATTTTTCTCCAAGTTGGATCTTTGCTTTAGATATCACCAGATCTAGCTTCATGAGGATGATATCCCTAAGATATCTTTTTGCATGAATTATGGCCACTATGAGTTTCTGGTCATGCCCTTTGGCCTCACTAATTCTCCTTCAACATTATAGGCATTGTTGAATAAAATATTTTGGCCATACTTGTGAAATTCATTCTAGTCTTCTTTGATGATATCCTCATCTATAGTAAAACATGGTTTGAGCATCTATAACATTTGGAGCTTGTACTATAACTTCTCTCTGACCATCATCTTTGTGCAAAATAGTCTTAATGAAATTTTGGCTAGGATGAAGTAGAGTATCTCAGGTATATTGTTTCAGCCCAAGAGGTTTAGATAGATCCTAAAAAAATAGCTGCCATGATAAATTGGCCGCATCCTCAGACACTCAAGAGCCTCCATGGTTTTGTGGGGCTAACTAGATACTATAAAAGTTTGTCAAAGCTTACGAGAAGATTTTAGCTATGTTGATAGCCATGTTAAAAAAAGATGTTTTCAATTGGACACAAGTTGTTAAGTGTGCATTTGAAGAATTAAAACAAGATATATATACTACACCTATTCTAGCTATGCCATATTTTGCCAAGACCTTCACTATCAAGAGTGATGCTTGCAACAATGGACTTGGTTTTGTTCTCCTCCAAGAAGGATGCCCCATTAAATTCACTAGAAAATCCCTTTTTGGTAAGAATTTTTTGCTCTCTACTTATGAGAAGGAAATAATGGCCATTTTACATGCAGTATAAAAGTGACGGCCATACCTACTGGGAAATCATTTTTGCATCAAAATTCATCACTAGAGTCTAAAATATTTCCTAGAATGATGGGTCTCCACCTCATCACAATAGAAATGTGTTAGTAAACTCATGGGTTATGACTTTGAGATCACTTATAAGAAGGGTAAGGATAATATTGTGGCTGATGTTCTATCTTGCATATTTATGTATTAAGCTTCCCTTTCATTTATTTCCATGCCTATTTTTGAATTGGTTGGATGCTGTATAATAGGTGTATGTCAATGAATCCTCATTATCTCAAATCATTCAATATTTGGCCACTAACCCCTCAGTTTTACTACATTATTCTTGGGATGGTTCTTCTATGTGATACAAGGGTCATCTGGTGCTTCCCTAGAGCATAGATCTTCAATAGGCTATATTCTATGAAATTTATGCTTCTCCATCCATAGGAAACTCAGGTTTTCTCAAAATTTATGAATGACCTTGATGCAACTTCTTTTATAAGGGAAAGAAAAAGGTAATTAAATAGATGGTGGCTGAGTGTGATACTTCCAACGTAACAAGGGTGAAACAACACTCATCTCTGGGTTGCTCAAACCCTTGCCCATCCCTACCATAATTTGGAGAAATATTTCTATGAATTTCATTAATGGGCTCCCTAAATATAAAAGGAAAATGGTGATCTTGGTTGCAGTTGATCACCTCTCTAAATATAGTCATTTTTGTGCCCTCGGCCATCCCTATATGACCTTCATAGTTGCACAAATTTTCTTGGACCATATTTTTTGTCTTCATGGTAATCCTTCATCCATTGTCTTAGATCATGATGCAACCTTCACTAGAAATTTTTGGATATAACTATTTATATGCTTCGACACCTAATTGAAGATGAGTTTTGGGTATCATCCATAAATGGATGACTAGATTGGAATTGTCAACAAATGCTTGGAAACTTTCCTTTGTTGTTTCAACTCAAAAAAATAGCAGTGGGCAAAGTGGCTTCCTCTCACTAAATGGTGGTACAATACCTCCTACCACATTTCAATGAAAATGAATCCATATGAAGCAATCTATGGTCAAGCACCTGTAGTGCTCTTTTCATAAACCCATAATAGTTCATCAATTTAAGCGGTCAACATAATTCTCTACACTTAGCATTATATCCTTAGTACCTTGTAGGATAATATTCATATGGCACAAAATCAAATGAAACAATAGGTAGATCAACACCATTCTAAGTACACTTTTCAAGTAGGTGATATGGTTTTAATTTACTTATATCCCTACAAGAAATCCTCCCTAAAAATCAAAGGGAATCATAAGCTAGTTCCCAAGTTCTATGGGCTCTATAAGGTTCCTTAGAAGATTAGGTTGGTTGCTTATAATTTGGAGCTCTCACCTTCTTCCCAAGTTCACCCAATACTTCATGTCTCTTGTTTGAAGAAAGTTCTTAACATGAACATCAGAGTGCAGATTGTTTTACTAGAACTTGATAATGAAGGATCCATTCTTCTTGCGTCAGAGGTAATTTTGGATAGAAGCACACACCAAATTTACTTCCATTTCATCACTGAGGTTTTAATTTAGTGGCAAAAAATGAAACCTAAGGATACAACATGGGAACCACTATTTTAAATTCAACACAATTCCCACATCTAAAACTTTGAGGATAAAGATTTTTCTAAGAGGGAAGGGATGTTATTAACCCATGATATCTCTTCTCTTTACTTTGTTAGTTTAGTAGTTGCTATGGATGTATATGCTTTGCAAGTCATCCCATGATCATTTTGTTTTATCCTATATTCATGGGAAGTAGTAGTTTCTTAGATTAGAATTCATATATAAGTGTTGAGGCCAATGAAGGCATCCATGAATTTTTTGTATTGAGATTTATCAAAGGAGGTTTCCCCCCTGAAGTGGCATGTGATCAATATAATCCATTCAATGTTTCTACTCATTTTATGATTATATTATTTCATGCATTTTTATTGATTTGTTGTAGGAGGATCCTCTCAATATTATGCGGATGGAATGAATTTTCCCCCAAGTGTTAAGGTATAGTGTGGACAATAAATTATTCTACCATGATGTTGAAAATTGGTTTTCATCATGGTACTTGCCCAAGATGCTATAAGATTGGTTTTCACCATTAGACAAATGATTTTTTTATTATATTTTTATTTTTTTGACTTTTTTATTTTTGTAATTTTTGTGTTTTTTTTTTAATTTTTAATTTTTGAGATTTTTTTTGGCATCTCAATGTATCGTATATGGGTAGGAGATGCAAGAAGGATGACACCTTCTTGATCTTCAACCAACACTTATTTTGGAGATATGTGATGCTAGGACCATGTGATGGATGCTAGATTCCTAGATGTCCTAGTGGCCTTTATTAACTCTTGATTTAACATCCTTCGAACATATTAACCATGTGTCTTTATAACCCTTATAAGTGATAATATTTCCCAAGAATTTGAGATATGGTATGTGTTATCCTTGAATTTAGTAGGCTCAATTTATGGGATAACACCTACAAAACTTGTTTGTTTCATAGCCCATAATCTCTAAGCTCACAAAATAAGGAAAATCTATACCTCTTTGCATGTGTTTTTCCCCAAAAAGTTGATCTTTTGAGGGAATTTTGCATCCTATGTAATTCAGAGAATTTTCTCTGAACTACACTTTGTTTCTTTTTTGTTATGACAGAGAATTTTTCTGACCTTGCATATGTTTTGTGCAAAGTCAGAGATTTTTTCTGATTTTGCATATGTTATGTCATAGAATTTTTTTGACATT
Source organism: Torreya grandis (assembly GCA_037957365.1). Classification (NCBI taxonomy): domain Eukaryota; kingdom Viridiplantae; phylum Streptophyta; class Pinopsida; order Cupressales; family Taxaceae; genus Torreya; species Torreya grandis. Next base: position 2,407,703 of record JARHVA010000204.1, on the reverse strand, counting down.
GCACATGCAGGAGCACTATTTTTCTCTAACTTTGTATGTGAAAATTCAAAAAAAATCTCTGCTTTTGCATATGGGACCCACCACCCATGCTAATTAATATGCATTTACTACTAAATTATTTATATATATATATATATTACAATTGGTAATCTTTATTTTTACCTCTTATTTTTATTTTTCTCACCATTTTTGAGCTCTCTTGCACTCCTTTTAGCACCATTTTCAATCTCATCAACACTTCCTCTACCGTTATTTTCTTAGTCATTTTAGCTTGCACATAGATTGATCTTTCAAGCATGCTTTTCAAGTAGGGTTCATTTTTGTCTTCTTTCCTTTTTGTATTTATTTATTATTGTTTTTTTTCCCTAGTTTTTTTGATTGAGTAATTCCTTTGTCAATTTACTTATCATCTTGAGTTTTGATTATTTTATTTTCCCCCTTTCTCATTTTGATTTCAATTCTTAGGGTTTTTATCTTGGTTTTTATTATTTCCATCTTCATGTACATCAAAGAATTTTCTTCGAAGAACATTTTATCTTTATGCACTTCAGAGAAATTTCTCTGATATGCATAAAGTTAGCCATCCCTTTTTATGTACTTTAGAGAAAATTATTTGACATGCACAAAATAGTCAAGTTGGATGCAAGTCAGAGAATTTTCTCTGACCTACATGAAATTTTAATCTATCCTCATGTAATCAAATAATTTTCTCTGATTTGCACTCAACAAGGTAAAAATCAAATTATGTAACTCAAAAAAAATTCTCTAACTTGCATGAAAGAGGTTTTATTTCCCAAGTTATGCAAGGCAAAGAATTTTCTCAGACTTACATCTCAGAACCTTCCAAATTTTATGTAGTTTAGACAAAATTATCTAAACTACAAAACCTTCACCATACCTCATGTAAAAGCACTATTTTTTGTTGATTCTACATTTTTTTGAAAAAGAATAAAAAATGCTCTAGATAACCAAAATTTTCTACTTGTAGTTATTTGATCAATGTTAGACATCTCTCCAAACAAGAAGACAATGAAATACGAGTATCAAGGTGTTTTCTCATTATCTATAGTTGATTCAAATGTGGATCAAATCAGAGATAAGAAATTGGTCATGTAGATATGGATGAATTTTTATAGAGATTGGGAAAAGAACCCATTACACCTCATATCCAGCCAATACTTAATAGTGAAATCTACCTGGATGCTACATTTCTAGTATCATCACATGATTCTAAATTCATCTTGACCATGGTAGCACACTTTGATAAGGAAATCAAATCGATCAAGGATTTATAGGGTAAGGTGATCATTCGCCTTGATGAGGAATATTTTGATAAAAGTTTTCACCTTTTCAAGATTGAAGAATATTTTGATTTAACTATGAAATCATCTTAAGAATATTATGATAGAGATCTTGAGAAGAGTAAAAAACATATCAATACCAAATGGCTCAGGAATCCTCAACCCACCATTTCTATATGCCCCAAATATTTATATCATAGTGAATTTATGGAGGAGATAGGGGATTTGATTACTCTCCTTAGTAGAGTGAAAGGGTTGTCTGCTTCAAACATTTTTCAAGAATGGATGTATCAATACATTCTAGTTATTAAAAGAAACAAGCTAAGAATATTTTGGGGTAAAAAAATTAGTGATGCTATTTGTCATCAACTCTCTGAAGTATCTTCTTCACTCAAGTTTTATATGACTTCATATCTTGTGTATTCTACAGCCAATATGAAGTCTTTATTGGGTCAAAATTCTATCAGTGAAAGAAAAATGTTAATATGAATGATCACTATCCACAACTAACTCTAAAATAAAGTGTCAAGCATTATAGGAGAGTTAATGATGAACTTGAAAATAAGAGAGTTTCAGATGAGGCACAGGCATAGGTCAATAGGGTTGGATGCATTTTCTTACAATTCATAACTTTTACATACATCAAGGTAGGAGGATTTGATGAACATCCTTACATGCTACCCAGATACCCAAGTGTTAAACTAATACTAATGGAGATGTGCGGACAAGAGATGAATATTCATAAAAAAATAATCTAATGATCACAAGAAAGGTTTCAAATTTCTAATCAGTATTGGTTGGTACACAATTTATACTACTCCAAAGGCTAAGACTATGGAAACCTAGCTGTAGTGGATTATGCTTAGGAAATTCAAAAGTAGAGAAAACTTTGATTACAGAATATGAAGGAGAATCTCAAACGTAATATCACTCATGTGCACAAAATTAAAGATAATTGGGTAGAATGCAGAACTAATGAAGATATTAGGGGACTTGATTATAGTCACCTTACTACTGATCAGATTATCAATTTAGAATTGGAAAATATTCTTGGGGATTTGATAGATGATGGTAATAAATTGGATCCATCATATAAGGAAAATCAAATGGCTTTAAATCCTCTCCCTGCTATCCAATGATCAGTCAAAGAATCCACTTCCATTAGAGATAAAATTTTACCTATTCTTTCAAGAACTAATGCTTGGTTGGAATCTAAAGGAATTAAGTTGAAACATTTTAAGACTGGTTCTAAGGAAGAGTATGATGAATAAATTACTAAGAAATAAGAGGAGCTGAGATCCAAAAATAAAGATGAGCCCTTTACTTCTAAACAAAAGCCAAAATTTGTGTTTGTCAGTAAAGGAGAGAAGAAAGGCAAATAATTAAGTGTTGAAGAAAGTGCTCAAGTGGATAAAATATAGTTCCTAGTCACAAGTGAGGCACTATCTCAATCAACAATGTCACAATGTCTCAACCAATGCTTGAATAGCTTATACAAGTAGAGACTAATCAATAAGAGGTTCCTTTGGTTGAAACTTCTCAAGTCATGATTTCATAAGTAACATTTTCCATAGTTCCTCCCATGAGTACCACTGTACAAGTTGATCCTACTCTTTCTCAAGTTGTTATTTCACCTCCATCTTCAGTTAGTGTAACATTTTTTCAAGTTCCTTTGCAAGGTACACTAGACCAAGTTTTTGATTCATTTTAAAATCTATCCAATCCTTAAAAGTTATTGGGATCCCAAACTAATTTATATTTCACCCAATAAGATATGAAAAAAATTATGTCTATACCTTCCTCAAAGACAACAACTTAGCTCCCGATCACTCTAGTGTCCAAAATGTCTATAAGAACTAAAGTGGTGGTCACTCCAACCCAAACTCCACCTATTACTACTAAAATCCCATTGGTGTCAACCCCATTACCATATACCTCCATCATATTTCCTTCCATTCCACTTACTTCACAATCCACTATCCCTCCCCAAATATCATAAGCTTTAACATCATCTGTCCAAATAGATTCATCTCCTCTTCCTCCTTGGTTGGCATCATAAACACCTAAGAAGAAGAAGTGAGTAGTGACACCAAAAGATTTTGATTTTGGTCAACTTATGTCAGTAAAGCCCAAAATAGCAAAGAAAGCCAAAACTATGTCAAGGGTAATTTTTAAATTTGGGCATAAGTATGTGTAGAGTAAAAAATACTCTACATTTTATTTTGATTTTTCAGTCACGCAATCCAAAACTTTTGTCCCTACACACTTTGGTTCGAGATAGTGAAGTTTTGACTCAGAGTGCGGGCTCGAATTTCTTTTCACCTCAATTTTGTCTAAGTGTCAAAATCAAGCAGAAGTTACCAAGTGTCATCGGCTAAGGCACATTTCATAAATTCTATAGGTTGGTTAGAACGTGCCACGCATCCCATAGTAACTCAGTGGAGTGTAACAAGTGTAGGCATCTACATCTCATGTTTCTTATGCATTTTGAAAGCTTCTTTTCAATAATATTTTCTTAGGATCAAGCAGAAGGTGCCAAGTGGCAACTGTGGAAGGTTTCAAAATTATTTTCAAAAATCAACGGAAGATGCCACGTATCCCTAACTGAAGAAAGTGGAAGCTGTCATGTGTCAACATCTAAAATTTCTTCACTTTGTTTCATCGATAAGTAAAGACTGTGGTGGGTCCTGGGTTCTATTTTTGATGCAATTGGAAGTTGTCATGTGTTGCCATCTATGTAAATATGAAATGAGGCCCAAATGTTTCTATAGTATAAACAAAGTGACGCAGAGACTAACAAGTGTCACCTTCCACAAGATTCTCAAAGGGAGGCTAAAAGTAGTGGAGACTGCCACATGTCCTTTGATAAAGATGCACAGAAAGTGCCACCTATCTCTATTCCATTTTTGAAGTTGCTCAGGTGAGAAGTGCTATGGGTCCCATTTTTTGTTAAGTTGTTAAATTTTTGGAGAAGCAGACAGTGACAGATGTCAAGGATGGAACACTCCTAAGCAAAGACATAGTAAAGAGTATAAGTTACTTGGAAAGTGTCGTGTGCCTTTAGTAAGTACTGTGAAACATGCCAAGTGTCATTTTCTAGTGCCTCCTGAATAATAATAAGGTTTTCAAGTGGAGTAAGAGAAACAACCAAGTGTCCTCTCCTGTTTGAAAGTGGGAAGCGTCTTGGGTATCTATTTTGGCCAATGAACTTGCAGGAAGATAGAATGTTTCAGATCTAAGAAATATCCTATGTTAAACACTTCCATTTCAGTTAGAGTTCAGTTAGGCGATTAGATTGGGAATGTGTAGACAATTTAGAGCTAATCCAATGCTATAAATAGGGGTGCAGAGATCACTAGAAAGACATCATCAGAAGATAGAGAGAATTTTCTGCAAGAGATTATTGTCAAGAGTTTTTAGGTTTTTTTTAGCTGTGATCAAGGATATCATTTGCCTTTTTTCTATTTTCTTGAGTTAGAAAGTTTGTATAACTGTGCATGTTAGTGCCTTTTATGTAACTAAAAATTAATGAGAATACTAAATTCTGTGCCTTTGTTGATATTCTCTGTGTCATTGCAAAAGTAGTCTAAGTTGTGAGCCTCTGTTTCTATTATTTTTCATCTTTTACATTAATCATGCCTTGTTTGCTCTTTAATGTAATTGAATTCTACATATAGCTTCACTGTTCTTAGGGGTTGAATTAAATCCAGGCACATCGCTAGAGTTAGAATTTTTATTAGTTACACTTGTGTTTTTATTTAATTCCTATCCTTTTTCCATTATACACTTGATATAAAGAAGAGACAACTTCTTTAAAATTTGGAGGTTGTTTCAAGTTGCAAATCCCACATTCCTAAAACTTCCCATTGTTGGTGTTAGAAATAACACAATTTTAATCATCAACAATTTTTGGCATGCTTGATGGGATAGCATCTCAAAGTTTCTTTCAAGACCGTATGAACCAGAGAGCTATAAGGAGTCAGAGTTGTGTACTAGTAACAAGATCTCAATCTACTGTAAATCTAGGTATTCTTTTTCCACCATTGGTAACTAGTCCAAGACAAAGAGTCAATCAGTTTATACCAATACCAAGAGTAAATATGGGAGCTCCTATACCCCCAAGGAATTTTTCAAGTTAGAACACTGGCAGTCCTTTGATCTTACCAATACCACCAGCCACTTGGGACCTTATTCCAGTAAATGCCTTGAAGGCTCTACCAAAATTTAGTGAGCAAGATTTTAAAACACTTGAAGAACATTTGCAAGATGTGTCTGGTGTCTATGTCATACATGTTGTCACACATCAAAATGTTGCCATAAGATTGTTAGCAGCTTCTTTTAAAAGAAAATCCCTAGAATCGTATAGATCTTTGACCCCAAATACAATATCTACATGCGATCAACTTGGAGATCTTTTCTTTGAAAGATTTGAGGAAAAAGGTGATAAATATTCTTTGTTGCAACAATTGATTACTATAAAAAGGGCAACATAAGAAGCAATGACTGACTTCAATTCAAGATTTCAAAGGACTTGGGAAAGAATTCCAACTACAGTAAAACCATTACCAAGTATGGCTATAGTGTTTTATCTTAAGGCTTTAAATTCAGATATATCAGTCATGATTCAGTCACTTGGAGGTCAAACTCTACTAGAGGCTTATGACTATGCAGTCAGAGCTAAAAATAATTTAATAGATGCTGGAAAGTTGCCCCCAAGGCCTCCCATGCCCATGTTTCTAGAGATTACCTTGCCATTGCCTCAAGAAGCCCCTAATTCCATAGCCCCACCTGTGTCTATGTATAAATGTCCTCAACCACCTACTAAATAACTTGTCCCTGCCCATTCATCTGAGATGGATGATATCAAGAACATCTTAAGGACATTTTCTAATGAGTTAATCAACATAAAGAGACAACAAAATCCTTACCCTAGACCCCAATATCAAGGCTATCAAGGAAATAGATTTCCATCACAGTCAAAACAATATCAAAGTCTTCAAAGGCAAAATAACCCTCAGCCAACAAACCAATTAGTTGCAGTCCCTACACCCTCACAGACTAGTCCCCCTAATCTAAATAGGGATATTGTTCAAGGGTAGAATACTTATGCGGATGGCACCAATGCCTGGTGTTTTCTTTGTAATAATGCTCATATGCCTAGAGATTGTCCCATGGGTAATCTACAACAAAAAGTAGCAGATCAAAGAAGAATGGATGGACAATTTACAAGTACTTTAGATGCACAAACTTACCAGTCTCCCGGTATGCAAAATTCAGTCCTAATGGCTCAGATGCAAGGGATGTCTTTACAACAACAAGAAGAAATAGCCCCTAAACATGCTTTGTTTTCATGGGTTGAAGATGAAGAATTAGTATTCTTGAATGAAGCTTCTGCTTCCAAGAAACTAGTGGTGCAATCTGACTACTATACTAGATCAAAGAGAAGAATGTTAGAACAACCTGAAGTCACAAATAATGAAGTCATGGGGCCCCATCCATTTCAAAGTCATCAAAACATAGCTGCTAGACAAGAAGTCCCTCAGCCAGTGCAAAACCAAGGGATTCTTGTACAAGTTTAATAAAAAACAAGGTATCCTTATTTTCAAAGAAATCAAGCATTAGGACAAATGAATGTAGTGGAACAGCTAAAGAGGACTCCAATACAAGTATCAATTTGGGACATATTAGCTATTCTTGAACAAAAGACACTGTTATTAGAATCTCTACAAGGCCAAGTAGTACCTAAACATAATGGCACCAAAGGACTTGCTAATAAAGAAAAGATCAAGGACATAGTTCCTCTAAAGACAACAACCTTTTGAACAATGTAGCAGAGGTAAGTAAATCCAAACTAGAGCCTTTCTATTTGACTCTGATAGTTGGAATGAAACTCTTGTATAATGCCTTGATAGACTCAGGGGTTACTACTACAGTAATGCCTAAGCAAGTAGTTGATGCCTTAAAAATAAAGTATGAACCACTTACTAAAGGAGTTATGCAGCTAGATGGCAAGTCATTACAAACAATAGGGAGAATTAAACAACTCCCATTGCAATTATATACTTGTCCCAATATAATTGTCAATCAAGATGTAGTATTCATAGATATACTTCATGTTTTTGGTTTATGTTTATCCAGAGACTTTACAGCCAAAATAGGAGGATATATGTCCCTTGATTGGTCTCACCTCATCCTAAGGACCAAATATGGTTCAAAGATGAAAATTCTATCTGAACCACTATCAAAGGATCACATCTCTAATGAACCAACATCAAAATTAGAGGTAGATCATGCTATGTTAAATAAAGAAGAAAGGGTTTTTGTTGAAGAGTTGGGTGATTAGACTGAACATGACCAAGAAGAGGAAAATAACCATTTGTTAGCTATGATGCATAGTGATCC